>OZ035861.1:1151662-1813199 GCA_964034905.1 Itoplectis maculator
CTCGGTTCGCCCGGCAAAACTCCTCATGGCTCTCGGGCCTCCTCCTCCTCCTCTTCTTCTTCGTCTTCTTCGTCGGCCGGCGTTATAACACAGAGAAGACGAGAGCACGTCGAGCACGAAATACGTCGAGCCGCCGCATCTCGAGTATAGCTCCGTCGCTTCGCTCCCGCTTTCTGCTCCCGATGCAGTTGAGCTGCTGCTGCTGCTGATGCTGCTGCTGCCGGTTGAAGCTGCCGGGTAGGCAGTACCAACACGGCCGCGTCCCGGGCGTCGCTCGTAAAAAGGCCCGGGGGCCCCTTCGGCTCTCCGCGCGCTGCGCGTAAAACAAATCGCTGGCTTCGACGTCGATGCACTTGCGGCGCGCGAGACGCAAGTAGCGCAAGCACGTGCAGCGCAAGCAACACACACGAGGTGAAGTCGAGTGTGAGAGAGAGAGAGAGAGAGAGAGGGGGAGAAATCCTCGGTCGTTTACAGATGTCACTTTCCTAACAGCTGATCGTCATTTCAGCCACTTTCCTAACAGCTGATCGTTATTTTAGCCAAGGGGAAAAATTGATGAATTTTGGAGATTTTTATTTACAGAAGGACCAACAGAATTGTGGTGAAAATAATTGTATCAATTTCCTAACAGCCGATCGTCATTTTAGTCAGGTGGAAAATTTGTTTGATTTTTAAGAATTTTATTCGCACACTGAGAAAATTAGTAGTTGTGATTACCAATCATTGGTTCGATCTACTAAAATATTGGTAGCTCTGACCAACGATTGGTCATCACAACTATACATTTTTTTCAGTGCAGAAGGACCAACACAATCGTAATGAAAAATAATGTTATCACTTTCCTGACAGCTAATTGTCATTTCAGTCAAGTAGAAATTTTGTTTGATTTTTAACAATTTTATTTTCACAGCAAAGGACCAACACAATCGTGGTGAAAAATAATTGTATCACTTTCCTGACAGCTGATCGTCATTTCAGTCAAGTAGACATTTTTTTTTATTTTTACAAATCTCATTCACAGAAATACCAACAAAACCGTCGGCCTCACAGCGTCCACAGATAAAAAATAATAGTACCACTTTCCCAAAAGCTGATCGTCATTTCACCCAAGTCGAAAATTAATTTTTAAGAATTTTATTTTCACAGCAAAGGACCAACACTGATTTTTCCTAATGTCAAAATTTCTAGTCCACTTCCCTCGAAGTGCAGCTCCACGAAAAAGCGACTTCTGTAATATAGCAACGCGCACCGTAGCAGAGTCGTCGTTGTCAAGACTCTGTTCGCCGGTCAGGTGACTGGAAACGTGACGAGAGTGCGCAGCGGCGGCAACGGCGGCGAGTCTGTCGGGTAACAAAAGTTTTTCGTGGATAGGCGGGTCACGCGCAGCAGCAGCAGAGTCGGCGCAGTTGATGGTTGCACGGACGACGGTCAGCAGCATCAGCAGCAGCAACCTGGGATGTTCGGAGGCGTGGACGATTTTTTGTGCCCGCGGAGAGAGACGAAGAGGACTCACGTACGGTGAGATCGCGTCTCTCGCGTTTCGCTCGTCTCGGCACCGAATCTCAGTCGCGGGCCTCTCCGTCCCTCATTCACTCGACGTTGCGGAGGCCAAGGCCCTCGGTCCGCGAATAGGACATTGCACAAAAAAAATTAAAAAAAAGTGCGTTAAACCTTCGCAGCGATCAAAAGCCCAATGGATAATTAATTTTTGATGAATCGTCCCGCGGTGACTGGGCCGCTCGTTTTCATTTGTTTTTTCCTCGCCTCGCCTTCCTCACCTCATCGCTGAGAGAGGGAGAAGAATTTTTGCCAAGTGCTATGACGTTAAAAAAAAAATTCGAAGATGAGAGAAAATAAAGATCCCAAGTACTATAATGTTAAAAAAAAAAATAAAAAAAATTATTGAACCCAACTATTGAACCCAAAGGATCCTCACCTCATTGCGGAGAGAGAGAGAAGAATTTTTGCCAAGTGCTATGATGTTAAAAAAAAAATAAAAATTCCAAGATGAGAGAAAATAAAGATCCCAAGTGCTATGATATTTAAAAAAAATTAAAAAAATTATTCTATTGAACCCAAAGGATCCTCACCTCATCGCGGAGAGAGAGAAGAATTTTTGCCAAGTGCTATGATGTTAAAAAAAAATAAAAAATTCCAAGATGAGAGAAAATAAAGATTCCAAGTGCTATGATGTTAAATTTTTTTTTTTAAATTATTCCATCGAACCCAAAGGATCGTACTGGTTATAAAAATATATTATAACGATCAATAACCTTTCAAAATCGTTAAAACAATCTTAGGACCGCGAATAATAGTATTTTTTAATTCTCATTGCATACCAACGATGCAAACTTCAATATCACCAAACACATCCTCAAAACCGTAGAATTGCTCTCACTTCCCTCTTCCCCCGTCTCTCGAAATCGTTCTGCGTGCCAAAAACGGGAATGATGGGGGCTCCTCTCTCCCTTCTTCGCTCTTCGCTCGGTTCTGACGCCAGCCGACTGCGGCGGCGCGGAGGGCCCCGAAGGTGGAGATGCGTCAGAGAGCAGTGAACAGCGGACCGAGAAAGAGAGACGGAGAGAAGGCGCGCAATCGCTCGAAGCGCTCGCGTGGCTACCGGTGACCAAGGATCACGCGCGTCTCTCGACAGCTCACACGCAACACGCTACCGGGAGCGCTTTCGGTAAACGCTCTCCGCCAGCGGAATCCGTTTGCGCACCGACGAGCGCAGAGAGAGAGAGAGAGAGAGAGAGAGAAAACATGCGCCGCGCGCATATTTTAATGCATCGCCCGATCCTCGATACAAACGCACACAAAAGTGGATACAACACATGTACAAAGTACTTACGCCGCTGTACGCGTTGCATGCGATCCAGCTGCGGCTATCTGAGGCAAAATGCACACATGGAAGCTGCGAAGGAAGAGCTGCCGGAGAGAGTCCACTACCTACTCTGTGTCTCGCTGAGTGGCTGACTGACTGACTGCTGCCTGCCTGGCAGCCTTCCTCACCGACAAATCTGTAACGCTGTACTCGTTGCATGTGTCGAATGTGCGCATGCGTGTGTTATATACATACAGACGGATGTATACAGGTGTGCGATGCAAACTACCAAAGGTAACGCCCATTATCTGGTGGCGTTTCGCGTAATCCGGCCGTAATTTGGCGGAACAGTTTTGTCGGCAACAACGGATCGGCTTAGGTGGTCCGAGGATTCGGTATTTTGCCGTCGCTTCTTCTACAATCAGCTTCGAGAAAAATTGAAGCTAATAACTTTTTGCTGGAGAAGGAATTATCAATTGACTGACAATCAATGGCTGCCTCGGACGTTTCGATGTTATTCCGCCTCGCCTTTGTCTCTGGAAACAATTTCAATTTTCTCGAAGATCGGTTCTAGGGCTACAATGTTTCCCCTGGGTTTTCCATTTTCCCGTTCCGCTCCGTTTGCGAGTTCAGCTTCCTTCAATCGCGTTCGCCTCGCCGAAGGGGGAAGAGCCGCTCGAGGCCCGCGAAGAGGCGCGACGAGAAGAGCGCCTTGCGCGTCTCGTAGACGCGGCTCCGAGGTAATTTACCGGGCATCCTCGTCGGGCGAGCTCTTTATACCGATCGCCGCGTCCTCGTCTACACCTGCTGAACGAGAGAGCTGCTGCTGCTGATGCTGCTGCTACCCTCCTCCTATCCCCTGGCTCGAAATAACTCGGCTTCTCCGTCGCTCTGTCTCTTTCTCTCACTCTCAGAGAGCTCTCTCTCTCTTCCTCTCGCACCAACGTCGAAAAACCGAGGAGAGTCCGAGTAGAACGGAATATCGGTAGATCGCACACGAACCGCACAGCGAGGAAGAAGATCGAGAGCTCGTGATGATGGGGAAAGAAGCGCGTGCTCCTCGAACGACGATTCGTCGGTGTCGAGAATCCGTCGCTGCAATCCTCTGCGAAGACAAAATCTCAAAAACACTGCTGCGGCATTATGTTGAAGTTCGGATCGTTGAAAAGCAACGAAAATTGGGGAAAAAAAGAAAAAAATATATATACGGAGAGAAAAAATGTATGATGCTGAAGTTTGCATCGTTGGAGTGCAACGAATATTTAAAAAAATAATTATTTCAACGATTCTAAACTTATTCGAACAATTCTAAACAGTTATTGTGACGATCAATCGTTATAATAATATTTTATACCGAGTACGACCTTTTGAATTCATTAGAATATATATATATATATTTATTTCGTTGCATTTCAACGATGCAAACTTCAACATGATAAAAATGTGGGAAAAATCGCTATACTTGTGTGGCAGTTGAGAAACATTCCGGAATTTTGGCGATTTTTCCCTAACTTGTGGACATATACATATATTTTTTTATCGCATATTCCTATAAGTATGGGAAAAATCGCCAGAATTCCGGAATGTTTCTTTCTAATAAACCCAAATGGATCGTACTGAGTATAAAATGTTATTATAACGATTGATCTTTTATAATACTTTATAAAACTTTTTAGCATCGTTAGAATAATAATAATAATAAAAATAAAAATAAAAATAAAATTCGTTGCATTCCAACGATGCAAATTTCAACCTCATGATCGAAAAATCAGGAGAAAAATCCACAAACAAACCCAACAATGGCAGCGGCAACGACGACGACTTCAGTATCACTCGACCACAAGAAGGGGGAGGGGAGGAAAGACGCCGGAAGGTCAAACGCGCGCGAGTTTCGCGTCCATTGTTTTTCACCCGCGACCTTCAGCACCGCCGCTGTTTAGACGTCTCGACGGCCGTTGTGTGTCGCGTTATTGTTTTGGCATAAATATTCCCTGATACGGCGCGAGAGTATAGAAGCCGAGAGTAAGGGCGAGGGCAATTTATTACGATCAGAGGAGAATCCGTTTGATGACACCTCGGCTATAAGGGCCGCGCGGCCAGAGTGTGCCTTCGTCGTCCGGCGCGAGACGCGAGTTTAGAGTTCTCGTTCGCACTCCCGCAGCATCAACGGGGCTCGGTATAATTAATACGGACCCCGTGGAATGCCGGTCGCCTCACTCGCGTCTCTCCGAGAGCTGCCCCCTTCGCTGTCTTCTGTTGCTGTCTCTCTCGCTCTCGCGGTGTACTTTTGGTCGTCTGTCTCTGTCTCGCTCGTTCGTTTTGGCCTCTCCGCGTAGCAGTCTTCTCGCGACCACCGTCCGGCACAACACAACCGCCTATCCCGCCGTTGCCTTTTCTCTCCTTCGTCTCTCCCGCGTGTAGCCGCCGCTCTCTGGCCTCTCCACTGATTCCGCTCGCCTCTCGCTCGCTACAACCCCGGCCACTTTTCCCTGCCCCCTTCCTTCGAGCCTCTTCTCCCCGCCGCACGAACGAGACGTCTACCTTCCTCCCATACCGGACTGCTCAGACCGAGAGCGAGCGCCTCGGCCCTAGAAAGAGCCTTAAATCTGGCCTCTCGCGTCTCAGTCTCTCCGTTTTTCTCTCGCTGCGACAAAAGTGGATTTTTGAGACGTGGGATTTTGGTGGAAAACGCAGAGCCGCGGGAATTGACGCAAGGAGACTATTATTATTATCAAAGCTATTCGCACCGTATTTTCGTGGATCGTGGATCTTTGATAGTGGATCGTGGCTCAGGTTTAATTTTCGCACTCTTTTTCGTGGATCGTTTGAATTTCTTTCTAAAGCGGAAAATTTCCGCTTGAGTACTATATAAGTCTTAAAAAAAAAAAAAAAAAAACACGAAAAAAGAGAGTACAAAATTAACCTAAGGTACCAGGATCCACGATCTCCGAAAAGGGTGCGAATAGCCACATCGATTATTATTTATCCTTCCCAATCGTTAAAGCTCTACAATTTTCGCGTTTCCTCAAACCACGAATCGTCTCTCACTCTGCGCAGCCGCGAATCTCGAAAATCCCTCTTCCCTCATCTCTCAGTAGTCGCAGCAAATAATTTCCCAACCCGCGAGAGCTTCGCTGGTGAATCACTGCTGAGTCGTGATCTTCGAGTGCGTTACTCGGTATAACTATTGTATACATATATATATAACCAAGATCGAAAAAACGAGCCGCTAGATCCGCAAATTACCCTCGTAGATGGCGCGACGAGCGCGTCGGGAATTATTTATCGCCGGCAATCGGTAAAGCTCTCTCGCTCGGCCATTTCCGCATTTTCGTATACAACGCGCGCGGAGATCGAGTCTCTCCCCCATTGAGTCGTTGGACTGGCTCGTGTCTTCCTCGCGGGCCGCTCTCGCCTATAGTTATGATAATAAACCGACGTCGGGAGAGAGAGACATTTGACCCGGGCGCCGCGCAACGCACCGCCCGCTGTTAGCGCTCGTTCTCTCTTCCGTCCGGCCTGCCCCAACGGTTCGCCTTGTGCATTCAGCTCTCTCCACCATCTTTCACGAAATACGGCTATATACGTTTGTCTCTACTCCGACTGCGTCTCTTTTTCTCGTCAATAGTGCGGCGCTCCTCCGAAGTGTTACGATATCGCTCATTCGCTCATTCACTTCCTGCGTGGCAAATATATGCATAGTAGGGGACGCGCCGCGTTGCGCAATAAGCGAAACAGGATTCGTCGCGACTATGCGAATGAGATATTAATACACTACAATGGCCACGGCTATTCACCGGCATCCTAGTCTGACATAATTTCGAATGTGATTAATGGATCCATGAATACCAAAAAATAAAAATAAAAATAAAAATAAAAATAAAAATATGTATACGTGGGTGTGTATATCTATATCGATAACAACAAAACAGAGTGCAACGCTCGCGACGGCCGATTTAAATTATGTTGATGTTTGCATCGTCGGAAAGCAACAGAAATAAAAAAAGAAATTATTTCAATGAACCCGAAAAATGGAACTGAGTATAAAAAATTATTATAATGATTGATCATTATAATAATTTTTTAATAATTAAAAAATTAATTTATTTTAATTTAATTAATTTTAGTTAATTTTTTTAATTTTTTTTTTTTAATTTTTTTATTATAATGATTGATCATTATAATAATTTTTTAAATCGTTAGAATATATACATATTTTTTTTTTGCATTCCAACGATGCAAACTTCAAAATCATCGATTTAATTTGTCGGTCATAGGTTTTTTATATATATGTCATGATGTAGATATACAGATATGTATATATACAGATAAATGCAGAGTCAAGCGGTTTGTGCACCGATAGCGGCGAAGCTCTCTCGCAGAGCGCATTGGAAAGTTCTTACGAACGCAGAATGGCACCTTCCTCTCTCGTTCCTTCTTCCTCGTCCGTCTCCGTCTCAACGCTCGCGCGCACGCGTTTAAAGCATACAGCTCTCGGCCCTGAGATCTGCCTACCGCGCGAGTCACAAGAGACTCGCTCGCCGCTCGCTGCATGCGGGAGCAACGCGCTTTCTCTCCGTCACAGAAAACGCGAACGGGTTCGCTGCATCCACGCATGCGCAGAAAATCCACTGCGCGCGCCTCTATCTATTCGTGATGACTATTCGTGATGACGTTAAACGTTCGACACTTGGACATTTGACGGAAAAAAAAGAAAAAGAAAAAAGAAACACACTTTTGTTTATCGGACGCGATTATCGCGGCGCGGAATATATATTTCGCAGCAGCAGTTCAGTCAGCGAACGCGCAGAAAATCCACGCGCGCCTCTTTCGTGATGACGTTAATCGTTCGACACGTGGACATTTGGCGAAAAAAAACACACTTTTGTCCATCAGACACGTTTATCGCGATAAACCCTTGCGGATTATCGGGAGAGGATCAAAATAACGAATGACCGAAATAGCGAATGGCTAAAATAGCGAATTTAAAACTAACGAACGTCTAAATCTAGAATGATCATCATTACGGAATTCGCTATTTTAGCCATTCGTTATTTTGATCATTCGGTATTTTGACCCCACATTTTATTAAAATACAGTTAAAATAGCGAATGATCAAGATAGCGAATGACTAAAATAGCGAATTTAAAACTAACGAACGTCTAAATCTAGAATGATCATCATTACGGAATTCGCTATTTTAGCCATTCGTTATTTTGATCATTCGGTATTTTGACCCCACATTTTATTAAAATACAGTTAAAATAGCGAATGATCAAGATAGCGAATGACTAAAATAGCAAATTTCGTAATGATGGTTATGCTAGATTCGGACGTCCATCATTTTTAAATTCGTTATTTTGGCCATTCGCTTTTTGGTCATTCGTTATTTTGATCCCCACCCGGATTATCGCGGAATATATATTTCGCAGCGGCAGTTCAGTCAGCGAGCGGACATTCCGGAGTGCAACATACTCGCCCTGCGAATGTGTTGCCCACGTATTATTCAAACGTGTCGGATGCGAGGCTACACCGCAGCGGTGGCGAGCAGCGCACACGCCCGTTTACCCTCAGAATGCGAACACACCGTCTGCTCTGCTACGCTCGTCGCGAAGTCCTCCTCCTTCGCCTCCTCCTTCTTCTTCTACTCGTCCCTTGCTGCATAGCTAAGAGAGATCCAACGAGCGAGCAGCTCTCGAGCGGCGCCCGTAAATGGCAACAATTGCTGCGAGTTGCTACTATACTGCCTTGTCCGCTCTGTCTCCGTCCGTCTCCGTCTCTCTCTCTCGGGGTGGAAGACACCGACGAGAAGAGTTTGTCTAATGCCAGATGTCGGACGGTGGTTTAGTCATTACAATCGTCACTTTGTACCCCGCAACGCGCCGTCTCCGCGCAACCACCGCGTGTCCGCCTCTCCTATCTCACTATCTTAGTACTCTCGAGACGCACTGGAACTTTTTTTTTCTCCGTTTTGCATTCCTGCGTTATACGCGCTGGTATTTTCTTTGTGGAGAAAGCAGTGTAATTACATCTTCGGGCTTTATGATAATAGGCAGTGGCGACCAAAAAATTTGCTCGAGACGCATAACTATGTTTCTTGATTTTTTTTTACTGTGCAGCTTTGTCTATAAAAATCCGGTAAATCGGATTTTATATTTGCGAGAGTTATATTTAGTTATATTTGGAGTTATATTTGGATTCGTGGCATTGACAGTGCGAATAAAAATTTCTCGAGAAAAAAAAACATGCTTTTGAGGAAAAGAGATCATGATCAGGTTGAAATCCGTTCACCAGTCTGCGAAAAGTTGCGACGAGTATATCGATAATTTTGTGCGATTCAGTCTCAACGTTCGCATTAACGACGGAATCGTCGATAAAAATATCCAATGCCCTTATTCGTCTCGATCCCCTCTCTCAATTTGTCCTCGCGTCTTATATCTCCCCCCCTCCCCTCCCTCTCCCCTCCTCGAGTATAAATAACGCTCTCGCAGTAGTATCCTGAATATTCATGCGTTTATTCGTAATAAAACATTGCAGCGAGGTCCCTCTTGACCCATTTACCAGACTCTCGCGCGCATGCGCCAAGAAATATCGTGCGCGCGGGTTTTGCGTTTTTTCCCTATCCTATAAACAAGTCTCGCCCAAGCATTTACCATAAGTGGAGGTAATTAAGTTTCGCTCGATACACATCCTGCGTAGTCAACGAAAAAATCGCAAGAGCGACGAAGAGAGCAGATTAATATACGATAACGATTTGTGTGTTACTGACCTTGAGAAAGCAGCGTCCAACGGGCAAATCCTCAGCGACCGTTGCATTGTAGAGCGGCTTCTCGAAGATGGGTTCGTTGTCGTTGTGGTCGTGAACGGTCAGACTGACGGCGGCGGTGCTGCTGAGCGAAGGTCGACCGGAATCCGCGGCGACGACGACGAGCGTCGGCGCCGGATCGGTCTCACAATCCACGTGCGCCACAGTGCTTATCACTCCCGTATGACGATCTATAGCGAACCAAGTTGTGTTTTGCAGCGAATAAACCACTGCCGAATTGACCCCTTCATCAAGATCATTGGCCCGCACCCTAAGAACCGGCGTTCCTGGTTCGGATGCTTCCAGGAGATGAGCCTCGTACCGATCGCGCTCGAAAATCGGCGCATTGTCATTGACATCGGTCACTACAAGACGAAAGGTTCTCGTCGCCCTCAACGGCGGCGTTCCTGCGTCCGTCGCTTCGACGGTCAGATCGTACGTCGGTTTCTCTTCACGATCCAACGGACGTTCGACGACGACAAGATAAATAATATTATCTCGAGTCGCTAACCCAAAATGTCCATCTCCACCAGTCAAAGTGACCGTAGCATTGGAGTATTCAGTCCTCGAATCAGGATCGCTCACCGATATCCGCGCAACAAATTCTCCAGGCTGCGCACTTTCGCTTATCTTCGGCGTCGCGTCGTCCGACAAAAAGATCACCGTTATCGCCGGTTGATTATCGTTAACGTCCGTCACGTGAACCGAAAGAAAGACACTCGTTTCAAGCGGCGTGGCGCCAAAATCTCGAGCTACTATTACAAGCTCGTGACGCTGATGCGACTCGAAATCCAAAGGTTTGTTGACATAAACAGTCCCCGTTTCCGGATCGATGCGAAACAATTCTTCTCGATCTGACTGCCGTCGATTAATCGAATACTCGAGTCGCCCATTATCATCGGCATCAGCGTCACTGGCATTAACCGTCAGCACTGCTGTCCCAACAGTCGCATTTTCCGGGACACTAGCCGTATAACGAGTCTGATTAAATTTCGGATGATTGTCATTGACATCCTGAATAGTAACGTTAACGCGCAGGCGCGATCTTAACGGCGGCTCTCCGCCATCGGCAGCTTCCACAACAAGCTCATAACTAGCCCTAATCTCCCTATCCAAGGACCCCGAATTTTGAAGGTCAAGATACAAAACGCCATCGCGTCCGCGATGCTGAGCCAATCGGAAGACGTCGTCGCGATTTCCGGCGACGATATCGTAGCGCTGAGTCGAATAGCGATCGAGATCCGGATCCTTCGCCGGCGGCAATGCTCGCTTCGTATTGGGCGGCGAATTTTCCGGGAACTCGACGTCGACGCTTTCGAACGGAAATTTGGGGGCATTGTCGTTGACGTCCATGACCTTCACGACGACCCTTACGCTCTGTTCTAAGGCTACGAAGCTGTAGGAATCGCGGGTTTCGCGATCCAATGGCACTTTTGTGCATATCTCGCCGGTGGCCTTGTCGATGATGAGCGCGGCGTCGACCGCCGAACCGGCGACCGGGACAACCAGGTAAGGCGGACTGTCGGCGTCGATGAAGCCGACCTGGGTGCCCGCCGGCGCGTTCTCCGTGACCTTGAGATAACGCACGAGCTCGGTGCTCGCGCCCGGAGCGAGAGACGCCCCGAGGACGAGATGCAGCACGAGGAGGACCCGCGACGATCGCATCCTGACGACGTCGATTCGATCCGTCGCCGCTGTGCGCAGAGCCCTCGTCCTCCTCTCGCCCGACGGCAAATCCGTCCCGTCGCCACCTTTTCTCCTTCCTCCTCCCTCCTCTGCCTCCTCTCCTTCTATTATCTCGGTCTGCCCATGGCTCGGAGGAATTCACCAGCAGCCGCGGTTAACAGCAGCTAAGAGAGGAGCACAGCAGCGAGAAATGCACGTGGACGTCGAAACTTCGACGAAATTGGCTGAGAAAAATGATTTTCTCGTCGGAGGAGATTTTATTGATTTCACTGCACTGTTTTTTTTTTTTCGTTTTTCACTACACTCACTACGTTTATATCTGCGTCGACTGTCGCGTCATATTTTTTATTTTAGCATTCACGATCGGTGTAACGATCGACACTATACAATCACTTTGAGCACGTAAACACTATTCACTGGATTATTTTTTTCAGCTATTTTCCATTATTCGTATTCCTTAGTCGCGGTTTTGATGTAAACACTGACGAATCGGCGATGGGATCACTTTTTCCTGCGCCGGTTTTTCTGTTACCGATAGTTTGTTATTAGGTCGCTCGCAAAAGTCGCATTTGCATCTTTTTAACGTTGTTGCGTTAGAATCTTTGCCGATTTTTTGTTTTGCTTTAGTTTGTCATTCGTTCGCTAGCAAAAGTCGCATCTTTTCAACGTTGCTGCGCTAGACTTTTCCGTTGCCGATTTTTTGTTTTGCTTTAGTTTGTCATTCGTCGTCTCGCAAAAGTCGCATTTGAATCTTTTCAACGTTGCTAGACTCGATCGCGAAGAGCCGGTTGGCCGACAGGAGTAAGCCTCGCAGCCTCCGTCGCTGCAACCGAGAGCATCTTCCACTCGCAACTCAGTGTATAATACACTCTCCGATCGTCCCTCGACGATCGTGCGGCGATTTCGCGTTGCGGTGGATTAGCGAAGGAAAACAGAGATTCGCGATCGCCGGACAAGTATTCGCCGTCCAATCACGTTGGAATGTTGCTCCACCAATAGACAAACATATATCTATATATCTCTAAAGCAGTGCGCTGAGGACATCGACGTTGCTCCTTATTTTCAAGCGCATTCCACGGCGCAGAGCCGATCGGTAATACGCTCCGCGTCTTTGTTCTCTCAGGTGCAACGATCTTAGCTGCTGCGCGTCGCGGTTATGTCACTTGTCGTAAGAGTCGCGCGCGTTTGTAAACGGACACGAAACACCCGAAGACGCGAGTTCGATCGGCGCGCGCAACTCCGCGAATAAAATTCCGGTCTGATGTATATCCGCGGTCCGGCCTAACGTTCGTTCCGCGCGGCTACGAGGTTAGGCATGCACTGACATGGCGGCACCTGCAAGGCAGCTCTACCCTTCCCCCGATTCCTCTCCGGGGCCTTACCTGCGCGCGGCCCGATCCAGGGGCGATCGCGCAGGGACCGTCGGCGGCGGCGGCGGCCATCTTGGAGAGTGGGGAGAGCAGGAACGGCGGCGGCGCTGCGGCATCGAAATCACTCGGGGACCCGGCGGAGCAATCGCTGCACACTTGCCGAGGGCTCTGTGTGCGCATGCGCAGGTGTGTGTGTGTGTGTGTGTGTGTGTGTGTGTGGGGGGGGGGGGGGGGGTCCTGTGTTGTAGGGGCCCCTAAACTCTGGCCGGCTGAGTAGCCGAGTTCCTCGCGCACGCTTCGGACCCGAGTCGGGAGTCGCTGGGCCAGATTGGCCGCCTATCTCTCTACGTGCCTTCCCTATCCGAGAACCCTGTCTTCGGGGACTCGCTAATTTACTTCTCTGCTCGTATCAATGGAGGCCTCTGAGTTCGAGGCATGATACTTTCGATATGGGGGCACATAGAAATATTTATGTGTGAAACATGTGTCGCCGAAAAGTTCTATATATCGCATATATGTTGCCGAAATTTTTATATGCGATATATATGTTGCATGTAGCCTTTCGATATGGGGGCACATAGAAATATTTATGTGTGAAACATGTGTCGCCGAAAAGTTCTATATATCGCATTGTTGCATATATTTTTATAAGCTATATACAGGGTGATTCAGAATGTTTTTGTCAGCCGTTGAAGATTGATAGTTTAGCACCTCGGGAACGAAATTATTCAGCCGTTTTTTGTAATTTGCAATATTTATTCATTTATTGAAAATTTGAAAAAAATAGATCAATGGGAACAAAAAAATAAATAAATAAATCAGTAGACCAATGGGAACACAAATAAATGAATATTTAAAAAATACTATAAATATTATACATATATAAATAGTATTTTTTTTAAATATTTATTCATTTATTTGTCCCCATTGGTTAATTTTTTTAAAATGCTTGTAAATAAATAAATATTGCGAATTACGAAAAACGGCTAAGTAACTTTGTTCCCGAGATGGTAAACTATTTTTCGTCAACGGCTGACAAAATCATTCTGAATCACCCTGTATGTGTTGCATGTAGAACTTTTTGGCGACATATTTTATATATAAATATTTTGTGGGGGGAGACGATTTTCAAACGGAAACGATTTAGGGATGCTGTAGGGATTCCCGAAAACAGGATTCCTAGCGCAAATCTAGATGGATGCCAATTTGGCAGTGGAATCGATAAATCGATAAATCGAGAAAAAGATCCCTGCCTCAGCGCAGGCGAATCAAATGGTCCGCGAGGGGAAGAAGGGAAAGAGGGGGGAATTAAAGTAGCCACGAATCAGGTTTGATAAGAGAAAAAAGACGCTGGTTTTCTCGTAGAAATCATTCGGAGCGACGGTTTAATTCATCATAGCGGGTAATTCAATAGTACATCTTGACGAGCGAGTTCCAGCAACATAGGATCGTCGAAGAATTTGTTGATCGACACGTCCTCGGACAGACCCTTTCGTCGTCGTGTCTTAAGCATAAATTCGCGCGCCAGATGCGTCGCCGGCTGCGGCTCCAGCGGTCTTATCGTGATCGTCTTGTCGAGGGGATCGCCGGGCACGATTTGCCAGTGGTGAAAGACCGACAGGCAGAACGCCTGACCCTGGGTGTGGGTACGCAGGTCGGTCTCGAAGCCGAAGCTGTCGATCGCGGGAATGAATGCTTTGATCGTGTACAGAGGGCTGCCCGGGACCGGGGCGTCCTGGGTGACGTGCCCTCGGCGCTTCGCGAGGACTGTGTAGACGGCGGAGACGCAATCCGCTGGGGCTTGAACCTCGACGAAGAGGTACGGTTCCATCAATCGTGGCGTCGCCATCAGGAACGCTGAATACGCCACTCGCCTCGCGGTTGGAATTATCTGTCCACCTTGAATAAAAAAAAAATACATTTTCAATACTCTATTCGGAGTAAATAAGATTGTTGCGAATTTCCTGTACGTACCACCGCGATGAAGCGGCTCCTGAGCGATGATAGCATCCAAAATCTTGAACTTGACGTTCCTGATCGGTTCCTCACAGAGCGGACCTTCCCGAGTTCCCCATTGGAAGCCCTGAGTTATCGCATCTCTGGCGCTGCCGAGCAGCGATTTATCGACCTCAGACGGTAAAGTGTCGTCGACGAGAATGTTCGGCCCCGTCGAGTCCGGACCAAAGGCCCAGATGCTTCTCGCAGCCAACAAATCCCAGTCGTACTTCGTTTGGAAAAATTCACCCAGCCGCTTCCTGCAAAGCATTGGTTCGTTAATTAACAGGCAATTATTAGTCAGTGTTTAGAAACGAGATCAGTACTTGTTCCAAGTTATCCGCACGTGCTCGGCCTCAATATCCTCCGCCAATCCGCGCTCAAGCGGCTCGGCGATCATCGTCAGCTTGTTACGTTTGTTCGGCGTCTCGGCGAAGCACTTCAGCGAGCTCGTTTCGACAACAGTCTCGGCAAAAGCGACCACCGGATCCGCCACTTTGATGTCTATCTCAGAATACATTCGTCGCAGATCGTGCATCGCGCAATCCAAGTACAATTCGCCGGTACCCAAAACAACGTGTTCGCCACTTTCCTCGACTCGCGTTCCCAAAAGCGGATAACTCTTGTTCACCTTTCTCAAACCGTCCAACATCTTCGGCAATTCCGAAGGATTCACAGGTTCGACGGCGATCTTTATGACGCTCTGAGTGTTGAATTTAAGCGGTCGAAAGATGTGAAGCTCGTCGGAATTGCTGAGATCAGTGATCGTACTCGTTTTCACGATCGGCCGATCGATACCCTCGATGAGAACCCAATTTCCAGCGGGAACTCTGTTCAATTCGATGGAGTAACGAGCCTCGCTGATCCAGAGTCGTCCGACAGTCAAAATTCGCGAGTCCTCTTCGTCGGCGCGCGAATACGCTTCGCCGAGAACGCGAACGCGTTGACCGGCTTCGAGAGTTCCGGACATTATTCTGCCGAGAACGACGAATAAGGTGCAATCCTCGGTCGGATACATCTTTGTGCTGTGGATCATCAATCGTCCGTCGGGGTCGCAGTTTATCATGTCCTGGACTATGGAGGAGTCCATGTTTCCTGTGTAAACGTGCTGAACCTTCGTCCCGGCGTGGGCGTGAGGACTCGGCACGTGCGCGACGCACATGTCGACCAAACCGCACATGTCTCCGAGAAAACGAGTGCAGACGAGACGGAGCAGAGGTCTTATGTTCATTTTCATCTCCTCGGACGACAGTCTGATGCCCAGCTCGTCGAGTACTGAAATAATTTTGTCCATTAATATGTTTTTAAGACGTGACGACATTTGAATGCATCTTACCGTCGGGCAAAGTCGAGTCCACGTCGCCGATGACCTGGGCGAAAATTTTGTACAGCGGTTCGAGAATGAATTCGATGAAACTCCTCTGAGCAGTGTTGTGCGGTGGCTTTTTGATGAATTTACGAGTCTTAGAATTGAAATATATGTCGCCCCAGAGCCTTTTCGCGAACTCGGCGGCATTCAGACCTGGATGATTTCGCGCGTAGAGCGCTGCGAAGGATTTTAACGTGAAACAAACGTTGTACTCCGAACTCGCGAAACACACGTTTCCGGCTGCGGGAGACACGAAGACCGGATTTTCTGCGTCGGAATATAATGCTATCAACGCGTTCACTTCTTCGATTATGTGTCGTAATTTGTAATACGCGTCTAGAGGAGGTAGCTTCAGTTCCAAGACGAGACGATCGATTTTGTTGATGCATACGGTCAGCGCGAGTTTTTCTTGCAGCGCGTGTTTCAATAACCGATCTGTGTTGAGCATTACACCTTCCGCCGCGTCGATAACTATTATCGCGCCGTCAGAGACTCGAATAGCCGCAGTGGCTTCGTCGGAAAAATTAACGTGTCCCGGAGTGTCGAATACATTCAGGAGATAAGATTTCGACTTCACGTCTTGGAGCAACAGTGTCACTGGCGTAGCCTTCGTTGAGACTCCTCTCTGCTGTTCCGTAAAGAGAGTGTCTGTGTATCTCAATGGTTTTTCGTCCGTTACGCTGTGCATGTTCGGATGTGTCTGTCGCACTAAACAATCCACGAGAGTCGTTTTTCCATGATGCAAATGACCCAACAGGACTACGTTGCGAATTAAATGAGGAGCGTCCATCATATCGGCCAAAAATTCAATGCTATACGTCGTGTCCGGCAGTTGCTGCTGTTTTATTTGAAACTTTGGCTTTCTCATTGGCGCTATTAGTGGTTTGTCCAGCGGCTGCGCATCTTCTTCTTGGACCAGAGTTTCGACCTACGATGCCGATTAACCAATTATATGTTGTGGAAATCATCGTAAAATAATTTTCCTGTTAATCTTTCGATATTGAGGAAGAGTTAAATGAGGGATTTACTTACGTCAGGTCCGTAGACTTCCAAAGCGCTGGGATAATACCGTTTATCCTCGTGCAGCACTACGGCCATCGACGACTGCTCCGAGTGTTCTCGGAGCTCATCCTTGTCCTCCTCCATCTCCTCGTCGGAGCGATCTCTGTCCTCAGCATCGTCTCCCACATTTCCATATTCGTTTTCCTCGTCACTGGAAGCCAAATCCGGCCCGATGTAATTTCCAAACTCGTCGTAGAGATCGGCGTCCATGATTGATGTCTGCTGGATGAAAATCCGTAGGTAAATATAAATAAGTCGTACGGATGAGCAGAGTGGCAGAATAACCTAATCAAAACAGCGGGAATATCAAGTTTCGGGAATGAGAAGTTTCGTTATTGAGTATTCTGCAAAGTACGAAACGCAAGTGACTTTTGAGACACTGAATCGGTAAAAAATAATATACGCGTTATTGGAAAAAGGCTCACCTTGGAAAATGTTAAACCATTGGTACAAATTCAGACACAAAAATAAAACGCGCCGTCCGGCATAACCACAAAACGAACTGGCGTCGTTCGTTTGGAGGTTAGGAATGGAATCTCAGCATCAGCGCCGCGTGTGGCTAATTTTTTAACTTCTTCATCGCGATTCGAGAATTTCCACCATTGAGGGACAACAATAACATTGAAAAGTACCAACAGTTCGCAGAGTGGGAGAAGTTGGATGGGTTCAAGTTAAAACACGTCGACTTTATTTACCAGTCAATCGCGGGAAAAGCGTCGGAGATGTTAATACATTTTTCTCAATCAAATTTACGAAACGAGAGCGAAAAAAAGCTCATTTTTTAAATTTTGATTTTGATTAGAGCTACGAAAAAAAATAGGATCGCATCGGGATCCTATTTTTTTTCGTAATGAAACTCACGGGTTTGGTCGAGGTTAGCAGCAGACTTTTGCCTTCGGCGAATATTCCCGGCAGACGAAAACCTCAACGAGGGTGTCTTTCGATCGCGAGACAATCCGTAAAGAACAATGATCTCTATTTACTGCTACAAACCGCTCAGAATAAACAAGGCACGAAATACAAAGTAAGCAAATTGCAGAAATCCGGTCGTCGATTTTGGCGCGAAAATGTGCGAATGGCAATTAATCTGATTTTATGTGCTTTTCAGGTGGACAATAATATCGACAAAGTGTTCACGAAATTCGTAAGCGACGGCAAAGCTACCATTCGGATCAAGGAACCGCCGCACGATCTCATTATTCAGTGCGACACTGTCCAGCTGAAAAGTTTTCTCCACGTTCTAAAACTCGGTCTTTCCAAAAAAATCGATCCCTCCGTCCTCTCAGTTTCCAACTTGAATCCTAAGAACTTGTCAAACTTGGCGCCCAAGACTAAAGTCGTTGTCAAGAGCAAATCGGAGTATCCTGTGCTCGAAGGATTTCCGAGAACGACTGAAACGCTGCAGTTAGCTGGTCTAGAGAGAAAGTCGTTCGATAGGCAAATCCTGAGACTTCAGAGCTTGAGAGTATTGGATCTGTCGAATAATCTATTAACGAGTCTTCCGAACGAGTTGGGAGTGTTACCAAATTTGACAGAACTTCATTTGGCGTCCAATCGTCTCGGTGTGGCTGAGACGTCAAAGTGGTCCTGGATGACCGGACCGACTATTACCAGAAATCTCAGACTTCTGGATATAAGCAACAATAATGTGAGTCATCTTATGACTATATTTTATGTTACATTAAATTTACCTGATACACTTTTCTTTTGCGAAACAGCTCAAAACTCTGCCTCATCAAATACGAAAATTAGGATCGCTGGTGACGTTGAAGGTTGGAGAAAATTCACTGACCAAATTGCCCCACAGCATCGGCTGTTTGGGGTTTCTTAAGTATCTGGAGTTGCAGAAGAATGCTTTGGAGTCTTTGCCAGGATGTATGAAAAGTATGCGTCTAGAGTCACTTGACGTGAGGGATAATCCATTTAATACAAGAAATTACGGTTTCAAACTCGAACGTGATATCCAAGTCCTCAAACTGACTGACATAGCAGCACGTGTGGTAACCGATTCGAGGAAGTATTACGACGCCAGTATAATCCCATTGACCCTCGTTCAATATCTCGATATAACGCATTTCTGTGTCTGCGGCAAATCCTGCTTCGGTTTGTCGCTGTCTCTGAGGATGCAGCTTCGGTTGGCTTTGATAGCAAATTGCGTCACATCGTCAGGAAGCTCTTGCGCTGAGTTCGAATGTTATTTCTGTTCGGCTAAGTGCCTTAAACGACATATGGTTAATTAATTTTGTAATTTATTGTAACTACTATAGGTAATTTATTAACGCAAAGCTCTAAGTATTTTTATACCATTTACATCGATAGCTCAAATAAAAAGTGATAATAAGCTGTGAAAAAAGTGCCTCATTGATTGTTGTAAGTGGGAAACGGTGGGCGGCGCGAGTCATTAAATAAGTGTCGAAATGTACTTTGAGGAAGTGTTTATTGGTTTCAGTTTATTTTCATATCATCTACCGTTAAATATAGCGATGTCTGCTAATCCGTAGATAAATTGATGGTGAATTAATTCATTATTCTTGACAGTGAGGTGGAACACCCTCGTGAGAAACAATAGTCGGAACATAGAATTTCATTGCGTATTCCGTGTGTCGCGCTGGCCATATTTTTTTTCTTTTTTTTTTTTTTGTTTGTTTTCATTTCCTCGTACAAAAACTAACGAATGAAGCTCAGTTGTTTTTTTGTTTTGTTGTCTTCTCACGATACCTTCGCTACAGGATTGAGTAGTTGTACGCAGTTAGATTTGTACTATTAATTAGAACTGAAAATCTTCTACTATACACAATTGACATACACTAAGTTTATTGAATATAGAATATTGTCCAAGAAAATGTATACTATCGTAATTAACTTTAAAAATTCTTGTTAATTGTTTTATCTCGGAAAGCCATTTTATCCTGTCGCGTTTCCATCATGTGTGAACGATGAGTGCTGTGTTTATATCCGTTAACATCGACTATACATTTATTGCTATGGAAGAAGTACCATGATTCAGAGCCTCGATCAATTCAATCGAATTTATTATATATTGTCTTTACGTAATCTATTTTATGCATATAGTACAAGTACAATAGTTTTGCCCTTTATATTGCGTGCACTATAAATTCAGTTAAATTCGTCACTTATACCAGAGTAGCGTTTTAGTTCACAAGACATCTCGAATCAACGGTTTCTGTTTTTTTTTTCTTTTTTTTTTTGTTTGTTTTCATAACGTACAGTTTATACTACTATTTTTGACATTGTTATATACATAACACGTCTAGCGATTACTATGTTTCTTATGACTACGACTCTCTCGCTCTCTCGCTCGCTCTTTCGCTCTTTCTTTCTCTCTCTTCCATATCCTCCTTCGCCTAAAAATTGTCTTTGTGTGTGTGTTTTTTTTTTGTTTGTTTGTTGCATTGACGCACCAGTTATTACGACCTTGAAACGTAGTGTTAAAATCATGGCCAATTATTCGTGTTCTTTAAACTACGACTACATTTATTGTCAATGCATTCGGAACAGCGTCTCTGCGGTTTTATTTTTCAATTCATTTTTTCTTGTTCATTTACTTTGCGAGTAAAACGAAGAGGATACGTGCTCAGTGTTTTTTTTTTTTTTGTTTTTTCGTTTGTTTCTTTCTTCCTATAATTCATTACATTTAAAAACTGTTGTTTAGTTGGTCATTGGAAAACCAAGTAATCAATTAAACTCTGATCTCAATCCAGTTGAGATAACAATGAATAAAAGTTCCCTTCTGTAAAATTCACGAGCTCGCTTTTCCGCTAGACGGCCGAGCCACGTGAGACAAATATGTGTGTGTGTGTTTTTTTCTTTTTTTTTTTTTAATACTATAGTAGTAATGTGTAGTCACAGGGACGTCCGAATGAATCAACGACCGTCATAAAATAAGAAGCAAAATATGAAACACCGTCTTGTATTGACTTTTACATCCCATACATTGAACTTACATCCGCGTTTCTCGCCTCTCCCTCAACTTTCTTTACTTTCGTTTTCCTTTGCATTCTTCGCATTAACCGTAAATAGTCTGTATCCTAGTAGAACCGTCAACTCAAATGTAACAGTGTAAGTAGTGTTAGTGTGTA
This sequence comes from Itoplectis maculator, assembly GCA_964034905.1. Taxonomy (NCBI): domain Eukaryota; kingdom Metazoa; phylum Arthropoda; class Insecta; order Hymenoptera; family Ichneumonidae; genus Itoplectis; species Itoplectis maculator. Next base: position 1,172,874 of record OZ035861.1, read on the forward strand.
AGTGTGTCCGTGTGTCTGTGTTCGTATTGGCATTTTTTTTGCGTAGCTGTGTGCGTGCGACTATATACATATATACATATGTGTATATACAATATGTATGTATATATATATACATACATATGTATATATAATATATATTGGTAAGATTATTCATTCAATGATAATCGTAGAATCTTCATAGCAATAATAATAATAATCGATAAACATATTAATAATTAATAATGACGATAATAATAATAATAGTCATCACTCTCGTCGTCATCATCGTAATAATAGTGATAATAATTCATAACAACCACGATTAGCACCCGCGCCAAGTCTCGAATTAATTTCAATCTTATTCTTTTTTTTTTCTCTCAAGTTTTCTCTACTCTGATGTATCATTTTGTCTCATTTTTATGTTTTTATTTTTCTTTCTTTGATTTCTTTTTTTTTTTTATTCAATGTGCGTTATAGTGTTGTATAGAGTATAGAGTCTTGCGTCTGCGCGGGTAAATGCACGTTCGTGTGGAAACCGACGAAGGCTTCATTACTATTAGTTTACGACAAAACTCACGGATGAATTTGCGAACGCTAAGTTACATAATATTCTTCTATTATCCTTCCACTGATCATGGCACGAATGACATCCTCATAGCTGGTACCACTTTTTATCCTTATACTTGAGCATGAGCCCGTGGGCCGAGCCCGAAAAGTTTTCCGCTTCGTTCATCATGCGACCCGTTCGCTCCTCGAGCTGCGACAGTTTGTCACCACGCTCCATCACCATCTGATGAGCCATCGCAACGTCGCCCGTTGCCGTCGAGACGCGCTCCCTCAGCGCTTGCGTTTGTGCGTCCGGTCCTGGTATGTGTTTCGCTACTGTTCGAGACGCTCGACCGCTCGATTCGCCGACTATCAATCAGCCATAATTCGTTATTTGTGATTTTTTTCTACTCTGACTTATTTTTATTCGTCACTTCGTATTCTACTTACACAACTCTTCGCGATCCAAGCTTCGAGATCCACCGCCAAAGAGACCTTTGAAGAAACTCTCCTTCGGAGGCTCTGGCATGTCATGAGCGACGAATAAATCGCCCATCATTTCGGTCAGCTCCGAACTAAGACAAATAATTTTACCAAAATTAAGGGATCGTCACAGTGTGAAATAAAAAGAAAATCGATTTTTTTTTTTCATTATCGGATAGTATACACGGTTATAAACATTCTGTTACATTTTTTTTTATCGAAATTCGAATTATTTCGGTCGCTACAGCCTTTCTTAGAGAAAGGGATTGCAGCGTGACAGTGGCGTGTGCAAACTTTAAACGCGTTTTTCTCGGAATGTTGTTTTTCAAAACGGTGTCCACTCTCAAATGAAGAGTTATGACGATATCGATTTCAAATTTTGAGAGAACATTTCTAACGTCATTCTCTATCGCGCTATGGAAGCTTTTTTTTTATTAAATCTTCCTATTTTTTTTACGAAAAACTGTCGAAAAAAAGGGCTAAATTCGTTCAAACCGCCGCCATTTTGTCAAATTTCAAAAAAAAAAAAAAGCTGCCGTAGCGCGATAGCGAATTTCCTACAGATTAATAATCTTTTTGAAATTTTTGGTTCAGATCAAAATTGCGGCCGCAATCGTGGACATAATGCAGGACCTTTTTTTTACACGAGCTATATAAACAATTTATATCATTATTATACATTAAAGAAATGCACATAAAAAAATCATTTTGTATTCTTCAAGAATGTACTTATTTATTTTTAAAAAAACCAGACCAATTAGTTCATTACAACTTAACAAAAAAAATTCGCGAAAATCATTGATTTTTCGGAGGGTCACACTGTGACGATCCCTTAATACACTAAATTTTTGTCCGAGGGTCAAGTGATGATAAATGTGTTTTAGACGCACCAGAATTCATTGGAGACCGTGAACTTCTGGATCTCTGTCGGCGACGAGAGATAGAGCGCGTGACCCCGGTTGCTGAAGCAAATCGTCCTCGCGATTCTGAAAATAAAATATATTCTCTCCATTTTACGTGCAACATTTTGATTCGACACCTCTGCAAAGTAGTGTTGCAATGTCTGTCGACATTCGGTGCCGACTTGAGCGCACTCGCTGTCGGAGAACGGGATAGACCTGACACCCATTCGCGCTCCAAAGTACGGTTCGAAGTATAATCGAGCTAATGAAATAAAGCCGGGCTATCGTTACTGCATTAAAGTGATCTTTGCGTACAGTGTTATATATTATTTTAATCGTAAAACGCAGAATTTTTAGCGTAATCGGCCGAGCTTGGTAAAGAGATAACAATTCAACATAATTGTAGATGATGTAAGTAAATCAATTGAGTCACAGAGCTGTGATGGCGGAATGTGATTGTTTCATTCATGCATTCGTCTAAGTTGCAGTGCCGAGCATATATATACTTTATAGTTGTATTCAGCTAATAAATGTGCGACTACGTAGAATATTGAAATACTTATGCGTTTCCTTGAACTGCAGTATAAAAACTTATTAGCTATAAGTCCGAATTGGACTGAGAGAATTTGCATAAAATCGCCAATTCGTCACTCACCTTACCTTATTTTTTTTAATCATCCTTTAATTACTATTTTATCAGTTTAACAAGCTTGATATATTAGACAAAAAGTTAAGCTATGAATTTTAGAGATTCCTCGAGCGATATTACTCGTTAGGTGTTATGTCTTTCCCATTTCGAGTCAACGAATGCACCGAGTGTGATATCAAATTGTACAGATAGGATAAACGATATCGTAAAAATGTTAAGTAGGAATTTATTAGTAGGGGGCATGAGAGGAAGTAGAAGATTTGACGTTAAAGTAGCTGCAAGAAAGATATAAAACAGAGTGTCATCAAAGCTGCGACGATACAAGTGTGACTATAGAGTTATTATAGTATTAATAAGTGGTTGAGCGGTATTTTATTTTATGACTTACTGATCGGTATCGCCATTTACAAAGAGTTGATGACCCCATATGGACAACATGGGGTCTACAATGCCGTGTTTCGTAGTCTGAAAACTGTTAGAAATTACAGAAACAGTAGAAAGCGATGTATTTTTTTACCCGTGCGCGAATACAGGTGATTTCACATAATCTTGTTACGATGTGTTAACCCTTAAGACTCTTTGATTAAAAAAAATAACGATGTTCCCCTAGCATTGTCTACGGTTCCAATGAGCGAATCTTAAATTTCGGTTTTTACAATCGCCATGAGACACAGGATCGAGGTGAATAAATTTGGTGAAAAGCTGACGTTAGTAATTTTTTGATGGATTTACACGAATCATCGACGACGCTTTGTTAGCAATTAGGTATTCGAGAAATTATTTCAGAGATCAGTAGCGTTGCAATAGCGCAGAAAAATATTCTGTGCAAGAAACGGTGCTCGAATCATAAATATTCTACATGAGGCATGCCTGGCGAGCGTATTAAGGGTTAACAAGTGCATTATGTGTAAGAGAGAGAGAGAGGTATAAAATAGCATGCCGATGTCAATTCGTTTGGCCTTATAATCGATAATAACAAGCCGATAGGTGAATTATCGTGGCCTCACCGATGATCAACGTATTTTTACAAATGGTTTTTTTGTATACATATGTAAAAATATTTTATGAAGCTTTCTATAAGTATAATTCGTCAATGTGCAGAATACTCGATACCATTAGTGCGAATAGTTCAGTCGCTTAATTATCGAATTTATCTTATTCGTTGGTTCAATGATACCGGTGAAAAAAAAAATATATATATTTAGAAAAGCAAACACGAGTGTTTTCTCTTACCTTAGATCTAACAGTGGTAGAAAATCAACGTCGATCAATGGCCTGAGACTAGGTAGACTGTATATCGCTATGTGACCATTCGAAACGTAGCATACGAGGCAAACGCTGTCTGTAAATTATACAATATCGATTTTGAAGAGCTGCAATGCGTAGATTTCCCCTGGCAAACTCAACGACCCTACAAAACGACTGGTCCGCTAATTAATGGCGTTTAATTTTCGTCGCATAAAGCGGCCGGTCGCTTTACGGTAATTAATATTCGTTTTTTTTCGCATGGTTTGCTCGCAGGGCTCTTCAGAAAATTCGATGCAGGCTTTTGAAATATTTTAACGTACCCTTCAGAGATGTGATTTCTGCTTTAATTACGATATGTGTCTCGGCCAGCTGTTGTCTATAGACACAATTTTGCGAAGGTAGGGCAACGACCCTGGCCTGTTTTTCAGAAGTCAATACGACAAACTGGCGGTCCTCGAAACCATCACCACTCGACACTTGAGCGTTCAACAGCGGCGACATTCTGCTGTTTGCAATTTTTCCTTGGCTCCCTTCGATAAAAAAAATAAAAGAATGTTCATAAGAACTCAATTTATACGAATTTTTATAAATACTAGGAACAATAATTACTTGTACGGTCTTTGCTGTCCGAATTCTCATCCTTCCAGGATTCATAAGAATATGGGATAAGGGCTCCGTTACAATCCAAGAAAGACATCGTCAGAATGCTTCCTTTCAATTTAAATGATGATCCATCTGAGAAAATAAATAAGTTTTACGCATCGATTTTTACCAAACATACTTTTCTGCAGGAAAATAAAATACTTACTACAAGTAGAAATAATCACAGGCTGAACGGTACGTTCATCAGGCGCAGGTGCGTTAAACACGATAGTTTGTATCGAACCCAAAGACGTGCCAATCCACAGAGTTGGTAAAGTGTTGGCATCTGCGAAAAATAAAAGAGTCAGTGCAGCCAAATTCGCCGCCAATTCAAAGTGATCAAAACCTGATTGACTTACCACTTTTCTTCGTGTAGGAATCGGCAAATGTAAGGCAGCTGATGGTTTCAGTGGCAATATTTTCGAGTGACGACATGCTCGAGCTTCGAGATCGTTGAAACGAGCTGTCGAGTTTGTCTATCCGGCCAGCATTCCGAGAAACGAAAAAAAAGATTATATATCGACCCAACGACCGTCGGCAAAATTTCGGCTACGAAGCATGCGTGAGACATATTTGTAGATGCATGTCTTTATTTGTATCATTTTTTTTTGAGAAATCTTTTTTGTTGTTTTCTTTCGTCAACGAGAACCAAAGTATTAAGTAAGTAGAGTTGGTTTATATAAACAGTAAATAGCACAGTCACAACAAGAACGACAACAACAACAACAACAACAACGACAACAACAATAATAATAATGTGTCATGATCTTTTTTTTTTGTCTTTCATTGGTTGTTTCATAACATTCACATTCACTCGATCAGATAAGGCCTCATTGATTCTCTGTGTGACTTTAAGGGTGAGATTAGTATCAATGAGAGCGGATCATAAAATCTGTGGTGGTGATGTAGTTACAGATCTGGTTACGTTTTCATGTATTGAAAAATTTGCCGGCCCTGTGGAAGATTGCGCGTTGTAAATAGAAAATAGTCGTGGGTGTATCGGAGAATAATTGTCGACGTCGATCGCTCGCACGATCTGTTTTTTGCATTTTTGTTTGCGATCCGTGGATTGTCTTCAGAGTTAACGAGACTCTGCTCGGTGTTTTTTTTTCTCGCATTTTATTCGGCAGTTAAGGGTGACCGCTATCACTATAGAATTTGGCTCATGCACATGCTCGAATAGATTCAGACACGTGTATCATTTTTTTTTTGGGTGGGCATCGAAATAACGAATGACCAAAAAGCGAATGGGCAAAATAACGAATTTAAAAATGATGGACGTTTGAATCTAGAATAACCATCATTACGAAATTTGCTATTTTAGTCATTCACTGTCTTGATCATTCGCTATTTTAATTGCATTTTAATAAAATATGTGGTCAAAATACCGAATGATCAAAATAACGAATGGTTAAAATAGCGAATTCTGTAATGATGATCATTCTAGATTTAGACGTCCGTTAGTTTTTAATTCGTTATTTTGGCCATTCGTTATTTTGATCATTCGGTATTTTGATACCCACCCTTTTTTTAAATCTGATTTGTATATTTTTTTCCTCGACAAGATATTGTGGATGTTGGCTCTAAACGCGAGGAGGACGAGGAAAATCCAACAACGGGAACACGATATTTGTCGTCTGGCGAGACGCCTGTGTACCATCGAATAAAATTCAGGAAGCGGATGTATATAGTATAATATATATACCTAGCCATGTATATCGCGACTGGAAAGTCGATAAGTAGCCGCGAGAACAATATAATCGTAATCTCTTCTCCGATGTACATATATACGTTTTATGAATAATAGAGTGATGCGAGTGTAGCGAGTGGATATTCGATAGAGGATAGCGAAGAGTAGAAATGCTGCTAGACAGGCAGAAAACGTGGAGAAGAACAGAGAGAGAGAAGAATATATTCTCGAATGCTGTGCCGTGAGAGTACAACTAGATATATATGCCATGGAAAAACCTTCGAGCCCCATATGTGCATTTCACGCAATAATTTCACAGAGAACTTGATCATCGCATTAGACAAACGAGTGCACATTGTGTGTCTGTGTGGTATATATATTTGTTATAAAATTGAAAAATACAAAAGTCGAATAACATCCGTGTTGAGTGTTTCTTCAGTCATACATATATTAATATATATATATATGTATTGTAGAACAAGGAGCAGCCAATGTCTACGTATTTATAGCATAGGTGTATAATCGTACTATCGTACAGTAACGTAACATTGATTGAGCTCCAAGTCGGAGAGATAGAGAGAGATATAGAAAAGAGAAGAGAAAGCGAGAAATATAGAAAGAATGCGAAATGGAGGATAAATAAAAGCCGAAGAACTCTGAAAATAGGCCCGTTTCTTCAGTCACTCGATAATAAACCACAGTCTCGGAGTGTGTGAGAAGAAAGAAGAGAGCCAGAGAGACAGAATAGAGTCGAAGGCGTATTATTATGAATAATAGAAGGCAATAGAACAAAGTGACAAAAGCTAAGTTTCATCCGGTGACGTAAGTGTCTAGGACAGAAAAAAGGAGAGATAGAGAAATTGTTCTACATGAAGACAGAGGTGATAGGATAGAGATTTTTTTTTTTAAGTATTAGTATTTTGGCTGTTGTACTACCAAAGCTGCTATACTGTCTGACGCTGGTGAGGATTGACTGGGAGGTCATAGAAGCCTGGGGAGTGGTTGTAGTGAGGTTGCGAATATCGAGACTGCATTGCGCATGGAATGCGTGGCTTGCCGAGAAGCTGCCCGAACCTTCTCCGTCGTAGTTGCTGATCGTAGTGCTCAGGCACTTTTGCAATTTTCTTATACCGTGGGGCCGTGAGTGGTGGCGCGCTCCGGAATCCGCGGCAGCCTTGCGGTAAGGTGCGCCACCCGACGCCATTATTCCGTCATCGTGACCGGCGATCGCCGGATTTCCGGCACCCTCAGCGGCTGCAGCGGCTGCAGCGACGGCAGCAACAGCACCGCTATTGCCACGCGCGTGGCGAGTTGCATTGCCAACGCCGCCACCGCTGCCATCGCCGCAATGACCACCTTCGCCAATGCCTCGTCCAACGCTACTCCCATCGCTACCATCACCGTCATCGCATCTTTCACCAACAACACCAACACCACCACCACCTCCACCTCCACCACCACCGCCACCGCCACCACCACCCGTCACACTGCGTCCGGTTGTAGGCGAAATGCACATCCCGTTCATCTACAAATCATGGAAATTTTTTCACATATAGCATTTCAAGTACCACGATTCTTCGTTGAGCTTTGAGAAGAGAAACGACAGCGAAAAAAAAGTACAATTTTGGTCTATTTTTCGGTCTATGATAATTTTTACCCTGGTATTTAATTTTTTTTTTTTTTTGCAGCTTCAGAATCCCATCAAGTATATTTCCAGTGCCTCCTATGTATTATTTCCAGATTCTTCGTTGAGCTTTGAGATGAGAAACGACAGCCAAAAAAAAGGTACAATTTTTGTCTATTTTTTGCTCTATAATCATTTTACCCTGGTATGGAATTTTGTTTTGTTTTGCAGCTTCAGAATCCCATCAAGTATATTTCCAGTGCCTCCTATGTATTATTTCCAGATTCTTCGTTGAGCTTTGAGAAGAGAAACGACAGCCAAAAAAAAGTACAATTTCTTCTAATTTTCGCTCTATAATAATTTTACCCTCGTATTCAAATTTTTTTTTGCAGCTTTAGAATCCCATCAAGTATATTTCCAGTGCCTCCTATGTATTTTTTTTCTATGTTTTATTTGCGGTATATCGACGTGGATTACCCGTCGAGCCAGACGGAGACTTATCCTTAATCCAGCTAGCAATGACCGGGGAGCCTCATGAATAACCGATTGCCACGATTTCGATCGGGGTCGCACCTATATAAACTCGCTCGAGAATCTCTCGAACGTGACTAACGTCCCCCAGCGCCGCTTCTCCTCGGCTCTTGTTATATACTTCTCGCCTCTCGGGAGACGAAAAATCCGCATTTCACGTTAGTTCCGCGTGTGCTTAATATATGTATATATATAATATGCAGAGTCTTTCATAGCAGTCAGTCAATGCCGAATCGTTAAATCAATTGACATCGATAAGCGAACGGGGAAAAAAAAATATCATAATTTTTAGGTCGATCGTGACTGAACGGATAGAAGAAAATGAATTCGGGTGAATATCGGTGGCCTGGCCGAAAATCACCATTTACATACCCTGACTGCCCGAGTGTCATTCAATGACCATCAATTTTTGCTTTGCTTCAGCAATTATCATACTATTATTATTGTTATTATCATCACTATTGCTATTAACGTGCAGGCCACTTGAACGGTCTCAAAAAGCTCGGAAGGCAACATTTTACCGATAATAATGATAATTATATGATGTATATATATATAATATTTTATATGGCAACACCGAATACGGATTGTTGTGTGATGCTGGGTGAATTGATAGACTCAGGGGTACATTTATACTGCCAGCTACGAATAATAAAAATGTGTAAACGTTTACCAAAAATGACTCATGAAGCAAGCTCAATGCTCTGTATATGTTCGTGTCAGGTTTTTTTTTCGTGTCTATCTTTCGTGTGGATGTGGGTGTCTCTCGTGTAGCGAATATAGATATATAATATAGATATATAGTACAAACGTTGCTGTGCAACAGTGGTCCTCGAAACAGCACAATGATAAACTTATATGCAGGATAACATGTACAAATGATTGATATATAAAAAAGTAGCCGATTATAATTGAGTAAGCAAATATTTCTAAGCTAATAATCAAGTATCCTACAAGCAACGTGGAACCGCGTTAGAACTTGATTTTTTTTTTTTTTGATAATATGCAATAGCAACCACAGTGACGATGGTAAATAAATGGTACTCGATAAGAAAAAAAAGGGGGAAAAAAATATTGGAGTACTTTTTATTTAACATCGTCGCGAGTGGCCAACGTTTAAACTGCCTACTGAATACGAATGATAAGAAAGAATGGAGCACTTATTGCCACGTATTTATATTATTAAATTCTTATTTAATATTATTCAACTTTTCTCTCGGCGATGAACCAAAAGGCGAGAATCCTTAATTTTACCTGAATCAAACTTGCTGTCAGGGAAGACCGCGAAATTGATTTGAACCTGAAAAAGTTGTTGAAGTACAATCTCCTTTCGCTCTCACGGTGTTAATTATAATCATAAGATCGGGCGTCGGAATAATTATCGAAATCTGCGTTCGGAATGTGAAAATTATTAGTACAGATAGCATTATTATTAAGTAGTAAATACTTATTAGACAATTCAACCAGTTTCAGGAAAACTTATGTATGTCACATGAAGAAAGAAAGTAAAAGGCGATAATAAAGCGAGGAGTCAAAGAATCTTGAACGTGTCTGAATGCCGAATGAACGTGGAGGAAACAGTTGAAACATTTTTATTCTTTTTCTGTCGATGAAAAATCCAAAAAAAAAAAATCAAAAAATTACTTATCGTACACTAAGCATTCTGAGTGACATGCAAAAGATATGACAGCAAAATTGATGAGTTAGCACTTTGAATTGCCGGATGAAATTGGTGCGAAAATTCTGCTCGAATCTCCATTTCTTCCGATTAATCGTAGTTAGTCGTCGTCGGTACTTTTCGTATGATTTTTTTTTTTCCATGACGCACGACTATTCACAAATATAATCCGTATTAAGTAAGCGCATGTATGGATAGTGTATATATATGTAAACACTACTAAACGCTGCATACAAAGAAAATTCTACGGATCTACAATAGTAGGCACCCTCTACAACATCGATAGCATCGTATTCTCTTGCCTAGATCGACTACGTTTCTTGCCTCATCATCTCGGCAGTGATCTATCGACAAATAATTCGCAATTCGTGTCTGCACTCTTCTATCAACGACCTCAGGTCCACATTCGCATTTTAACCGAACGAATATATCACTTATATATCTCGTTAAGTACATCATCATCACACCTCGCAACATATACGGAGGGGGGTTGGGTCTCTATGGACAAACTAAAACGGACTTTTGTAAAAGCTCCTAGCCTTGTAATGGTCTTTGATGCAAATGTATGCGCAACGAGCTGGAGGGGGGCGGAGGGGGAGTGGCTCATCTTGCACTCTTTACGAATTTACCTTCATAAACGTGTACCAGCTTTGTAAACATAACGTGATTCTTCTAGACAATCGGACCATTTTTTGAAAAATCTGAAAAAAGAAAGATTTTGTAGAGTGAGGATTTTTTTTTGCACAGGTTTTCCCTCTGTTTTCATTTCCTCTGCGGGGAATTTCACTGTGTTTATGTTTCTTACTCTACCTACGGAAAAAAAATCGAGCCAACTGTTTTTTGTATTCCTGAGGAATCTACTACAGGATCGTGGAATTTTCTCGTTCAGGGGTTTTACTACCAGAGATGATTATCGCCGAAAGCTCCTTCGCAGTTAGTAACACAATCGCACAGCTACAGCGTTTGGGTAGTTCAATCAAGCTGATGTTATGTACCTAGCGACGTCAGGCAATTTAGTAGAGCTTCTTGCGCAAAGCCCTCCGTTGTAAAAATAATTTCAGCGTACTGCTCCCAATTGAGGCAGCGTTTACTCGTTTGGTCTCAACCGAACTGATTGACTGACTATTATTTAAGACTCTACATCTGCGCAGCGACTGCGCCGCTATTTACGTACAATTAACATATCGAACGGAAGCCCTTCTACCTAAACGGAAGTAAGCCTACACAGCCTAACGTTAGTTTCGTTTGCGAAAAAATGGTCTACGAGCATCCTAGGCCATCCTCAGACGAGAGAAGGGGATGTGTGAGAAAGAGAGAGCTTGGAAATAGCGGCGGTGGTACAACAATCGCAACTTCCTTTACAGGCTGACTCGTCGTTCTTTTCCCCCAGGGAAATAGCCACGAAGCGTGAACAGAACGTGTCTCTCTACCTCGAAGAAAAAAAAAAGACACACACACTTCTCGGCGCATGCTTTCGACGATGACACAGAAAGGTAGCAACCAAAATGGCTGTGTACCATTCGCCTGATCGTTACATCTGATCTCTCGCCGCGGATTCGAGCGCCTTGGGCTCAAAAAATCCACCCTCGAATCACAGCAGCTAATCTGCCTCAACGTACAGATGAGCGAATATATATCCAATCAAAAAAAATAAACGAACATCAGACTATGTTCCACATACCACACGAAAATATGCTTTGCGACAGAGATGAACAAGAAAAAACGGTCTAGTAAATTCACTCACACGCACACGCTCTATATATTTATCAAGGTCATCGAGAGAGATTAACACGAACTCTAGTTTGTTAAACATGACACGTAAGATTTTAGGTATGCATGACACTCTGGCTATTATTTGTTACATTTTTCTACGTTTGACAGAAACACTTACTGATTCGTCTTATTAGATTTCCGGCGAACGACTCGACACCCGTGGCGGAATCCTCGGATTTTGAAGAGGCGCCTATCGTCCCGTCGCTCTTTTGATACTTAGAATTCGGCACTGACAAGAGACGCGTCTTCCCGCTCTTTCCCTTGCCGCCCATTCGCTTCATCTCCGTGAGCTTGTCGCCGTTCTCGAATAGCGGAAGGTCCGCGGGTCTTATGGCCGTCGCCTCCTCGGCAATGCCGATCATTCGCGGCACGTCGGAATCTCGTCTCTCCGAATCGTGATTGTTCGTTGTCGTTGGCGTCGTCGTCGTTGTGCTCGCGCCGCTCGTGTCCGGGCTGATCTTCTCGCTGGACGGCGGCGAACGCGCCGTCAATGACGAGGAGGCAGCTTCGACTTCCGTTTCCGCACTTCCGGCGAGCCTCGACGTTTCCGGTATATCCGAAGTGTTGCAGTAGAACGTCGATGACGACGCTTTCGACTGCTGATTGCTGCAAGTGCTGCTCGCCTGTTTGTAACCCGGTTATATTTCGTATCAACGGACAGAATGGGCATCTTCACACCGTTGCTGACTATTATTGGCATAGCGATTTGCAAAGGGAATCACAAGAATTCTCTTCTGGGCTCAATGGAGGCGACAGAGTCAGCTGAGAAAAGCTATTGACCGTTCGAACTTTATTCAGCGGGGAAAAAAAATCACAAGAATTTTTTCGTACAGTCAATGGATACGGCAAAGTCAGCTGAGAAAAGCTATTGACCATTTGAACTTTATTCAGCGGGGGAAAAAAAATCACAAGAATTTTCTCGTACACTCAATGGACACGACAAAGTCAGTTGAGAAAAGCTATTGACCATTCGAATTTTTATTCAGGGGAAAAAAATGAGTATTGGTTAATTGAGGTAAAGCACGAATTAATTTCAATTGTTAGTCATGCGAAAATTCGTGTGCCTTAATTTTCATTTTTTAGTTGGAGTAGTATCAGTAGTAGTAGCAGCAGCAGCAGCGGTAGTAGTAGTAGTAGCAGTAGTAGTAGTAGTAGAACAGGCACAGCTCCGGAAGCTCGTATTTTGATTTTTTTTTTGTTTGTTTTTTTTTTTTTCTAAGCTCTTGACATAAAATCATACAAGTACCCCATTGTGAGACGAGGAGGCGGACGGCGTGAAGGTATTCTTGATTTTCAAATCAACTCTGCTGAGCTGTCTCTTGAATTGTCTCTTCCACGGTGAGCTCTTCCGATTATCCGTATCTTCGTGATTTCCCGTATTGCCCGACTTTCGGGCATCCTTCGAGCACTCATCCGCGCTCTCTCTGTTATCACTGTTCACACCGTGACATTCTTCGTGAAATGAGGTAAGTTGCTGGTGCGCCTGCTGCTGAGGATGGTGCAAGGAGGAGGAAGCCTTTTCCCCTACTGGTGCTACTAAAGACTCGCTTTCTGTCGTCGATTCTCGATGAATCTGGTTGATCTAGCATGTACAGTACGTGTGCACAGTCAATCAGTTCAAGTGGGCTAAGACAATAGGTCAGATATTATATTTGGCGAATCCCTAAAATTCCTCTCTTTTCCTTTCCTCCTTTTTTTTTTCAACATTTTAATTCGGACCCTCACCGCTCATAAATCTCGACAACGCGAAGCGTGTCCACTAGGGTGTGTCAAAAAAGAACATAATTTTTTTTGTTTGTCCTTTTTACGTTAAAAGTATGTATTCTGACCTTAATACACACCTCCTATGCAGAAAACGCGGCTAAATATATATATATTTTTTTAAATTCGAAATTTCATGTAATAAAACGTCCTCGGTTGCGGCACCTTTGAACATACTTTTGCCGTAAAAAAGAAAATAAAAAATATTATTATTATTATTTGACACACACTAATGGCCACTCTGGACGCTCGTGTCGATCTATTCTTTTTTTATTTATGAGAAATATCGCAATCACTTGGCCACTTGTCACTTCCCAACGTGCTTGCGTTTTTTTTTAACGACCCGGCTCTGGTCTTACTCCAAGAAGAGTGCAGACAATTTCGTCCCTTGACGAATATTAATTAGTGTATATGCTTGTGAAATAAGTGCACGCACGCTAATTCTTGCTTGTCATGTGGCTTGTCATGTGACCTAAGATGCTCATAGAAATAATTGAGTATACCTGCTGATTTATCGAATACGACCTGACTTGATTTTTCCGCTCATCGCTACCTTCAATTTTTCGTTATAATTCGTTATGCCGCGACTTAAATCTTAGAGGGTGTCTACTTTGTGCCTATACGAATCTCCTTGAACAACGTAATTTCGCCCGCGAGTCTCCGGGGCTGCAGCTCGTTTAACGCTAGTCGATTCGCGCACTCGAAGGGCCAAAAGTCCCCTTTTTTTTTGTACAATGCTAACAGATATAACTCACACCTTTCTCGACAATTAACAATGCTACCCATAATAACACAACACAGCGAGGCATTCAACTACAGTCATGCGCAAAACACATCAAAGTACACTGCGGATTTTTTTTCTCATTTTTTTATCGGTCTTTTGATTAATCATTTTTAAGGGAAAAAAAACGAATCTAACGACTCCAGATAGAAACTTGGAAAAAAGAAGGTAAATCATAATTCAACGAAATACGATCATGCAGTGATGCTAATAAATTCCTGTTGTTGTCACCTTTTACCATTGTCGATGATCTCGCTGTAAATTTATTTATCTAACGTGGAAAATGCATTTCATGTCAATATTTCATCGTTATACGTCCACGGTCAAAGTTTTTTTTTGCTATTTTTTTATTTCTTTTTTCGGTTTATTTTGATGCCACACAGAATCGATATCGCGTAGCGCGAGGAGGTCGCAAGGCCGCGCGCGCTTTTCACAGAGAGATATCCGGATCCACGAGTTTTTTTTTTGTTATCTTCTATTTTTTTGTTACTTTTATTTTTACGCCGACGCGTTACGCGATTCGCATTGCGGACCCGCAGCGAACGGTATTTAATAATCTCACAAACGAATTTCGCGCTGTTACATTTTTCGTCCACTCGCCCAGATCGTTATATGGGTCATGCATTGCAGTGTCTACTGTTAAAGAAAAAAAAAAAAAAAGAATATATTAAAAGAAGCGAAGTGCAGCGACCAATAAAGCCGTTCAACGAATTAACTAATGCGTGTCATTGTCTCGCGGGCGAACGTTTCGGTGTGGCGTGACGAATCGATTCAACGGATAGAGTAAAGAGACGGCCAATTCGCGGCGAGTTCGTTTGGAAAGAGAGTGGAGAGTCGGAGCAGATAGACGGAAAGAATGAATATGCGGCTGAGTGCCAGAGGCTCGAGATTTTTTTCCAGTGCTCCATTATCCTTGACAGTGTCGTCGGAAGTTTTGTCGTTCGAGTACCGCGAGTCATGTAAAGGCTTCGTATGTACCGTTAATGTAGGTGGTGTTGTAACATGTACATAGTTATACACGATGCTTCTATACACAACACAATTCTAACGTTCCCGTCGTTCTCCTCTAGCAATGCAGTTTTGTGGTTTTTAATAGCGTCGACGTTTTAATATTCGCTCGATCAGTGTTTCGAGTTTTCGGAATCCGAGTGCTCGATATTAATTCACTTAGCCAATCGCGAGAAACGCGACATTCCCGGTTTTCAAGGCAGCCCCGCTTATCGCCAAAAAGAAACAAAATCGAGTAGCAAGCCGATTGTGACCTGGTTCTTTTTTTTTCGTTTTAATTTATTATTGTTGTTGAGATTATTTTTCTCGGACATCGCATGCATAAGCCGTGTACACAATACTCAAGCGACAATGGGAGCACAGAGACAAGTTGTTATTTTATCTTTTTTTTTTTTTCGTTTGCCATTTGATTCCACTCAACACAATGATGCTCTATTATCGGTAGGATTTTATGTTCTGTGAGATTTCGCTGCGAGCGAATGTAACCACCCGTCGTTACTCGCTCGTATAAGTACAATGAGATTGTTCGCCGTAGCTCGGTTTGCTCTTTCGATTAGCTCGTTGCCGTATTATTAAATCAGTGTCACCGACGTGATAAGGCAGAAAGAGACAGAGAGAGAGAATGAGGATTGACCGAATAACCGCGACCCCTTTGGACATGGAAAATGACAAGTGTAACCAGTAGTTGTCGATTACTTTCTCATGCAGTATTTTGTCTCCTTGACCTATAAATAGGGCTGATTAAAATTCCTACAAAGTACGTTTTTTTTTTATCTTTCTCGTTTCGGTAAAATACCAAATCGACGGATATTGACGACAATTGCGAGACGAACGAATTCAGGCGTTGGTCGGAGTCCGGACGAACGTGCTACCTGCCATTGAACCGATAAATCGTGTGTCACATTTGTCAAACATACTTGTTGAGATTCAGGTCTAAGCGACTAGACAACGGTCAGCGCGTCACAAAAATGCCACCATCGTTCGATACCCGCTGAATATGTCTAAAAACAAAATTTCTTTTTTTCTGTTTCTTTTTTATCTAAAATTTCTATGGACTAGAGACAAATTGGCGATTACAATCGTCGTCCTAAGGTACCTATGACACAAGTACGACGAGAAAAGCTCGACGAATACGCTAGAAAAAACGAGTACTCGAGATGTATCTAAGAATAATAATTAGCGACTGGTCGACGGTGTTAAGATATATATATCGTGTATATATCTCAATATTCAATATTCAAAGGTAAACACGGACTAGCAAAGAGGATAATACAGAGAAAGGAAAGATAAGTGAAGCTATCGAATAAGTGTGGAGGAACATTTACCTGATCTATGCTGGGACTTCGGGCCTTGTCGTCGTTCTCGCGCTTCGCCTCGTCCTGCTTTTTCGGGCTGCGAAGCGCAC
Organism: Itoplectis maculator; assembly: GCA_964034905.1. Lineage (NCBI taxonomy): Eukaryota > Metazoa > Arthropoda > Insecta > Hymenoptera > Ichneumonidae > Itoplectis > Itoplectis maculator. Next base: position 1,189,574 of record OZ035861.1, read on the forward strand.
GCTGATACGGATCCGTCGAGCTACCGAAGTCGCCGGTGCCCATCACGAGGAGCGTCACCTTTTGTACAATATCCACGATAACTAGACCGGATTCGTTTCCATAAGCTAATCTGCAGAAACAAAAACGAGAAAATAAACGTCAGGGTTTGTAATAGTATATTTATGCTACAAGGGAGAAAAGTGCATCTTTTCACCGAGTGTGAAATTCGTTCACAAAAATTCACACGTGGTGAAAAAGTATACACTTCCTCCCGAGTGGCATACTCTATTTTTTTTCCCGACTATGCTAAAATAACCACATTTTTATGCCTGCAACGATAGAACGGCACAATTTTCAGCGGCCAGAAAACTAGCCGCAGAGGGAAGGGGTGGGGTTGAAAATAGTGAGTGACCAAAAAGCGAATGGCCAAAATAACGAATTTAAAAATGATGGACGTCTGAATCTAGAATAACCATCATTACGAAATTTGCTATTTTAGGCATTCGCTATCTTGATCATTCGCTATTTTAACTGCATTTTAATAAAATGTGGGGTCAAAGTAACAAATGGCTAAAATAGCGAATTCCGTAATGATGATCATTCTAGATTCTAGACGTTCGTTAGTTTTAAATTCGCTATTTTAGCCATTCGCTATTATGATCATTCACTATTTTGACCCCCACTCGAGGGAAGAAAAGAAGCTGCAATCGGCACTAAAATGCTGCGCAGAGGGCAGAAAAGTACTTTTCTGCCCTCTGCGCAACTTTTCTTCCAACTGCACTACTTTTTTTCCCGCTGGTCAAGAGTCGATCACTTTCCACCCGAGTTGCAGGCATGAAATGTGGTCTTTTTAGCGTAGTCGGGAAAAAACGAAACATTCTACATTCGTAATCCTCCGCTGGTCCACTGGACAGGTCGGTTGATGATATTCTCTTTGGATTATAAACTGGCGCTAGAAACTCACAGGCCATAGGATGAATTTAAGCTGAGCGCCGTTATGTTTTCCGGCTGTTCACCGTTAGCCCCTGACGTCAAACAAATTAATGTCGCTTGGAAGCCCGCCGCTCTCTTTTGCAAGCCGCCCCGTACCCTCAGCGGATGGTTACCCTCGTTCGGGTGATTCTTTGACTCCTCTGTGCCGGGAATACTCGGCGGGCAGTCGCGATCCGGCGATCCGTCGCCTTCCCGTCCACCGCCGTGCTCCGCCGTTATAGATATATCCAGTGTCTGAAAGTTATGCAATCATGCGGTTGAGGCGTTCTTTCCCCGAAGCTCTTCCACCAAGTCGAAGTTGCATCGCGTTTGCCGCGCGAGCGCGAATCTCTCTTCCCTTCGTCGCGCAGGAAACTCACCACAACTTCCGATGTGCTCTCCACCTTCTTAAATTTGAATAGAACAACATGTCTGCCGGCGCCGGCGATAGCCAGTTTCCGACTTTCCGGACAGAGGAACATGAGCTGCACGGCGAGCGGATCCTCCTCCGTGTCTATGCTGCGGGTTCGGCTCTTCTCGAACAGCTTCGCCGTCTTTAATTTGTAAAGAACCTGCAGCGAGCCCGCCGAGGCGTCCCAAAATTTAATACTTCCGTCCGCGTGCCTGTGAACAAACCGCAATTTCGCCGGAACATAGTTTCAGAAGCAGAGTTAACAGAGCCGGAAATTTCACCCAACGGGCAATAAGTTAATTGTCCGCCTTTTGGGAAACTACTCAACTAACCCGGTTAGAATAATTTCATTGTAACTGCTGGAGTTGGGGCTCCACTCGCCGCCGGATATCGGCCATTCCTTTTCGCTGAAGCCCGTTTTTTTCTGCGACTTCGAGCCGACCGAGTAGAACGCCGGCACGAGATCCGACGGACAATCGGCGAAGTATGCGCAACAAGTGACCGCCGATTCGTGGAGATCCATCGGATATGGATTCTCGAAGCATGGAAAACCGGGCGTCAGGAGGTCGATTACGACGAGGTCGTTTTGCAGGAGTACCACCACCGCGTATGGATCCTGGAAGTCTGCGAAATTGCGATAGACAGAGAGAGAGAAGGAGCAAAAGCGAAAGGGGAGGGTCAGTAGAAAAGGGCAGACAGACAGAGAGAAAAAGAGAGCACAGTTAGAGGAAGGTAAAAAATTCAATTACAATTATCTTTTTAATAAATCAAGACGAAAACACGAATTGGCTTGTCACGTACCGCTGGTCCAAGGGCTCTCACATAGCGTTATGAAGTCCACAACGTTGTGCTCCATCTCCAACACCGTCGTAGTTTTTCCCTGGATAACAGTAATACTCGGCGTCCGTCCGGTTGTGTCGTAAGCCAGTCCCCCGGAAAAAATGACGTATGCTTCCCTGTCACGACCAAAGACGAATTTGGAATAATTAAATCGTCCATTGTCTCCGCCCTGAGGTCAGAATTCGCTCGGTCAGCGATAAAAGCCCCCTTCTTACCCGTTTCTTGATAACTTCCACTCGACTTTTTGAATGGATTTGCACGGTTCCGGCTCGCCATCCTTGGTGGTTTTCGCTGCAAGCATCCAATGAATCACCGCCCGGGCAAAGACTCGCAAAGTTTTATCTCTCACGCGAGGGATTTATGCCTCGACATAGATTCACGCGGGTTACGAGGTTAAAAAAAGGCACAAAGAAGAAGAAGAATAAGGAGAAGGAGATGGAGGAGAAAAAGCGAGCGAAATCTTACCGTGCGGGTGAGTTACATTCAGCGGTTTGACCGTACGAAGGACCCAAGTGGAGAGGGATCCGTCGGTGTGACTACACATAAACTGCTTTCCCTCGTGGTGCCAAGAAATCGAGCGCAATGGTTCGTCCGTCTGACACCTCCAATCCGCGTTCTTCAATTTCAGATCCCACAAAACTACCTGACCGCTCTCATAACCAATCAGAATCTGCAATGTCAATGCAATGTCCTCATCAGTCATCCACCGCAGCGATATTTGCATCGGGATTGACAACGTTCCGCAGTATAATCGCTGCGGTTTTGTCACTCGGGGGAAATTAGTATTTATGCCGCGTGCGGTCAGATAAGCCAAAGCCACTTTGGTTTTACAGTCGGCGACTGTCGGCGGCGCCAAGCGAAGCGGTTCGTGTTGAAGTTGCGTATACAACGCGTTTGATTTCCCTTCTTTCTTTAAATTCTAATGTCAATATCGTAGAAGCGAAGTGGAAACGAGTAGCGTTCGCCACCTACGCCATTCTCTTCATCCCTGCGAGCTTTCCAACCAACGTTACGCTTACGTCAGTCGCGTAATAGAGTTTGCGAATAGCGTCGCTCGGTGTGCCCGTCGGCGACTTCCTGACAGGTAATTACAAACACGATGGCGGTACAAACCTTGCTCAAATCCAAGGGATTGTCGCTCAGGTGGATTACGGCCCCTGGGTGTGTTTTCCTCGATCTGAAACATGAGACATTTTTTTTTCGTTATTTCACCAACATGAACAACTTTTTTAAAGACATTTTTCGTTAATTCGCAAACATGAAAAATATTTCGTTATTTTTTCCGAACTTGACATTGAAAAAATAAATAACAGCAAATAATTTCCTTCCGTCTGTCCATTTTCGTAGATTGATCGGAACCGACGCAAAAGAAGATGGAAAAATAACTCTGGACGCAATTTTCCGTTTAGTTTTTCGTTATTTCACAAACATGAAAAACATTTCGTTATTTATTCCAAACTTCTCATTCAAAAAAAATAAATAACAGCAAATAATTTCCTTCCTGTCCATTTTCATTCCCCGATCGGAAACGAACGCGAACGAAGATGGAAAAAGTAACTCGTGACGCGCAATATTCCCGGAGACAAATGAAAAAATCGCTCGCGGCAACAGGAAGCGACCGGTGAAAGCCACTCGTTTTTTTTTTTATTTCCCTCTCTCCAAATCCGGTATCGCTGAGCGCTCTGCTGGTCCGAGCGGAGGTCCGGCAGCGAGGCGATCAAAAATTGATCTCGTCGGAACTGCCTAATGCACGTATGAAACCGGCGTTGCAAACTAAGCGCTCGGCGATCCCGTCGAATATTCGGAGCTGTTATAGAGCCGCAATGTATATACAACGTTTTACCCGTGTCCCGTGTGTTTATTGATCTGTGGGGCCGATATTACGGCGGTGACCCCGGCGGCCGTGCACCACGCGTTTTATTCTCAAAGGCACGTGTGTTGCGTATTCACCGATAACGCAACCTGAAAGTGCAACTCGGGGGGAGACAAAAGGGATTCGAAACAAAGAGAAGTCGAGAGAAAGAAGAGAGAAAAGAGAGGGAAAGGCAAATGAGAGAGAGAAAGAAAGCCAAATGAGAAAGAGAGAGATGTGTCCTCTGGCACAGCAATCTGTAAAATTGCTCAACGCCGGCTGAGGAGAAAAACAGTGGCGAGAAGGACAGTGGAAAAATGTTACGTTTCTGCGAAGGAAACCCTGGAAGTACCTGTGGGTATTATTTACATGCATAATTTGGCGGAGGCCCTTTCAACAGGCGCGCCACACTGGATGTGCCACTCTTTTCTCCTCTCTTTCCTCCCTGACACTCGTAAAACTCCAATACCGTTGTGTCTGTCTCTCCCCATTCTTGCAATTCTTTCTCCCTCTGCTTCCTCTTTAATTATACCCCCACAGAAATGTTCGATACGTTTCCACCGCGCAGGTTTAAGGGATCGTCACAGTGTGATCCTCCGAAAAATCAATGATCTTCGCGAATTTTTTTTGGTAAGTTGTAATGAACTAATAGGTCTGGTTTTTTTTTAAATAAATAAGTACATTCTTGAAGAAGACAAAATGATTTTTTTTATGTGCATTTCTTTAATGTATAATAATGATATAAATTGTTTAAATAGCTCGTGTAAAAAAAAGGTCCTGCATTGTGTCCACGATTGCGGCCGTAATTTTGATCTGAACCAAAAATTTCAAAAAGATTATTAATCTGTAGGAAATTCGCTATCGCGCTATGGGAGCTTTTTTTTTTTTTGAAATTTGACAAAATGGCGGCGGTTTGAACGAAAATGATCGAATTTAGCCCTTTTTTTCGACAGTTTTTCGTAAAAAAAAAAGGAAGATTTAATAAATAAATAAAAAGCTTCCATAGCGCGATAGAGAATGACGTTAGCAATGTTCTCTCAAAATTTGAAATCGATATCGTCATAACTCTTCATTTGAGAGTGGACACCGTTTTGAAAAACAACATTCCGAGAAAAACGCGTTTAAAGTTTGCACACGCCACTGTCACGCTGCAATCCCTTTCTCTAAGAAAGGCTGTAGCGACCGAAATAATTCGAATTTCAATAAAAAAAATTTAACAGAATGTTTATAACCGTGTATACTATCCGACAATGAAAAAAAAAAAAAAAAATCGATTTTTTTAAATTTCATACTGTGACGATCCCTTAATTATACCCCCACCGAAATGTTCGATACGTTCGCGTTTCCACCGCGCAGGTTTAATTGGAACCCGAGAGGAGAGGCTCGAGTCTCGCTGTGAAACAGAAGCCGAGGCAAGGTCGTCGGGTTCAAAGTGCACGAGCTCGATATTTTATTTTCTCTATTTTCCTCCCCTCTCCTCCCCTTCCTCCCTCCCTCCCCTCCTGGTATCAGCGTGTCGTGTGGTCCAAGGGGAGGACTGAGGCCGAACCTTTGAAACCGGAAGACCAGAAGCTTTTTCATGACCCAGGGCTAACGAGAGAGAGAAGGAGAGGGAGGGAGGGTACAGAAAGGGAGAGGAGAGGAGCAGCAGCACAATGCGGAGGCTGCGAGAGGTGGGATAGGTCGCCCGGTAGGCAGGTAGCCATCTACGTGGACGAAAGGGGGAAGGCAACGGAGCAGAAAAGCTACAGTCGACAGGGTATCAACGATTCTCTTTGTCTCGACGACGTTAAACCTCCTCTCTCCTCCTCATCCTCCTCCCTCCTCCTCCTCCTCCCCCTCCTCCTCCTCACGAAGCTGGCAAGAGTTGCGTGAAAAATGTTGCGCGACAAACGAATCCAATTATCGTTGGAAAATCGCTCTCCGGACGGTCGACGTTCCTTCGATTCCCGCGGGAATCGAAGGTACGACCTCTGTATATTTTCCCCGGGCTAACAGGGCACCATCGACGAGTCATTCCGTTCGGTTAAACGGAGTTCTCGCGTCCCTCGACGGCGCTGTATACACGTTGGCGATGAGCAAACAAGAAAGTTTCCGGCGTCGAGCGAATTGATTCACGGGGGAGAGGAAGGGGGAGGGGAGAGGGGGGAGCTGATGGATGTGGAAAGAAAAATCGAGGAAATTGTGCAGAGCAACGATAGCTGCGAAGTGCAGCGCGGAAGAAACATTGAGCGAGGCTTCGGAGGAGAAACGAATGATATGTACGTTTGCAGGAAACTAACCAAGTTGGCGAACTAGATCGGTCGGTCGGTCGGTCGGTTGTGGGAACAAAACCGGGTGCGAAACTTGGCCGACGCTTGGATGCGACGAAGCTCGATATTGATAATAGATTGAACAGCTCCGACAAAAGTAAAGCAATCGGGACGAGTGTCGGGTAAAACGCTGCGAGAGGGAGGAGGGGGGGCGACTATGTGTAGACTCCGCCCAACGATATCGCTGGAAAAGCGACGGGGAGTGCGGGTCGGACCTCTCTGTGCATGGACAACCGGGAGACAGATGCGCTGAAACGGTGTATACGACGCTCAAACGGCGTCAGTCGATAAAAAGGATCGTGCGGTGTGCGCCGCTGATGCTCGGTCCCCTCTTGCGACAATGTCAGCCGATGCGGCTATAGTTTCGAGGCGGTTTTCCCCGCCGAGATTGCGACGAGACGTGGAAAACGCGGCTTGGGTGATACGCACAGTCGGTGGATGGAGAGGAGAGCGACTTGCGACTCGCCGGTTGAGGTTGAACGAGAATGTGGATTGTTTCTGTATTAAAAAGTTCGTGAGGAATCATTGTTGTCGATTTATTCAGCATCTGATTGGTTTGTGGGAAACCGGTAGCCGTTTGATGTTTAATATCGCGAAATTTGGTAGTTTGGCAGAAAAAAATTGGTTTTTCGGGTTTTTATGCTTGAGTTTTTGATTTTTCGGGCAAATACCTGTCGTTTTTGGAATCGGCGGGAAATTTCCCATCGGATAGGGTTTTTAAACTTGGCGAAATCGAAAATTCTTTTTTTCGACTTTTTTCGAAAAAACGGTAAGGGGTACCCCTTCGAAAAATTTGCGATTTTGGAGGGTCAACTTTGAAAATCTGTGAAAAATTCAAAAATCGAGATATCGCGTTCCGCCTGGCGGCATTATCTTCGTTGAAGTGTCTTCTTTCGAATGAAAAAAGAAAATCTATATTTCATGCATCCAATCAAAAATGACATCGATTTTAGTGAAGTGCTAAAATTTGAAAAATGTGAAAAATCGTTTTTTGCATTTTTCTCCTTGAAATTTTTATTTTTCGGGCAAAAACTGGTCATATTTGGAATCAGCGGGAAATTTCCCATCGGATAGGGTTTTAAAACTTCGTTAAATCGAAAAAAAAAATTTTCGCCAAAAAAACGGCAAGGGGTACCCCTTCAAAAAATTTGCGATTTTTGAGGGTCAACTTCAAAAATCTGCAAAAAATCGGAAAATCGAGATATCGCGTTCCGCCTGGCGGCATTCTCTTCGTTGAAGAGTTTTCTTTCAAATGCAAAAAGAAAATCCCGATTATATCGATCCAAAGAAAAATTACAACGATTTTAGTAAAGTGCAAAAATTGGGAAAAAGTGAAAAATCGTTTTTCGGGTTTTTCTCCTAAAATTTTTCATTTTTTGGGCAAAAACCGGTCATATTTGGAATCAGCGGGAAATTTCCCATCGGATAGGGTTTTAAAACTTCGTTAAATCGAAAAAAAAATTTCGCCAAAAAACCGTCAAAGGGTACCTTCAAAAAACGTCCGACGGTCAACTTAAAAAATCATTGCCGGTCGATGATGAGCGAACCAGTCGGACCTGACGCTCATTAACTCGGTACCATCGCAACACAGTCAAGCGAAAATCCACAAGAACGATTGTTCGAGATCACTGACCCACGAGTGGATGGCCCCTGAAGCGCGTAAAAAAGGTCCCCCGCTTCGTTGACACAGCGATCTCGCTTTCTCCCTTTCTCTCCCTGCCTCTCAGCTTTGTTACATGAAACAACCAACTTCCCGAGGACATGTACACGAGGTCATCCTTTTTTTCCCTCTCATTGTACGCAATTTTTCCTTTGACGTATCCATTGTTCCCTTCTTCTTCCTCTCAGATGTTCCATTGTTGACATCCTCCTCTTTTTTTTGGCAAGTCATTGTCGTCAATTTTTCTCCTTCGATTCCACCGTCACTTCTCACAGTAAAAAAACGTCAGTTGTAACGTAGCACTTTGGAATATAGTTGGACGAAAATGGGCTGATTGGACCGTCGAAACATTGGTTACAGTGGAACCAGCCAAAGTGCAGTCGCGTCAAATCAGCAAAGGATTGTTTGGGATCACTGACCCATGAGTGAATGTCCCCTGAAGCGCGAAAATAACCGCTCGGTTGACACAACGATCCCTCTGTCCCTCTCTCTCACTCTGTACATCCCTCTCCATCGGAGCTTTGTTACATGCAACGCCGAGCGGATGAGCCGTCGGTTCAATAGCAAAGCTGCTTGTCATTCCATCAGCGCGTCCTCCGAGCGCTACCAAATTCCATCAGACATATCAACTGGGAATCATCAAAGGCTCCTGTATAGAGTCGGGAATGAGGATCGGAAGCGCGTGTGTCTCTCTTCTCTCTCATCGGATATGCTACGTGGCTGCTCCATCATCCATGTATCAATGTGTGCGTCAAACGGAACTCGATCCACCGACGTCCTCAACGTCTCAGCTCACGCGCCGTCGGATGCAATCCGAGTGGCAAGCGACTCGAGACTTTTGCACAGATGCTGCTTCTGCTTCTGCTTCTGCTTCTGCTTCTGCTTCTGCTTCTGCTGCTCAGCGACGAAATCGGCTCGATAGAGGCGCATAAAAACCCTGCGCAGAATTTTAGAACGTAGACCCATTGTGATCCGCGTGGAGCGAGAGAGGTCATCGACGAATCCCTCCCTCCCCTCCCACCTCCTCCCGCAACCCTCTCCCGCCCGACCCAGACCCCCTCCCCAACCCCTTCGTGCTATATTGTATGTAAAATGTACCACGCGCGCATACGGAACCCGGTTTCGTCGCTCCGGCGACATACACAACGTATAACCGGAGGGAAGGAGACGGAGAGAGGGAGAAAAAAATAGGGTGGGTAGATTGAGCGCCGGGCGCAAAATACCCATCCCTCTTTCAAAGCACTCGTCTCACTCACGTCCTCCTCTCTTTCTTTTTTTTTTTTTACTATCCCTCTCTTTCTGACTCTTTCTCTACGGATTCGCAAAAAGCCCAGGGCCGTTTTTTTTTTCCTTTTTTTCTATATCTGTGTCTCTGAACCCCCACCAACGGTGATTTAAATATTACGCGCTACTGGAGCGTCCCGAAATTCCGATAAAAATTATCCACGTTTTAAATTCTTATTTATTCCGCGAAGCGTGCTAACTACCACCGTTTTATATGTATGTATGTAGGGGGGAAAGGGGTGGGTGTGTGGGAGTGTATATGGATATAAACGCGTGCGGACTCAGCGCGAAATTGCCAGCTCGTCCGAGAATCGCGCCGAGGCGGGCGGAACGTGTCCTACTTACGATTAGTTATACTCCGTGACCGAGGCTCACCGGTCTCTCTCTCTCCGTTCGCCGAGCTTGCGATTCAACTACTGTCGGAAATAGGGTATTGATGCTAGGGACGTATAAACTCACACTTCTATCGCTTTGTTCCAGTTGATTATGTAACCAGATAAGACGAAGGTCTCGATGTGAAGCACGTGGATGTTGCCACGCTCCGTGCCGACGTACAGCCATTTGCTCTGCAGGGGTAGATGCATGCACGTTATCCTGCGAAAAAAAAGAAAGAGATAAGTTATATTGCGTTTTTGGGAAAAGAAAAAAGAAAAATTCAATTCATCAATTTTTTCTGGGTGCGACAGAAGGCTTGGCGGTTTTTTGCTGATGCAGCATTTTAAGGTACTTAGCGGATCGGATCCTGCTGCGCGGATATCGTGGATATCCTATTTTTATCCTTTTTTTAAATATTCGGTGGTGACGTCGGATTAATCTGTAAGGTTGGATTTTTTTTCTTTGCATTGAACTTGTTCGTTTCTCAACGCCCGAGTGGATAGATGGATACGTTCCTGACTTTGAAGTGAAGTTATCGGCTTTTTTTTCACTCCGCGCGCCCTCCGAGAATCCGAAGTGGTGAAAAGTAGTAGCCGATACGTGGCGAAGATGAGACGTGCAGAATTTATCGTCGAGTACAATCTTAGCCCGGGTCCTTCGCCGATGAGTCGTTCGATCGTTCGCGAAGCCGCGTTTCGAATATTAAAGTCTCGTCGGTTGCATTTCCGAGGTTCCGGTCGTCGGTTGCATTTCCGGAGTCGAATGGTAAATTAAAAGAAAGAGCTGCAGAATGAGGCTTAAAGGGTATTTTCAGGCGGAGATAAATGTCCTATAGAGATAATAAAAAGAATTTTAAGCGAAAAATTGCCGAATGGACAGTAAAATGAAGTGGAAACTTTACAGACTGGGAAAAACTTTGAAAAAATGTTGGACGGATTCAAGCCGCCCAACTGTCGCACAGAAGTTTCGCGCGGCTTATGAAATTATTTTCATTCGCTCAACCGACGAACCATTTTTTCGTTAGCGAGTCTATTAACATTTTAATTCAGTCTTTCGCCTGAGGGACGACAGAAGGAGCTTTCGCGGAGTTAATTAAGTATCTAAGTGCTAAAAATATTATGTCGCATTCAGCAGCGAACTCTTTCAACCGATGTCGACGAAGGGTTCGCTGGATCGAAGAAATCCAGTAATACGACCGATGCTCAAACCGGGAGCGACTGATTTATCGGATTTTTTTTCTCACAACTCCCCCATGAGCTATAAAAGTGTGCAGTTTTTTTGCGCGACTCTCGGTAACGTCGCCACACGTCGACCGACTCTTCGTAAAGTCCGCACTTTTGCAAACCGAATAACTTTAATTATAAAACATCACGGAAAAAAAAAAGCTGTGTTCTCTCAATCTCCTTCCGCCCGAGCGGCGAATCTTCGCAATCTAAGCAAAAAACGGGCAAAGCGAAAAGTAATAAGGTAAACCCCACTTTGAACTACATTTTAAATTGGATTTTCTCATCTGCATAATACACAGCTTGAGCGTCGTTAAAATTCTCCGAACCTGCGGCGCCGTTCCGGCGTCAAGAGAAAAAAAAAACGCAAAAAAAAAATTAAATCCCGGAACATCTTTTCTCTCGAGAAAAAAACGTCCGCTGCAACATATTAATCTCGTGCCAACGTCAGAAGGCGTAATTAATTGAAAAACCCAGAGGCCTCAACCATCAAACAGAACACAATAAAAAAAAATCAAACAAGAATCTCCCGGCTCGAATATCGAAGAGAAAAATCTGTTCCAACAGAATCCATAATCCCATGAGCCAGGGAGGTTGACGTGAAAGCCATTAAATGTACATTCAACAGTAGAAATAATGATAAAAAAAACGTTAAAAAAATCACGTAATCCCAGGAGCCAGGGAAGTTGACGTGGAAGCCATTAAATGTACTTTCAACAGTAGAAATAATGATGATAAAAAAAAACGCTTAAAAAAAACAGAGAAGATTGTTCCGCGGGGCGATATCAACTACTAGTTGCTGGAATGGAAGTGTATAGCCGCAATCAATGCAGATGCGGACCGGTCCACCTACGGAGGTTGGTGTAGCAACCGAGGGGATGAAGGTCCTACTGCTGCTGCTGCTCCTCCTCCTCCTGCTGCTGCTGCTGCTGCTGATGCTGCTACTACGGCTACTACTACTGCTACTGCTGCTACTGCTGCTGCTGCTGCTGCTGCTGCTTCTGCTTCTGCTGCTTCTGCTGCTGCTGCTTCTGCTGCTGCTGCTTCTGATGCTTCTGATGCTTCTACTACTGCAGCTGCTTCTGCTGCTTCTGATGCTTCTACTACTGCAGCTGCTTCTGCTGCTTCTGATGCTTCTACTACTGCAGCTGCTTCTGCTGCTTCTGCTGCTTCTGATGCTTCTGATGCTTCTACTACTGCTGCTGCTTCTGCTGCTTCTAATGCGTCTGATACTTCTACTACTGCTGCTGCATCTGCTGCTACTGCTGCTGCTGCTGCTGCTGCTGATGCTACTGATGCTGCTGCTGCTTCTGCTTCTGCTGCTGCTGCTGCTGCTGCTGCTGCTACTGCTGCTGCTAATGCTGCTAATGCTGCTCCTGCTGCTGCTGCTGCTTTTGCTGCTGATGCTACTGATGCTGCTGCTGCTGCTGCTGATGCTACTGATGCTACTGATGCTGCTGCTGCTGCTGCTTCTGCTGCTGCTGCCTCTGCTGCTGCTGCTGCTGCCGCTTCTGCTGCTGCTGCTGCTGCTGCTGCCGCTGCTGCTGCTCCACCCCGCGCGTTGCTCTCACGTTTTCCAGCGTTCACTCCCAACCCCCGAGGTTCTCCCACGCGCCGTTCTACGCCCGCTTTTCACCCTCGCTCAACTCGCTACGCTATCTGCGTCGCTCCTCTCTCTCTCTCCCTCTCATTCCTTCTTCCATCTGCCTCTCCTCTCTCTCTCCCTCTCTCATTCCTTCTTCCATCCGACTCTTCTCTCTCTCCCTCTCATTCCTTCTTCCATCCGCCTCCTCTCTCTCTCCCTCTCATTCCTTCTCCATCCGCCTCTCCTCTCTCTCTCTCTCTCATTTCTTCTTCCATCCGCCTCTCCTCTCCCCGCTCCTCTCTCCACCCATCAGACACAGTGTGTACACCGAGTTGAACTCATTGTCTCTGTTTTACGCAGCGCGAAACTGGTGTCCTCAGCACCAGGTGGGTGGAAGAAGAGGGGGGAGAGGGGGATCACCGTCCGGACGATAGAAACCCGATATTATCGCATCTCCCGTCGTTGTAACGAGACCAACTGTGCAAACCCCGGGCTGCCCGGCTCTTCCTTTGAGCGCGCGTTGTGTATACGTCGCTGCGTATCTCGTCGAGTTAGCCAGTTGCATATTATCGGCCTCTCGACTTGTAGCGACGATTAGCGGAGCACCGATGCTCTCAGCGCTCTCGGTACGCCCCTCGGGGCGCCCTGATCCCCCCTTAATCCGCGGATTAAGCGGGGATCAGGGGGCGCCTGACCCGCCTCGACACATTCGGCACAATTCCAACTACGGCGAGAGAAAAAAAGCCTATTTTTTTTTCTCGCCCATAAACGATGACGACCATTTGGTTGTCGTGTCCGACGAGTTTGCTGCGACGCTTAACGTTGTATCTCGTGCCAAAGGACGACACCGCGGAAAGGCCGCTGCATCGGCCGGAAATACCGCAACATTGACCTTTGGCCCGCGGAGTCGATGATAAATTACGCGTAACAGAGAGAAAGAGAGATGAGGAGGCGGAGGACACGTTATTATCGCCAGCTTTCGAGGTCTCGGTCGTAGAGAAGGTCCCAACGAAGTCCCTTGGCTCTCTTCTCTATTGGCCAGCTCTCTTCGGTGACTCCAGTGCGCGTTCTCCGAGGAGTTACGGTCGACTTTGGTCGTACACAGAGGGTCGGGGCCAGTGGATAAAACCGATAGTGGTCAGACCGTCGGCTGGTTTGCTGCAGTCCGCAGCCTTTCCCCGATCCGCTATCTCGAATGGTATTTTTCAACGACGTAACAACCGCCGAGCCTCCTTCTACGTGCAATCTATGTGTTATCAATTTTTAGCCCGGATAATATATATGTATACATAGAGTAGACGTACCGTTAGTGGCCACTGTACCTATTGTGGCAATTTTTTGTTAATTTATTCTTGAAATTATTTTTTCCCATAAAAACGTGTTGCACAAATTCATATAAATTTGACGATTGATCTACTCTATTTTTTTATGTCAGTAAATGTGTTGTTTTATTCGTGAATATGATGACCACAATCGGCCTTAAAGTGGCCAAAAACGGCACGTTTATTAATTTATTCTTGAAATTATTTTTTCCCATAAAAACGTGTTGACGTTTCGCACAAATTCAGATAAATTCGACGATTGATCTACTCTATTTTTTTATGCCATTAAATGTGTTGTTTTATTCCGTTGAATGTGATGGCCAGAAATGACCCTAAAGTGGCCAAAAACGGTACGTCTACCCTAAGTGTATTATTTATATGTGTGTGTCTGCTATATGTTTATACACGTTTATAAGGACAAACCTCTCGCGTTGAAATTTCAGACTCTGCACGACCTGCGGTATTTTTTGCCTAAAGTTCCATAGATGCAGAGTGTCGTCTGCGGTGGCCGACAGGAGTCCGCCCTCGTTGATGAGAAACTGCAGCTGAATGACCGCAGCTCCGCCCTCGTGTTTGATGTGCACGTCGACTCCCGGTGTCCCCAAACTGGGAATTTATCGTCTTGCAGTCAAGGAAGATAAAAAAAAAGGAGACAGAATGAACGGACGAAAGATCGTCGCGTGTGCTGAGCTGGTAGCACGAAAATATGATTTATAAGGATACATTCTGAGCGAGCCTGATTTAGTGCCGATTGCCAGAAGCTTTTGCACCGGATCAAACGCCAAGGCGGTCGGCTGGTGGGGAAAGCCATGTCTAAACGTCTGCAACATGCAAATACAAAGAGAGAAATGTTCACGTGGCCTCGCTTCATCCTCATTTATCATACACGAGAAGTAACCATTTTTTTTTTCGTTCTCGGTTCAGAAAATCGTCGCAAATTGGGGGGGGGGGGAAATTCAATCTGCAGCTGACTCGAAACGACTCTATTATACTTTTTTAATTGGATCACAAAAACCCTATCCTTCAAACAATAAAATATAATATACTATAATAATAAAAAAATAACGGAATAAAAGTCCTTAAAAAAAGTCGATTTTTTTTTATTATAATGAGCTACGTAATAGACACCTACACAATGCATTAAAATCGCCAAAAAATAATATAAAAAAATCTCCAATGTATTATTATCACTATCATTATTATCATTATTATTATTTCTCAAATAAGAAAATCTATTTTGCCGCGGAACGCAGCGTTTCGCTACTGAAAAATGTAAACTTTCGTTTTATCTTCAAACAATAAAATATAATATAATAGTACAAAAAAAAATTAACGGAATAAAAATCCTTAAAAAGGTCGAATTTTTTTTATTATAATGAGCTACGAAATATACACCTACACAATGCATTGAAATTGCCAAAAAATAATATAAAAAAATCGACAATGTATCACTATCATTATTATCATTATTATTATTTCTCAAATAAAAAAATCTATTTTGCCGCGGAACGCAGCGTTTGGCGACTGAAAAACGTAAACTTTCAATTTATCTGTTCGGGACTCTCGCAGTGGCGAAAACGTGGGGCCAAACTGAAGGGGTTGCAGGATCAATAGGCGGTCTCTTTTCTCGGGATCATCTTTCACGCGGGCGATTTAGCCTGGCGATTAGTATATTCATGCGGCCACACGGCGCATGTTGGGGGGGGAGGGCTCTCCTGGTCGAAGGCAAATTGTTCCGCGTCGGACTTTCCGTTCTGCATGTGCAGCATTATATACACTATACATGTATATATATAAACGCGTATTAATTCAACGTAGGTATTCTACGTGTAGATAATGCATTTAACGGATACGCGACTGGAAGTCGAGGGTGGTAGGGGAGGGGGTAGGGGGGGGGGACATTTGGCTATCGCCAAGTAGTTCTAGGTCGTGGCGAAATGTCACGCTCGATTACTGTGTATCGCGGATGGTACGCGCAGAGAAAAAAGGGGGGAGGGGGGAGAAGTAGCGATACTGACCTTTTTCACTTGAAAATGTTCCGATCTCAGTGTCTCGACGATCTCTTGGTCGGGTTTAACCTGTTGAGCGACCGACGATCGAAAACCGTCGAGGACCCCTTTGATCGTGAACTTCTTCATCGCTTCTTCTCTCGTTTCGCAACGATTTCTTGCCGGAAAAAGTCACATGTAACGTTTTTTTCAATCGCGATCGACAGTCTTTGGCTGCCCGCGCTTCGCGACGCTGACAGTCGTATATATATCTCTCTCTCTCTATTTCTCTTTCGCAGTACACAACGATCGAGAGACAGCGACTAGATTATTCGACTAGAGCTGTGTATTTGTTCACCGGAGTGCAAACGGCGAATTCGATTCCACTCGCGGATTTCCTACCGATTTAATACCGCACACGATTCGGTGTCACGACGTATATCGACGCGTCCGTGTCACGCACCGAAATTCTCATCGGCCGACATCGTCGTCTCCGCACCGTCGCCGATCGTGACAAATGTCACTTTTCGATTATGATACCCGCCGCGGACGCCTCTCTCTCTCTCTCTCTCGCTCGCTCGCTCTCTTCGTCACCGCGGAGACGTCCTCTACATTTTGAAGTTAATCGAACAGCTACGTCAGCCCGTAAAACCAACGTTTCGCCCGTGCGAACGTGACATTAGCGAGGACAGATGCGACGCGCTCGCGGTCCGAACGGCGACAAAATCCCGACTCTATTCCGCACATAAAGCTGCGTGGCAAGGGTGTTTTGGTAGATGACAGCAATGCAGTGTTGTTTAATCGTGCCAGATCAATAACTGGCAACAGGCTCGCCGCGGACCACTCGCGAAGCGGAAATATCCTTAGGACGCGTTTGTATGTAACTGCTGTGGGCGACGAGGACAGCTGATCGCTCATTGGTTCGTTCGGGTTTCGAATTATCTCGAAGATGAGCGAGATTTTCCCCCACTTAATGCTTGAACGGCCAATCGGGTGCGAGAGGCACGAGGACGCGGACCAATCGCGAGCCGTCTAGCGTCTGCTGCCAGATGACGACGCTCCAATCAGCTGCCAGCGTCGTTTGAAAACGGATCGCGATTTTTCAGCCAATCGGAGGAATAGATGGAACAGTGGGTAACATTGACGAAGCACTGACGAAGCCAACGAAGGAACCAATCGCTAAGAAGATTTGCCAGTTGCAGGTAGTTTGTTGTTTTTTGCAGTCGTTTGAAATAGACGATTTGCTTTCAATTATAATTTTGGTGTCAGGGTTTGTGATTGCAGCACGATAAGATTGTAGATGTATGCGATACGCAGAAGCGCGGAGGTTTTGAAAGGGGTGCTACGAGCGTCCTGGAATAACCTACCGAAATATGGTGATCACTGTTACTTTTTCGTGCCATGAGTTTTCGACAATTTCTCAGCGTCGAATGCATGGATTTGCTCGGTTATCAGTGTTTGATAACAGGTGAAGGATCGTACTCAAGGTTCTTAAACAATTGCAGGCACGGTCGCTGATAAAATGATTGACAATGTGGACGAGCGGCTGGTTTGGATCGATATGGAAGTATGTTGCACATTTATTGTAATCAAATTAATAAATATAAAGTTATCTACTGAATCAGTAATATCTAGGTCAATATTTAATGTTTCGACAGTTCTGTTGAATAAAAGAATCTTTTATTTCCCAGATGACAGGATTGGACATAGATAAATGCCATATAATGGAAGTAGCCTGTTTAGTAACCAATTCCGACTTAAAAATAGTTAGCAGTGAATTTAACGTAGTTATCCATCAATCGGATCAGATATTGGAGACTATGAATGAGTGGTGTGTAAATCAGCATTCGAAGGTAAGTTGTACCTTAAATTCACCTCATCGATTAATTCAAATTCTAATTCGTTCACGTCTACATATTTGCTACTTTCCAGAGTGGCCTTACGGAACAGTGCCGCAACAGCAAAATATCTCTGCAAACTGCGGAGCAAGAATTGCTCCGATTTGTAAAGTCCTATGTACCTGAAGGAAAGTGTCCCGTAGCCGGTAACTCCGTTTATATGGATCGTCTCTTTCTCCGAAAATATATGCCTACCGTCGACGATTATCTGCACTACCGAATCGTCGATACTTCCACCATCAAAGAGCTTACAAGGTAAGTTAAAAAATGTCCCTGCATAACCTACAAAAAAATAACACAACATTTTCTTCCCAGGCGATGGAATCGCTACGCCTTCAAATCAGCACCGAAGAAATCATTCGCGCATCGCGCAATCGACGATATTAGGGAGAGCATCCAAGAGTTGCAGTATTACCGGAATACTGTCTTCAAGACTGACAACGATCAATGACAAATGTAAGAAATTTAGGTTATCGATTGTAATTCCCGTCATTGCATTGCCTTTGCGTCGAATAAATCACTCCACACTCGAACCATTGATTATCAATCATCGCAACGCAACATAACCTGTAAAAATCGTCGTAAGCACATTTTTCGCGCGTCACGTGGCCGTGACTAACTCCACGTGGCTGTGCTGACCGTGGCACAGTGCGACTGCGGGGGAGTGGTGGAAGCGTCTGAACCAATCAGAGATCACCGAAGTAGATACCTCTGGGCTCGTAAAACGAGCCACGAGCGGCGGCGGCGGCGGCGGCGCCGTAGCTTCTCGCCGCCGCAGCCAACACACAACCCCGTCAGGCGGTTTGTGACTTTTTGGGGGGTATAATCAAAGCATTCCTGAATCCGAGGCGTCGTGTGCGCGATCGATACGTCGATATCGCGTACGATTAATCAGTACAAAAGTGAGGTACAGCTGCCGTCGCTGGTCTCCCGTAATAATCGTAAAAACGAAGAGTAGCTCGTGTTTAAAAATAGGTGGATAACCCATATTCAACGGGTGCACTTGCTGGTGGCTCGGTGTCAGCGCGCCGCACCACCACCACCACTACTATCCACCACCGCCAGCATCACCACTACTATCACATCGCCTCGAGAGAATTTGCCGTTCGCGGGCGGACAGACAACACACTCTTGAAAACGACCAAAATATTTGAATATTATGGCCTCGAGAGTGACTCTGGCGCAGGCGTTAGGAACAGACGGGAGCGATTTCACCCACAGACAAAAAATCGCCACGCAATATCAAATTAGGTGAGCACACACAGACACACCGTTTGCCTGGACGATAGTGCCCTCTCTCCACTGTCACTCCATCTCACTCTGTCATTAAACTCAGCTGCAAGAGCGCCAACGATGAATGACATTTTTTTTTGTCTACGCTCAACAATGTTTTTGGCAACGTTCCCTCGGTTTCGATCCTCCCACAATATTTCCTCATTACCGAGAAGTTGGAATATATGTTCCTAGTACGAAGACCTTGGCCCTCGCATTTTGCTGGTAGATTTTTAGGCATTGCGGGAGAAGTGATTTTAGCAATTTTTGTGACTTAAAATTGTGGCGTTTTTTTGTTTCAGCGCAATGAACAAGTCAAGACTGAAGTACTGTATATTTTTTCACTATCTACTCTTCTTCGTCATGCTAGCCAAATTGTCAGCCGATATCTTAGATCATTTGGATATATTTATATTGGAGATTGAGGAGCTGCAGATACCGCAGGTAAATAATATTTAAGTGTGAAAAATTGTATAGGCGGACGGATATTGTAGATTGTTTCATGAGACTATTTGACTATTTTAGCCACTATGGTGGGAATACATATGGTGTGTGAGTTTGCTGTTGTCTTTTCTGGGTTTATCAGCTATTAAGAAAAACAAGATTAAAACCCTGCAAAGATACATGATCGGCATCGGAGTTCTGGGATTCGGGCCCCTTCTCTATGCTTTCATTTATTACGCGAGGGACGTCTGGACTTACCTCAGAACCGGCGAGACTGAGGAGATAGACATGTGGCAGGTGAGAATCGTTTTCTAAATTCCGTTAAAAAAAAATGTGGCATTATTTATTCATAAATTTATTGCTTTAGGGTATGCCGTACGGTCTGCTGTGGTACGCATTCATTCTACTGGCTTCCCAAGTCCACTCCTTCTCTCTAATTTTCTCCTGGAAGCTCCTCACGGCCTGGAAAGCCAGAGGATCCAGGAAGATGGACTAAATATCCAAAGCACCGAGGATTCATCAATGAAAAAAAAAATCTGCTGGTCAGCGCAACAAGGCTGGGAAATCAGGGAAAGAGATTGGAAAACGAGGATACAAAAGCGCTATGATTTCCATCGCCATCGATACATATCCGACGACGAGAGATTCGCCAATAATCAAAAATCTCACTCGACTCGACTTTACGACCACGAGAACGACAATAATTCATACTGTACGGTACTGGGATTACGATTTAATATCACGTTGATAAATAAAATGACGGTTGTTGACAATCTTCGCTCTCTTTATTTTTATCCACGAGAGGAGACTAAATATAAACTATTGATTTTTACAAAGACGATGTTCGCGGGGAGCAAATGCTTCGCGAAGCTGTCGACTTTATCGATCGAGATACGTAACTCGACATTCGTACCTCGTTCCTCTAAAAACGCTCAGAGATAAATACGAGACCTTCCGATGATTGAATTTTTCAAGCCGAATCGTTGTTACAATTTTGCAGATCGAGCTTTGAGAGAAGATTGCGAAAAGTTTCGACGCAAACGCCTTCTGTGCGATCTTTTGCTAATCCTTCTTTCCAGAGAACGTCGAAAGTATCGCCAGGAAAATGAATACCAATATTCTCGAAGATCGATCGAATTTCTTCATAGTCGCGGACCTAGCAAAGAATCATACATTTTATTAATTCACTTTTACGCATAATATAATAGTGGAGGTTGATATATATCTATTTTTTTAATATAAAAGTACCTTGAAAAAATCGACATGACTGAGACCCATTTGTGTGAAAATATTCGGAGATATGAGCGCCTGAACAGACGTTTCATGGCCCAAATTCTCGTCGTCGCATTTTAGCGCAACTGTCGGTATAATAGCGCGCAATGGTTCACTTGAATCTTCGGCAGCAACGACTTTCTCACCTTAATTACAAAATGCAGTAAGTAAAAGCAACAAAATTTAATTCAAACTAATGTTTTACCTGCTGGCCAAGACTCGCAGCTCTTCGAAATTTTTTCAGCGTACTCGGAGCAATATTCATCGCATCCTCGTCGAAGTTCAGAAGTCTCGTTCAAAGTATCGGCAACGCTGACGACATCCCGACCGGCATTCTTTCCGAACGTGAGATCCGCCAGCGCACGCGCTGCCTCACGATTCCGGACTTTTCCCACTCGCGATTGCGAACGATCGCAATAATCTGCGAGTCTTCGACTCACGAGAGTCATGGCTTCCGAATTGAACCATCGAGTGCACTTTGCTGCTCTTTTTCCGGAAAAATCTGCTTTCTTTGCACCACCGAACGCTGAACGTTTGTCAAAGGGCGGATTGTACCTATAATTATGGGTACAAAAAAGTCGAGAGAAAAAAAGTCTTATAAAAAAATATATCGAATGCAATTTATGGTCAATCGTGACTCTTTTCACCACCGAACGCTGAACGTTTGTCAAAGGGCGGATTCTACCTATAATTGTGGGCACAAAAAAGTGGAGAAAAAAAATTCTGTTATTTGAAAAAATATATAGAATGCAAATTATGATCAATCGTGACTCTTTTCACCACCGAACGCTGAACGTTTGTCGAAGGGCGGATCGTACCTATATAATTATGGGCACAAAAAAAGTATAGAAAAAAAGTCTTGTTTGAAAAAAGATATAGAATGCAAATTATGGTCAATCGTGACTTTTTATCATACTTCCTGTCGACTTGTTCGGACGGATTGTAGTCATTGTGGCTTCTCCGATAAAGTGCGTGCACGCGCTCCTCCGCCGGTAGATCGTCTCGCGGTTTCAGTATCTCAGCGACTCCGTGCCCTGCAACATAGTCATTTAGATTACCATCCGGCCGCAAACTGAGGCTACATCTATCCTTGCCGTCTCGGATCGTCGGTTTTCCAAACGTTGTCTCGAGCGGATCGCATCCAGCTGGCAGATGAGGCGCGAGATAGATCGTCTTGCCGATTTCCTTGTTCCAGTAGCCGCTTCTCACTGTGTCCCGCAGTTCGGACGCAAGAACTTGGAAAGCCGACGGTACAGATGGCTGCAAGCATTCTTTGACCTTTCGCGACGAGCAACCAATTAATTCATCACAAGATTAATCACAATCAAAATAATCAGGATTAATTAATTCCTCAGACTTACTCCGATTGCGTTGAATTTTTTATGCCGATTTTTGTCCGAAATTTTGTCATAATTAAATTAATCAGAATTAATTAATTCCTCAGACTTACTCCGATCGCGTAGAATTTTTTACGCCGATTTTTGTCCGAACAATCCTCGCTTCGAATACCGTCACTTATCCCCAAATAACGTTTCAACGCGTCAACTTTGTCCCGCAAATTGTATTCCTGAAAGCATTGCTTAATTTCACTGTCTGGAATTTCATGAGAATTATTTTTACAGCCTGTCTTCCTCGCACAAAGCTCCATGATAAATGATAGATAAAAAAGAGAAAGTCACCAACAGCCTCACAGCTATATTCAATTTTTTTTTCCCTTATTTTACAACTTTTATAACCGATGGAACTAAAAATACAATTATAAAAAAATCTTCAAGTGGCTATACAATTGGCTTTAACTGATTTCAAATTTTCCAAAAGTTTCGCCAAATCGCATTTGTTGTTGGAATCCAATCGAACGACGCGAATAATCCAACTGGAATTATCATCAACTCAGTCCTCGACATTTCGCAGCGATATAAAAACATCGTTAAACGTGAACTTTTCGCGAAGAGGATAAGTGCGATAACGGCGGAATAACGAATAATAAATCGAAATCTCTTTCTCTCCGTGCCTCGCGGGCATCGCCGCAATGCATCCACGTATATCGCGTCATTGCGCCGGTGTGTAACGCGTAATGAAACACCGCACTAGTTTTCGCAACGAGTAATTGAAGAAATGGAATATCGTCCGAGAAGCGCGGAGAGTGAGAGGGCGAATGCGATATATGCATCGGGAGAGTAATACGTAACGTTATATCGCTATCTTCGGGATATCGTATGAAGTTGTTTGACTGCGAGATTTTTATTCCTCCCTCTCACTCTCTCTCTAATTTCATCCTCGTTCTGCAATTGCCAGCGGTGCCCGAGGACATAAAACGCTAGAACGCTAAAACGCTTTGTATATTTAAACGCCCTACATTAGATTGCGTGTCGCGTTTATATCTCACTTACGGTATACGTCTATACATATATAATATAATAAAGTTCCTACGGTAACCGCAAAGCGTGAAAACGAAAGTCCCCCTATCGATCCTCGATCGAGCTTCGTTTCTCAAAGTGTATCTGCGATCTGGATGCAATGTGCGGAGGGCTCACCGAGAATCCGAGTGAGTCACCGGGGAAGTCACGAGTAGGTCGGGCTCGTGGCAGACACGAAGCGTTAGACACTAAATGGGAGCGCGGGTGTTACGAGTCTCCGAGATTTATACGTATACAAACGTTGGGACTGTGAATGATTCACGTCGCGAGATACTCGATCGGAGCGCGCGCGCCTGGAATTTTTACAATAGGGCAGACGCACCGTTTGTGGCTATATAACAGTGTATATATTAATTAATCGTACTATCAATCTATTCATATTAATAAATGAGATTATTTTACACGAATCGAAGCAAATTTTACAGTGGAAAAAAAATCCATTCCGTGGACTAAAAAATCTTGATTTTTTTTTTTATATATATTCTGGACTCCTTGAGGGACTCTGGGCCCCTTCAAGGGCCCTTGAGGGCCTTGGAAAAATTCCGGCCCACGGGCCTCTTGAGGGACTTAACAAAATTCCGGGCTAAGTTAAGGGCCTCAGAAATTTTCCATTGAATATGCAGTGCTTAAAATACGTACTTGTTTAACAAATAATGTTCAAAGCACCATTTACGTGTAATAAGTACCACAAATAAAACAAGTCGATGGCCACAAAGAGTACTAAGACGGCCAAAAATGGTACTTTTATCCTACTCGAATCTCGTATCACTCGCAGGACGATGCAATCCCCTGCATTTCATTATCACGAAATTTCCCTTTTAATCGCTCTCCACGCAAACTCCGTGGGCAGCCGAGTTGGGCAATTGCAGTCCTCCAGCAGCGTTGTCATTCCGGCGCGTTAACGCGCGTGTCCTCCGATGTATTTTATACAATGCAGAATTATCGCAGCTCGCTGAAAAAAAAAAAGCTCAAGTCAGTTGGGTGGCACTTGAGAATAGAGCGCAGTTGTTGCGCGGCTGAAACCAAAGTCTCTCGCATTCCTCGTCCCACGCCCCTCGCGCGACACGCGTGAATATCAAATGTCACACGCAGCGCCGATCGGAAATTAGTATAATCGGAGGCAAGAAGTACGCACTACCGTGCACGTGTTGTGTATGTATTCGTTAGACGACATGCCGCGCTAATGACGCAATCGGGACCGTTCGGAAGATTCCTCCCCGTGCGATCGGCGCGATTTTTAGTCGCCGTCCTCTGAACGACGGATTCAAATTAGGCCCGGGACACATTGCGACGCAATTTTCGCATGGGTGTGGTTCTCCTGCGTTCTCGTTAATCTTTTCCCTGCCCCCGACTTTTGCTGCTCCGATACGCGCGACATCAATGCCACAATGCGGTTCCTCTCGGCGGGCGAGCCATTAAAACTCGAATGTATATCCGCGTGGTTTATCAGCTAATCTGTGCACCGCGTAGATTCGTTTCACGCAGCGCGAGAGCGACTAGACGCTTGACAACAGATACAAAAAAAAAATAAATAAAAATGCGATGTATAAGATTTGCATAAACGGGATCGTCGGCACTCTCGCCTTGCGCCTTTTTTGCGGCCCACTTGAACCTCGATCGCTGCGATCACTTTCGATTTTGTCGGTCGAAAAGGCCTCTCACGTTGTCCCCGATGAGCGAAATTGTCAATCGCCGCTGCTGCTGCTGCGTCTGGAAGTTCCCGCGGCGGATGCTGAAGTGCGGCGAGAATTGCGACGAGTATCCGATCGATGCGGTATTTTGATTTATCGCCGCGCGCACTTCTGGCCATTAAGTCGCCCGGCAATCGGCTCCGAAAATCGGCGGCGACCCAGCCTTGGACGTCGTCGCTGCGGCGGCGACAGTCGCTCTCTGCAACAAAATATTAACTCAGGTTATTATGCTAATGTCGCAAACAAGTTCGAGCAGATATACGAATACAAAGGCCATGCACGAATGAAGCTGCTCGAAAAAAAAGATATCTCCCGGGGCTGTATCCATGAATAAATAAACTCGAGCGCGCGACAGACCCGACGCTTCGAATATATATCCGTGTTTCGTTTTTTTACTTCTCGCGATGAAAGTAACGTCTCTACTCGTATATCGAATTATGCCGTATCCAAACTGACGGACTTGTCGGTGCGGCCGAGATGCCTTTATCGATACATATTTTAATTCGATTGCGCAATGATTCGCCTGATTTTAAAATAATTTCGCGATACATCGAAGTTGAAATAATAGAAAAAAAAATCGTTCTATTATCGACGAGAGATGTACCATTTCCGACGTTTCGAATAGGTATATATCTCCGTGTCTATTTTTTTTACTTTTCGCGACGAAAGTAACGTCGATACATATTTCATTCGAGATGCCTTTATCGACACATATTTCAATTCGATTGCGCAACGATTCGCCGGTGGATGTAAAAATAATTCCGCGATATATCAAAGTTGAAATAATACAAAAGCAAAAAAAAATCGCTCAATTATCCACGAGGGATGAACCATTTTCGCACGCACGGCAATTCGCACAATGCGTGGATACTTAATACATAGTATAAGACGTGAGGTAATTCGGGATCAAAGATCACGAGGCAGAACGGTCTGTGCTGAATATGCTTATGCCGAGAGGGGTCCCTCGCAGCCGGAGCGTTGCTAATTCCGTGCAAATGCGTTGCGTTTAGGAAACGCTCCGTAGGATTCGTCGATCGTCTCTCGTTCGGACGCCGTTGCAACTTACACACGGCTCCGTGGCTAATCCGATCTAGATAATGGCCTGGATAAGAGTCTTGCGGGTCTCGCGGAACGAACTATTATTTTACCCCGAAGCGCTCTGTATCGCAGAGAGCGAGATCTCGGAGATGGGGAGCAGCAGCAGCAGCAGCAGCGGACTGAAGCAGAACGCTGAGAACTCGGCACGTCCCTTAAGCGCAGCCTCCGTCGACTATTATCGTACTGGTAGTAGATACGTACTCGAGTTCTGATAATAAGAGTATAAGTAATAGCAAAGCCACGCCCGCCGCACGGGTTCCCCACGAGCTGCTAGCTGCTGCTGCTGCTGCCGTTGTTAATCCTCTCGCGAGATCCGATTGAAAATGCTCGTAAATAAAGCGGTCGATCGGCGAGTTCCTGAGCAATTCCTGCGCTCCGCCGTCGGGACATACATCATTCCCGCATTTTCTCGCGGACCTCGACAGCTTGTAAGTTACAAACCGCCGAGGATTAACGATCCAGTCGGCTGGCAGGCCGTCACAGTCATTGGCATCCTCCGGCGCAGACTGGCGGCTGACTATCATCGGTAAAACGGTATTGGGACCCAAAGTTTTTCGGAAAAATGGAAAGAAGTCCCTGGATCTGTGGAAAGAAAGAATGAAAAAAATTATGTAACAAAATGACTAGGGGCCTGAATCGAGTTTCAATAGACGCGGAATTTTTCAGGGATGATATTATCACTAAAACAAAATATTGTCTGACTATAATAGTTTCCGAGATACCAGTCTTTGAAGTCGCGACAACGAAAAATTGAATAAAAAAATCGAAAACATAGAAAACGGGATGCTTTACATAAAATTATGTAAAAAAAAAATTAAAAGTGCTAGCGGCCTGAATCGAGTTGCAATAGACGCGGAATTTTTCAGGGATGATATTATCACTAAAACGAAATATCGTCCGACTATAATAGATTCCGAGATACCAGTCTTTAAAGTCGCGATAACGAAAAATTGATGAAAAACAAAATCGAAAAAATAGAAAGGATGCTTTACTTCTGAATTTATATACTTCGGCCGTAAAAACAGTAATAAAGCTCGAGTCGCTTTATTCGATAATTTATAAGTACACAATAAACACGACTATACGAAACTGAAGCGTTCGGCCGGCCGATAGCTGCGCTCTTCGCGACCGAGACTATAAACGTCGGAGCGTAGCGTCTGAAACGATGCAATTATGAGGATCGCCGGGGAAAAAATGAACGAAACTCCGCGAAGGATCCATCACCTGCCGCGATAGCAGTTACCGTTCGTCACGTTGCTCTCTCTGGACGCGAGATAATATTTCACGATATCCGAGCGGCCGTATATATATATTTCGTATCTCACCGATGAATAGCCGCGCGGAGACGTTGCGCAATTTCAGAACTCTTTCGTAATGTTTCTTCCTCGGCGATCGAGAGGAGAGCGTCTCTCCGTTCGATCCGTCGGGTCTGGGGGATGTATATATATCGAGCGCGAAATGCACGATGCTCCTCTCTCGTAATACCCGTTCCGTTATGGGAAAAAAAATGGAGTAGATTTTTTTACCGACCGGTCGGTAAAAAAGTACGGTTTTTCGTACTTTACAAAATTCGTTGTTATTGTATCACAAATATGTCTGAAATTGCACAGGATTATAATATCAACATATTCGCATCGGCGTCCACTTGAATTTCGGGTGAAAACGCTTCAAAAATTAAAGAAAATCGTAAATTTGTAAATCAATCGAAAACCAATATGGCCGCTCGAACTGTCAACTGCCACCTCTTTTGTATCATATAAACAGTTTTATGAATCACACTCGAAAAATGAGAGTGGACGCCGATGCGTCTATGTTGATATTATAATCCTGTGCAATTTCAGACATATTTGTACAAAATAACGAATTCTGTAAACTACGAAACCGTATTTTTTACTGTCCTGTCGGTAAAAAAAATCTACCCCATTAATGGCCGCCGAGCAATGCGCACGCAGCAGCAGCGGCTGTGAATCGTTCGCAAGCCGTAAGCAATAGTTAGTCCGATCTGGGATAACGTATGATGTGTCTGTTACCTCTTCGAGCGCATTGCGCATCGCGCAGCGCCATCGGCGTCGAGCCTCCGAGTTACGTCGACGATGATCCAGTTTAGAAAGGGATACATCGCAGATTCTCCCGGTCGAGAGAGCGACTATCTCCCGCGCGCCTCCGTCCGCTCGATCGTCGCTCACTTTCGTCTTCGCGGTATTACGGATTCGAGGTCGAGAGCTCCTTCTTCGCGCGATTGGCACCCGCAGCGACGGTTTTACGATTCCGGATCCACGCAACAGGTAAGTACATCGAGTAGCGGATCCCGCGACGCATCTGAAGTGTTGCAACGGCGGCGCCGGACAGGATGACGTTCCAGTTGCTGCAACGCAAGGAGAGACATATGTATTATCCACCTTCGACATTTATGCGTTGAGTTTCGATGGTGAAGAGAAATACGAATGAGTAATTACGATACAATGCTTCGCGTAGCCATTTTTTTATATGTCCATTCGCACCATTTTGTGAGTCGTATCTCATATATAGGGTATTAGGAAAAAATTCCAGAAAAAAAAATCCTGCGGATGAAAAATCCTGCGGCTAAAAAGTAATTTTATTATTATTATTGTTATTATTATTTAACAAAGACAGCTGTACTTTGCAATTCGAGGGAAAATAATGGGCGAGAAAAAATCCTGTGGATGAAAAGTCCTGCGGCTAAAAAGTTATTTTATTATTATTATTATTGTTATTATTATTTAACAAAGACAGCTGTACTTTGCAATTCGAGAAAAAAAAATGGGCGAGAAAAAATCCTGCGGATGAAAAATCCTGCGGCTAAAAAGTTATTTTATTATTATTGTTATTATTATTTAACAAAGACAGCTGTACTTTGCAATTCGAGAAAAAAAAATGGGCGAGAAAAAATCCTGCGGATGAAAAGTCCTGCGGCTAAAGTTATTTTATTATTATTATTATTGTTATTATTGTTATTATTATTTAATCAAAGCAGCTGTACTTTGTACTTCGAGAAAAAAAAATGGCCGACGAAACACACGAATGCGCGTAAACAGTTAGCGACCGAGTATCGAAATCAATGACCGAGCAAAAAACACAACTGTCGGTAAACGGTAATCAACGGGTCGAACACGTCGAGCTCGCGTGTCGCCCGTTTCACGAAAGGACCGGTTTTTCTAATGTCCCAAACCTCGTACGGATTTGTTTTTTATTAGCGCTGCAGCCGAGCGCCGAGAATTCGGAACGTCGAACGCCGGAAAGACGACTATACGTTACAACCTGTAAATATATATACGAGTCTCGAAAAGTCGCGAGGACGAACGGTAGAAAAAGGTTAGAAGTGTTTATGGCCGACGGGGGTCATCGACGTTGGACGCTGCGTGAAACTATACGATTATAATGGCGTTTATGATGGATCGGTATTTTTTTTTTCTTTTTTATAATAGGCGTTTATTGAAGACTGCGGGTGTTACGCTCGCGTCGCTTTACCCTGAGGCAGGAATCTCGCTTACACTGACGCGTGTTTTTTTTACAACGTTCTCGACTGGTGCTGCTGCTTGTCCAAAGGCTCAACGTCCGACCTTCGTGCGTCCGAACGTCGAACGAGCGCACAGTGAAAATGAGGAAGCGCGTTAGGAGGATGTGAAAAACGTGTTAAAACGCGAGAACGACGGAGGGAACAAATAAGGGGGCGGTTCCCAGCGGCGCTGAGAGAGCGACGAGAGTGGTGAATGTGCTTCGCATCGTCCCGAACCTGGACGATGCGAAGAGACACGGACGTACGCGTCACCTTTTTAATTCGTTTCGACCCGAATTTACCAGACGCTCGAATCATTCACCCGTCTTTCGATGGGAGCGTCGATGCCGCACGTTCGCAGCGCACGATTAGCCATAAATCAGTAAATGTTCCCTCGCGATTTCGCTGAATACCGCCGAGCCCCGAGCGTCCACGTGTCTCGCAATTCTGACGCCAAAGCATTTTTTTTTGCGAAGGGGCCGATCAGAGGGCGCGGCCGACGAGAAGCTGGTTTCTCGTCGGGTCGTCATTCTAATTCTTTTTATACATCATCTTTCTATCGGTCTCGCGATTTTTTTTACCTTCCGATCGTTTGAACCTCGAATTATAAACTGCTTCATTTAAAATGCTAATGAGTGTAACAGTAAACAGGAGAACGGTTGATCGTTATTATTTTTTTTTAGACATCGATTTTGGGACTCGTCTAACGTTCTCGAGTCGCATGTTTTTTCTTCGGAAAATTACTGGCGATCGAAGAGCGAAAATAGAGTCGACAAATTACTTTTGATATAACATGTTACTATTTTCAGGATATTTCCTTATAGAGAAAAATTCGATTTTCGGTATAGATCGATCTTTTGGTACACAATTTATGCCTGGATCGATTCATAGCGATACAATTCAAATCAATTCGCAAAAATGCATTCTTTCCAAACAATCCGGAAACCCTAAGTGCATTAAATCGAGCAGCGCGCGCATCTGCGCAGCCGGCTGCGCAGACGACGCGATTTGGCGCACGGATGCCGGGTCAACCAGATTGACCGAAAATTCTCGAAGTCCTCGGCGCTCCCATCGCGCGATTATTGTATATAATAAAATATCGCAGTGCGCGCGCGCACACCGTCGAATGAGACGCTGATTAAGTGCACGCAAAGTTCGTGGCAATGCTCTCTCCGCCAAATGGACGGTGTAAAGGTACGAAGCGTGCGGCCGCTGCACGCTATTCATCCCTATGTGCGCCTGCGCTGTGTATACTTATCCTCTCGCTGATGTATCCCGCGCTCGTATATCTATATATAAACGACGCGGGGGGGTATTAGCGGCCTCTCCGAGAGAGAGAAGGAGAGCTGGTTTCAACTCGAACGTCGATCGTGCCCCGGTCGGCGAGCCTCACGGCACTGGTAACGCGTTGCGCATGGGTTATACTTGCATATCTCTCTGCGCGCGGTGCCAATAATACGGTGAGTACGTCTCAACGCCGCCGACGGCTGAGAACTCGGCGAATAAGCGCCCCGAGGGTTGTTGGAGCCAATGCGCATGCGCACAACGTGCGCAACACTAGCGGCCTCTGTGTGTGCGCAGTTCGCACTATATATACAGGGTGATTCAGAATGTTTTTTTCACCCATGAGTATTTGGTAGATAATCGTTCCCTGAGCAAAATTACTTAGGCGTTTTTCGAAATTCGCAATATTTATTTATAAACAAGCATTAAGGGATCGTCACAGTGTGACCCTCCGAAAAATCAATGATTTTCGCGAATTTTTTTTGTTAAGTTGTAATGAACTAATTGGTCTGGTTTTTTTTAAATAAATAAGTATATTCTTGAAGAATACAAAATGATTTTTTTTATGTGCATTTCTTTAATGTATAATAATGATATAAATTGTTTAAATAGCTCGTGTAAAAAAAAGGTCCTGCATTATGTCCACGATTGCGGCCGCAATTTTGATCTGAACCAAACATTTAAAAAAGATTATTAATCTGTAGGAAATTCGCTATCGCGCTATGGGAGCTTTTTTTTTTTTTTGAAATTTGACAAAATGGCGGCGGTTTGAACGAAAATTATCGAATTTAGCCCTTTTTTCGACAGTTTTTCGTAAAAAAAAATAGGAAGATTTAATTTAAAAAAAAGCTTCCACAGCGCGATAGAGAATGACGTTAGAAATGTTCTCTCAAAATTTGAAATCGATATCGTCATAGCTCTTCATTTGAGAGTGGATACCGTTTTGAAAAACAACATTCCGAGAAAAACGCGATTAAAGTTTGCACACGCCACTGTCACGCTGCTATCCCTTTCTCTAAGAAAGGCTGTAGCGACCGAAATAATTCGAATTTCGATAAAAAAATTTAACAGAATGTTTATAACCGTGTATACTATCCGATAATGAAAAAAAAAAAAAAAATCGATTTTTTTTTATTTCACACTGTGACGATCCCTTAATGCTTGTTTATAAATAAATATTGCGAATTTCGAAAAACGCCTAAGTAACTTTGCTCAGGAGACGATTATCTACCAAATACCCATGGGTGAAAAAAACATTCTGAATCACCCTGTATAGTATATAGTGTTCCATGCCGTTTCGATTTGCAAGGATCGGCCATTACTTAGCCATTGCCTCTCAGGACCTCTCGAGTATCATATTTCGCTGGAACTGTGTGTGGAACACATGGAAATGTCTGCCCGCGCGCATCTCGTCCGATCGCCGCCGCTCTTCAGCGGCTTACGTAATGGACCTGCGCAGTCGGAGAGCATCGGTCGAGCTGCTGCTCCCGCGTGTGTAGCGTAAGTATCGATGCCTGTTATTGGTCCAGTCGCGCAGAAGGCGCGCGCATCGAAAGCGCGAGAGCGAAATCGGTGGCCGCCGCCGTCTCTATGTCTGTATTAAGGAAGTTGGCGCGCTCGATCGCGGATTAATCCAGTTCTAAATTGGAAACACGATCGTCGACCATTTGTCGACATCGCGGGGGGGAAAAAACACATATATATCGCGCGCAAAAAATTGCGCGGTCTCGTTTTTCCTCTGGAACGTTTTTTTTTTTCGATTAATCGAGCGGTAATTGCGGGGGATCATTAATTTTCGCGTTTTTCTTGGCGAATTTTTTATTTTTCGGGAAAATATTGGGCATTTTTGGAATCAGCGGGAAATTTCCCATCGGATAGGGTTTTAAAACTTCGTTAAATCGAAAAAAAAATTTTTCGCCAAAAAAACGGCAAGGGGTACCCCTTCTAAAAATTTGCGTTTTTTGAGGGTCAACTTTGAAATTCTGCAAAAAATTAAAAAATTGAGATATCGCATTCCGCCTGGCGGCATTCTCTTCGTTGAAGGGTTATCTTTCGAACGCAAAAAGAAAATCCAGATTTCATTCATCCAAATAAAAATTACATCGATTTTAGTGAAGTGCCGAAAATCGGAAAAAATGAAAAATCGTTTTTCGCATTTTTCTCCTAAAATTTTTTATTTTTCGGGCAAAAATCGGTCATATTTGAAATCAGCGGGAAATTTCCCATCGGATAGGGTTTTAAAACTTCGTTAAATCGAAAAAAAAATTTTTCGCCAAAAAAACGGCAAGGTACCCTTCTAAAAATTTGCGATTCTTGGGGGTCAAATTTAAAATTCTGCAAAAAATTGAAAAATTGAGATATCGCGTTTCGCCTTCCAGCATTCTCTTCGTTGAAGGGTTATCTTTCAAACGCAAAAAGAAAATCCCGATTTCATCGATCCAAATGAAAATTACATCGATTTTAGTGAAGTGCCAAAATTCGGAAAAAATGAAAAATCGTTTTTCGCATTTTTCTCCACGAATTTTTTACTTTTCGCGCAAAAACCGGGCATTTTCGAAATCAGCGGGAAATTTCCTATCGGATAGGGTTTTAAAACTTCGTTAAATCGAAAAAAAAAATTTTCGCAAAAAATCGTCGTTGTTCCTAGTTACAAAAATAAGTCATAAGTTCCAGTGCTGTTATAAAATAAACTACGATTCTCAGTGAATCGTATTCCACCAACGCACCTCTCTCCCCAGTTTGAACCGACTCGGTAAGTACAGCATCACTGCGCGATATCGCGAAACGAATGGCGCTAAATCTTCTGCCGAACGGTTACAGATGTTGCGGTGAACGGACAGAGAGCGAGATAGAGAACGCACCGTCGAGCCACTTTTTCGTAACATATGACTGCAAACTTGTATCTTTACTGTTTATAGGTATACCGGTCGATCTCATCTCACGCCGCGGCTACGTGCGTTACACCGCTGCTCGCGCGAACGAACCAGAATGCCTACACACATCATCAACACCGACACACAAACACCACATCCCGAGAAAGGAAAACGAAGACGTTGCGCTGTGGGATTCCGCGCGATAATAATGTTGCGGCAGAATGTCGCTCGCTCTCGCCATTCGTAATCATTGCGAGCAGCCAAAGCCGATCCGCTTCCAGCAATATCAGCGCTAGCAGCAGCAGCGATCCGAGGATGAGAGGCCTCTCGGCATTCCCGGGATTCGAAACCGAAAGTACAGCGTGAACTGGACTGGACGAGGGTGGCCTCGCGTTTTCCTCTGGACGAGGCTTCGCGAAATTTATCGCGGTTAAAGGGGCTCCATTAATACGGCTTGTCGACTCCGAAGAACTCGGGTAAGTTGCATATATAGCTCAAGTTGCTTCGGCTCCTCGCGAAAGTCTCGCGGCGGAGCCGAACTGAAAATCTATAGAAGCTAACTCGAGTGTAATTCCGCTGTTCATGCAGGTCTGGAGTTATCGGGGGAAGAGCCGACGGAGCAGCTGGCGCGCAGATAATGGAGTGCTGATTGAAGATATAGCTCGAGCGTGCTCTCATCTCGCGGAGGCAACGTTCTCGAGGCTTCAGGAGCAGCGGCAGCAGCAGCAGCAGCAGCGACTTCCGCACCGCAGCTCACTCGGCTCGAAAGGAGTCGGAGTGTATGCCGGGCCAGATACGAATTATGTGTACATGCACTGCGCGAGCGGGAACCTCAAGTCTTGTCGAGATCCACGAGACGAACCCGGCGTTACGTTCTTCCTGACGAGTCATTTGTCAGTTAGATAACCTCTGGTCCTTCAAACCCGCGGGATGAGCGCAACGTGCTTCCCGTCGGGAGATCTTCGGGGCTTCGAGGTCCAGAGACGGCGCAGGTGCAGGCCGATGGATTTCCACCCTTATTTTACCTATTTGTCCACCTTTAATATTTTATTCAGGCTCTGATCTCTTCTTAGGGCTGTGAAGTCGGCCAGGTTTTATTAGAATGATAATAATGAAATAATGGATGGACCAATTCTATGTATAATAATAATGGACCAATGGATGGACGGCGCAGTTGCGGTCCGATGAATTTCCACCCTTATTTTACTTATGCGTCCACCTTTAATATTTTATTCAGGCTTTGATCTCTTTTTAGGGCTGTAAAACCATCCAGATTTGATTAGAATGATAATAATGAAACAAAGGATGAATCAATTCAGTCAGAGTCGCTGGAAATTTATGTACTTACGACTAATATTGTCAGAAATTAATTAAAATGTACCGTTGGTAACACTGCAAGCAAGGTAATATGTTTAAAATGTTTTTATATTTTCCAGTGGCCGAACATCGGGGCTGGGAAAAAAAAAAAACGTCGCGCAGCATTTCAGGCGCGGGCCGATGAATTTCCACCCCTATTTTACCTATTCGTCCACCTTTAATATTTTCCTCAGGCTTTGATCTCTTTTCAGGCCTGCAAAGCCATCCAGGTTTGATTAGAATGATAATAATGAAACAACGGATGAACCAATTCAGTCAGAGTCCCTGAAAATTAATTTACTCACGAATAATATTGTCAGAAATTAATTAAAATTTACCGTTGCTAACACTGCAAGCAAGGTAATATGTTTAAAACGTTTTTATATTTTCCAGTGGCCGAACATCGGGGCTGGGAAAAAAAAACGTCGCAGGCGCGACGCTGTTGACCCCGAAGGACCGACTTTAAAACGGTTCTGCCTCGCGCATAATACGAGAGTTCTCCAACGTGCAAGGGCATCGTCGCCACGATTCTGCACCGTAAAGCAAATATTTTGCGTGCCCCGTTTCGGTAGGAACTCCGCCTGCCGCTGCCGCAGAGAGAATGCTTTATCTCGAGGATCGCTAAAGAGGTGAGCACATACGTGTATTATAATAACGCCGCCTGCGTACAGACGTTACCCGGGTTCTCCGGCGTTGCAACGGACGCGAAATTGGATAAATATTTTCACGCCGGACAGTCCGAGAAAATATATTCCCCCGACCGTCGGACACTCGTTATTTCGGTTATTTGTCCCGTTCCTTCCCGCTTCCTGCTTTTGAATTTATCGCGTTCGCCACTTCTCGACCATTACCATTCGCAGCGTCGACTCCTACAGTCGCCTGCAAAACAGGCGCGATTTAAGGGATCGTCACAGTGTGACCCTCCGAAAAATCAATGATTTTCGCGAATTTTTTTTGTTAAGTTGTAATGAACTAATTGGTCTGGTTTTTTTTAAATAAATAAGTACATTCTTGAAGAATACAAAATGATTTTTTAAATGTGCATTTCTTTAATGTATAATAATGATATAAATTGTTTAAATAGCTCGTGTAAAAAAAAGGTCCTGCATTATGTCCACGATTGCGGCCGCAATTTTGATCTGAACCAAAAATTTCAAAAAGATTATTAATCTGTAGGAAATTCGCTATCGCGCTATGGGAGCTTTTTTTTTTTAATTTGACAAAATAGCGGCGTTTTGAACGAAAATTATCGAATTTAGCCCTTTTTTTTAACAGTTTTTCGTAAAAAAAAATAGGAAGATTTAATTTTAAAAAAAAGCTACCATAGCGCGATAGAGAATGACGTTAGAAATGTTCTCTCAAAATTTGAAATCGATATCGTCATAACTCTTCATTTGAGAGTGGACACCGTTTTGAAAAACAACATTCCGAGAAAAACGCGTTTAAAGTTTGCACACGCCACTGTCACGCTGCAATCCCTTTCTCTAAGAAAGGCTGTAGCGACCGAAATAATTCGAATTTCGATAAAAAAAATTTAACAGAATGTTTATAACCGTGTATACTATCCGATAATGAAAAAAAAAAAAAAAAAAATCGATTTTTATTTATTTCACACTGTGACGATCCCTTAATCTCCCCATTCGACGTCGCGCCGCATAAACGCGCCGAGTGCGTCAGATGACATTTGACACCTCTCCGCGCGAATCCATAGAATCGACTATTTCTTTTTTATCAGCGAATTATGCCTCAAAGCGCGAAAAATCATCGGATCATTACCATAGGACATTTAAATACCGGCGACGTTAGATCAGTCCTGACTACTAACTGCACATAAATTGAAGTTCTAGGCTACGACGGAGATCATCGTGTGACAACTGCGGTTATACAGCCTGCGGAACCGTTATTAACTTGCGTGCTGGAAGCTCGTGAGGCGGAGAGACATCGGGGAGAAGGAGAAGAGAGATAAAGCGAACGACAAACATCGTATAAAGCCACTGAGAGAAATTCTACGAGGCGAGGATAGTCGTTGGGCATATTATGTATACCGCGTGCGAGGGAAATGGCCATGAGAGCAGCACGAGAGGCAACAGCAGCAGCAGCAGCAGCAGCAGCGTTCAGAGGCTTCGGAGCTCGGATCGCACAACTGCGGCGCGAAAGCAATTTCCAATAAGATAATCGCTGCGGTAAATAAGTTCGCATCGGAAAGTAGAATGTTTACTGCGAGGCGCATATTTCCTCCGCGAGCGTATTTACCGGTAGCGGACGACGCGTGCGTGGCATATATCGCGAAAATAGCTGCGCGTGCTCTCGAATCATTTACAATTCCCGCGATACGCGTGCGCACATTGCGCCCGAGTGTCTATCGACTTAGACAAATATTCCAACGTCCGCTTTCCGAGAATCCGCGGCGCGTGACATAACCGGGACATAAATATACGTGGAACGGCGTGTAGCACGTTAACGAACGCGCGCGAGGGGACATCCACCGAAAATCTCGTATTCAGTACCGTCCGCTGAGTCTCCGAAGCGTTGGGATGGTCGGCTAACAACCGACGGTTTGTCACCGCTCGACGGGCGAATTGATATTACTCGGTTGGCAAACTTATGCGCAAACACGTTGGGGCCTGTGTAGCACAACGGGTTCGCTTCGCGATACTGGCTTACTTGTGGCGAGAAAAAAAAGGAGATAAATTCTAATGTATGCGGAAAGTACGGTAAATCGTTGGTAACAAAACATCATAATTATGCTGGATTTTGCATTCTTAGGTTGGGTGAAGTTTTATGTTAAGTTTTGATTTTTATATCAAATGTCTTTTTTATGTAATTTTTATATCAAATGCTTTGGCTCGGTACATTATATATGTACACGGAGAAAAAAAAAGTTTCATTGTTTCAATGAAATTTATCTTTTTATTAATTCGAAGAGACGGTTTCCTTGGAACGATTTCATTGAATCAATGAAAATGTCCCTTTGGTGATCAATAAAATGTTTATTTGAAGTCAATTAAATTTCTCTTTGAAATTCAATGAAAACATTTAATTGGAATCAATGAAAACGTCTTCTTGATGATCAATGAAATGTTTTTTTGAAGTCAATGAAATTTTTCTTTAAAATTAAATAAAAACATTTCATTGGAATCAGTAAAAACGTCTCCTTGGCGATCAATATAATCTTTCTTTGAAGTAAATTAAATTTCTCTTTAAAATTCAATAAAAACATTTAATTAGAATCAATGAAACTTTTTCTCGCGCTGTATTTGAACATGTAAATGAGTATGTGTATAGTACAAGTGTTTAAACGCCTCGTTTGCAAATTTCAGAATCGTCGAGTACCATGTCGCTGCGGTGCCGAGGACTAATTTGAACGCCCGGCGTTGGTCCGCCGAAAAGAAGCAAAGCCGCCGCTACGTCTGATGAGAGCCGAGGAAACGAGGGGTCACACGCACCGCTTCGCGCGACGACGACAGCGATGAACCCGGACGAGAGCCGTAAAGAAGCCACGAAAACTCTCATCCCGCTCGCGACGCAACGAGATGAGCCGACTGAGCCTTGCGCAGAGATGAGACCGCAGCGAGGTCGAAAATTCCGTCGCGTAAACGTCGCGATCGTCGCGATAAGCAGGAGAATTAGGCGCGCGATAGCGATCGCACTCTCGCGCCTCGCTCCCTTTCTCACAATAAATTAAAATGTGCATGCGCGGAGCGCGTTTCGTGGCGGGCGCGGTATCACCTTTCCGGAGGAATGTCGCCGATGATCATTTCTCGGCGACGGTTTAATCGCCCTCGATCCAAGGATCCTTCGCCGCGATCGTCATAGAGCTCCGACGCTATATATTACACGAGACTGGCCTTAGAGACAGCAGCAGCAGGGCCTTTGTCGATTTTACGAGGCTTTGTGAACTGTGAAAGATGTATCGGGAGATGAGAGTTGCGGAGTCAGTGCCGTGGCAAGCAGAAGTGCATGTAATAGCGCAATGAAGTATGGTGCGCTCCGAGTCGCACCAGACGAGTGCATTCTCGTATCTCGGGGATCATAACTTTCGTATCTCTATCGGCGGGCGCTCGCTACGTACAGGACATTAGATATATCGTACCGGCTAAGTATAGATCGAGTGGTACTGGTCTGGTTGCGTGCGGGCGCAGCGCGTTCCCCTCTCGACAGGATCGCACAGAGACTGATGCTGCTGCTGCTGCTTTTGCTTTTGCTGCTGCTGCTGCTGCTGCTGCTTTTGCTGCCGGCGCGGCACGCGAGAGGGAAAGAGAGACGTACGTTTTAGTCTCGTGCACTCGAAATGTCAAGGCATCCCTCGCGCGCCGCGAGTGAAAGGAGACGCAGCGGCGACGGCGGCAGCGTCAGCGGCTCTCGCTGTGCATGCCCATCTCTCACAATCCACGCGATATCGCACGCATAGCTCCATTAATAATTATGATTCTTCGCCTTGCCGCCGCGCATACCGACATTAAATGCAGGTGGCGGATTCATATACAGGAGGGGAAATATCTTTCTTTCTCTCTCCGGCTCTGTCCGTCTAATGTCAAAAGCTCTCAGAGAGGTGCGAGAAATCCGGTACCCACGCGGATTCCGCTGAAAAATATAATGCACAATGCGAAGAGCGATGGTTTCGTCATTGTTACGGACGGTTGAGCGTTGCGATGATTTAACAAGCAGTTAATTAAAATCGGACGAGTGGCTCCAATTATTTTCACGCTTGGCGCTTAATGCGACGAATTTGTCGATGCTTTTGGTGAATTATTGAGAGCGAAGAGGAGATGGAAAAATTCGGATTAGGAATTTTTTGTGATGGCTTATTTATTGGTTTCTTAGACAAATGAGTGCTGAATTTTATTAACAATGGTTTACGCTAAGTGGCCGAGTGGCTCCAATTATTTTCACGCTCGTCGATTAATGCGACGAATTTGTCAATGCTTTTGGGGAATTATTGAGTGCGAAGGAGAAATGGGAAAATTCGGATTAGGCATTTTTTGTGATGGATTATTTATTGGTATTAGACAAATGAGAGATGGATTTTTACAATGGTTTACGCTAAGTTTAACGCACTAATTGGCAGCGTTGGAGGGCGATTTTTATTGTAACACGTCTCGT
This sequence comes from Itoplectis maculator, assembly GCA_964034905.1. Classification (NCBI taxonomy): domain Eukaryota; kingdom Metazoa; phylum Arthropoda; class Insecta; order Hymenoptera; family Ichneumonidae; genus Itoplectis; species Itoplectis maculator. The sequence goes on from OZ035861.1 coordinate 1,229,604, forward strand.
TAGCTCGGAACTCGGTATTAATAGCGACAAATTAGCATAGCACTTTTTTTTAATGACAAATGCAAATTTCCATGGCGCTTACGTTGTCCTTCAGGTTTTTCCCTCCGAAGAACAAACCGTAACCGCTGCTTTCGATGTCTCATTGCACATTCCGTTTCCTCGAAAGTCACTCCGAGAATTCACGGATCTTTTTTACCGTCGAACGTTTAGAAATTATAGTCCATTGTTTAAACGGTGCAAAATCCGCGGCGCAGACGAAACAACTGTAATTGAGCAATCATCGGGGAAACACAATGAACTGTGGCGCAACGAAGCCGCGGCAAAGAATTGCGGAAAACTATTTGAAAAAAAATTGCATTGAACCGTAAATGTTTTTGCTTCCTTATTCTCGAGTAAATAATGCATCGTTCAGACGTCCAGCATTTTTTTCGAGATTTAATTAAATTTTTCTATATCAAAAAAAATTAACGCCCGGCAATTAGAACGATATTTATGACGTTCATTATTCCACCTGACATCCGAATGAGACAATTTATTTTATCACCTCGGCGTTGCAGGTCGCGAGAGCATTATCGCGATAACAAGCTCCGCTCCCAGAATTATTATCATTATAATGTCAAACGCTCGTATAGCACCTAAACTAATGTCGTGTATTTCTCGCAGGTGTCAGCGAAGGGGTCAGTCGTCAGATGGCGAACCATTTCCACGGTTTTAATTGCGGCGAACAATTAAGTCCGCGGGTATCATTGAACCCTGAAGAAGGCTGTGGCCCCCAGAAGACGGAGGATTATTCTCAAGGAGCCTGGGAAAGGGTTGCGACAAGTTCATACGATCGTCTTGGAGCACTTCGTCGCCGACGATATAACAGCACAAGTGATGGGCGCCAACGTCTTACAGCGTTTCACCCAACCACCGACAATAAGCTACGCTTTTAATTGACCGTCGGACGAAATGTTTTTTTTTTTCACAGAGTCACCGAGGCTATGGACTCTGAGGCTCGTCGCCTGAATTCTCGAGATCATTTATCTCATCCACGACTCGCCGCTCGCGACCTCGCGGGACCTTCAAGAGGTCCTACGCAACAATCCCAGTGAATCTCCTCTTCGCCGGAACCCGGAAAAATCTGTGTCTCGCGGCACGTTCTCCGTATCTCGACGCGAACGCCTCGTGAATTCCCAGGGCCTCTTCTCATTAAGTCCTCGCTAATAGGCAGCGCTGATAGCCGTTTAACCGAGCGTGTACACACAGCTGTTTCCATCGGCGTGAAGCGGATACCATAAAAAAGCTGTGATACTCATTGACACGCTAATCGCTTTACGATTCGTTTGCAACAGGTAAACGTCGTTTTATAGCCCTTCGACATTTCGTGTATCACTGTCTTGTAACATTTTCACTAGAAATGTATGAAAAAGCTTTCGCGAAAAGATGCTTCTATCGGTGCGTCGAGAAACACTGTGCGAATGGATACGTTAATGCGACGAAATTAATAAACGCATGTGGCGTTTATTAAAAATAAGAGGATCTCGCAGGAGGCTCGCGTTTCACTAGGAAAATTGAGAGAGAGAGAGATCTCGCGCGTGGCGTCAGGTGTCCTGCTGACAAATCTACGCGGCTAATATACCCGCGGGCAATGTTGGAGATAAGAATCCGCGACGTATCGGTGAATCCGCTCCCTCCTCGGAGGATTTAGAAGCGCCGACGGTGGATACAGGTATATCAAGTTTACCGCCTGTACCGAAGAGACCGGAGTGTGTTGGACGGAGGAGTAATGAGGGCAGACTTATTACGAGAGATAGCAGCATCGATAGAAGAGACCTAATCACCTGCGGACTTCCAACTCCGTAGAAACTGAGACACCTGAACGAGAGAAGTGACATAAAAAAGGGCTCTCGACAGCGTTATTAAGGGATCGTCACAGTGTGAAATAAAAAAAAAACTCGATTTTTTTTTTTTCATTATCGGATAGTATACACGGTTATAAACATTCTGTTAAATTTTTTTTATCGAAATTCGAATTATTTCGGTCGCTACAGCCTTTCTTAGAGAAAGGGATTGCAGCGTGACAGTGGCGTGCGCAAACTTTAAACGCGTTTTTCTCGGAATGTTGTTTTTCAAAACGGTGTCCACTCTCAAATGAAGAGTTATGACGATATCGATTTCAAATTTTGAGAGAACATTTATAACGTCATTCTCTATCGCGCTATGGAAGCTTTTTTTTTTTTTTTTATTAAATCTTCCTATTTTTTTTTACGAAAAACTTTCGAAAAAAAAGGGCTAAATTCAATAATTTTCGTTCAAACCGCCGCCATTTTGTCAAATTTCAAAAAAAAAAAAGCTCCCATAGCGCGATAGCGAATTTCCTACAGATTAATAAACTTTTTGAAATTTTTGGTTCAGATCAAAATTGCGGCCGCAATCGTGGACACAATGCAGGACCTTTTTTTTACACGAGCTATTTAAACAATTTATATCATTATTATACATTAAAGAAATGCACATAAAAAAATCATTTTGTATTCTTCAAGAATGTACTTATTTATTTAAAAAAAGCCAGACCAATTAGTGCATTACAACTTCACAAAAAAAATTCGCGAAAATCATTGATTTTTCGGGGGGTCACACTGTGACGATCCCTTAAGCGGCGAAAAGCTCGTAAAATTCGCGGTCCGGACCAGATGGCCAACGGCTAACGAGTCGCAGATTTGCCCGAACGAGACGTTCGTGCCACACGCTCGAGTAATACAAATTTCCAAGTAGCCAGTTCGTAGAGAACACGCGTCCGGTTGGATCGTTAGAATTACAAAAGTAATTGCGGCACGAGCCAATTAAACCGTCGCTACGGTCGACGTGCGTAAACGCAATCGCCGCGGAGAGACTCGACGAGTGTTAAGGGCAATTCGAGCCAATCTCGGGGAGGTATGCCGAGAGCGTTAAGGGGGCAAAAACAAATACCGCACACGGGCAAGCAGCGGTCGAGAAGAACCGGAGTCGCTTTGCGATCGATGCCCGATCGGGTCTCGTTCTCTCTGCCGACGGTGACTGCCCCAATGCCAAATGGAGTCGAGAGACACCACTCGTTTTGCTATCGACGCGGCAAAGCGCAGCCCACGGGGCATTTCTCGGTAATAATGAAATAATTGCCTTCATTAATGGCTTGTAGGGAGAGAAAGATGAGGAAAGAGAATCTGAGTGGGGGCAGAACAGGCGTCAAAGCGACGATTCCAGGAGGTTCATGGTGCCCCTCGTCCCTTGGGAAATGCGCGAGCCGATGAAATGCGAGGAAAACGAGGGAGGGAATGAGCGCCGAGGAGAGTCTGACTTCTCTTCCAAGTTTTATGCGTACTCCGGTATATAGATTAAGCGGTCCAACGAGATTCCCAGGTGCTATGGTGGCGATCGTGAACGCTCTCGAGAACGCTCGGCACGATCGTGGCCCGGTCGAACCTAGAAATTCTGATGCATAGCGAGCACATAGACACACATATAGAACATAGACACGGACGTCAATTGGGCCTGAGAGAATTTCAGAATTGCAATTTTGTATTTCTTGGAGTTTATAAGCTGTAGACTTACGTAAATGTTTCGTAACTAGATTTTTTTTGTCGCTGTTGGTTGAGTTGAGTTTTATCGTTGCGAGAGGAGAGGAATCTTGGGAGATTTTTTTTGAAATATTGACAGTATGATAAATAAGAAGCGTAGAGTATGTAGAGAATTGGTATAGAATTATGCGGGTTTTTGCTTGTCGATTAATTGCTATTCAATTTTCAGGTGAAAAGCTGGGAGTGCTGCGGGTGAATTGCCGGGGTGAATCTGGACCTGTTTAACGAGCGGCGAGATGAGGTACTTATCTAATCTTGCCTCGGCGCTGAGTCATCGAGAGAGGCTGGTCATTATAATTCGCTTCACGTGCGCCGAGGAATCTTCAAGAGCCGGGAGCACGATTCGCTTTAGACGCAATGCGATGGATGCGTTGGCCCGAAATGATTTAACAACTGTGAGGTGAACGGTAGCCGATCTTCGGGAACGCGATGTGATTGATAACTGTTATCGGTCGGTCGGGACACGCGCCGAGTGAAGGTGCGTCGTAAATTTGTGATCTCGAGGATTTGTATTGAGCGAATGGAATCTTCTCGCTCTCTTTTTAAGAGGATCTTAAAAAGTTCGTGAGCAACCATTGTTGTCGATTTATTCAGCATCTGATTGGTCGTTGGGAAACCGGCAGCAGTTCGATGTTTAATATCGCGAAATTTGTCAGTTTGTCGGGAAAAAATTCGTTTTTTGCGTTTTTCTCCTGGAATTTTCGATTTTTCGGGCAAATACCTGTCGTTTTTGGAATCAGCGGAAAATTTCCCATCGGATAGGGTTTTAAAACATCGATAAATCGAAAATTTTTTTTTTCGATTTTTTTCGGAAAAACGGCAAGGGGTACCCCTTCTAAAAATTTGCGATTTTTAAGGGTCAACTTTAAAAATCTGCAAAAAATCGAAAAATCGAGATATCGCGTTCCGCCTGGCTGCATTCTCTTCGTTGAAGAGTTTTCTTTCGAATGCAAAAAGAAAATCCCGATTATATTGATCCAAAGAAAAATGAAACCGATTTTACTAAAGTGCCAAAATTCGAAAAAAGTGAAAAATCGTTTTTCGCATTTTTCTCCTATTTTTTTTTATTTTTCGGGCAAAAATCGGTCATATTTGGAATCAGCGGGAAATTTCCCATCGGATAGGGTTTTAAAACTTCGTTAAATCGAAAATTTTTTTTTTCGCAAAAAAAACGGCAAGGGTACCCCTTCTAAAAATTTGCGATTTTGTAGGGTCATCTTTAAAAATCTGCAAAAAATAAAAAAATCGAGATATCGCGTTCCGCCTAGCTGCATTCTCTTCCTTGAAAAGTCTTCTTTCGAATGCAAAAAGAAAATCCAGATTTCATCGACCCAAAGAAAAATGACACCGATTTTAGTAAAGTGCCAAAATTGGTAAAAACTAAAAAATCGTTTTTCGCATTTTTCTCCTCAATTTTTTTATTTCTCGAGCAAAAACCCATCATATTTGGAATCAGCGGAAAATTTACCATCGGATAGGCTTTAAAAAAATCCTAAAATCGAAAAATTTTTCCCCCCGAATTTTTCAACGAGGAAACCAATTTATTTGTCACGCTTTTAATTTCAGTAACGACGAATCAGAAGTACCCAAGGATAGAAGAACGATCGCCGCATGACGAGGACAATCCTGCCTCTATTATGCGTATGAAAAATCGATGCATTAGCCGGACGTCTTTAGTGCTATCGATAGAAAGCTTATAAACCGAGGCCTCCGTCACGTCGTACATCTCAGCTACCCGACAATAAGGCCCCGTGGACAACTCAAAGGATCTGCTCGCTCACGTGCGAGAAGTCGCACTAATCGGAGATTACAATCGAGCGCTGGCACTTTCGTTACATAGTAGACCGACGCCGATATTAGAAGTGCCACAGGCGGATAGATCTCTCGCGAGAGGACCGCTGAGCGCCGATAGATCCGCGCGACGTCGCATTATTCATCCCCGAGCGACTTAATGCGTATTCACGGGCCGCGCATCGCTCCGCCGTAATACAGAGTTATTAACCGTGGCGAAATAGTTGGATCACGCTCGGCCGAGCATCGATCAAGGGTCCCGAGCGATCTCTCGCCGCTGCCATTCCTGCGGCACCGCTGTCTCCCCAACGCCCGAATCTCACTCCATTAGCGTTTTCTCACTCGTTGCCCAACGGGCAAAACGTACTCTCGGGGGCGTCGAGCATTATCCGACTTCCTCTCGGTTCGATAAATTCGTGACTCTAACGTACTTAAACCTCTAATCTCACCTCCGGCGTCTAAGTGGAGCGTGAGTAATATTTCTGTTCGATTGTACATTCTCTGTCCGTTCACGCCACTCCAAAAAAATCGTATTTTCAAAAGAAAAGGATTAAGTTCACCGCGGATCACGAAATCATACAGTAGCATCTCTAAGTCAAATTAAAAAAAATATAGAAAATAAAAAAAATAGAAGAGTCTATAAGTATGATTGACAGATTAAAAAAACGTTATTAGGACGTTATAATTTCCTCTCGACCTTTTGACTCGTCGGTATAATGCAATTAATATAATAACTAATTCTATGTTGCAGTGTTGCGTGGAGAACGTCTCGACGTTTGGCATCGCCCGGCGCGGTTCCCGTCTCGGAGGTCTCGTCTCATCTGGGCTCTCTTTTGACGAGTCACTGTCGTTCCCGCTTGACCTCATTAATTAGCGGGCTTCTCTCTCTCTGTCTCAACGAGGAACACAGCTTCGTCGATAATTCTTCTGGAAATCTCCTGACTTGACCTCGACACCGGATATCGGAGGGACCCTGGCAGCGGAGTCATAAGTTGCGGAGCGCCAGCGGAGAAACATGCAGCCGTCGGTTGTACGCACAAATCTCCATCTCCTCGGCGTTTCGCCGCACGGCGCGACTTGCATTTCTCTTGCGGGCCAACGACGCAAAGTGCAATGTACGCGAAGACATCCTCTACATCACGATTACACGCAGCGTGTGCAGCAGCAGCAGCAGCAGCAGCAGCAGCAGCAGAATAAGTAGAAGCAGCAGTAGAAGCAGCAGCAACAGCAGCACGCGTCTATGCTAGTTGGAAGGAAGTGCCATCGAGGTCGCGGAGCGCAAAACGCACGACCGGCACGCATACAGGCGATTCCATCGGGCAGCGTGTGCGCCGCGTGCGCCTTGACCTCGAGCCGCGACGAAGGAGATCGCATTCGCATTTCCTCCACACTCTCCGTCTCCCCCAGCGCGCTTTATGGATTAATTGGTCTCTTCGAGTTAGAGGAGGCAGCGGCACAAAGGATAGAACCGCGGATCTTACACGAAGGGTTCGAGTCCCGGCCGAGGCACCAATGGTATTTTTTTATTTGCCTTTTTCTGTGACTTTTTGGTGTTCGAAACCCACCGAAAAAGTCGGTCTCCTCCGGTGAAAAGAACCGAAATATCAATTCGAGTATTCATAGAAATCTAGTGTAGATGTACCGTCTTTGGCCATGTTAGGGAAAATTGTGGCCATCACATTCGAATGAATAAATCGAAACATTTAGTTGAATAAAAAAATCGTCGGGTAGGTCATTCAGTGCATTGAAATGCATTTGTGAAAAAAATCAACGTGCAATTGTGGGGAAAAAAATAATTTGAAGAATAAAATAATAAAAATGGCCACAATAGGTACAGAGGCTTCTAATAGTACATCTACCCTATAAAAAAAAATAAATAAAAAAGTTAAATTCGTTCTTTGAGTCCCCAGAAATCTCAACAATTGTAAAAATCTAAGAAGCGAGATTTCTTTCCGCGCGCGAGAAAAAAAAGTCAGGCGCGTGCGCTCAGCGTCAGACACTCTCCGATCCGAGTCCTTGCAATAATAGCCCGAGAAATGGGAATTTATCCGAGAAATAAAATAAACGGGCGCTCGTTATAATCGCGGCGATAATTTATGACGCGGCCAGAATTGCGATTGCCGCCTGTAATCGCGCTGCGTCGGCCGATCGGCGACAGTGCGAATTGCCAATCGATAATTACAATTAACGCAGAGAGGCGAACTGCTTATCGCGGGGATAAAGCGTTCAACTTGTATTATTGCTCGCGGTGCGCGGGTAATAAGTGAGAGGTGTGCCCGCGACGGCCGAAGTACTCCGCCCGCGACTAATGCAGCCAATATGTACACCGGCGTGCCCGCGTTACTCGAGGCAAAGGCGGCAGCACGCCGCAGGGGAGACTCCACCGCCGCCGCGCGTCAGTCATAATGACGCGTGTGCCGAGCGATAGTCGAGGCGATAGGGGTGATTAGCTCTCGCGGCCGCAACTACACAGAGCTCGACGCGCGCCGAGCGCGTCGAGCTCAGCGCCGGCCACTTGCGACGACGTAATCCGGGATCTCGATTAGTACACTGCGGTTTAATATACGCACGGTGGCTGGTTACGTTTATCTCGAGGCTGCTGAGGCTGCTGAGACTGCTGCTGAGGCTGCTGCTGCATTGAGAGAAAAATATGGGAATAATCTCTATACTCGTGTGGCAATTAAGAAACATTTTGTAATTCTGGCGATTTTTCCCAAACTCGTAGAAAAATGGTGATAGAAATTTTATAGTAAGTTATTTATTTTCAATACTTCAAGTTCCCCTTTTTATACAATATATATCTTTATCATCACAGAAAAAAAAAAAATAATTATCTTATTTACACTTATAGATATATTACCGCTTATTCGAACCAGCAAATATTCCATTCATTCCTCAATTCATTCACTTTTTTGTGCCATTCTCTCAAATTCTACTACATATTTACGCAGGATTATTACAGGTCGGAAAATCTATAATATATACTTTTTATAATATAACCATATTATATAATGTAAAAAGGGTAAATAAATAATTAAATAAATAAATAAATAAATAAATATGTCCATGAGTATGGGAAAAATCGCCAAAATTCCAGAATGTTTCTCAATTGCCACACGAGTATTGAGATTATTCCCATATTTTTCTTTACGTTCAGCAGCGGCAGCAGCAGCAGCAGCAGCAGCCTCAGCGTTGCCGTTGCAGTCTATTTTCCTCGCACAGCTCGTACATTACGCGCCGGTACTGCCAGGCGTTGCTGCTGGCAGTACTAACGCACAGCAGGATACGAGATCGAAGGTTTTAAGGAGATTTAACGTTTCTTTTTATCTCCCCGAACGTTATATTCTCTCGCGCTTTCAATAAAACACCTGGAGCAAAAATGACCAAGGAAATTTCTTATTACCGCGCGAGAGTGCGTAAAACTTAAGTAATGGCATATCGCGCCGTGCCATCTGACTGTCTTTGGTGCGATCGCTCGGGAATTCTCGATTGGTACCCGCGAGTTAATATACGCTTCTTGCGTTTATCTCAATGCTGTTCGCTCGACGCTCGCTGCGTGTTCTGTTCGCTGGTTCGTTGTAAGCCATAAAGCTTGACAGCTGGCCAGGGTTCGATTGTTTATGGGGGAATTGGGATTCTGATTTTTAGAGAACGAAAAAAAAAAAAAAAAAAAAAAAAAAAAAAAATATGCTTCACTCAACGCTTCGTCTCTACGTACTCTTGTCTCATTCTCAGATACAGTTATCAGTCTATTTGCTCTGCACAGCTGAAACCACGTTCCCCATAATATATTGAGGCAGGTCACGCGAGGTCACAGATCCAAGAATGTATATCTATCTAATTTACCAGCACAAAGCGTGTTTCCTAATCTTTCAATTAAATGTTAAACAAGCCACGAACGAGATTGTGCATATAGGCGATTGAAAGGCTTAAAACGTAAAGCAAATGGGACGAGCGATGTATAGTATAATAATGCAATATAATAATGCATATAATAATGCACTTACCCGTTGTTACAGAAAACTGCCCAAGGATCTGTCCGTCCTCGTCGAGAAGGAAGAAGGATGTTGCAATAATTTCTCGAGAGGCCAGAGCAACAGTTATAAACGCTGGCGCATCGCTCGCCCGAGACATTTCCGTAATTCGATATTGAGCATAGTTGGGAGCCTGTGCATCGAATCGCCACGAAGGAAACATAGAGGCGGGCGCGCTCGAAGTGCAACGCGCATACCAAACGCGCTCTCTTCCAACCAACGAAGGAGAGGGGAAAACATTCGCGTACGAGCGGACCAACTCTCGCAATTATTACAGACATCGCTGGAGATCCGCCGCTGGAGTTGCTTTAGCCACAACGAGAAGAGAGAAGAGTGAAAGAGCGAAGAGTGAAGTTCGAAAGGAGGCAACGAGGGATTTTTTATTACTCGGCGCAGGTCGATCCCGCTCGCGGCCTGAAAATCTACGCCGCTGAATATTGCCCACAAGACGAACGCTATTTTATTGCGTACCACGTCGTAAGTGCGGTAAATCCTTGTTTTCACGTTGCTGCTCCTTGCAAGAAAAATAACCAGACGTGCAGAACAAGAACAGTAAAAAAAAAGTATAACAAGACCAGGAATGAAAAAAAAAAATCGGGTACATATCGCCTCTCGTCGTATAAACGTCGTTTATTGCCATCCGTTAAAACGCTAGTTACAGCGGACGCGCGATAGTTGCCGGAGGATGAAGCACGTGTTAAACTGGCGCTCGTCATCCGACGTCGTAAACTCTAGTACAAGGGAAACATAAAAAAAAACAAGTACAATGTATCAACAAGAAGAAGCTCGACCGCTGCGAGAAGGAGGAGGAGGAGGAGGAGGACGTCGTCGGTAGGATAGGTCAGGTATCGGGAGCAGACGCGCCGGCGTCTTTGGATCTAAGGCCGGGATAGGGTCGTCCGGGTTTGCAGCGTTTCTCGGTGAACCTGGACTCGTGGAGAACACTGGAGTCGTGAAGAATACTGGACTCGTGGTCGGAACTCGGCGGAGTGAGGGCGCTCGTCGTTCGTGCCACTGGAGTCGTGGAGGACGTGACCTTGGCCTTGACCTTGTCGCTGGTGACCGGTGGGACGTTCGTGGCAGTCGCTGTTCCGTTATCATCCGGGCCCGTTATCATTTTAGTGGCGTTGACAACGGCGCCATTGACGACTCCGCTGGCCGAGCATTTCTTGTAGTGGGTCCTCATATTGCTGCTCTGTGAGAACCTCAGCGAGCAGTTGGGGCAGGAATAGGGCTTTGTACCGGTGTGATAATTCAGGTGTGTCTTCAGGTGATGCTTCTTGGTGAAAGCCTTGGAGCACAAAGTGCACTGATAAGGCTTCAGGCCGGAGTGGAGCCTCGTGTGGAGAGTCATGTTCGACCTGTCGGCGAACGCCTTGTGACATATCTGGCACTGATAAGGACGCTCGCCTGAGTGGGTTCGAAGATGCTGCTTCAGGAGCATCTTTCGAGAGAACGCCTTTCCGCACTGCTCGCACTGATGAGGTTTGACGCCTGTGTGAATGCGCACGTGCATGTTGTAGGCGACTCGCTGATTGAAGCTCTTGCCGCACTCGGCGCACGCGTACTCCTTGCGATTGCGATGGATCTTCATGTGCGAGCTCAGGTAGCCACGGTCGTTGAAGTACTTGCCGCATTCCGGGCAAGTGGCGGCGAATTCGCGGGTTCCCTCGTGGACGCTGCGGTGGTATTTGTAGTTTCGCAGTTGGGAGAATTCCTTGCCGCAGTCGGCGCAGCGAAAGGGCTTTTCGCCGGAGTGAGTTCGTCCGTGGACCTGAATTTGAAACGAGGATTTATAAGAATTTAGATTGAATTAATTCGGTTCGGTTGCTTTTTGATTGTTATTTGGATTGAAGGAATTCGTTTTGATTACTGAACGATTATTAGGTATTTAGATTATATTCATTCGGTTCGATTACTGATCTATTATTATTTAGATTAAATTAAATCGGTCCGATTACTGATCAATTATTGTTTAGATTATATTGATTCGGTTCGATTACTGATCGATTATTATTCAGATTAAATTAATTCAGTACGATTAAATTTCAGATCATGAACAGATTAGTCGTGAAAGTCGCCTCGAGCTTGGGAACATTATCGCTGAGGATCTCCGACTCATCAGTGGTTCAAGCGAGTCGTGTGACCCCGGGGTCCCCGCTTCGCGACTAGATTTCCGGTCACGTAGCGATTGTAAGTAGCTTGAATTTCGTGCGTCATTGACTTGTCTTGGGGACAACGACGTCTCTGTGTGCGCGTTAATTCGAATACTGTGTTATTGCAATGACGTTTTTTTTTACCGTGTAGCGACGAATTTATTCTTGGCTTTGTTTATCGTACTGGGTGCAATTGGTACCGTGTTTTCGGTACCTGCTTCGCGTTCAAACCTTCTACACAAGTTGGATTGGGTACGCGATCGTTTTTTCCCACGGTAAAGTAGAGCGGCGAGGCAGGTAACTGCACACGGCACTTGTATAGAACTTATTGGAGTAAAACAGAATACGCACCGATAACCCAGTGATTCGAGGGGGAGGGGGGGGGGGAGGGGGGCATAGTCGAGGTACCGTTTATTCTACTTCGGGAGAATTCGTATTGAGGTCTGGGACGCATAATGTTCGGGTGAAATTTCGATTCTTTGAAATGCCAATGGGAGAAACGTGGGTTTGTACAGCTTCGTCCAGTTGTGTTTGTTCTGTTCTGATCCTGTTTACCTCTTAAACTAAGCTAAAGGACTCGGAAGACTCGGCAAAATTAATTTTGGCAGTTTGTGAGAAAAAAAATGTCGTTTTTCGCGTTTTTCTCCTCGAATTTTTTATTTTTCGGACCAACACCTGTGATTTTTGGAATCAGCAGAAAATTTCCCATCGGATAGGGTTTTTAAACTTCGTTAAATCGAAAATTTTTTTTTTCGATTTTTTTCGAAAAAACGGCAAGGGGTACCCCTTCTAAAAATTTGCGATTTTTGAGGGTCAACTTTAAAAATCTCCAAAAAATCGAAAAATCGAGATATCGCGTTCCGCCTGGCGGCATTCTCTTCGTCGAAGAGTTTTCTTGCGAATGCAAAAAGAAAATCCCGATTATATTGATCCACTGAAAAATGACACCGATTTTAGTAAAGTGCCAAAATTGGGAAAAAGTGAAAAACCGTTTTTCGGGTTTTTCTCCTAAAATTTTTTATTTTTCGGGCAAAAATCGGTCATATTTGGAATCAGCGGAAAATTTCCCATCGGATAGGGTTTTAAAACTTCGTTAAATCGAAAAAAAAATTTTTCGCCAAAAAAACGGCAAGGGGTACCCCTTCAAAAAATTCGCGATTTTTGTGGGTCAACTTAAAAAATCTGCAAAAAATCGAAAAATCGAGATATCGCGTTCCGCCTTGCGGCATTCTCTTCGTTGAAGGGTTATCTTTCAAATGCAAAAAGAAAATCCCGATTTCATTGATCCAATGAAAAATGACACCGATTTTAGTAAAGTGCCAAAATTGGGAAAAAGTGAAAAATCGTTTTTCGGGTTTTTCTCCTAACATTTTTTATTTTTCGGGCAAAAACCGGTCATATTTGGAATCAGCGGAAAATTTCCCATCGGATAGGGTTTTAAAACTTCGTTAAATCGAAAAAAAAATTTTTCGCCAAAAAAACGGCTAGGGATAACCCCCTCCAACGATGACTAACCTATTTTTGGGACCTATTTTTTGAGCTGGAATCTATTTTTTGGGACCAATGAGCTACGCGTCATTGTTCCTACTAACAATAAAAAATCGGTCCCTCATTTAAAAATCGTTAATTCTCATCGCGGCGCAATAATTTACCTTAAGCGACGCCCGGGTGACAAAAGTCTTCCCGCACTGCTCGCACCTGTGATCCTCAGCTCCCACACCGACGCCGTCGACTCCCGTCGCGGCCTCCGTATTATCGCCCGAGGGAGGCGGAAGGTTCCGCGAGTGGATTGAGCCGTCGACGCTCGCCTCGTTATTATTGCTGTCACTCTGAATAATTCCACCAGCCGGCGGAAACATCGGCTTCCCGGCGAAGATCTGAGCCTCTTCGTCCACATTAATTTTTGTTTCTTTTGCAGAAGCCGCAACAGCAACATCAACAACAGCAACAGGAGCAGCAGCAGCAGGACTCCTATCCGTTCCTCGGTCGGCAATCTCCCCATTCAAACGTATGGAATCGCAGAGTCTACTTATCGGATGGGAAAGTTCGACTCTCGGCGATGTACGTCGATTGCATGCCGAAGGATCGTTGACTGTTCGCTGATTGGCCGTTGGCGAGATCGCGTGCTGACCAATGACGCCCCGAGCCTCTTCAATACCTGCTACGGATTTCTGCACCGGAGGACGAAGCCTCGAAGTCGGATCCTCGAAGAGCCCGGAAATTGGTTCACTTCTGTCCGACGACCTTGAAACCTCCTTGGCCCCTATTACCGACGGAAACGCGTCCATCGTCGGTGGAATCGTCGCAACCGGAAACCCAGATGGACGCTGATGACCCACAGAACCGTAGAAATCCGGACTCGTTCGGTTACCATCGACGAAACGGACATCGACGGCAACTTCCGTCGCTTTAGGAACTTGAAAACCATAGAGAGAACCCAGAGGAGCTGATGAATCGATGCCCGACGAAGGTCGAGCGTGATGAAGGTCGAGCGGCGCGGAGGACGAATTTTCGTGGTCGCCGAAAGTCGTCGTCGTCGTCGTTGAGAGAAAAGGGCTCAGGCGTTTGTTGACTCTTTGAGTGTCGTTCGTCGACGCTGCGTCGTTCCACCGAAGCCGGGCCGCCTCGTCGCTGTCATCCTGAAACAGGAGAACCGGCAATTTGAGGTCTCTGTCAGTGCGATAAAAAATTACAAAACAACTGTGAACTTGATACGCAATCTAACGAGGCAACGTAAATCTTTAGCGAGAGTAAAATATGCAAATTGGAGAAACTTATGCGGAATCGTCGGATGTCTGAAAAATTGTGGAGGCGCGTGCGTCATGTTTACCGTGATACATATCAGCCGTGCACGCCACTATATTTTATACGCAACGGTTTGCGATAAGCTAATATCGTAATCCATTATGACAGGCGGTTGCGATAATGGAATATGGGGTGGTGCGACCTCCGGGCGAGCAATTAGGCGATTGACGGCGTGATTATGGTTCGGTTATATTATTCGCAATGAACGTGAATGACGCGCGACTAAATCGTTCGCTACGCTATTCGCAATGATCCTTAAAAAAAATTGGTAATGTAAAATTTGTAAAATTTTCCTTACATTTTCAGGTTTCGGACGAACACTAATTCGGAGGAGGAAAGTCGGAGCCCTATGAGAAGGAACAGCGCCGATCAGACGAATCGATTATTAGGCGATTAGGTGATTGACTGCGTAATTACGTTTCACCAATATTCACGATCGCTATTCGCAATGATCGTCACTGCAAAATTTTCCGTACATTTTCAGGTTTCGGACGGACGATAATTCGTAAGAGGAACAGCGCCGAAGAGAGGAATCGACCGCAGCAATCTCAGAGCCCAGTGTGGTGAACATACGTCAACACTCGCCTATTACCTACACATAACGGTAGCGAGACGCCAGCGATTCCGTTCTTTTTTTTCCTCCTCCTCGAAGACGGAAGATTGCACGAGAATTGAGGCGAAGGAAGGCGAAGGAAAGCGATGGAAGGCAAAGGAAAGCGATAGAAGGCGAAGGAAGGCGAAGGAAGAAACACACTCGTAACCCTCGCGGATATTTGAACGCTTTCTACAATGTTACGAGAGAGGCGTGTCCCGATAGCCATCTGGCTATCAGTCCAAGGCTCGCCCTCCTGACTCTGTAATCCGGACGATCGAAGAAATCGCGAATCACCGGTAGTATTATCTACAGCAGGTGGCCGGGGCTTCGCCTCTCGGACCCTTCGTCGCGGTCAGCTCGACTCTGCTCTCGCGTCGCGTGACGAGAGCCCATCCAGCGAAATGTCAAGGTACACATCGGAGCCGCGGGATTAACGCACCGGAATTTAGCATCGGCCGAACGAGTCTACTGGTTCAACTCTGCAACGAGCAAAGCGAACGCCTTCGTGAAAAACAAGAGGCGCGCCTTTCTCCAGGCTCGAAAAGTGGCGCCCGCGGTTACTCCGCACCCATCGTCGGACTCAACGACTGAGGATTCGCTCGGGAAAACTTGGCATTTTGCTGCCTGGTAGAAAATCTGTAGCATTCTGATACATTCGGCTGCGTCGTAAATCCCCAAATTTCATGAGATATGGTCAACAGTACAATTTTTTTCAATGATGATTCCATAATAATAATAACTAAGGGTAATGAAATAGAGAGTAAACATTTGAATAGCTAAAAAAAAATTAATATTGGGAGAAATAATGGAAAAAATGGAAAAAAATGTAATTGCATTCAGAAAGTAATGCATCAATTATTTCTTCGAGTGTAGCTGTAAATTTTCCACCCTTGGTAAAAAATCTGTAGCATTCTGTTAAATTCGACCCAAGCCGGGCACTGATCAAGCCCGGACAGAGATGACGCGGCCCCGACCAGAGCCTGACTAGCGCTGTAACGATGTAAATGTTCTAGGTTGGCGCGTGCTGGACAATGAATTTCCGCGGCCGCAACAGCGTCGGAGCTCTCGTCTATTCGCCGAGGGACGGAAAAAAGCTGCTAGGAAGACTAGAGCAAGATGCATCAACAGCAGCAGCAGCAGCAAGGGAATGCACTTTTCGAGGACGCGGGTGCTCCGGGCGGTGAAGTAATACCCGGCGAATGCACCGCCGTAGTAAGAAGAAAGTGGCGTATAATAACAGAGAGGATGGTCGTTACGCGAGTGTAGACTGTATAGGAAGTGCGGCGCTCCCGATGCTTCGACCCAACTGGATAAGCTACGCGAAAAGAGCGTACAAACAGAATTCTAAAGATTGTCGGCCGAGCGACGGCAAAACGTGTGCTCGCAGCGACGAATTATTTAAATTCGAATTCGCCAACGTCATTGACGTTGCCTTTCTTAGATGGTGGTCCGAATCCGCAGTTCGCTACGGAAAAGCACCGATAATTGAGTCATAAGGCGCGGTGCTCGATGGAAATGATTTCCAAACAATTGCACTAAGACAAAAAAAGCAATGCTTCGGGCATTGAAACTGTTACTCTTTTTATAGCTTCTATTTTTTTTTGCAAACGAAATCTTGAGAGGTGAATGAGTAGTAGCTGCAGTTTAATGATACACGTGGCGCGCGCGCGATTGTAAAATAAAAGGAGATGGAAGCCGAGGGTAGATTGCTTTCATTAAGAAGCCTGCAATTAGCCACGGAGCCTTTGTACAAATCGACGACTACGCTGTATATAATATTTGATGATTCACGGACAGTGATAAGGATAGAGAGATAGAATCCGTTCGTTTTGACGGAAAGAGACGCGGATAAGGAGCTCGCGATTCACGTTTACTGAGGTCGCGCGCAGTATCGGAGAGAGAAAAGGGTACACAGAGCTCGGATGTAGAGGCTACGGCGGTAACCGTAGTTACAACTTATAGTATAGTAGTAAGACGGGACCGCCGAGAGCTCTGAGGTCTGCAGAGGAGCGGTATTTCATTTCGCAGAAGCGCCTGCGCGCGGCTCGAACCCGGTTCGGCGAGAGAGTGCAACGCGATTGCACCTGCGAGTGCAGCGAGCGCGCGCGGCTCGATTCTATTTACACAATGTACACTCTCTGCGGTCTGGCGGGCAGAGCCAATGACTCCGAACCGCTAGGAAAGAAAAAGGAACGAGCGATAGGCGCACACCGCGGCCGCGTTTGCTCCTCGATTTTGTACCGCGACCGCGCCATAATTTTTTATCATTTTTTTTTATACCAAACAATGAATTCATATATACAACGTACATTGTTTATATACTATACAACGTACGACATATGTATTGTCTGGGTATTTTTGTTACGAATTTCTGTTTTATTTTTTATTTTCGAGCGTTATTATCGTGGAAATATTTTCCGCCAGATTTACGATCCAAGCGCGGTGTATGAATTATAGGCTCGGAAATGGCGCATAGCAAACGTGTTTTTTCCAAAGCGAAACGCACAGTATCTGAGCGAGGAGATTCCGAGTGCCACTGGGCAGACGCAGCGGGAAGATCGGAGCGATCGCAAAGACATACAGAGTCATTATACAAACGACGTCGATCGATCGAGCCGCGGAGCGTAATGGATTGCTGCGCCTATCCGAAACGACAGATGCAAGCTCGCATGCCTCTCGCTTTTCCTCTGCGGACACCTCTCGACGTGGGCGCGCTTTCGCGGTGAGCAGAAATTATAGCTGGACAAGTCGCGTTACAGAAAACATATATAGAATGCCACACGGCGAGTGAATGAAGCGTGAAGGATTCATCGAGTCGGGTGTTTAAGTCCGTGGAACTTTCGACCTCAGCGTTAAACGCACTTCCACCGTTTCTCTATATATCTGTTTAGGTTATCTATATGTGTAAGTGTATATTACTATATATCTAATACGCGGCGGCAGTCGTTCTCTCATTTGTCAAACGCTGTCCGTTTTACCGCCCAGATCGTTATTCGGTGAATTATTATTACTATCCACGAAACGATTCCTGATTTTTCGCCGCGGCTATTTAATTCCTTCCTTTTTGCCGCCGTGATTTAAAAATCAATTTAGGCGTCGTAAGACTGTTGATGTATAATCACTGTAATAATCCTTCTGCTTCGAATCACTGAAATCTCGGATCGTTTTGTTGCATTCAACGACTCCGTCGATTATAAAGCCCAAAGGGCAATCGTCGCTTCTCCTTAAAACGCTCTCGCGCTGATTGGTCCCTGTAAAATGCACCGAGGCACCGATTATTATAGCACCACCATTTCCGATTGAATTTTCTTTTTTCTCGTGGGACCCTTTTTTATTCGGCGTCGTAATAATTGCTTTAAAGTCGTCTTCGACAGCAGGTGCCTAATTGCTATACTACCGTTCGCCTGAGCTGAGCTCTGAGCTCCGAGTACTGTTAATTTAGTGGCCCTTTAGACGCTCTCGCCTCTCACGATGCCTAAGCACGTCTGAGGCTCCGTTTAAGAGGTCCGATAGAGGCACGAAATAATAGCATCGTGACTTGAGCTCTGTTGATCTATCAAACGTTTTTTTTTTTTTTCAGCAGGAAGTTAAAATGAGTTGCTTGTTAACGACTCCGCTTTTTGTGCGCTTTATCGCTTCTTGATATAAAATTATAATTTCTAGCATTTTAATTGCTAGGTTCATTAGAGACGAATAATGACTATAATTGGTATCAAGGAAAACTCTGAAAGTGCTGATACTTTAATTTAAATACAGATTTTTACGAGTTTGATAAAAAAAATCGCCGCAAGTGATTTTTTTATATATGTTATTGCAGGCGATTGTGTATATATGTTATTTATTCCGCCACGTTTCGTTTCATTTACAGGTGCAGCGCGTTCGTTTCGAGACGTCGAACGCCTTCGCAATCGGATGACCGACCTTCGCGTGAAATGCAGACGTCTGGGTGCCGCGGCCGAGATAGGGAAGTAACGGAGCGGGGGCTGGTCGGTGTTGGTTGCCGGTTGCCGCGGCTGGTACTGGCCGGGGTCATCGGCACGGGAAACGAGATACCGATGACTCTACTCCGAGGAACTGCCGCACGTGATCTACTCGTAAAACGTTCGCCGTCGTTAGACGCAGTCATTTACGCGTTATTTCGACTCCGAGCAGCGAATAAAAATGCAGCTACGGTGAGTGTGACTATTTTCCGTTGCCCCAAAAAAACGAAGCCGGAATTGTTTACCCGCACGACAGGAATTTAATCCGAAGTGTCCCGACGAAATGAAATTTCTTGCAAATTAAATTACACTCAGATATTATCTTTTGTTTAATTAAGCCTCGACTGCGACAAAACCGGTTGACGTTAATGCTAATAACATTTTACTCTGGATTAATAGGTTTTGCTTCGTGCAAATGAATATTCAGTCGCTAACGAAAATAAATGTGAAGCGGGCGTACGGTTAATTGATATAAATACGTTTTTTTTCGTCTTTTTATTAGGGTGACTGGCACAAGGTCAGGGAAACTGGCACAGGGTCTGCGGGTGTCGCCTACTTGAGTGGTTTTACTGGGCGGTCTTCCTCGGCCCGACGGCGAATCGGCGGGAGGGGAAGTTGCCCCGCGAGAGGACAACTCAGGACTCAAGTCAGCTAAACTCAACTCAACTGTATTTCGGAAAAAAAAATACCAGAGTGCCAGGATCATCGACGACACGATGTTGAGATAACCACCGAAAAATTGCCACCCAAAACTTGCCACCGAAAAATTGCCATCCAAATCTTGCCACTGAAAAATTGCCACCCAAATCTTGCCACCGAAAAATTGCCACTCAAATCTTGCCACTGAAAAATTGCCACCCAAAACTTGCCACCGAAAAATTGCCACCCAAAACTTGCCACCGAAAAATTGCCACCAAAACATTGCCACCCAAAACTTTCCACCGAAAAATTGCCACCGAAAAATTGCCACCCAAGGTGCTGGAAATTTTTCGTCGAGGAAACGGAGGACACGCAAGGAACACGACGGAAATCAATTCTACTCAACTCAACTCATCTCCACTCAACTCAACTGTCTTCCAAAAAAAAATACCAAAGTACCAGGATCATCATCGACACGATGTTGAGATAATCCACCCAAGTGCTGGCAATTTTTCGTCGAGGAAACGAAGGACACGGCAAGGAACACGACGGATATCGCGCTGAAAGTACCGGTTGACCGTCTCGACGTCGTCGTCGTCGAGCTTGAACGCCACACCAAAGAGTACTATGGGAATCGTTGTATCCTCGCTCCCCACACATACAAAGAGCTTTGCTCAATCGTTCGAAGCGTCGAGTGTCGCTTCAACTAACCGTCCTGGCGTATTATATTAGCGCTGAGTCAGCGCTCTGTGTGCTTAGGTATTAGGAAGGTGGACACTCGAGTCTCGTTCTCCGTCTTAGCCCCGAAGAAACGGACGCGTGCCCCTGTCAAAGTGCGTCTCGTATAGTATGTGACTTGCTCGTCTCGACTGAGGACCCTCCAAGCGAATAACGAGTGCTTTACTTATATTGAACATTTTTCCTTTTCTTTGCTTTTCCACTTAACACTCGGTTGGGACATTCGTTATTGGTACAGGCAAAGGTTTACGAACTCGTTGATCGACTTGGTGCTGACGTACTTCGTAAAGCATTGAGCAACAGTGGAGTGAACGCTACTGATTGAGGAACTGACACTTTCTCGATCGTAACTTGATGTAGGATCAACGGATGCGATCAAAACAAACTCACTTCGGCTTCTTGTCAAACCGGTATCGATCGGTACAACAGTTTTACGCGATTTAATTACTCAGGTGTAAATCACCTTCTCAAAACCTAAAACGACTATAAGTGTTAAATGGTCAGTGACTGGTGCGTCGAAATTTCACGGACAGCTACCATTTCACAGTCCCTTCGGTGTACCAAGTACCGAGAATTATTGAAATTTATTCAGCATCCGTGGGACACAATCGTCGGTCCCGCGGCGCATTCTACGCGCGGCTCGCTGCCGTTGTTTCGTAATCTCGGTGAATCTTTGTGTCGTAAATCAGGTTTCCGTGTCCGACGTTTGTGTGAAGGTAGTTCGGGAGATTTGAGATTAGAGAAGAGGTAAAAAAAAGTCGGAAATACACACTGACTGTGATTCTCTGGGGAAGGGGATAACGTTCTATCGGGTTTCAAGTTTCACGTAAATCGTTGACTCGATTTGATCGAATCGTCGTTACGTGTATCTTAATGTCGAGGCTCGTATCGAAGAAGCGTCGAAGCGATATAGAAACACATTAGCAGCTGTGGGACAGTCGAAAGGTAATTTCGACTGTCCGGCTGAGGTAATTTCCCATAAGTATGCGAGTACGTGGGCGGAATAGCTATTTTTTACACCACGAAGAGTTTCCCAAATTTCAAACGGTCGGCTGTGTCCCAGATTGTAGGTCTGAAGAACTTTAGCCCGGCCTCTCGATTCTTATTCACGCCGATTGTGTCGAAGATTGGAAAGAACCGTTCGACAACGAATCGTGCATTCACGATTAGCGAACGAACCGATCGATTGCAAAGGCATCGCAAATTTTGTATTTTTTTTTTTTTTTAGTTTCATTCATAGCGAAATTTCAACACTTTGGAGTCATTCATTTTAGTTTCATTAAGAAATACGGACGCAAAAAAAAATCATCTCTTCGCCGATTTTTATCAAACAAATATAATCACAGATTCTCTCAGGTTAATTTTTTAGACTAAATTTTGGAATAAAAAATAAATATTCCTCACGGCAGTGAAACAATTTTAGAATAAATTCTAGAATAAAAAATTAATATTTCTCACGACAGTCAAACAATTTCAGAATCAATTTTCGAATAAAAAATAAATATTTCTCACGGCAGTGAAACAATTTCAGAATAAATTTTAGAATAAAAAATAAACTTTTTCTCGCGGCAGTGAAACAATTTCAAAATCAATTTTCGAATAAAAAATAAATATTTCTTACGGCAGTAAAACAATTTCAGACTCAATTTTAGAATAAAAAAATAAATATTCCTCACGACAGTCAAATAATTCGTACGAATTCCAAATTCTCTTTTCGCATCCATAAATCCCAAAAAAATGTGTCCTAAATGCTGATGACCGGGTCACTATAAATAATTTGTCCCACCACTCAATCAACTAACTCGAAAGTCCCCAACCACCAATAAACGACCGCGGCTATGCAACCCAACGAGTTTCCTATCTTCGAGAGATGATAATTTCGCATTGAGCGCAAACGGCGATAGCTCACCCGATTGCGGAGGACGATCGGCCGGATTTTTGGCGAGTTGTGAGCCGGTCTGGCGAGTTGGCTCCAAGGTGAAGCCGGCACGCGATTCGCCACGTGTCGTCTCGGCGTTCTCCACCTACAACAACTTTCGCCGCACGCTCGCGGCGCAGCGGCTGCATTGCCGGCTACGATGCTCGAGGTGACAGTGGCCGCGGGTGCTGAGCTCCCGACGGCCTCGACGCCGTCGTAATCCTGTTTCTCGAAGGTGACACTCGATCGACCGGTCGCCTCGTTGCGCTGCACCGGCAACGAGGGCGTCGCATTGCTTCTGCTCTCAGCCGCTGCTTCGAAATCGTTGTAACGCATTGCTTCTCCTTGTTGCAGCCTCATCGCAGCCTCGTCACGACGACTCGACGCCGCAGCCGTCGACTCCCACCCGCTCATCCTTGACACGGAATCGTCGGAGCCGCGAAACGGATCCAGCGTCGTCAGCGGTCGTTCGCCGCCAGAAATAATTCTGCGGCAGCGTCGAAGGTGGAGGAGCTCGTAACTTCCGTCCTCGGATCGGCTGCCGGTCACCAGAGGATCGCCTGAAGGGTAAACGTCGGCACTCCGCAGGTCCATCATCGGAAGACAGGAAGCTGCTGGAGCAGCTGGAGCTTCCGGTTGGGTTATCTTATCGCTGCTGTGACAATTTTCGGCTGGAAAATTTTGCCTCAGTGGATGAGCTGCGGCAAAATTAATATCTGAGCTTGAATTGAGAGGTCGGTGCATCATTTGGGATATCAGAGGTTGGTGGGTTGGCTTCCACTCGTCTCGGGGATGCAGACGTTCCAGGCAACCATCGAATGGCCAACAGCTCGTCGAGTTGTACCATTTGTCGTGCGAAGGATACTGCTCGCATCCTAAGTACCTGGAGTCGAGCTTCGTTTCTTCGATTTTGACATTGTCGAGCTTGCAGTCCTGGAGATCACGGCGCAGGTGGTGATGATGATGCCGGAAGCTGGAGGAAAGCGTGAGCGGCGGGATTCGCACGTGCAGCGTCTCAGCCGCTCGCGTGAATGCCTCCAGACGGGAACGCGGTACCGTCGCACTTCCGGTGTAGACGAAACCGAGGATCGCTGCCAGTTCCGGTCCCTCGACCTCCGCGAGGATCACTGTGATTGGCTCGCAGTAACCAGCCGCTTTGCCGTGAGCCAAGAGGACCTCCTGTAACAAATTGCAATTGCATTCGTGATTTAGAGACGCTGGACCGATTTTTTTTTTTTTTTGCAAAAAAGCAAAGTTTATAAATACTATTCGAAGGCAAATTTCCTGGGGATTAAAAAAATCTCGGTAACAAGTTGCAATTGCAGTCGGGATTTAGAGACACTGGACGGAATTTCTTTTGCGAAAAAAAGCAAAGTTTAGAAATACTATTCGATGGCAAATTTCGTGGGGATTAAAAAAATTTTGGTAACAAGTTGCAATTGCATTCGTTATTTAGAGACACTGGACCGAATTTCTTTTTTGCGAAAAAAGCAAAGTTAAAAAATACTATGGCAAATTTCCTGGGGATTAAAAAAAAATCTCGGTTTGCCCGAAAAATCGGAAATTCGATGAGAAAAACGCATTTTTTTTGTGACGATCAATGTAACCAACGACCAATTAAAATACACTTAATTCAACCCTTTTGACTGAAAAAATCTTTTTTCGGTTTTGTTGTAACGTCAATCTTACATTAATTCGAATTTATTCAGTATTTTTTTTTTTTGCTTTACACGAACACGAAGTGCGCTTCATGTATTTTTCATGAAGTTACAGCGCACTTTTTTTTAATAGTCCACTGAAGGAACACAAATGTCTTGACTCCGCCAGACGGCGAGACGGCAGCTCTCGGTGCGCATTTGCATACAAATATGCGGTAAACTTTTCCCCCGGTGTCGATAAATACGCGCGTTTATCTCGGTTCGTGTATCGGTAGCGAAAACCTGCGTTTTCTTATACGTGCGACATCTCGCCGACTGCGCGCGGATCTTTATTATATTCACGTATTATTCCGTCTTCCGTTAACAAACGTTTGTGTGTGACATTAGCATTTTTAGATTGACGAGCTACTTTTGACACTACCCAGAAATTCTTATATTAAATATTCCATAATTATTGCACCGTTTATTATTAAAAAAAATCTAATCATATATCGACAGCCACTCAAAGGCTCAACATTTTGCATAGTTAAAAATAAATCCTATGAATTCAATTCCAAAGCATTGTTTTTTTTTTCAACGCAAAAATACACAGATGTATAACTAAAATGTTTATTCGCCGCAGGAAAATAATCGTGGCGAACCCGGAATAGCATCAAATTCCACGATAGTGGTCTCCGATCATCACAGCCAAACGTGCCGAACGGTTCCGCACGTGGATGCCCGCGAGGAAGAGCCCAAGACCCGGAAAATATTTAGCATAACTCGTTTGCAGGTATAATAAATATCGACTCGAATCTTTATCTCATTCACACCCGTAAAATGACCCGCAGGAAAGTTTCATAAATCTCTCTTGTTGCAGTATATTTCAAAGTGGCGCTTCGAGCATTGCCGGACATACCGACTATGGGATCTCCCCAACAGCCATAGGAGGAAGGCATTCATTGACGGTCTCGAAGGCAAATGCACAGCGCGTGGCGGATATCACACTCGCGGCGCGGTAAGTATCCGATAAGTAGGCTTGGCAGTCAAACCACTTCGTCTGAAGTTACTTGCAGTAAATAATACGCTTGAATGTTCGCACACAATCGGCCCCTAATCATCTGCCAACACCTAGATCTCTCCCCTTATCGACAGGTGCAATTTATTCGATTCGAAGCCGATAATGCACACTATTATATTCAGTCACACTCAGGCGAATAGCACATAAATGGAGCACGAGATACGGTACATGGGTAATCAAAGTCGATATAACGTTGGATTAATGGGGAGCAATCAACGCTATGCACTCTATTTACACCCTATTTCCCTTCCCTGTTTTAAGCCTTGCTGGAAAATTAAAAAAAGCTGTAAGGGTCAATCTGTTATTTTTTTATTTTATTTTCAGATCTTTTTTAGGTCTTCAGGTCTTTTTTTATTTTCAGATCTTTTATACTTTATTCTTTTTCTTTCTTTTTTATTTTATCTTCAGATAACTGTGATCTTTTTTATTTTATTTTCAGATAACTGTGAAGCACAGAGCACAAACTGATGCATCAAATTGACACTTTAGCTGGACTTGAACTACAGATCTGAACAAAAGCTATAAGGGTCAGTCTGCTATTTTTTATTATTTTTTTATTTTCCAAGCAGATAACTGTGAAAAACCCATAGAAATAAGGCTCAACGGAAACCACAGTGCAGATGAATAGCTAAGATGCATCAAACCAACGCTGGACTTGACCGACAGAGCTGAAACAATGGCCAATGATCCAAGCGACGAGCCTTAGAAAACGACCTAAGAAACCACACCGAACGATTCGAAAAATCGCCGATGCCGTACATCCGACACAGCAAACAACACTCGGAGGACGTTTTACTGTTTAAAATTTTATGGACGTGCACCGATGGTAACTGCGACCCAGGAACGATATATCATAGAGGCAGTAAAACGCGTTATTCATTAGTTCATTCAATTCCTCAGTGTAATTGCAAGGATATAGATTCTTCAGTTATTGCATTTGGTAAATAGGTCGAACGCGTACGTCGCAGGGAGAAATCTTGGCCAACTGAAATCAGTTGTCCCGGAGTCATTTTAGTCAGACTTCGTCCAACAGAAATTTTCTCTCCCATCGCTGGTCGAGCCGGGGACCAGATCTCAGTCGGACGGCGGGCGACGAACCGTAATGGAGATTCACGACCGGTCCCTTCACTTCTTCTGCGCGTTTGTGTGTAGCCTCTAAACAACCCTGCTTAAAAATTACGGTAGAAAACCGTTAGAACACGGACCGCGGTTTTTTATTTCATGTTTATGATTAAATCGTGTCTTTTTTTTTGCAGAGACGGCGGTGATG
Organism: Itoplectis maculator; assembly: GCA_964034905.1. Classification (NCBI taxonomy): domain Eukaryota; kingdom Metazoa; phylum Arthropoda; class Insecta; order Hymenoptera; family Ichneumonidae; genus Itoplectis; species Itoplectis maculator. Next base: position 1,255,847 of record OZ035861.1, read on the forward strand.
TTTCTGGGCTCTATCTTTCCATCGTTTCGTCGGCGTTTTTAAGAGGAAGCTTCGTGTCTTCTTCAATCGGCGGTTCGCTTGGTGAAAATACAAGCGTTAGGAGACTATTGCGAATTTGTGCGACGATGGCCAATCGACTCGCCCTTGCAGCAGCTCAGCGGTCCCTCGTATATCATCGCCTTGGCGCAAATGCGCTATATCAATTTATTTATATGCACATTAACGGTACGAAACCTTTTACGAGAAAACCGGTGAACCGCAATAACCATAACGCAAGAAATATAGATGAAGGAAGTTACTCAGAGAAAGAGAACAATAAAGCGACGAAGGGATATATTTAAGAGACAGCGTATTGCGAAAAAATTGTGTCGGAGTTGGACTTGATGGGGGGGCTTCGATTGAGAAACAAAAATGTAGAGAATTTATTGGCCGCGGCGGTAGCTGCAAAGGCCAACTATTAACTGCGTAATTAATTGGACAGAGGCAGAAATGAAAGCTCGGAGTTCCCATCGAATCTGACCCACAGAGAGACTCTGAAAATCCGAGGGTGGGACGACAATCGTGAGACAATAATCGGCAGCTTAAAAAAAAACCGGTCACCTACTAATAAGTCACCAGCGGCATTTTTAAGTGAATTTATCGGCAATTTATCTCCATTAGTCCAATTGGACGAAAAAAAAACCGCGTTCATTCAATACTTTCCACGTCACAAACGTTCGATAAACGCAGATACGTAACACCAAATTATAATAATCATGTTACGATAATTGACAGTACAATGCTCCCTATCGTAAAATCCGGGTTTCATAATTTATCCGATTTTGACTGAGTCAACGTTTGAAAATTAGACAAAGTGCAGCGTAATTGGTCTATAAGTGCAGCTCTGATTTTTTTTCCCGCCGCACAAATCGTACGATGTGTACTGAATGATAACAGTAGCTGACTGTGGTCTCCATTCGGTTCAACGATTGATCCTGGACTGCAACAAATTCATCATAGCCAGGAGCACTGAATCCTTAAGAGGCTGAACCCAACGGACGTCAGCACAATCGATTTTCTCACACGATCCGCGCAAGGACTCAGGTGTTGCCTCTCTGCGGCGAAAGAAACGTGTATACTAAATATATATACATGCAATATATATATATATAGACACAGAGGGGCCGTCCACCGATCGCCCATCCATTTGCTCGGACCGATCGTGCTCGCGCTTGGCCAATACACGTCGCTTTCATGACCAATCAATTATCGTTCTCTCCCCGTCAATCCGTCCGTTCGTGTCGAACGCCCGAGCTTCGAGCATTTCAATCCTCTCGGCAGTATCTCCTCCGTCGGACCATCGTATATACGGAACGACGTCGTCTCGGTATTCCAGTCGGGATTATCGGCAGCGAACGACTCGCGAGACAAACTCATTTCGCGCCGTTTCCCGTGTTCCTCTGCGAGACTGGTATATTAAGTACATCGAGGATAATGCATTCAACGATTTAGAGCTAATGCTGTTAGTTCTTCGAGAGGACAAAAATTGTATTCACGCAACGTTCGTTTTCTCGCAATGACTATGCGCATTCGTCATTTATTTCGTACGGGTAGTGAATTATTAAAAATTATTTTTTAAAATAAAAAAATATTTTGAAATATTTTATTTTTTTTCTTTTGTGAAATTATTTTTGTGAATGAATCATTTCGTAGGGTAGACGTACAGTTTTTGGCCACTTTAGGCCCGATTGTGGCCATCACCTTATAAAGAATTAAACAAAAATCATTGAGTTGCATAAAGAAAAACGTCGAGTAGATCATACAGTGTATTTATACGAATGTGTTAAAAAAAAAAATAAAAATCTCTCGTCCGGGCGACTGTTCGATCCTAACACCAAACATCCAAACGACTGACAAACATCTCGGACTTCCGTGTCAATTATATACCCGCACAGTTTACCGGCGTTTCTGAGGGTTCACCCAATTCGCCGGAACTTTCGGAATTATCGCGTTGACGTATTAGCCTACCACCGCCGCGCGGCTGTTGCTACTTGGGTGTTACATGCCACCGCATATCGCGCGCGGCACAGTTATTGCTGTACCTTCTCGCCAACTCCTCGGGTGCTGCTGCTGCCGGCGGCTCGAGGCACGGTTATTATCGTCGGGCGAACAATGAAATGACGAGGTGCAAAATGAAGTGGCGAGCATAAAAGCCGAGCAGCTGCGTTTGTATACGTAACGCGCGGCTATTTAGCCCGGGCTGCCTATATTTTCGCTGGCACATACGAACGCTGGTTACCTATATATACACACACACACACACATATACACACACATACACATACACACATACACAATTCACTCACGCTGTGGACGTAGTCGCTCTCTTTCTTTCTGCAATCGCTGCTGACGTCGCCGATCCTGCGCCCAATAATTCATTTCGCGAATTAACAATTTTAAGGTTCATTAATACCGACCGAGCAGCGCGAATTTTCCTCGGAAGCACTGCGAGAGAGACAATACACATGTAATGCAAGTACAGTGGAACCTCTCATAGTGTACATTGGGAAATGGAGGGGCACGTATCAGCGCTGTGATTGGACGATTTCGCGTGAGAGAGTGAGAGGCCCGAACATTCCGCGTGCCTGATTGGCTCCTTCACTCAGCGTCATTTCGTACGCTATGAGAGGTTCCACTGTACATAAGTATACGCGGGACGCGTCAGCGCAGCTCTCGACTCGTGCGGCTAATATACGCGGTAATTAGCGGCACTTAATCCGATTATCGTCGACCGTTCGCTGACTGTGTACGGACTCTGCCATGGCGGGGCCTGTGTAACGCTACTCGGGACACGTCGCGCGATCCGCGGAACAACGCCGCTTCGTCGGCGGCGAGAAATAATGCCGGACGACCGACGGCTGCTGCTGCAGCAGCAGCAGCGACACCGGCAGCAGCTTTGTGTTTCGCAAGCGACTCACCCGCGCAGTAATGGTTTCATTTTTACACCTCGTTATCGTAGCAGTAACGGGATATCAAAGTTTCGAGCAATGAGGCGGTGCAATTGTGATTCGCTCGCCACCGAACCGCTCGTCGCGTGGGCCTCATGATTCTCCTGTGCAGCGACGCCCGCGTTTCCTATTTATTTGTCGTCTTCGTCGGCGAGTCGAAGAGGAAGAGGGGTAACTCTCCTCTGCACCGGCGCCCGCGTTTCCTATTTATTTGTCGTCTTCGTCGGCGAGTCGAAGAGGACAGAGGGGTAACCCTTCTCTCTCTCGCATCGCGTGTCAATGCTCGCGCCCCGATTCGATATATCGAAAGCACTGGAGCCGAGAAGCCGTATGTCTGTTTTGCCGCTACCTTCGGGGAGAGACGAATGCCCGCGCAGGCGAGTCGCGCAGATTGGTATCCTTAGGTGCTGCAGTGTTGGCCCCCTTACAGCCTTACACCCATTACCTTCGGTTATTTATCGGTTTACGATTTGTTTATTTGCCCACGTGCTTGTTTATCGGTGTCGGGTGTACTTTACGGTACATTCTCTGGGTCAGGGGTGGAATTCAGCGGAACGAAAAATCGTATCGACATGCGCATTAACGATATCACGAATTAAAAAAAAAAAACTTTTTAAAAACTCAGAGTGTGTCGATAAGTTAGGATTTTTTTCCAGCATTATTCGTTTACTCACGAAAAACATTCAAATCGGCAAATAATAATGTTTAAAATTGTACAAAATTGCAAAAAAAAAAAATTCAGTTCATTTTCGGAAGTTTGCATCGTTGGAATGCAACAAACTTTTTTTTTTTTTTTTTTTTTTTTTTTTTTCAATTATTCTAACGATTCTAAAATTATTTTAGCGATTCTAAAAAGTTATTATAAAGATCAATCTTTATAATAACATTTTATACCTAAGACGATCCTTTGAGTTCATTAGAATTTTTTTATTTTTTATTTTTACGTTGCTTTTCAACGATGCAAACTTCAACATAATCGGAATCTCATTGCAACTTTGTACAAATCTTTCGAATTTCCGACAGTTGATAGACAGTTGCCCCAAACAAAACTTCTCTCCAATTGCTACTCAAACATATCTATTTTTTTTTTTCCCAACTGATCTCCCATTAACTGCGATACATTTCTATTATCTATCTTGCAGATCGATCGACTTCATCCATCGCAATTGCCGCGGATAACGCTCGCCAACCGCTCGTGACCGTTCAATCATAATCACCGAACGCGGAACGGCAGCTGATTGGACGTCGGCGAAAAGAGAGGAAAATCGTTTACCTGAAGATAAGGACTGGCGGCCGACAAGACGAGACGATGAGCGAGAAACCTTTGGCCACCGGAGCAGCAGAGCGCGACGTCCGCGAATCGCTGCGACACCATCGCCTCCCGCAGCAGGTCACCGACGTCCGGCGCTCGACCCGATACCCTTATCACTTCGCCCATCATGCTACCGCGCGATCATTCGCGAGATAACGAGCGAGGTAAACACACAACCACCGTCGTCGTCGTCGTCGTGGGGCTCCTCGATTTACGTGCACCAATCGCAGCAGCAACAAAACGACATCGAACCGGCAGAGAGTCAACACACCGCGACGAGCGACAGTCCCGCACGATTATTCCACGTGGTGGTCACTTCACCGATTTTCCAAATCCATCGCTTCTCCGAAGACATCATCGTTCAGTAGAGATGCATGAATTTTTATTCACCGTTCACTGGGCGCCGGAAAAATTCGCGTTCGCGATTGACTAAAAAATCGCTACTGTTTTCATATATATATTTTTTTTATTTATATAATACACATTTGTAAATAGGTCTCTGTAATTTGTCCACCGTTCACTGTTCGATCGCCGGAAAAATTCGCGTTCGCGATTGACTAAAAAATCGCTACTGTTCCCATATATATTTATTTTATTTATATAATCACATTTGTAAATAGGTCTCTGTCATTTGTTCACCGCCGAAAAAATTCGCGTTCGCGATTGACTAAAAAATCGCTACTGGTCCCATATATATTTATTTAATTCATATAACACACATTTGTAAATAGGTCTCTGTAATTTGTTCACCGTTCACTGTTCGATCGCCGGAAAAATTCGCGTTCGCGATTGACTAAAAAATTGCTACTGTTCCCATATATATTTATTTTATTTATATAATACACATTTGTAAATAGGTCTCTGTAATTTGTTCACCGTTCACTGTTCGATCGCCGGAAAAATTCGCGTTCGCGATTGACTAAAAAATTGCTACTATTCCTTGTTTTATTTATTTATATAGTACATTTGTAAATAGGTCTCCACATTTTACAAATTTTTTATTAACGTCGCTCTTTGCTTTAATTTGTTTCAGGACAAAGTCAACCGGACTGTAAATGGCAAAGGCGATGGGAGTTCGCAATAGCAACAAGTGTCAAAAGCCTGGCTCCTCTCAGCGCGCGCGTTTCGTCTGCGACTGTTCGACCGTGCAACTCCGCAGGCCGACTGCCACCTGAGCACCTTTCCTCATCAGAGCACACCTCAGCCGTACGTTGCTTCGGCTGCTGCTGCTGCTGCTTGGGCACCTTGCATCGCTCCTCCGTTCTCCGAGCTCTCGATACGACGGCGACTCCTCCGCCGCCTCCTTCTTCCACTACCTTCATATCAGGACGCTCCCCTCCTCTCGCAGGGTCACCACCGCCACCGTCGCCGCGGCTCGAGTCAACAGTCAACAGTCACAACCGCGGGGCCGAGCGACGGCATTGCCGGCCGAGTGTCGGCGCAGCACGGATGTTGTTGACTCGCGGCTCGATGACCCTTCTGCAACGATGCAACGGGAACACAACTCTGAGCAATCGCTGGGTAAATCAATATTTTGGATAATGTGGATAATTTTTTGGAGAGATTAAAGCAACGCAAAATCTGTTCGAAAATGCAATGAAGAAAGCTCTGAGTTATAGTCTATCATTTATGTTGGATTTACTAACTGTTTAACCATTGGGTATAGATCTGTTCCGGGCCGTCTCTGTATCCTCCGGTAACGTTCGGCAAAGCAGCAGCAGCAGCAGCAGCAGTTCTTCCGTTGAAAGATGTACTTACTTACTTACTCACTACTTACCACCCGCGGCGCGTGCACGCAGCCACCTCCACGTTATGAGTATTATACGAGGCCGTGTAAACTCTTCGACGTGCGGTAGCCGTCTCCACGCGGCGAAGATCTTCATTTCAACGCCGACGTCTGCATCGTTTTTTTTTTTGTGTTTTAGTGACTGGACCGCACACGTGATGGGACCTAAAGGAGCGACGAGCGCACGATCGTTCTCGTTTCGGACGGTTTCTCCTCGGGTGTCTCTAAGGCTTCTCGGATCGTCGTCACCTTCGACTCACGTGGCCTATGGGAACACGTGAAACACGTTCCACCGTCGCGGCTGTACAGTTATCACCGAGGATACATTAGCACGTAGGGAACGGACGGTTGACGCCCGATTATCGCACAGAGAAAAATTAATAGTTGGGATTAAGAATCGTTGGTCAGAGCTACCAATATTTTAGTAACTGCGACCAATATTTTGGTACATCGAACCGATGATTGGTTATCGCAACTACTGAATTTTTTCAGTGCGGGCAAACATTGTTTTGGGTACCGTTCCACCTGATTGGAGAACAGAATTAATCCTCCGCGATAGAATTCGTTTGCGGCTCGTTGGGCAATACTTTTTTATTGCTACAACAATTTTCCTCTGGAATCCTTCAGTCTAAGTTTGTACGAATCGTTGATTCGATTTACTGCAACGTCGGCGGTTGCGAATTCATCGACGGTATCGACACTAACCGAGATGTGACTATTTATGGGAGATGTTTTCATTTTATATCGGCTTCAAGGCACAAGCTAATCCTGCCCTCGAGCATTTGCGTTTATTCCGCCGATTATTATTAGAAGTTCAGAATTAGCATTCCCGATGCCGATTGAAGTCAACGTTCGATTAGTTAGATTTACTGCAATCTGGAGTTAAGTGCGGAATCTTCTCTGGTTCGCTTAATTATGCTCCAAAATAGGATAGAAAAATCGTGGAGTCGAAACGCAAAAGAGTCAGCCCAGATTCTGTGTTTATGGGCTATGGAACTCAGACCCGATTAGTACCGTGAGACGCGAGACTATAATACAAACGTCACACTTCCTCCTTCAGTATTTTCGGATCCGCGCAGCGCAAACATTGAATCCACGATAATCATGATTTATACGTTCAATCAATTTCCTTTCGTGGAAGGCGCCGCGAGCCGCTAATCATATGCATGTTACGAACTTATACTAACGGAGTTTCTAACGGAACCTGCGTGGACGGAAATTCTCTCGAAAGACGGAAAGAGAAAACACAGAGGAAAGTAGAAAATCCCTACGGGACCGACTATACACTTTTATCGTAGATTTTACGAGCGGGGCAAACGGATTGCGTCACTATTCGGGATTACGGATGGACAACGATTGAGTTTTCAATGGAATTTCTGGAGTCGTCTGGTCACCCAAAATGCGTCGATTTTTAAAGAAGTTTTATCATCTGAATTCCATTCATTTTTTTTATAGTGTGATTTTTTTTTCCTGTTTGCCCACAATTTCATTAATATCCAATATGCAATAATATTTAATTGCGCTACGCTCTTTGGACCGTTTATTCGATGCGCTTTGGGTTCCTTTGGGAAACGAGAAATAATAATAGGTAAAGCAGCTACGGTTTGTTCTTCTTCTTGCCGGTGGATTCAACATTTTTCTCACGCGTCTCCGCAGTGACGTCCGCCTTCGTGGCTTTTGTCTGGAGATTCCTGCTCGTTGATTTAGCCGGAGTTACCTGGAAAACGAGGTGTCGTTTGTAATGCGAAAAAGCGCGTGCCGATGGGTTTGTGCGGTTTCTGCCGTCGAGACCATTGCGGTGTACATTGTAATCGAGCAGCTGGTACAGTCGAAGCTCTTGCGAAAGGCCATTGCACAAATGGGCCAATCAGGCTCGTGATACTCTAACGAACTTAACTATTCTCATTAGATGATTGTAAAAAAAAACTGTTCCTCGTTAGAGAAAAAAAAAAAATTAGGCGTTCGGATAGATCCACAACAAAAATTTCATCAGTAAAAGAGCAGACGTCCCAAAAAAGCTAAATCGACTCTCGAAAGGTTGTTGAGAGAGTCGTACATTGTGCGAAGATCCTTCGCTTTTCCATTGGAATTTCTTTGCCTTGCCCCTTGCCAGGGCCTGCCTAGCGTTCCAGGCTTCTCTCTCCTGCCACCAGATTCGTTGATACTCGTTCGCTATCAGCTGTTCCATGCAGGGCCGACACTCTCTGGAAGGACAAAGTAAAAAAATATATAGGTGAAATACCGAAGCACAGCTGAAAAGTTCGAATACGCTTTTTTCGCGAATTATAAAAGGGTCGAAGTGAAAATTGAAATAACGCCAGTAATGTGAATCTCGTGAACGAATTAGTCAGAATTTTCATTCTGGAAAAAAAAATTCTGGTGGTAATCGATCTGTATTTTTTTTTCTTTCCTAAATCAAAATACTGACTAATTTATTCACGAGATTTACATTACATTACGGATATCATCAGCGTAGTGAATTAATTTTATCATTTAGCTGTAAATGCAAATATGCCTAAAAATCGTTCATTCGAGTCTTTGATACCGATTGGGCTCAAAGTGGATGTTTTACGTGCCCTTAATGGAAATGATAATTCGACATTCGACGACAATGGAAGCACCTATAATGGAATAGCGGAGAAAGCGAATTCACCTCTCGTAGGACGGCGTGAATACTCGGCTCGTTCGTGCGTAATCCGACGAGATTATGTTGTCCGGCCGTTTGACTGGAACTGCGGGGGTCCAAGTTTTCGTGGTTACGACGTTCCCCCGAACGCTCGACATCGCCGCGCGTTTTGTGTGTGTATATAAACGTGTCGAAAGTTTTCTCGCGTATGTAGAACAACGATTTCGTGGGCACGGTGACACGATAACCGCGACTATCCAGCGCGACAATTTATCGCTGAGACACGAGTTATTATAGCGAGACTACCCACGCGAGTCGAGCGAGCCTCTCCCGATCCCCGTCGACCGGAGCGATGAGATCAATGAAGCCAAACTAATGCACCATCGAGCGGCATGTTATTTTTATCGCGAATCTCTACTCTCGATTTCCGAACACCTCATCCCCCGACGCGGGGTTATGCAACGGCGAGTCAACGAAGGAACAACGACGACGACGACGAAGTGGGTCGAATTAAATTGAAGACGCGATCGAGATATCGAATGGCATTCGTTATTTCGTTTTTCTTTTTGTTTTCTTGTTCTGTTCGGCCAAAAAATTTTTTTTTCAAAATCAACTAAAAAAGCCTGCAAAGTAGAACCTTGCAAATTGCTTCCTCTAAATTTTGCTCTTTTAACGAAGCTACATCTATGAGGAAGTATGTTGATCGGTTTTGGCTTCCTCATAGAGGAAGCTTCGTTAAAAGTGCAAAATTTAGAGGAAGCAATTTGCAAGGTTCTACTTTGCAGGCTTGTTTGAACTCAATATATTTTACAGTTTTTTTAAATATAATTAGCAACAAAGCGTTCGCTTCGCTGTGCCTACTTCACACACGCAATCAATCAATTTTATTTTTTATAATTTTATAGTAATTTTAACCACTGTACCGATTTGTCTCAAAATTGTACCCAACCCTTGGTTCATGATAGTCAATGTGTGAACCAAATTAGAACCCGTAACCTCGTAATTTGCACGATCCAGCGCGTGAACGAGTTTTTTCAAAATATTCAAAATGCCATAAAATTTGAACGGCTGGACAGATCCGCGTCAAATTTCGACTCAAAACGTAGTCTATGGTTGTCCATATTTGAACCAAATTTGAGGTAGTTCTGCAAAAATTTTTTCCGCATTTTTTTTTTCGTGTCGGTTTTTTTTAGTTTCTCATACCGCAAAATCGAATTTTACCGATATAATGACCGTTTCCTTGACGAAACTCTTCATTAATAATCAATAAACGTAATGACACGTTCGAAATTGCAATCGGATGTCTTATTATTTACAGGAGCTAAATTTACTTCCAGAGATTCGAAAAAAATTGAAATTGCAATAACATGGGAACTGCTTTACCGATTTTCTCCAAATTTGGTACAGATCATGGTTTGATGGTGGTCTATTAACGTACAAAATTTCATCCCTATATCTCTTAATTTACGGAAGTTACATTGTGAAAAGAATTTTTGCCAAATTTTCAAAATGCTGCGAAATCTGAATTTATTAACCGATTCGCATCAACTACAATCCCAAACAGTGTTGCATGATAGCCCACTCACATGCCAAATTTGAATAAGATTCATCGAAAATTGCGACAGTTATCGTGTAAACAACGAAACGTGCACATACACACACACACACATACATACATACATACATTTCGCACAAACCACTTTTCTCGACGTTTTGGACCATTCTGAGTCTACTGACATCAAAATCTCGAAAAAAAATTTTTTCACGAAAACAAAGCTTCCTCTATGAGGAAGCAAAAGGGTTGTAACCAGTGTTTTCAGGGGTAGAATATGCGACTTGAGAATGATGGTATAGGTTAAAATTCGATATTTTGAAAAAATAAATTTCGTGACCCCGATTTCGGCGGTTTTCGGCCCGGCGGCCAGATCTACAATTTCTGACAAACTGTTCGGCCAAAATTTTTTTTTTCAAAATCAACTAAAAAAGGTTTGTAACCGGTGTTTTCAGGGGTAGAATATGCGACTTGAGAACGATGGTATAGGTTAAAATTCGATATTTTGAAAAAATAAATTTCGTAACCCCGATTTCGGCGGTTTTCGGCCCGGCGGCCAGATCTACGATTTCTGACAAACTGTTCGGCCAAAAATTTTTTTTTTTCAAAATCAACTAAAAAAGGTTTGTAACCAGTGTTTTCAGGGGTAGAATATGCGACTTGAGAACGATGGTATAGGTTAAAAGTCGATATTTTGAAAAAATAAATTTCGTGACCTCGATTTGGGCGGCTTTATTAACGTGTACAAGTTCGGGATTGCGAAATGTCGATGAATCAGTGCTGTGCGAGCTTTAAGGAAGCCGCATCGACGCTTTGTCGGGCGGCGCATGCGCAGTGCACGCGCGCCGCCGGAGCACGACAAAGTCGCGCCCGTCGAAGCTGACAAATTGGCCTCTCCGCGCAGACAGAGTACGACAAGGGTATTATCATCTAGAAACATATATTGCCCAAGTGTCCACCTATATACTCGCCGGACCCACGTATTCGATTACGATATCGATCTGACAATAATTCCAAGCGCGGAGGGTTCGAGAACCTTTCGAGCGCCTTTCTTTCCGGGAATGGCTCACCGATGATCCTTTGAGCGGGAGTATCTCGCTTACCCTCGGTATTTTATAATTGCGCTTAATAACCAACAGTCCCCCGCGGACGGTGGGTTCCCGATCCCTGTGATCTGTCCGGACGATCGCAATTATTTGTGTTGCGACCAACGTTTAGACCGGAATCGACCGGCGCACCAATCTCGTCATTAATCCGCGCAAAGGGGCACCGAACGGCGAAACAGTTGAATTGTAATTGTCCACCCGATTGCAATTGCGACGCAACAATTCGTATCAGATACTAAGGTTCGAGGCTCGTGCCTAAAGATTTTTAACAATCATTTTGGACTCCGAGGTTCTGCGGGAGGGCGTTTTAATCAATAATCGCAGAGCGGTAGCCGGAAGCTAAGGATGAGCTGATAAACGGGGAGACACTGAGGAAATTGTTTGAGTCGAGATTCGAGCGGCATCTCGCGTTTGAAATTTGTTTCACGGTGCTGTTATAATCGAAACATTGGATTAGGCAAAGTGCAGGGAATTTGTAGCTCTTGTTTATCGACAGTCGGTAAATCATTTCGTGATTCTTGTCATACTGAAAATGTCGGTTAAGTAGAGACCTGCCGTGCAACCATTTTTGGTTGATACGACGATTATCAGATACAACGGCTCATCGATACTGAATGATAAGTGCTATAGCAACGAAAGATAAGGATTTTATTGATTTTTTAAGTGATAGAAAAAAAATGGTGTAGCTTCATACTATTAAAATGTTTGTATTTCTAGCTCAAAAACTGCACTTAGGTTAAAAACGAAGCCAAAAATGGTTTATTGCGGTTTATTATATATGAGTATTTATATCGTTGATCTCGTTCGCCGGCATAAATACCGTTTGTAACGCGTCGACTACCATGATTTTTCCCAAAGTTATAAAAAAATACTTTTTTTTATTTTACGTTTGTTCGGTGCGGCCGTAAAAGCGGTGCGATTCGAGTGAACGCTCCGAGTCTTCACTCTATATATTAACTATAAGTTACAGCCAAGTGTATCGTTAAGTTTTTGTCCCTCAAAACCGAACGTTATCTGGCTTCGGGCTTGGAAAACGGCTGAAGGGATCCTGGCTGGACCCAAGAAAATCCTGTGCTTTTATTTTGCTCCGAGCTCTGCGGAAAATTTTGCATTTTTGTGTCACAACAATTGTCGTCAAAGATTTAAAATAAAATGCGACAAAAAAATTAATACCTTAGGCTCGTAAATCTTTTGTCGAACGGAATCGTGAACTTCGCTGTTGTAAGGACTAAAAGTGATGTAGTGCGGATCTTCCGTCAGAGGAGGATTGTAAACCTGGCTCAGACTTTCCTTTACGCAAATTTTTGCCCTCTCTCTAAATCCTTCCGTATTGTTCTCGTATCTGAAGAAAATTAATTTTTACGGTGACTTGAAAAAAAATGTGTTCATGGAATTTTTGGAAAAGAGATTGGATATTTACAACATCAAGGCCTCTTGATTTATTCCAGGCATCTTTGGATCTATTTTCGTAAGAACTTTAGTGATGTATTGTATAAGTTGCCAAATCCTGTTGGTTCTCTTCCACTCCGGGAAGCCCCATTGGGTGGCAAGTTCGCCGGTTTCTGGATGGATGAGTGGATGGAACACGTTACTTTGGAAAACAACTTTCTGCAATAGACGCAAACATAATTACACAATGAAATGAAAATTTGCAAACTTCTCAAAGTTAAAACGACGGCTTACCGGACATCCTCCGTCAGGGAAATTCTGAGGCAGTGTTACGGTGAATCTGAAGACTCCACCCTGATAAATGCCTTGACGAATGAATTGAACGCCGAACCACACTGCGAAAAATCCAGAAATCGATAAATAAAAAGGCCGACTATGCATCAGTTAACCTTCCACGATAAAGACTCACAGGAAGAATTTTGAGCCGACGGAATAACGTAAATTCCCTTCAGGTCTCTCGTTTTCAGTATATTACTGAAACACAAACCAAACAATCAACACACAAAGCTCATCGAGCCGTCACTTGTCAATATTGTCTCTACTCACTATTCCGACAGTATATTATACTCCTGCAAAAAAACAATGTATTCTTTGGTGTTTTGGGGCACATTCGGTCTGTCGATCATCTTAATCGACATACTGAGCTGCGAGTCGCCATTGGTGCTGGCGGGTAACAATTTCCTGAAGGATCCCTGTCGCTTAAGGCCATCGTCAGCCGCATCACTTTCATTCTTAAAAAAAAAACATGAAAACCTTACTTTCTCCATTTTAATTCATTTTCAATTTTCGCACCTTTGACAAAATAGCGAAAAAAAAATTATGTACCTTGGATGTAGAGCTCATAGCTTTGGAGGACATGTCATTAGTTTATAACAGACTATAGGCAACGAGATCAACAACCGAGCGCGACGAATGACAGCTGCGATTGTACCAAAGTTCCGGATGACAGCATCTGTGTTATCACCTTTGCTCCTTCGTCGCTCGCGTAAATCCCCTCAATGTGTGTGCCAAGATCTCCGGCGCACGACTGTCGTGTGTGGGGGTTACGCCCATAAATGTAGAGGCATCGCCTGAAACTCTAATTGCGTATGAAAATATGACAACTCACACGTTGCGCCGCACACCGCGAAAGCTGAGCAACACGAGCGAAGCGACGGCGGCGGCGCGGAGAGGATCGAAGGTGGGGGAATACGCTTCGACATTGGTGCTGTTGCTTTCTGAGGGTTCACCGCCGTCGTCGCTGTGTATTCCGTGTCTGTCTCGCGCCGTAAAAAACCCGGAGAAGCCTCGAAGTCCGACAACTGTCAAATGACAATAGACCATTGTCGCGACGGAATAACAGGCCCGACGTTGTAATGGCAGCGGAGATAAAGCCCGCACCGGGCGTCAACAACGACAAGTTCAGCACCAGCCGCAAGCCGATACTCCTGTCAAAGTTGGAGGGATGCAACGACGATGTCAACGCGGCGATAATCATCCCTCGGGAGGACGGTGTCATTAGCGTTTGCGACGATAGGTACGATATTTACGATTTTACGCCACGTACGCGGTCAACGATTTCGCGGAATTGGAGATATTGATATCGAGGAATGGTACCATTGTTATTGTTTAATCGGATCTTGGGACGAAGCACAACTCGTGTTACACCTGTGAATATTTGCTGTTGTTTGCTGTCAAAGAGCTCAGTTGGATTGAACGACTGATTTTGGTTTCTTAGTATTTGGCCGATTGATATCGAGGCTGCTACTATTGTTATTGTTTAATCGGATCTCGCGACGCAGCACCGATACGTGTTGATACTGTCTTTGCTGTCAAAGAGCGCTGTTGGAACGACTGATTTTTATTCCATAGAACCGTCAGGGTATGGCTGAAGAGAGATTCGGGCCAGTACTGGCCCAGCGTCTGCCAGTACATGTCCGCCGGTGCGACTGCGCTGCACTACTGCGTAGATTCCAGGCAACTCTTTGTGGGACTTGAGAACGGAAGCATCAACGTGAGTACAGCTGAACGATACTGCAAACTTGCGACGATAAACAATTTATTTACCGCCTCCCCCCACAGGAGTTTCTACTCGAACAGGACTACAATCGCATGACCGCTATGAGGGAGTATCTAGCGCACCAGGCTCGTGTTTCCGGAGTCATATACGCTCCTTCCTGCGAGTGGGTTCTCAGCATCGGGCGCGACAAACAGTTCCAGCTTCATTGCTCCGAGACGGGACGCAAATTGGGATCCTATGGAAAAACCAGCAACAGCTATGGCTACGTCGATAGCTGGTACACAGCTCTGCAGTATCCTTTTCGTCCACATTGAAATTTTGGGCTCGAAGCAATTAGACCATCTTTCTTCACCAACTGTTTGTTATAATGACTAAATTTATTGAGTTCTACGAAGAAGTTTCCACTGGGTTTGACCTTGACTCTCAAAGATTCGACGAGCAATCGAAACACGCGTTTATCGGTGATTTCGGCGGAGAAATAACGATGCTGAAGGTGGACGCCGGTTCCATTACTCTGGTTACCAGTCTGGGAGCGCACAGCGGAAGCATCAGGACATTGGCATGGGACACTGAGAAGCAGCTGCTGTTCTCCGGGAGCTTCGACCAAAATATTCGCGTCTGGGATATAGGAGGCCGCGAGGGCGTTGCCTACGAGCTTCACGGCCATCGGTATCTATTAATTTCTCCTCTGGAATCGCCTTAGCTCTTCAAGATTCGCAGACTCATTTTTTCGAACGAATTTTCAGCAACAAAGTCACCGCGCTTTGTTACGCGAGCGCCGAGAGAATATTGCTGTCCGGCGGCGAAGACGGAGTGATTGTCGCCTGGAATATGGCTGCGCAGCGACGCGAAGCTGCTGTTTGGGAAGAATCCGATACGTGCCAAGTACGATTAATCTTAAGGACAATAAAAATGTATAAGTGGTTTTTATCAACCATTCGATTATAACGAGAATCGCTTTTTGCAGTCTTGCGGAAGACCTTTCTTCTGGAACATGAGAGCTATGATGGATCAACGCCAATTGGGTTTGAGGCAACATCATTGCCGCCACTGCGGTCGTGCTCTTTGCGCTCGTTGCACAACGCAGCGTCTACCAATTCCAGCTATGGGCTTCGAATTCGAAGTTCGCGTTTGCGACCAGTGTCACATTCAACTGAAAGCTGGGGAGTGAGTATCGTTTTCCCGTCGTTATCGCAATCCCGCGGCGATAATCATCTCGTCGATGATAAAACCTTGTTTTCCTTCCGTAGCCAAACATCATTGGCGTCGTTTCACGACGCGAAACACAGCGTGAGCGCCATGGATCTCGACGTTTCCCGACGAAAGCTACTCACCGTCGGACAGGACAGAGTCATCAAGATTTGGGACATCACCGCTCTTCTCCAGTAAACAACAGGACTCCGTTGCGCTTATAATCAAACGAAATAAAGCCAGTCTGATAACGCGGAAAACGTAAAAGAACCAACGACAAATCACAGACAACGCGAAAGAAAAAAAAGAGAATCGAAGGGAGGGAGACCAAAATGAATATCGTAAATACTAAATGCTGCATCTGACTCTGAGCCTACGCGCGTGATGGCGTTTTTATAGCACGTCGGATCACAGGCGCATTATTCGCTTCACACGATACTAAAAATGATCTGTAAAAAATAACATATACGTTAATATCGTGATTAAAAAAAATCAACAACAAAAAGCCACGCGAATCGCGAATAAACGAAACGTAGATTGTAGAGGTGAAAAAGAAAAAAAATTCGGCTAGCTTATCGCAGGATCAACTTCTTTACAGTCTGTTCCTCCTTCATTGGGTATACATACCGTAAGTGTATATTTGTAAATGGTGTAATTGTCAAGGGATAATACTATATTTTCTTCGTGCCCGTGTTTCGAAAGTCGCGTTATTCCAGATTCGATAACCAGAGAAGAAATACGATTGAAGTATTTTTCTAGACTACCAAATGCCGGGATCGGGATCGAGATTGATGGGTGTCACGAGGAACAGAGATAACTTTTGCTTTTCGGCAAACTTGGCGTCAGCTGCCAAAACGGTCAAAACGACGAACAAATCTCCTGATTTTGTCTTTGCTAAATAATACGAATTCCTAATTGTATATAATAATCTATTTACAGAATTCCCACGAAGTTTGTACTTCTTAACCGTTAACCGCCGATTTTTTATATTTAGCTACCGAACGAAAAGAAATATTCGGAAACTATATTGTTAACTTGAGTAATTTTTGCTAGCGACTCTATCGTTGAATCGGAGGGAAATAATTTTTCTCCGAGGAAACATCCGAATGAGATGCTACGTTTTGCGTCGCGTTGTAGTAGGTTTCTCAGCTTATTCGACGCGTTATCGTTGTTACTTTCGTCTGAAGTCGCTAACGTAGACGTGTTATCATCAAATGATCACGGAGGCTGATTCTTTCACTTAGGTAGTGTGCATTACTAAACTAATCGGGGATGTCGTGCGTATATACGTTAAACAATTGTCCTTATCACCACGTCGCTCGCTGTCCAGGGGAAAAAAGCGATAGATAGGGTAGACGTACCGTTTTTGGCCACTTTATGATTGTGGCCATCACATTCAAAGGAATGAAGACATTTAATGGCATAAAAAAAGTCGAGTAGACCAACCGGTGAATTTATACGAATTCGTTCGAAACACGTTTTTTTTGGGAAAGAAATAATTTCAAGAATAAATTAATAAAAATGGCCACAATAGGTACAATGGCCATTAACGGTACACCTACCCTATATAAAACACACATCCCGTCTCGCACTAGTCTCAAGAATTTTTGAAAGCATGTCTTCGTTCGCGTACGACATTCCGATCGCAATTTGTTGGCTGCATGTAAAAAAAAATGCCCAAAGGCATTTGAGTTATTGATTTTTTGAAAGAAAAAAAAATCGTATACGACCGAAGAGGGTTCGTTGCAAGATTATAATTGTTTTACTTTATTTCGTGTAATAGTGACGATGCGCGCTTCCATAGTAAATAATATTTCCGTAAATGCGAAGAGAAAATAAAATAAAAGAAACAGATAAAAAGCTTGAATTATATAAATGAGTGAGTGTCACCTATTGCGAAGGTTAAAAATATATATGAAAAAAGTTCGCTCGTGAAGGCTTCTCGTATTCTTGTAAGCCGGAAAAAAAAATAACGTTCACCGATTGTACGTCAGAAGCAGAAAAGCGGTAGACACTATATATGTACACGATATATTAATAGGATATACATGTATATACGTACATTCATATATCGTGTACGAAGTCTGGACAACGAGGTGTACTTGTTACTCGTAAGCTAAGTCAGTCATGTATAAAAAAACTGATGAAGAAAAATATAGCACGTTATCACACGTAACATATCGTTTCGATAAAGTTTTCGTGGTAATCGCAGATAGTCGCAGTCGCTGTGGAAGCGATTGCGTTGAGGCGTGGAAAAAAGAAGACGTTCCATTTCGAGTCATCGGCGACGGACTGTTCTGGCTATATTAGCGGCGTAATTGACACGGATGGCTAGATCCAGTTCGCCGATCGCTGCAAAAAGGCCACTCGACGATCTCGCTCGGTACGAACACAGCCCGGAAGCAAAGTAGACGGAGAGGAGAGGAGAAGGCTGCGAGTCGCGCGCAAAGCTGTATAGGAAGAGGATCAACAGGTCGTTCCGAGTCTCTTCTCTCGCGACTTCTTCGGCCATCGTTCTTTCCGCACGATTCGCGATGAAAACCAGCGGAGAGGCTCCGCGCGTAAAGTGAGAGCTCGACTGGAGAGATTGATCGATTGATTTCATTTTATCAATGCCCTAGCGAGCTTTTCGGCACACTAAGAAAAATAATTACTTGAAATTTAACGTACTTGAAGTTTTTATTCATAAAAACTAAATTTACTAGACAAGTGCGAGGTCAAATTTATTTTTGGCACAGTAATTTTAATAATTTGCTTTAATTTTACTGTAAAAGTACTGCAGTTTTGAAAATTTACTCGAATTTCATTGCAAAGGTACCGTAATTTTATATCACAATTGAAAATTTCATTGACGAAGTTTATGGATAAAAATTTCCAGTCTTTTCTAACGGTGAATTGCAATTCAGATCACAAATGAAATAACAATATTATAATAATAGACATTTTTAGGTAGCATAGATTTATAGATAATTTGTATCTTACAAAAATAATTAACAGTGATAGAATTAAAATGAGCTAAGAGATTGCCGATGATGCAGAGGACAAGATGAAGAACACACTCCGATGCCAGTGAGCCAGCAAATGAATAGGTACCTAGCGAGGAGTCCAAAGTAACCGTACAAAGAATGCACCAGTATAATACAAGCCGGCAACCGCCGCCGTCGTCGCCGCCGCCACTGCCGCCGCCAACTCTCTCAGCTCTCGGTTCTCGCGCCGTTCGGTCAGTCGCCTGACATCGCTTTATCAGGACGTACCTGTCCGTCGGGGCGTTCGTCGTGCGCCGCGAGAGTCTCGAGAGCAGCAGCAGCGCCGCCGCCGAGCAGCGCTCCGGTGTGTGCGGAGAGGAGGGAAAAACGAATCGAGAGACGCACTGTGCGTTATTCCGCCGCCGAGGAGAGTCAGACAGAGACAGAGATATTTATTTCGTGGACTGGGACCGGAGTCCTCTAAGCCAAGTGCAAAAAGCAATACAATTACAATACAATTTGAAAAGAGCGGTGTAAGGCACAGGTCGCCGAGGAATTCTTTCCGCCGCTAAGAAGAGACTGAGACAGAGACAGAGACAGAGAGAGAGAGAGACAGAGACAGACAGAGACAGAGAGAGACAGAGACAGACAGAGACAGACAGAGAGAGACAGAGACAGACAGAGAGACAGACAGAGACAGACAGAGAGAGAGACAGAGACAGACAGAGACAGAGAGAGACAGAGACAGAGACAGACAGAGAGAGAGACAGAGACAGACAGAGACAGACAGAGAGAGAGACAGAGACAGACAGAGAGAGAGGGAAGACTCCGACGCTGCTGTAGCGTAGCTCGTAGCACAAGAGTCTCTTCCACCTCCTCCGCACCTGGCACCGCCCGATCCGAACCGAAACTCCCCGAGCGGACGTGTTAATGTGCCGGTCACCGTGGCCTGTCGTGGCCTGCCATCCTCAGTGAGACATCCTCGCCACAGTTATACATATACATATTTTTTATATTGTTTTCGTTGTGGAAACGAAAGAAGAATTTTTCGAGATCGAGATCGTTAAATGTGCTTCGGGTGAATATCGGCAAATATCGGTGCAGTGGACTCGGATTCACGATTTATCGGTTTTCCGCCGACCGGTGGGAGAGACGATCGGTTAGCCGAGGGAGCAGCGAGCGCCCTTACCGATACATCGGTAGACACATATACTGAGCTGGTTGCCTGCGTTTTACGTTATGAGATACGTCGACGACGTCGCCGCGTCCTCGTCCAGTGTCTGACTCGCGGACCGCAGATCCAGTGGGTGACTCTTGGTGCGCGGTTATGTCGGCCAGCTAGATCGGTGGAAATTAGTGCGGTTGCACGCAGCAGCAGCAGTAGCAGTAGCAGTCAAAGGATTTTATACGCAAGCGTCGGCATTTTTGTGCGTCTACTCGTTATCGCTGTTTCGCATCACTCGCACAAGGTACGTGGATATTGTGGTGCTTTCCGACGCAGCAGCGGCGAAGGCGAGAGAGGTGATGTGTCTGTGTGTCTCTGTCGTTTTGAGTGCGTGACACCTGCGAAGTGTTAACGCTCGACGCACCGTCGGTAAATGCAGGTTAAGAAAATTCAGGGATTCGGGGTTTTCGGTTTTTGGTTTTTTTATTCCTTGGGTTCCTTCCTTTTGAGACCGTTTTTTGGAACTGGCTTTTCTTGTTCTTTTTATTTGAGGGCCTTTTACCGACAAATCGGCTCCGTAGGCTCTCTGTGTATAATATTCGCGGCGCTCAGAGTAATGTCTGAAGTTATCGTCGAATATCGTTGGGAGAGAAAAAAATGAGTGCCGCGAGAAATTAGTGCCGCAGAGAAAATTCATCGAGTCGAGGTATTCAATTTTATTTTTCGGTTTTGATTCCTTCGATACCTTCCTTTCGATTCCTTTTTTTTTCAACCGCTTTTTCTCGTTCTTCCGATTTGAAGTTATCGTCGAATATCGTTGGGAGAGAAAAAAATGAGTGCCGCGAGAAATTAGTGAAAATTCATCGACGTGAGGTTCAATGTTATTTTTCTTTTTTTTTTTTATTCCTTTTCGATTCCTTTTTTTTTAATCGTCTTTTCTCGTTCTTCCGATTTGAAGTTCTCGTCGAATATCGTTGGGAGAGAAAAAAATTAGTGCCTCGAGAAATTAGTGAAAATTCATTGACTCAAGGCTTTCAATGTAACTTTTATTTTTTTGATTCCGTCGATACTTTTTTTTTCGACCGTCTTTTCTAGTTCCTCCAATTTCGGAGCCTTTTACCAACAATGAGTCGACTCAGAGAGCACTGTGTAATAATACACGCGCGGCGCCCGGAGCTAAGTACCACCTGAAGTTATCGTCGAATATCGTTGGGAAAAAAATTAGCGCCGCGAGATAAAGTCCGGGGCGTTGTGTGTTGCCCGCGCGGCGTTCCGAACTCTCAAGCACCGTTGCGCGCCGCTCGAAGCGCTCAACAAACCTAACCGAGTATTCCCCGGTTCATAGAACTCTCCGGCCGCCGGAGACAGAGAGAGAGAGAAAGATGGATATATGTATAGCGAGCGAGGGAGTGAGAAGGACGGAGAAAAAGAGAAGCTCTCGGAGAGTGCGGCCCGCGGTGCGTAATCCGATTTCTTCCAATTACGCCCCGGAACCGCGCGCGGCGTATTTCGCGACGCGAACCGGATTATCGGCGACGGTGGACAAGTCTTCGGGGGCGACGTGCGAAGCCCATCGCAAGCGTTGCGTGGACGTTTATTATATTTTTTTTTAAGTCTCTGCGGTTATTCGGCAGCGATCTCGACTAGCAACGGTTTTGTAGTATTAAATGACAATTATTGCCGGCCGAAAATAATTATGTTGAAGTTTGGAAGATAGCAACGAAAATAAAAAAAAAAATGATTCTAATGAACTCAAAGAATCGTATAAAAAGTTATTATAACGATTGATCGTTATAATAACCTTTTAGAATCGTTGGAATCATTTTTGAACTGTTGGAATAATTGTATTTTTTTATTTTCATTAATTTTTTTATTTATGATTCGAGCAACGATCTCTCTAGACTAGCAACGGTTTTGTAGTATTAAATGACAATTATTGCCGGTTGAAAATAATTATGTTGACGTTTGGAGGACAGCAACGAAAATTAAAAAAAAAAAAATTATTCTAATGAACTCAAACAATCATATAAAAAGTTATTATAACGATTGATCGTCATAATAACCTTTTAGAATCGTTGGAATAATTGTATTTTGTTATTTTCGTTGCATTCCAATGATGCAAACTTCAACATTCAAAAATAAGTCATTAGTAATAAGGAAAACAGAGCGGAAGTGACAGAGACACAGCTACCGCAGTGACTCGGTTCCCACGTATTTGGAATTTTTTCTTCTTTTTTTTTTTCTCGTGACACGCATGACTTTCGACGCAGGGCGAAAGCCCAGAACAAACAGTGTCGCGAGATAAGAGAGGGGGGAGGGAGAAATTGTCGATGGAAAAATATTTGCTCGTGGCGAGATGAAAAGTTCCGAGACAATCTATCGAGTGTAGGTATATACACAGAACGCGCCAGGAACGAGTCGAGCCGAGGACGATGCACGTGTACCAGTTACGCTACTGTTAGATACGTGTGTATAAGTCAGTGTACATATACATATACATATACAGGGCGATTCAGAATGTTTTTGTCAGCCGTTGAAGAATGATAGTTTAGCACCTCGGGAACGAAATTATTTAGCCGTTTCTTGTAATTTGCAATATTTATTTATTTATTGAAAATTTGAAAAAATAGACCAATGGGAAGAAATAAATAAATAAATAAACCAGTAGACCAATGGGAACATAAATAAACGAATATTTAAAAAATACTATAAATGCTATAAATAAATAGAATTTTTTAAATATTTATTCATTTATTTGTCCCCGTTGGTTAATTTTTGTTCTAATGCTTGTAAATAAATAAATATTGCGAATTACGCAAAACGGCTAAGTAACTTTGTTCCCGAGATGGTCAACTATTTTTCCTCAATGGCTGACAAAAACATTCTGAATCACCCTGTACAGTACACACGAGACAGGAGACACGAGATCAGTCACTAGAATTTCTCGCCGCTGCCGTCGTCGGTGCCGCGCGGCTGTGCAGACACCGTCGCTCTCGTCCTTCCATCGTTCTCTCCGCGTGCATCTCGAATAGATCCTCGACCTTTACACTCGCCGGTTACCCGCGTCCGTAATGCTCCGAAGATTAATGGCCCCCGCGGACGGAGACTCTCTGCGGCGAATATCGCGCGCGCGGCACATTCTTCGCCATTTGATTATTCACGGAGGTAATCAGATGCAATCGTTAAGCGAGTAACACAAACGAACAGGTATTTCAATCGAACGGAAAATTTCAATCGAACGCAGGTTCGCTCGACAGGTGCGAGCATAAAAAATATGCTCTTAGAGAAAAAAAAGCTTTATAATTTTTCATATATTTTTTTATATTGAAGTTTGCATCGTTGCAACGATTTTTTTGTAAATTATTATTCTAACGATTCTAACATTATTCTAGCGATTCTGAAAAGTTATTATAAAGATCAATCATTGTAATAACATTTTATACCCAGTACGATCCTTTGGGTTTATAAGATTTTTTTTTTTTCAATTGTTGCTTTCCAACGATTTAAAAAAAAATTATTATTCTATCGATTCTAACATTATTCTAGCGATTCTGAAAAGTTATTATAAAGATCAATAGTTATAATAACATTTTATACGCACTACGATCCTTTGGGTTCATTAGAATAATTTTTTCTTTTTTTTTTTAAATTTTCTTTGCTTTCCAACGATGCAAACTTCAACATAATAACCTTTTCGTAAAATCCAATAATTAGCGATTCTCGAGAATCGATGTCTTCGAAGAACCGACGGTCAACGTTCGGGACACTTAACACCCGTTTGACCTTGAGACTTGTGTGTTGACTCTCGCCGCGTGAATTTCCGGGATTCGAAAAATGGCAGACGCAACGGCGGCGCGACGGCGCGACGAGAGTCGCCGCGAGAAAGTTTTGTACACACAGAGAGTTGTATCATTACGCGTCGCCCGGCGAGCGACGACGGCGGCGGCGGCCGGGTAATTATCGTCTCGACGAAGGTATTCGGGCGCGCAGCTCGTTGCAGTGAATCGCGCCATTCCGCACGTTGCTGCTGCGAGGCCGGCAGCTCGCGGAGAGGGGGCCACGCTCTAGCGGTGTACGGAATCAGGGCGGAATGCCCCCGCGCGTGTTTACGTGGCTCGTGAGCTAGGAGCGCGTCCTGCGTGCCTAAGCGCAGAGGGTTTATCGTGCACTGAGAAAAATGCGTAGTTGCGATTACCAATCATTAGTTCGATCCACCAAATATTGGATGCAGTTACTTAAATATTGGTAATCACACCTGCACATTTTTTTCACTGTGTATTTTTCGTATGCCGCGCGCGCGCGCTCCACGCGTTGAAGTCTCCGGGGTTGATAGGCGCGCGCGCAGCTTCGTATGTGCATCGGTGCATCTCGGACTTCGTAAGTGAACTGCTACGCGATCCTTTCCGTTTCTAGTTCGACCAGAGCTTGGCTCGTACAATGAGCGCTCGAGACATCGTTGGCGCAACTAATAATAATTTTGTATTAAAAAGTTAGTGAGCAACCGTTGTTGTCGATTTATTCAGCCTCTGATTGGTCGTTGGGAAACCGGCAGCAGTTTGATGTTTAATATCGCGAAATTTGGGAGTTTGGCGGAAAAATATAGTTTTTCGCGTTTTTCTCCTCGAATTTTTGGTTTGTCGGGCAAATATCCGTGATTTTTGGAATCAGCGGGAAATTTCCCATCGGATAGGGTTTTAAAACTTCGTTAAATCGAAAAAAAAATTTTTCGACTTTTTTCGAAAAAACGGCAAGGGGTACCCCTTCTAAAAATTTGCGATTTTTGAGGATCAACTTTAAAAATCTGCAAAAAATCGAAAAGTCGAGATATCGCGTTCTGCCTGGCGGCCTTCTCTTTCTTGAAGAGTCTTCTTTCGAATGCAAAAAGAAAATCCCGATTCCATTGATCCAAAGAAAAATGACACCGACTTCAGTAAAGCGCCAAAATTGGGAAAAAGTGAAAAATCGTTTTTCGCATTTTCCTCCTACAATTTTTTATTTTTCGGGCAAAAACCGGTCATATTCGGAATCAGCGAAAAATTTCCCATCGGACAGGCCTTTAAAACTTCGTTAAATCGAAAAAAAAAATTTCGCCAAAAATCGCAAGGTTCCTCCTCCACTGCACACCCCTAGTAAAAATAAATAATAATAAAAATTAATAAACAATAATAATAATCACAATAACAGAAACAATAAAATATAATACCATTCATAAAAATACCAATAATAAAAAATAATAAAAAATAATAATAATATAAAATGCACTGTTCGATCGCGCGTAGAGCTGTTTAAACGCGGAGAAAGATGATCATCGATCGTCGAACGGGGCCGGAGGTTGAAGCCGCGGTACGTGTCGAGAGCCTCGTGGCTCTGCCGCTGATCCTGACGCCGCTGCTGCCGCTGCTGGCTAACCCACTTTGCGAACAGGTTTATACAGGCCGTAGGTTCTCCACTCTTGTAACGGTGGATCCGAGGCCTGCATCGCGCACGCGGGATCCGTCCATGCGTTGTTGGTGCGTGTGCGCATGCGTACATCGAACGCTGTACATCGAACGCGTCGATTCTCCGAACATTTTTCTACGATTAGCCTCTCGCTGCATTGTCCGGGTTATCTTCGCTCCTGCTGCGAACGTTGGAGGGGGGAAAAAGGACCGCTGTACTTTTTCCCCCCTCTAACGCTTAGAGACCGATAACCACTTCGCGGAGTGACGTCCGCAGCGATTTATAAATAGAATATAATGCGTTCAGCGGTTGTCGACGACTTTCAGTGTTCCAGCAATAATAGTTTTTCCGAGCAAATCATTTGCATCCTCAGTACCCACGTTTTATTATTTCTGGCATCTATACTTTTTTTTTGTAATTTAAAACACCAGAGAATAATAACAATTATCGTATAAGAATACAATTTATAATATGGTACATAATAATAACGAATTTAATTATCAGGTCGCTGCATAATGAATGAAAAAAAAAAAAAATCTATAACGAGTCCAAGGAATTCCGTAAAAGCGGCTCGCGGTTCGTCTGTCGGCCAAAGGCTCGTAAATAAAATCGCGGCGTGTTTTTTTGAAAATTGCTTATCATTAATTGGACGATTTAAGCAAATCCGCATTTTTTTTTATTTTCATTTACCAAGCTTTAAAAATGCATGGAATACGAATTATTTGTCTGATATTCCGGCGGTTTACTGACCTCTTGGTTTCCAATTCAAAGGGAAAAGTCATCGAACGTGTGTGTTTCTGTGTTTCAGGTGGCGGGCCAGCGACCGCGATTTGAGAGATGGTCATCGTTACCCGGGTGAGTGGACGCCGAGAGGCCTTGCGACGAAATTCCGCTGAGCCATCGCGTTGTGTCAACTCGACGCACATATATATATATACAGACATATACAAATATTACATATATACATATATACACATTAGCTCTGAGTCCGGCGGTGAGATGCGCGCGCGCTTTCCCGAATTTACTCGGTCAGTAGGAATCTGTGACACGAGTGAAAATGTCTACACACGTCGACTGAAGGGGGAGGGGGGGGGGGGGGGGCATATTCACGTCTTCTCCCCGAAGCCGCAAATATGTTGTATGTAAAGATGCAACGCGACAGTCGCTCGACGCGCCGGCCACTTATTATAATGATGCTGAAGGTCACGCGAGTAAACGCGAAAGCAACACGCGTGCGGCTCTTTGTGTCGCTCAGCAACTTCCATCGTGGACGATAATCTGTATCTCTCGCACCGGGGACTCGCCGGACACACGCGAAAGCGTCGAAGAAATAGGCCCCCCGTGCGTTATTTCGTTAGGACAAGGCGCGGCGAACGGATGTGGATAATTACGACGAAGGAGAGACAGAGAGAGAGAGAGGCAGAATTACACATTTAAACGGGGTTCGAGGGGTGCAGTCGTATTCAGCGTGCGTTACATTGCGTTACACTGCGTTTCACTGCCGGCCACGTGTACCTGCGTATAGATATAAGTATACGTAGGTGTATATAGTCAAGGCATTTCAGACCAATATAGCTAGATGCCTCACAATTTTTTTTCTATTATTTTCCTTCGAGTATATCATAAAAATATGCAAGAAAAAATTACCTAAAAAATTACCTAAAAAATCTCCAGGTTAAAAAAAAATCAATTCGTGCGACTGTAATTAACGAAAAACTTAATTTGACACTTTCATCTGATATTCATATCATTGAAATTTATAACATGATTTTTTTCAAAACACAAGCGTATTAAAAAAAAAATTTTAAATCCAAAAAAATAAATTTGACATCATTATTATCATTGTTAAAAATAATGATAATTATTAAAACAATCATGATTATTATTATCATTATTAAAAATATGCAAAAAAAATTACCTAAAAAATCTCCAGGTTTTTAAAATTAATTCGTGTGACTGTAATTAACAAAACATCTTTTTTAGTATTATCATTATTAAAAATAATGATAATAATTAAAATAAATAAATTAATTAATAATAATTCAAAAAGACGCGTATTAAAAAATAAATAAAAAATCTAAAAAAAAAAATGTAACACTTACCTCAGCCAGATCGAATTGGTGTGGAATGCCTCATATATATATTTGAGCGCACTAATAATAGCGGAAAAGCATAGGGAACCGTGTGTTACACGTAGCACGCGAGGGGATTGGGTGTAGGAGTCCGCGGGTGTGGGTCCCCCGGTCCGTGTTAGCGGCCGCGCGCGGCGCAAAGAGCGGAAGAGCTCTCCCGATGTTCCGGTAAGTGAACAATTAGGACGGACAAATATCCGCGGACTCGGACTTGGAGCCAACCGCGTAGCCACCACCTCTCGTACGTCGCTCCGACGGTGTGCGTGCAGCTCGTGCCTGCAACCCGTGTCTATCTCACTGTGTACAATACGCTATTAACTATAACTAATACAGCGCGAGGAGAACGAGCAGCTATGCTCATCGCGAGGATACAGCTATCCGCGCGAGCTGTGCGCCGCTTGCACTTGACCGAGCCGTTGGTGCATCCTTCGGCTCTCGGACTTCGCCGTAGTAACGCGTTCGTTGGTATTAAACCCGCGGCGGCCGGTTAGACGCCAGTTGTGTGCCGCAGTTAACGCCGAGGTACATGCCCGATTTTATAACGCGGCTGCTGGGATGTTTTATAGCTGGGCGTACAGCAGCACTTACGTGTGTATGTACAGCAGACAATCGGTGGGTCGATCGGTAAACGCCAGGGAAAAAAATCGGATGTGGATGATCGAGATTTATGTGTATGATTTGTATTTACGTGTTTGCGTTTGTTTGCAGGGCGATTACATATGGATCGAACCGATATCGGGGAGAGAATTCGACGTCGCTATTGGAGCACGGGTAATATCGGCCGAGGGCAGACGAATTCAAGTCAAGGACGACGATAACAAGGTGCGTTTTGACATAGAGGATTTTTTAAATTAAAATTATAGAGGGTTTTTTTTTGGACTTTGATATTAATTGCTTTGATATGAATTGTACTTTGATATTAATTGCATCTTTTCGTTTGTTCTGCAGGAACAATGGCTGACACCGGAGCGAAGGATAAAGGCGATGCACGCCACTTCGGTTCAGGGCGTCGAGGATATGATCAGCCTCGGCGACCTCCACGAGGCTGGTATACTGCGAAATCTTTTGATACGTTACAACGAGAATCTCATTTACGTGAGTAGAGCTTCGTACCGGAATCTTGTGGCCACTTTTGGGATTAGATTAAATGGGGGATCTACGCCACTTGTTACAGACTTACACTGGATCAATTCTGGTCGCCGTAAATCCGTATCAGATCCTGCCGATCTATACAGCCGAGCAGATAAAGCTCTACAAGGATCGCAAGATAGGAGAGCTGCCACCTCACATTTTTGCCATTGGGGATAACAGTTACGCTCATATGAATCGATATGGACAGGATCAGTGCATTGTAATCAGGTAAAATACTCGGCAATTGACGAACGTGATGATAATTTATTTGTGATTTAATATGCGTGATTATTTTTTGCAGCGGTGAGAGCGGAGCTGGCAAGACGGAAAGTACCAAATTAATATTGCAGTACCTGGCTGCAATTAGCGGTAAACATTCTTGGATAGAGCAACAGATTCTCGAAGCGAATCCGATTCTCGAAGGTAAATGACTCGTCCCAAAAGAATGTCGATATCATCATAAATAAATTAGAAATTCTGTGCTTCTATTGATATCTGTATTTCGCAGCATTCGGAAACGCGAAAACCGTGAGAAACGATAACTCCTCTCGATTCGGCAAATACATCGACATTCACTTCAACGATCAGGGCGTCATCGAGGGAGCGAAAATCGAGCAATATCTCCTGGAAAAATCGCGAATTGTTTCGCAGAACTTGGACGAGAGAAATTATCACATTTTTTATTGCATGCTCGCGGGTCTCTCGAACGAGGAGAAGAAGAAACTAGAATTGGAGGACGCCGGTTCATATAAATATCTCACTGGGGTAAATATTAGCATTTTAATTGCTCCTTTTAATAAATTACTATTGTGTTACTGATTAATTATTGTAATCGTCGTTTTACTTCCCAGGGCGGCAGCATAACTTGCGAGGGTCGCGACGATGCTGCTGAGTTCGCGGATATTCGATCGGCGATGAAAGTTCTGCTATTCACTGACCCGGAAATATGGGAAATTCTGAGGCTGTTAGCAGCTCTTTTGCACATGGGAAACATTAAGTACAGAGCGACGGTCGTCGATAATTTGGACGCGACGGAAATTCCCGAGCAAACGAATGTAAAGAGGGTAGCGCAATTATTGGGAGTACCA
Source organism: Itoplectis maculator (assembly GCA_964034905.1). Taxonomy (NCBI): domain Eukaryota; kingdom Metazoa; phylum Arthropoda; class Insecta; order Hymenoptera; family Ichneumonidae; genus Itoplectis; species Itoplectis maculator. The sequence continues at coordinate 1,285,776 of OZ035861.1, forward strand.
GTGCAATCGCTTATCGACGCTCTCACGAGACGAACGATTTTCGCTCACGGTGAGACAGTCGTGTCGACCCTTTCGAGGGACCAATCCGTCGACATCAGGGACGCTTTCGTGAAGGGCATTTACGGACGACTTTTCGTCCTCATAGTCAGAAAAATCAACGAAGCTATTTACCGACCAAAACACGTCTCTCGCAGCGCCATTGGCGTTCTCGATATCTTCGGTTTCGAGAATTTCAATCATAATAGCTTCGAACAATTCTGCATTAATTACGCAAACGAGAATCTCCAACAATTCTTTGTGAGACACATTTTTAAGCTCGAGCAGGAGGAATACAATCACGAGGGCATTAATTGGCAGCACATCGAATTTGTTGATAATCAAGACGCTCTTGACCTTATTGCGATTAAGCAACTCAATATAATGGCATTGATCGACGAAGAATCCAAGTTCCCGAAGGTATTTATTGTGGGAAATAAATTGGAAGAATTCTTTTTTAACGTGGGATATTTTTTTGAGTGGTAATAATACGTTTTTTTTTGCAGGGCACTGATCAAACGATGCTTGCCAAAATACACAAGACGCATGGTACTCATAGAAATTACTTGAAGCCGAAATCCGATATAAACACGTCGTTCGGTTTGAACCATTTTGCCGGCGTTGTGTTCTACGATACGCGGAGCTTTCTCGAGAAGAATAGGGACACATTTAGTGCGGATCTTCTTCAGTTAATTCACATATCGACGAACAAATTTCTGCAAACCTGCTTCGCGGAGGATATTGGAATGGGATCGGAGACGAGAAAAAGAGCTCCGACTTTGTCGACTCAGTTCAAGAAGTCGTTGGATTGTTTGATGAGGACTCTGAGCACGTGTCAGCCGTTTTTCATCAGATGCATCAAACCTAACGAATACAAAAAGCCAATGGTGAGTATTTAAAAAGAAAAGTATAGATAAGTGACGATTCGAAGATTTGAGGTAATCGTTTCATTTTGCAGATGTTCGATCGAGGTCTTTGTTGTCGGCAACTGAGATATTCGGGCATGATGGAGACAATTCGGATTCGAAGAGCGGGTTATCCTATTCGGCATTCTTTTCCCGAATTCGTCGAGAGATATCGCTTTCTTATTTCTGGTATACCGCCATCGCACAAGGTACATCTTGAAAAGTTTATGAGTAACGTTTTATTCGTGCTGTGATTGGTCGTTGGGAAACCGGCAGCAGTCTGATGTTTAATACCGCGAAATTTGGGAGTTTGTCAGACAAAAAAATTCGTTTTTCGCGTTTTTCTCCTCGAATTTTCGATTTCTCGGGCATATAACCGTGATTTTTGGAATCAGCGGAAAATTTCCCATTGGATAGGGGTTTTAAACTTCGTTGAATCGAAAATTTTTTTTTTCGATTTTTTTCGAAAAAAACGCAAGGGGTACCCCTTCTAAAAATTTGCAATTTTTGAGGGTCAACTTTAAAAATCTGCAAAAAATCGAAAAATCGAGATATCGCGTTCCGCCTGGCGGCATTCTCTTCGTTGAAGAGTCATCTTTCGAATGCAAAAAGAAAATCCCGATTATATCGATCCAAAGAAAAATGACACCGATTTCAGTAAAGTGCCAAAATTCGGCCAAAGTGAAAAATCGTTTTTCGCGTTTTTCTCCTCCATTTTTCTATTTTTCGGGCAAAAACCAGTCATATTTGGAATCAGCGGGAAATTTCCTATCGGATAGGGTTTTAAAAATTCGTTAAATCGAAAAAAAAAATTTTGCCAAAAATCGCATCGTTCCTAATGGAGTAAAAAATCGTAACCGATAATTTTGCGTCATTGCAGACGGATTGCCGAGCAGCAACAGCGAGAATCTGTCACGTGGTACTCGGAAGATCGGACTATCAACTCGGCCACACCAAAGTCTTCCTCAAAGACGCTCACGATCTGTTCCTCGAGCAGGAACGCGACAGAGTCTTAACGCGCAAGATTCTAATCCTGCAGCGCAATATACGCGGCTGGGTCTACCGCAGACGTTTCTTGCGGATGCGAGCGGCTGCCGTAATAGTCCAGAAAAATTGGCGAGGATACGCGCAACGCAAGCGATACAAGAGCATGAGAATAGGCTACATGCGTCTGCAGGCGCTGATAAGATCGCGAGTGTTGTCGCACAGATTCCGTCATCTCCGGGGTCACATAGTCGCGCTGCAAGCCCGAGCGCGCGGTCATCTCGTTCGCCGTATGTACCGAAAGAAAATGTGGGCCATTGTGAAGATCCAGGCTCACGTGAGACGATTAATAGCGCAGCGACGCTACAAGAAAGTCAAATACGAATATCGGCTGCACATCGAAGCGCTGCGTCTGCGAAAGAAGGAGGAACGCGAGTTGAAGGATCAGGGAAACAAACGGGCCAAGGAAATCGCTGAACAAAATTACAGGGTTCGTATTTTTTTTTTATTTCTTTTTTTTTAAATTCATTTCACTCCTGATTTGTAAACCATCCTAATGTGTTATTTTTGTTTGCTCAGAAACGAATGCAAGAACTGGAGCGGGAAGAGATGGAGATGGAACTCGAGGACCGACGCAGAATGGAAATAAAGAAGAATCTCATAAACGATGCGGCTAAAAAGCAGGACGAACCTGTGGACGACAGCAAAATGGTCGACCAGATGTTCGACTTTTTGCCGGACACCAGCAACGAAACACCGACGCCGACCCGAGAAACCTCCGTTTTCAATGTAAGCTTTCGCATTGATACATTTTGCATTGATTAGTTCACAAACTAAAGTCCTACGTTTTTGCTATCAGGATTTACCAGCGCCGAAGGCAGATCAACAGGAGATCATCAGTCCCGTGCAAACAGCTTCGGAGGACGAGGAAGATCTTTCGGAATTCAAGTTCCAAAAATTCGCCGCCACTTATTTCCAGGGCAACATTACCCACCAGTATTCTAGAAAACCTCTAAAACATCCTCTATTACCGCTCCACACTCAAGGCGATCAATTGGTTCGTACCTCTCGATCCTAAAATTTTCGTGAATCATCATCACATTTTTTTTTCTAACATGGCGACCAAATTTACAGGCAGCCCAAGCTTTGTGGATCACGATACTCAGATTCACAGGCGACCTTCCCGAGCCGCGTTATCACACAATGGACAGGGATACGACATCAGTGATGTCAAAGGTCACCGCGACGTTGGGTCGAAATTTCATCAGAAGCAAAGAATTCCAGGAGGCGCAGATGATGGGAATGGATCCCGTACGTATAGAAATAAAAAAAAATAGTCCGTACAAAAATATCGTACGAAAAGCTTCTTAACGATGTCATCTGATTACAGGATACGTTCCTCAAGCAGCCAAAGCCCGCTCGATCGATAAGGCACAAATTGGTATCACTGACGCTCAAGCGAAAGAACAAACTGGGCGAGGACGTGAGGCGAAAGCTCCAAGAAGACGAGTACACAGCCGACAGTTACCAATCCTGGCTCGAGGCTCGTCCCACATCGAATCTCGAGAAGCTCCACTTCATAATAGGCCACGGGATCCTCCGAGCAGAGCTACGCGACGAAATATATTGCCAAATCTGCAAGCAACTGACGAACAACCCCTCCAAATCGTCTCACGCGCGCGGCTGGATCCTCCTCTCTCTGTGCGTCGGCTGCTTCGCCCCATCAGAAAAATTCGTCAACTATCTCCGCGCCTTTATCCGCGAAGGTCCCCCAGGATACGCTCCTTACTGCGAGGATCGCCTCAAGCGAACCTTCAACAACGGCACTCGCAATCAGCCGCCCAGTTGGCTCGAGTTGCAGGCGACAAAGTCGAAGAAGCCCATAATGCTGCCAATAACCTTCATGGACGGCAATACGAAGACTCTGCTCGCGGATTCGGCGACAACGGCTCGCGAATTGTGCAACCAATTGTCCGACAAGATATCGCTGCGCGATCAGTTCGGTTTCTCGCTGTACATCGCTCTCTTCGACAAAGTCTCGTCGCTCGGCAGCGGCGGCGATCACGTGATGGACGCGATTTCCCAGTGCGAGCAATATGCAAAGGAACAAGGAGCTCAAGAACGAAACGCTCCATGGCGACTATTCTTTCGCAAAGAGATATTCGCCCCTTGGCACGAGCCAACGGAAGATCAAGTCGCGACGAATTTGATCTATCAGCAGGTCGTTCGAGGCGTGAAATTCGGTGAATATCGTTGCGACAAGGAAGAGGACCTCGCGATGATAGCCGCGCAACAATATTACATCGAGTATCACACGGACATGAACGTCGATCGGCTTTTCGCGCTTCTGCCGAATTACATCCCCGACTACTGCTTCTCCGGCATCGACAAAGCCATCGATCGTTGGGGTCATCTCGTTTTGCAGGCTTACAAGAAGAGTTATTACCTGAAGGAAAAAGTGCCGGCGCTGCGGGTCAAAGAGGACATCGTCGGCTACGCGAAATTCAAATGGCCGTTGCTATTTTCGCGCTTTTACGAAGCTTACCGAAATTCCGGGCCGAATTTGCCGAAGAACGACGTGATAATAGCGGTCAACTGGACGGGCGTTTATGTCGTCGACGATCAGGAGCAAGTGCTGCTGGAGCTATCATTCCCCGAGATAACCACCGTGTCTAGTCAAAAAACAAACAAAATGTTTACGCAAACGTTCAGTTTGTCGACGGTGCGTGGAGAGGAATTTACGTTTCAGAGCCCCAACGCTGAAGACATAAGAGACCTGGTTGTGTACTTTTTGGAGGGTCTCAAGAAACGCAGTAAATTTGTTATCGCGCTGCAGGATTACAAAGCGCCGGGCGAGGCGTCGTCCTTCTTGAATTTCCAGAAGGGCGATCTCATAACCTTGGAAGATGAAAGCACAGGAGAAACGGTCCTAAATTCCGGTTGGTGCATCGGTAGTTGCGAACGAACCGGCGAGAAGGGCGATTTTCCCGCGGAAACCGTCTACGTTTTGCCCTCATTGTCGAAGCCGCCGAACGATATTCTCGCGCTCTTCAGCATCGAAGGCTCGGAGAACGGGCGTCGGCTGTATCCGCAGCAGATCAACGGCGTCGAGTCGCGCGACAAACCGCACACGCTTCTCGAATACGCGATCGATCATTTTCGAACGCCACCGAAGAGAACGATGTCGAAGGCTTTGACCCTGACGACCGCGAGGAGAGGTCACAGCGACGAACTTTGGCGTCATTCGAGAGATCCGATAAAGCAACCGTTGTTGAAGAAACTTGTGGCGAAGGAGGAACTCGCTGAGGAAGCGTGTTTCGCGTTCAACGCGATTCTTAAATATATGGGTGATCTGCCGACGAAGAGGCCGCGCATTGGTAATGAGTACACGGATCTTATATTTGATGGACCCTTGAAGAATGAGATATTGCGCGATGAGATTTATTGTCAAGTGATGAAGCAACTGACGGACAATCGCAACAGATTGAGCGAGGAACGCGGCTGGGAACTGATGTGGCTCGCCACCGGCCTCTTCACCTGCAGTCAGAGCCTCCTCAAGGTACACATTGTCATTTATTTCGACCATCGTCGTGTCTCTCTTATATCGCGCACGTAAGGCCGATTATCTCGGCTAGTCTATTGTAATACCAGTCAATTAAGTTGCATCGTTGTTGCAGGAGTTGACGCTTTTCCTGCGTACGCGACGACATCCGATTTCCCAAGACTCGCTGCAGAGGCTACAGAAAACGTTGCGCAACGGTCAACGAAAGTATCCTCCTCATCAGGTGGAGGTGGAGGCCATACAGCACAAAACGACGCAGATATTCCATAAGGTCTACTTTCCTGACGATACAGATGAGGTACGCGATATTGATTTATCGAAATGATGAAAAAAAAACAAAATTCGAACGTCATTTTAATTAGTTTTTATGATATTGTAGGCCTTCGAAGTAGATTCGTCGACGAGGGCAAAGGACTTCTGTCAGAATATCGCACAGCGATTGAATCTCCGCTCCGCTGAAGGTTTCAGTTTATTCGTAAAAATCGCGGACAAAGTGATTTCCGTTCCGGAGGGCGACTTCTTCTTCGACTTTGTCAGGCATCTGACGGATTGGATCAGGAAAGCTCGACCCTCGAGAGACGGTGAGTCCCATTTTGAAAATGCCTTCAAAATATCCAAAAAATCTTGAGAAATTTTATATGAATTTTTTTTTTTACTTTTAGGTGTCCCACCGCAGTTTACCTACCAAGTATTCTTCATGAAGAAGCTGTGGACAAACACTGTACCGGGAAAAGACCGAAATGCTGATCTTATATTCCACTTCCATCAGGAACTACCGAAATTACTCAGAGGTGTGTAATTGACCTAAAAAAAATCGATGATACGTAGTCGAATGATAAATTAATGTAATAAAATCGTAATATTGAAATCTAGGATATCACAAATGCACTAAGGAAGAGGCATCGAGATTAGCAGCACTCGTCTACAGAGTACGATTCGGTGAAAGCAAACAAGAGCTGCAGGCGATACCGTGAGTACTGCATTCGCATTACTCGCCTTATTTCTACGACTCGTTACGTCACTGAGTCATAACGAACATATAATAACACATCTAACGAGCAATATTTGCAGGCAAATGCTAAGAGAACTGATACCCAGCGACTTGGTGAAGATTCAAAGCGCGAACGACTGGAAAAGATCGATAATAGCTGCTTACAATCAAGACGCCGGTGATTGAACATCTCAACTTCGAATATAATATCTTTCCAGCTCAGTGATGGTAAAAAAATAATACAATTAATAATCTGTCGCAGGAATGAGTCCCGAGGACGCTAAAATAACGTTTCTGAAGATCGTCTACCGTTGGCCGACGTTCGGTTCGGCGTTTTTCGAGATAAAACAGACAACGGAGCCAAACTATCCGGAATTGTTACTCATTGCCATTAACAAGCACGGAGTCAGCCTCATTCATCCTCAGAGCAAGGTAAGCAGACGTTTAATGATCGCCACTGAATTGTATCTGTCGGCGCCGTTGTTGCAGCTCATTTTTATCCTTTTTAGGACATATTGGTGACGCATCCCTTCACGAGAATCTCCAATTGGTCGTCAGGCAACACGTACTTCCATATGACAATAGGAAATTTGGTGCGAGGTTCGAAGCTACTATGCGAAACCTCTTTAGGCTATAAAATGGACGATCTTTTGACGTCCTATATCTCGCTTATGCTCACGAATCTGAACAAACAACGTACGATAAGGATAAAATAGTAGAACGTCCATCAAGCACGAAAAATGCTGGACGCAAAGATTTTCGGGCGGTGAGTCTAAGTTTTTCCAATTTCGTTAAAGTTGCTCATAATCAGTCTGGAGTTCGGTGGATATCAGTAAATCGGTCGGTGCGTATTTGTTTTGTAACCATTTTCTCGTATAAGCAACGTTATAGATATACTAGCCCAAATACTTGTACATGATTCAGTTACGATTTAAGAATTATTACACTACAGTCTCTGTAAAATAATATATATCTACGATGTTGGGAGCTGCGTCGTAAATTCGATTCGTGCGTTCGCCGACAAACGCATAGAAAGATTATCCATAATCTTTTTATCTCTTTTTTTTTCTTGAAAGAAACGTCTTTTACACGTCTCTGAGATGTAACAGCAGCCCGTGGGTAAATCTTCCATTGTCAAGACATAGTATCCGTCCAATTCTTCGTAAGAATGTAATTATTATTAGAGGTACTGTTTTACTGTTGAGAATTATAAAGATAACCATGGTCACCATCGACACAATACGAATGTTAATTGTGGGTAAATTCCCACGGAGCATTCCCCAACATTCCTCTCCGCAACAATAAGTAGCCCTCCTTCGGGAAGTAAGGTGTTCTCAAACGAGTCGATTGCTATCTCGTTTCCTCTTGTAACGCGCTATATTTTTTTTTTTTCTTGCGCTCAACTTCTCCGTCGGCCTGGGACAGATATCCTTTTGCCGTGCGTGTCTCAACCTTTGAGTGACGGCTTCTTGCTCAAGCTTTTGCCGAGATATCTCCACAAAAGTTCGAAATGCAAGCTACGTCGAAAAAGGGGGAATCAGTGAGCGACGAGCGAATTAACGAAAATCCGGAATTCGTTTATTACTCTCTTTTTTTTATACTAAGCTCGTTACAAATGTTTGTTCGGTTTCTTTTTCTTTTCGGGCAACGCGAAAAAGTATATTCACAACTCGTATTACATTATCACCCTGGTAAATTGATATATCCTTGAACAAACCAAGGGCTTTACGAATATGATTTTTTTTGTTCTTGTTTCGTTCGCTAGTGCTATCAATTATGCGAGAATATCTATACAGTTTGTTTTATTGTAATAATCATAGGTCTCGTACCTTCTTTATAGTCGATTAGTCATTTTGTACGTAGGCGTTATGTATCAGATTTTTTTTTTTCAGTTGTATTTCATCGATCGTCCTCTTTAACGTTACCACAGAGTACAAAAATGATTTTCGCAAAATTTACAATCAACTTTGACGAAAACAAAGGAACCCTCGGAACTGTTTTTTTTTTTTCTTTTATATAGTTGCCGCGTACAGCCGTCGCTCCAGTTTTATATACACTTTTTCTTTCAAAATATAAATTCCCGTACACTCGTTAAGATCAAATGCGCGATCTTATTTATATACTATTTATAGTCGTTATTTAATCATTCCTCTTCTTTTTTTTCTCTTAAAATCTAATTTTGCATCTACGCGCGATAAAATCTACGAGAGAACTTTTCATCCAACGTATTTACCATGATATTTACACTCGATTTATTTCAGGACTCTCGTGTTTTCAGTTTTGAGCTTCTCCGCTGCTGCGCATCTAAGACAATTTTTTTTGGGAGCGAGGAAAAAATAAACATCGCCCCTGCGCAATTATGCCGATGAATAGGTTCGTCATCACTATGCAATCATTCGCAGCCCATTGTTCCGGCTTTGCAATCCCCGATTCTGGATTAAGATCAGCAATCGGATGCTCGAGAAACACGCATTCCGGGGGCAACACATTTACTCGACAATCACGCTCAACACTCACCCACAGAGGCCGATAAAATCACTCAAATCACTCTTACGCTATACATTTTTTATAAAATATCTTCTGTCTACAATCGCCTCGAAAATGCGGAAATATCGCGAGACATAGATCCACGCTTCCATAGTCTTTTTCCCTATCTTGCACATTACTCAATAATTCTGACGACGGAGACACCGAGTCGCCGATAAATAATTATTCATACATTTTAAACCTCAAAGTGTGTCTGTGTGTATTTTTTTCTTATATATAAACAAGTCGATGTACGCTTTAATGAATGGCATAGTCGACGTTCATCGACGAGCGATTCGCTATGTCTCAGATGAGTCGGATTCGCCCATCGAGCAATCCTCATTGGCCGAATTATTCTCATCCTCAACGTAGCGACTTCTGTTATCACTGTTCTTGGGATCGTTGCTCTTGTCGTAAAGCGGCACTCCGCAATCTAAATTCTGCTGATGATGATGATGCTGCTCGTGAAAGCTTTGGTTGGCGTTCGCGTCGCCGGACAGATATCAGAGACCAGGCTGAGGCGGCTGATGAGTATTCCACGGTACGTCGGCCATCGCAGGCGGCATGCTCGCCTGATTGTGTATCGAGCGCGGTGCTCTCATTATCTCATCGGCCGGTGGACAATGCGGCCTCGGACCAGGTTCCGGAGTATAAGTAAAGGTCAGTCCGGTAGCATAGATAATACCATCATTGCGCACCAACGAAACCGGCACCTGCGTCGGTTGCCGTACCCAAAGCCACTCGCCCCGAAAAAGCGAAATATCCGGCACGACGCACAGCATTATTTCCTGACACCTATACATCGTCTCTGCCTCAACATCGCCGAACCAAACCTGAAGATTAGGAGTAAAATTGTCGCCTTTCAACTCCAGCATCGCAACATCACCGCCGCCATTGAGATGCAAACTATGCACAAGCGGAACCGGCGTTACAGGCGATCTCACAGGTCCCATTCCTTCGAAAAATTGATACTCCGCTTTATCGGTGCTTATTATCGTCCAGCAAGCGCCGTCGTTGATCATCTCCTTGTTAGCTTCTTTGGGACAGGGCGTCGCTTGAAATTGAATTATTCGCTCCTGCGACAGACATAGATACATGTGATCGGTGTCCTTCATATAGAAGGCGCATTTGTGAAGCTGCGAGACCGGATCGTCGGCCTCGAGGCTCGCCATTTGCTTGTCGACTTTGCGGATAACGAGACGCGGAAGCGCCATCCCCGTGACCGAGCAGACGAGCTTCACAGTGCTTCCGTAGTGGACGTAACCGTCGCGCACCTGAAATTCCTCAGACTCGCTTTCGTTGTCGTCCAGCAGATGAATCGTAAAGGCTCCCCATTGCGTCGAGCTCGCGTGAAAATTCCCGTTCTCCACGTGAAGATAACGCGTGCTAACCGTCTGCGAGCGCAAACGATTGAAAAGCGCGACTTTGGTGCCGCTCGCGATGCACAGATCGGCGTTCTTCAGCGATTGCTTCTTTTTAGATGGCTTCGATATGACCTTTATTCGCTTGCTGTGAAAGACACCGATGTCGTGACCGCTGCCGTAGAACATCTTCACGGAGAGCATGAAATGCTTTCGTTTGTCGGAATCGGAGATGTAGAGCGTTTTTGCAGCGCAATATTGCTTCCCGTTGTTCAGATCGAGCTGCTGCATATCCTGATCGGAATTACCGATTCCGATGAAGGCGCAGAGTTGGGCCGACTGTTCGGATTCGCCTTCGCGTAGCATTTGCTCCTGGCGCATTCGCCAACCGTCGCCGAAGAGATATATACACGGCGGCGGGCAGAAGAAACGCTTCTCGTTGCCGTATGATTTTTGGGCTACTTTGGCATGAAGAATCACGATGACCATGTCGCTACGGTCGCGGAGGTAGCGTTCCATCGCCTCGCGCGTTAAGCGTTGATCCTGGTGATCGGGCCTGTAGACGCCGGTGCCGAAGCGCGGATACGCCGACATAACACCGCCGGTCGGCGACGGCGGCGATTGCATTCCGTGCGCCATTGTCGGTAAGCCAAACTGATGAGGCATCTTCGCTTCCCAACGGATTGGTGTAATTGGCCACGAATGTTAACGACGTCACCGCTTCATAACACGCTCATGAGTCCGGCTTCACGCTGCCGCGGAGACTCTAATTTTCCATCTGCAATCAATTGAACGGAATCATGAAGTTGTTGTGTTTTAATTGCCGAAGAGAGGAGTTGTGCGCTACCCATTAAAAAAAAAATGTATTCAGAGTTTTTGATCGTATCTGCTGCCTAAAATGTGCAGCGAGTTTCTTTGCAAAAATTGAATGTGGAATAAGGAAATATGAATATGAAGTTAGTTCAGATATTGTGATACATCGGTCAGTTTGATTTGCAAACTTTGGTGTTAATCTTATTCTTGCAAAAGTCAATGGATTTCCATTTGTGAATCTATAAATTTTAAAAACCATTTTTTGTTGATTCAGCACCGATCAGTCTAATGCATCTCGCTGTGTCTTTTTTTAACTGTTAATAAAGGGTCGATTGTTTGTACGTATTGCTTCCCATGCAATAAACAATGGATTTGACAATTCGCAAGCGTATTCCAGGACACTTAAACATACAATATTAATATCTTGTAATTACTTGCATTGTACAGGTGCAAAAGTGCATGCTAGACAGGCATTTTGTCCGTGGGAAGCGGCGTCGTTTCGAGCGTAGCATAATTAATGCAAGAAATCTTGCAATAAATGAGCTGGGAATTGCCTGGTTACAGTCAGGAAAGAGGAAACCGGCGCGCACCGTGGGAACGGAGCTAAGGTCTTTTTTTCCTCGCTGAATAAAACTCATCTCCTTAAATATCTGGCGGCGACCGAAGCGTAACCAGCCTCGAAAGAGGAGACCTACTGAAACAAAACGGTCTGCCGCGCAAAGGAAAAAAGCAGCGTTATCTTCGAAGCTTCGCTGTAGATTAATAAAAATAGTGCTACCGAATAGGATTGCGAATGGCATTAGGCGCGTAGCAGACGCAGAGTCAGAGTTCACTCCATTACTAGAACTGTGCGTGTGCATATTCATGTTAATAAATTAATTGTGCCGTCGACTGCGCCGCAAACTCTCTAACACAGCGACGCTATTTGCATCGGTGCATCGCCGATACAGTTTGCGCTATTATATAATGAAATTTATCTAGCGATTGTATTACAAGCAGAGAAACTCGCTTGCGGAGCACCGAACGGTGGCTTCGCGACAAACGCAGCAAAAATGATGTCTACACAGTCAAAAAGGTTATAGCAGCATCGTCGATAGGAAACCGTCTCTTATTGCGTCTTTACTAAATCAATAAAAAAATCAAAATAATCAAAGCGAGATCATCCTTCGCTAAACCGTCCACCAAAATTTTACCAAAAAAAACGTAAGATCCATACAAATAGCTCCAAAAAACATACCTGATGCAAACTATACAAATCAGGTTAGCGTATCTTTTCCAACCGATACACAGGATAAATATAGACGATACTAAACCACGAATTAAAAGAGCATCCAAGGCGTCGATCGATCAAAACTCATTCGCAATACCGAAGATAGATGAGTGAGAGACTCCAGAAGGCATTGTGTTTATTTACATGCGAGTCGCCGAGATTGCGTTGATGATGCGATGCCTCAATCCGAGGGTCCTCGGAGCATCCAATAGAAAAGCACCCAATCGAAAAGCACCCGAAAAAAAAAACTCTGTCCAGCGAGATGAAATAAAACGCGCACTCACCTCGGCTACAGACCGTCGCCGCCGCTGGCGTGCGACTTTCCCACGGCAATCATCATCCTCGTCGTCGTCGTCGGCGCGGGGGAGGGGCGCTTGGTCAGAACCGTTTTACAGCGGTGATAAGCGACGAGAGCTGCAGCAGCACAGTGCGCGCGGCATCACACGAGGAACATCCAAGCTTCACGCGTGCAGCACAGCAGCAGTGATGAAACACACACAAAAACCGGGGAGACCGCACCGAGCCGCCGCCGCCGCTGCTGCTGCCGTCGCGACCGACGAAAACGTTCGGCACAGACGTAGGCCTGGGTCCCTCTAATCCATTCAAAAAACACCTGTTCACTTTCCGAATTTTCCGAACAGTCCTGCCAACCCCCGAAACAGGCGGTCGGCGCTGCGCGCGCGCCAATTCAAAACTTACGTCGAGGCGACTCCGCTCGCGGCTGATGCGAAAATGGGTTTTATATTCCGTTTAGCCGGACAAGATTTGCGAACGTTATTCACGAGACTGTAGAGTCAGGAGTCATCTCTCTGATGATTTAAAAAAAAAGTCAGGCAGCAGAAGTGGTGGGAGCGATGAGCGATTCGTCGCCAAAGCCGATGCACAAAATTTTTCAGCGTTATTCACGAGACTGAAGAGTCAGGATTCATCTCGCTGATTAAAAAAAAGTCAGGCAGCAGAATTAGTGTGAGCGATGAGCGATTCGTCGCCAAAGCCGATGCACAAAATTGTTGAACGTGAATTCACGAAACCGGAGAGCCAGGAGTCATCTCTCTGATTAAAAAAAAAGTCAGGCAGCAGAAGTGGTATAAGCGATGAGCGATTCGTCGCCAAAGCCGATGCACAAAATTTCTAAACGTGAATTCACAAGACTGAAGAGCCAGGAGTCATCTCTCTGATTAAAAAAAAAAAAAAACGTCAGGCAGCAGCAGAAGTGGTGGGAGCGTCGCGTGGCTCCGACGTCTCTCGCTGGCGATGCTCCCGAACGGACTAAACTCGTCAGTCTGATCGTCGTCGTACAAACTAAGGTAGAGACCCGCGAGCCGCGCGTAGAGTTATTACTGCCGGTTAAGTGGTTGCAGTTGCTATTGTTTTACCGCTGTACAATGGTCGACCCTAGCGCCTCCTCCACCCTCTTCGCGCGCTTCTATCTCGGTCGGCAGCAGCAGCAGCAGCAGCAGCAGCGAACAGTGCTCAGCAGATGCCCCGCTCGACTAGCGCGTTCGGCGGGCAGCCACCGCCGAAGCCGACGGCAGTATACACTTTGGCTTCCCCCTCTCCCCTTCGGCCGCGCGCGCGGCGTGGAATTGCTGCCGCAAAAGGATGTTGGGGTTACCATGGGGGGCGTGGGAAAAACCTGCTGTGGGAAAGAGTGGGTGGCCTCTACCTCACTCCACTTCTCTGCGCGCGCGATCATGACGATATAGTACTGCGATATAATCCCTCTGCTCGCCGTATAGATATATATACATGTGTATATATACAATGTGTAAGCTTGTGTGCAGTTATGTGCATCCCTGTGATACATATTACTGTACATAGGCATAGGTACACCGCCGGGCAACTGTATATATACTTTTAAGACGCGCGTATATAGTTTTAAGCGACTATCGCGCAACTATAGCGGAACGGCGCGATAGAGCCTTCTTACTATCACTCAAAGGTTGTATGTATATAACGCGACGTGTGTATATATATGCATGATTCGTATAGGAGACCGTATTCATTTCTGCGCTAAAGCCCTTTATTACGAGGAACGCGCTTTTTCCGCTTCTCTTGGGTCTTCTTCTCTCGTATCGCGGAGGAGCCATGCGTGTTTTTCATCAATTTATCATCATTCCCATTCCCCCCGACATTCGTCACGCTGGGGATGCTCCTCTCCGTCGACGCTAATACATGAGAGCGATGTATGCATACTGCGATGATATACTGTGATGTATATATACTGCGGTTCGACTCGGGGCTCATGATGAGTGATGTGCAACCTTTGGGCAATCATCGAATCATCGATTATTTTACCGGTCACTATATGAGCGCGAATGGAAAAATGTAGAAGGGAAGGGAACATCAATTATTTGTAGCTGCCAATCGAACTTTGTTTCGCTGTAGTTGTGTATTATTATTATTGCAAATTGGCGGTTGCGCGCGCACGAGAGACGAGACTCAAAACACGGCGTGTTTTATCAATGAATGGCGTGTGTATCGATTGATAAGAGGCGGCCGCTGCGATTACTACGAATATCGATCACGAATCCAAATCGCTAAAATGCTGTCACGTGTGTTTCGAGGATTAAGTTTGGATTGCCGTTGCCGTTGAATTGTCCGAGTGTCGCGATGCACGAATACGGGTAGAGAGAGAATAAAGAGAGGGAGATCAGACACTGCATTCGTCGCTGCTGTCGATAAAAGGAGGATACGGAAACTAAAGGGAGGTTAAGTGGCTATAATAAAACCTACGTTTTGTTCCTTGATCAGCTGGTAAACAACGTTAAACTCGTTGAACCATGGGGGTTCACGGGTTGTGGAGATTGTTGGACGCATCTGGAAAACCCGTACCTCTGGAAACACTCGAGGGAAAAGTTTTGGCGATCGGTATCCTTTTTATGTAAACATCACCGATTTTCGAATATTCGGATTTTCGAATCTTCGATTGATTTAAAAAATAATCGACGTTCAGATCTACTTCAATTTTTCATAGATGCAATGAGCATTTTTTTCTTTCCGTACGACCAATTTACGAACAATTTTTATTTTACTCTGACTGCTGTCGAAAGCGAATCGCATTCGGGTTTAGCCGTTGTAAAAATCTTGTATATTACCTGAACTGTGGTTCTATTCTACTTCTATTTTTATAGACACAATGAGCATTTTTTTCTTTCTGTACAACCAATTTACGATTAATTTTTATTTTACTCTGACTGCTGTCGAAAGCGAAAGTGGGTTTAGCCGTTGTAAAAATTCTTGTATATTACCTGAGCTGCGGTTCTATTATACTTTTATTTTTATAGACACAATGAGCATTTTTTTTCTTTCCGTACAACCAACTTACGAGCAATTTTTATTTTACTCTGACTTCACTGTCGAAAGCAAGTTGCGTGTCGGTTTAGCCATTGTAAAATTTTTTTATATTTCCTGAGCTACGGTTAACAGACGTATCGATATGGATACACCAGGTCCTGCAGGGTTATCAGGACCGAAGAGGCAGCTCCATTCCGAACGCTCACTTACTCGGACTCTTCCACAGAATATGCAAACTTTTGTATTTCAAAATCAAGCCGGTGTTTGTGTTCGACGGAGGAGTGCCAATGCTGAAGAAAAACACCATTGTAATTATAACATCGCCGTTGCTGCATAAAACTTATATCAGGATATTCGATACGACTAACATTATTTTTCAGGCATCCCGCAAGAAGCAGAAGGCGATCGCCGCGACTAAAGCACAACAGATGAAGACGGACCTCATCCACAATCTCATAAAACACGCAGCGGTGAAAGGAGCATTGGGAAGCGGCGATAAGGATGCTTCTCAAGCTTCGACATCGTCGAAAGTCCAGAGTACAGCTGACGATATGTTCAAGCTGCCGAACATTCCAAGTCTTAACAGCAGCCAATCCGGAGAAGCTACCGACGACTACGAAGATTACGACTCCGACGACTCAGTCGATTCGAGTCCGCGAAGGCAATCCAAGTTCATCGGAAACATTCACACAGTCGACGTAACGAGCGCCGATTTTAAAGCTCTACCTGCCGACGTTCGTTACAACGTTCTCACGGATCTCAAAGAAACCAGGAAACAAAATTCCTGGGGTCGACTGCACGAGATTCCAGGAGAATCGAATCAGTTCTCGGATTATCAAATGAAGCGTTTGCTGAAGAGGCGCCGGGTGCAGGAGTCGTTGGAGACGGCGGAAAAGGAGATGGGCGGCAAGACGATGACGCTCGAGGAATTAGAAAAGCTGCTGACTGACGAAGGCATCGATACCAAAGGTCGCGACGAAGCTTTCCGAATCGCCTCCGATAGTTCGACGCGAGTTATATACATCAACAATCCGAAGTCGTTACCAAGAAGCTCTTCGACCGAGGAACCTACGAGTTCGCAAGATTCCAGTCGAGATCTACAGTCCGCGGAGCAATTGGTCTCTCGGGATTCGGGAAACGACGACGCTTCGTTTTTGACGACACCTTCGGAGTCGGTGATCGATAATATCAATGAGTACGCTTTTGATAGCGATTGGGAATCCGAGGACGAGTATATGGCTCCTTCTAAAAGTGGAACATCGTCTCCGCTGCTTGGGAAAAAATTCTTCGGCAAGCAACATTTAAATCCTGCAGTGGCGTATATGTTGGAGTACGCTGGGCTTCCACAAGAAGAAATTTTCGCACTGATTCGCAACGACAAGAAATCATCTCTCGGCAAAAAAACGGTGGATGCGGTGGATGCGGAAAGAAAAGATGAGAAGAAAACTATCGATGAAATAATTGCTTCTCCGTTGTCTCCCGAAAAGAAGTCGATCGCTGATACCGACGAACATAAACCTGGCTCTTCGAAAATGCTTACCGATGACGTAATCGATCTCACAGAAATCTCTGATACCTCAGTCGTCGATAAGTCAAATACGCAAAACGATTCCAGACAGGATTCTAAAACTACCGATGAAACAATTGCTTCTCCGTCGTCTCCCGAAAAGAAGTCGATCGCTGATACCGACGAACGTAACAAACCTGGCTCTTCGAAAATGCTTACTGATGATGTGATTGATCTCACAGAAATGTCTGATACCTCAGTCGTCGATAAATCAAATACGAAAGAAGACTCCAGGCAGGATTCGGGATTGAAGAGAAGCGAGACAAATGATTCACCTTCTACGCCGAAACCTCTGTCGTCCGATTCCGATACAGATTCGGATCTCGTTGAAATTCAGGATGTTCCGATACCGGAGTCGAACTTTGGCCTGGAGATAGTGGTTAAATCGGACGAGGCTATCAAAGAGGAAGATGATATATTCGCCGATATTTTTATGAAAGATCCGACACAGAGTTCGGATTTCAGTACGCAGGATATTTCGAGCAGTCACGATTCAACGGCGGATATGAGTCTCAGAGAGGTTTGCGAGCTTCCTTCGATAACGAAAAACACTGAAACAGCTTCGACTGACTCGTTGCCAAAATCGCCAATTATTACCATCGCATCTAAAGCTGATGTCGAGGAGTCGAAGGATTCAATGACTGTGGATGCAAAGCCTGCGGATGCAATACCTACGATATCAATATCCACAGATTCCACTCCAGCGAATTCAGCATCCGCGGATTCGGTAACTGCGGATTCAGTTCCTAAGCCATCGTCATCCCGAGCTCAAGAATTAAGCGACCAAGTGGCGAAATTTAAGCCTGAATTACTGAAAGCGAGTCAGGAAAAACTGACTTCGATGCAGGTGCATATTCACTTAGATAAAAAATATTCACTTATAATTAAAGATAGCTGAATAGTGTACTAAAAAAATGTATCATTTTTCCAGGCTGAACTGGAGAACGAACACAGCGAACTCACTGAGAATATAGGAAAGCTGGAGAGGCAAGCAACTGCCGTAACCGATCAGATGCGTATGGAAGCTGAGGTTCGCATCCACCTATTAGCGAATAAAATCGCGAGCGCTACAACATTTTATTTACCTTCTTTCGTTGGCCTTTAGCATCTTTTACGACTGTTCGGAATCCCGTATATCGTCGCACCTATGGAAGCCGAGGCGCAGTGCGCCTACTTGGAAAGTATCGAGCTTACCGACGGCACCGTGACCGACGATTCCGATATATGGCTCTTCGGCGGACGCTGCGTTTACAAGAATTTTTTCAACAACAACAAAAGAGTCATGCAGTACAAATTGAGCGACATTCAACATCACTTCAGTGCGATATTAATCACTTTCCTAATTTAGTTCGATTCTTTTCGCCGTACTTTTTGACCGAACGGATTTTCCACGGTTTTTTTCATTCTTTTTTTCAGAACTCTCGCGCCAACAAATGATTCAACTGGCGCTTCTCGTCGGCAGCGATTACACCGTCGGCGTTTCGGGAATCGGTCCGGTGACTGCTCTCGAAGTTCTGGCGGCTTTTCCCTCCGAAGGCGACAATCTTCTCAACGGCTTGACGAGATTTTGCTCGTGGATCAAATCCGGAAGATCGGCGAGTCCTGGTCGCGCCGCTCTTCGCAGCAAACTCCGCAACGTGGAGATCGACAGAGGTAATATCATCAGTAAAAAAATAAATACTGAAAAAAAGAAGAATCTAATTGGCTAATTTTTTTTTTCATTTAGGGTTTCCGAGTCAAGCCGTGGTCCAGGCCTACCTATTCCCGACGGTCGACGAGTCGAAAGAGGCATTCACGTGGAACAAGCCCAATTTGACGCTTCTGAAGGACTACGCGCGACAAAAGTTCGGCTGGACGAAATTGAAATTCGAGGAAACGATCGGACCGGTGGTGAAGAAATTGGCGGAGGCGAGAACGCAGAAAGACCTGACGTCGTATTTTCGCGTTGACACTGTGCCGAAGTCGATTGAAACGAATCTGAGCAAGAGAGTGAAAAAAGCTGTGGAGCGACTTGGCAACGGAGCTGCCGCATCGGACGGTCTCGAGGAAGCGAAGGAGCCTAAGCGACGAAGAGGCAAAGGCAAAGTCGTGAAAACCGACGAACTCGAATCGGGATTTTTTACGACGATGCCGGAGGAGAAGGTGGGGGAGCAGCCGTCGAGTACGGTGGGATCCGACGCCGTCGGCTCGGCCACAACCTCAGCGGCGAAGGGGAGCAGCGCGGCAGGAACCGCCGCTCTGCGTAACGGTAAAAATCTCGAGGAATATATTCCGCAGCGTGAGAAAGACAAGGCGAACGCGTTGAAGAAGAAATTAAAGGCCATCGAGGTTTTTCGAAAGTCGAAGAAGGGTCCGGGAAGCACGAAGAAAGCCAAACGAACCGTGCGAAACGTGAAGAAAAAGGCTGATCTCTCGGAGAGCAGCGACAGTAATTAATTAATCACCGAGTGATACGTTTGTAATGAATGAAGCATGTACGTCGTCAGTATTAAATAATTTTTCTAGGCTGTGTGAATAAAATTATTTTTGTACTAAAAAAATAACCTGCTTTATTTGTTCATTCTAAGCACTGCAATACTTTGGTCCACCGATAAAAACGCACAAAATTGTAACGTTACAAAAAAAATGAGAGCGCGTAATCGTCGATTGTATTCGTTCAGTTTTGCCGATAATTCGTCAGAAACCGGAGACGGATCCTTCCCGACGATAATCCGAGTTGGCGGTCACTCGGCCGTCGTTTTGGGCTATCACCGTTATCGCACTTCCGATACCCGTGTAAGCCGAGGCGTTGTGTCCGAGCGATCGCAGATACGACAGAATTGTCTCGTTGAACTTTGGCTCGTAGCTGACTTCCATCGGCAACAACTGCGGATCATTCGTAATCACAATCAATTATCGTTGCGAACGGACATTGTCATCCATCCGTTGTGAACGAGTGATTCAGCAGATTACTGCGTTTGCGGTAATTGCTGCGCCATAATTCCGCGGATCGATATTTAGCGATAACCGTAGGAAATTTACGTACCTGGTGATGAAGCCTCCGTGCGTCGGTGGCTTCTTTTACGTCGTATCCCGACCACAAGTTCAATATCATCGTCGACGCAATAGCCGTCGTTATTTTCGTTCCCCCGGCCGCGCCGATGACCAGGCGAACTTTTTTGTTATCGTCCACCTGGAAAATAACAAACATGGAGGAATTTGAAATATAACGCCAAGAACCTATCTTTATGAATGCAAATAGACTCACGACTATCGTCGGTGTCATCGAGCTCAACGGCCTTTTGCCGGGTTTGATAAAATTCGCAGGCGACGGCGGAAGGTCGAAGCCGTTCGTGATACCCGGCGAACTGAAGTCATCCATCTCGTCGTTGAATATTATACCCGTGCTTCTCGAGCGTCGCATGGCTCCCAAACTGCATGGTTATTATCGTGTTAGACGCTTTTTGTTTTACAAAAAGGATAAAAAAATTAGAAAAGATCCTTTCAATGATCCATCAATAATCCTTTTTGTGTTTCATAAAAAGGATAAAAAAATTAGAAAAGATCCTGTCAATGATCCTTCGATGATCCTTTTTGTTTTATAAAAAGGATCATTGAACGTACACCTGATTGATGGTCGACGTAACAGAAACCGCAGAGCCGTCGGGCGCAAGGACGGAAATGTGAGCGGTGCCGGCGTGTTCGATTGGTTCGACCGTCGCACCGTAATACTGAGGCTTAAGACTCGTCCAGTCGTCTTTTATAGATTGCCGGATCTTCTTCGCGTACGATTGCGACGTGAGATTCGCGACGAGACTGTCTGGAAAATGAATAATGTCTCTGAATGCTTTTTGTCATCATTTTTTGGTTACCGCGCAATGTTAAAAAATCTCGACGAACCGATGTCCTCGTAGTCAGGGTCCGCGAGTTCGGTGCGCCGAGCGTACGCCCACTTAAAAGTCTCGACGATCCTCTGCCAGAAGACCTTTTCGTTTGTCGTTGGCACAAGATCGCTCAGAACGTTCATTATGAAGCTGAGAATGACTCCAGAAGCCGGCGGCGGTGCTGTGTACATCGTCAAATTTCCGATCTTCGTCGCGATCGGTTTTTTCCACTTCACGCTGCGAGAAATAAAAAGTATAAACGATACAATTGAGAATCGCTTCGAAGGAGAAAGTAATGACTCTGCTCAATTATTGGGACGATAGCTTTTTGTTGATGCTCAAGAAAGCAAAGGAATAGGGTAGACGTACCATTTTTGGCCATCTTAGAACTGATTGTGGCCATAACATTCAAAGGAATAAAACATAAAATTGAATTATTAAAACAAATCGAGCAGATCATTCAGTGAATTGATATGAATTTAAAAAAAGTCAACGTGCTGAAAAAAAAATTATTTAAAGAGTAAAATAATAAAAATGGCCACACTCGGTACAGTGGCCACTAAAGGTACGTTTACCCTACCTAAAGGTCTCTACAAACGATCTGCGCGTACGTGTAATTCCGCAAATCATCTATTTCCATGATTCCGCCGAATGCTTTGATCTCATCGATCAATTGTTGACCCATAGTGCCATTGTAGAAGGTCTCAATGGCATTTCCCATCGAAAGAGTCCGCAGAGTCTCTGCGAGTCGCGGCCTCTTTATTCTATCGCCAACCTGCGTCAACAATAATACGTTTATCAACGATCGCGAGTCAACGATTAGAGCGTTGCGACGCAATTTCGAACGCGCCGCAATCAGTGAGACAAAACAAAAAGTTGAGATACCGACGGTCCACGTGAAATTTGTTTTCGGGTTTATCAGTATTTCCGCCAATGTCGGTTCCGCGCGTATCAGCGACACTTTTTTTCTCAGGGAATCGGAGAGGTACTGATTCACGAGTGATCCTTTCTCGCACAGTTTTATCGCTCCGGCGAACAGATCTTGCCAGGGGACGTTCCCGTATTTTTTGTGGGCTTCCCAGTAGCCGAGCAGTTCACCTGGAACCGCTACCGCTTTGCCACCTGTAAAAAATCGCACGTGAGGTTCGTCTGCATTGTTAAAAAAAAAATGTCCATATGAAATGCTATATTTACAGCTACTAGCAAAATAATGTGCTCGCTTCGCTCGCACCGCTTGCCTTTCATTTCTTTTCTTGTGGCCAATAAGTACAGCCATTAAAAATGTTCGACTTTCGATGTGTCATGTACTTTTTATTTAAGAGTGGATTAGTTCGATCTTAAGGGATCGTCACAGTGTGAAATAAAAAAAAATCGATTTTTTTTTTCATTGTCGGATAGTATACACGGTTATAAACATTCTGTTAAATTTTTTTATCGAAATTCGAATTATTTCAGTCGCTACAGCCTTTCTTAGAGAAAGGGATTGCAGCGTGACAGTGGCGTGTGCAAACTTTAAACGCGTTTTTCTCGGAATGTTGTTTTTCAAAACGGTGTCCACTCTCAAATGAAGAGTTATGACGATATCGATTTCAAATTTTGAGAGAAAATTTCTAACGTCATTCTCTATCGCGCTATGAAAGCTTTTTTTTTTTTTATTAAATCTTCCTATTTTTTTTTACGAAAAACTGTCGAAAAAAAGGGCTAGATTCGATAATTTTCGTTCAAACCGACGCCATTTTGTCAAATTAAAAAAAAAAAAACTCCCATAGCGCGATAGCGAACTTCCTACAGATTAATAATCTTTTTGAAATTTTTGGTTCAGATAAAAATTGCGGCCGCAATCGTGGACATAATGCAGGACCTTTCTTTTACACGAGCTATTTAAACAATTTATATCATTATTATACATTAAAGAAATGCACATAACAAAAATCATTTTGTATTCTTCAAGAATGTACTTATTTATTTAAAAACAACAGACCAATTGGTTCATTACAACTTAAAAAAAAAAATTCGCGAAAATCATTGATTTTTCGGAGGGTCACACTGTGACGATCCCATAAGGACTCACCGAACTGAGCAGCGGTTGCATTACCCTCGAACATATCTTTGTGCGCGGCTGCGGGAGCCGTCTCCCTCGCGTCTAGATACGTCGCCTGACCTCCGTTCGCCGGATCCCATATAGTCATGAAGAATCCACCTCCGAGTCCCATGCTACGGTGTAACATGTAATTAAGTTATTAACTCGCCTCGCAATAACGGTTCGAAATATCCGCAATGAGGTCACTGACCTGTGTAACGAGGCAACCCCTTCGCACAGCAGCGAAGCAATGGCGCCGTCGACCGCTGAGCCATTTCTCGCCAGTATTTCCATCCCTATGTCCGAACATTCTTGTCCGTTCGACGACACCGCTGCCTGAAATAAATAAAAGTGCCTTTTAGTTACACTGCGAACATTTTTTAATTTTTAATAATTATAATCAGTGGCAAATGAATGAACTTTTGGTTTGAGAAAAAAAAAGAGTGCGTTGGGAACATAAAAATTATCATAATTCCGTTTGTATTTATTGTCTTATCGGCAACAAAAATTTGAAAAAATCTTATTAAGTGCATCGATCAGTCTGCACGAAATATTTACCTTTGTGAAGACTCCCAACTCGGAATTGCTTATAAATTTGTTGCCCCAGCCCCGCGTACTAATATCCTCGGACTTTTGACTTGTCACCACGAACACAGCGACCATCAAAGCCAATATTACCACAAGGACCACTCCTCCGACTATGGCTTTGGTTTTTTTGATCCTGAAAAATAAACGGAGAAATAAATAAGCAAAAAAAAAAAGTTTTTTCCGCCCGTTTCACTTTTTATTTTTTTTTCGCAAATTTTCTGAAGGTCGAAATTCGGACCACAATCAGACCACAATAGAGAAGTGCTGTAACAGAGGCCGCGAAAAGAGAAACGAGAATATAATTGATGTCGTCCTTCAGTTTGGTACACAAAGTGCGTCGTAAACCTCGGCAGCGTGATAACGTAAATGGGAACTCGCGACGTTAATGCACAGAGCTCGGAAATAAGGACAATTTGCTGGAACAGTTAACCCTCGCTGATCCATCAAGATCTCTATCTAAGTGACATACAAATTGACACAGCACCTAAGTACATCGCAATTGAGCTGCTAAGTACTCCGTTTCTCGAGGTTCTTACATCAGCGATTCATCGAATCGACGCTCGTTGTTACAATACTTAACATTATAATTATACCATAAGTCGCCGGATAATATTGCGCTAATTAACGAAATCGAAGCGCGAATAACGGCGAAAAGCAACATCGTTGCTCGATCGATGATCCAACACTGCAGCGTCTATATAAATCGCTGAAACTGAAATAAAAATCGTGTTACGATCGAACACATTTTTTAATCTTAGTTGAAAAATGTTTTACATTAAGTGACAATTTGTGTTATTAAAAAAAAACCATAGTAACGGGAACAAACAATTTTTCTCGGAGCGGAAACAGATTCTGGACAAGATTTTTGTCTTATCAAGTCGAGATAACATTTCGAATTCGACACATTTTTTAATCTTAGTTGAAAAATGTTTTACATTAAGTGACAATTTGTGTTATTCTAAAAAAAAAAAAAAAAACATAGTAACGGGAACAGACAATTTTTTCCAGAGCGGAAACAGATTCCGAACAAGATTTTTGTTCTTATCAAGTCGAGATAACATTTTTTGTAACTCATGCACGTAATGTCGCACATTTCGTGCCCGCAAAGCGTGCGTGAGATCGCGTATTATGCTCATGTCAACGTAGATAATTTCACGTACGCCATCTGGTGCGTGAAGTTATCTACATTACTTCACGCACACATTGGCGTGCGTGAAACTATCTACAAGATGATCTCACGCACGCTTTGCAGGCACGAAGATGTGCGACATCACGTTGACATTCGTTACAAAAAGTAGTATGTGATACATGGGCGACAAAGCGGCCATCCCGCGGAGGTTAGGAAGCAGTGCACTCGCCTCCTCTCGTGCTACAAACAACACTCGGCTTCGCCTCGTGTCGTTGTAGCACTCGATTTGGCGAGTGCGCCGCTTCCTAACCTCCGCGCGTAATGGCCGCTTTCTCGCCCTTGTATCACAAAGTACTATTGTGTCACTAGGCGCCGGCAATCGAGGCGATCGTAAAAGTCACCGCCGCGATCCTAATCTCAGTCATCTTATCAGTGGTGGAATTATGAATACATTTTCCATCGCGCTAATCGACTCGTTGTCGAGTATCGTCTGCGAGATAACGTAGATAACTGCACATCCTTTACACTGACTCAGAGATACGCGAAGATAGTGCGAAGAGATTCGCCGATAAATTACGGAAATTCACGCAAGATCAACCAATTGACCGGTCGGTTTGTTGTACGTTGGATTTTCCAAAACAATTGCGTACGTTGCTTATCCTCCGCTACATTCCGTAATAAGTCAAAATAGATAAGTTACTTCCGTCGTCGCTGTCTCCGTCGTTAAAACTAGCGCTGATAAAAACAACGATTATATTCGCTATAATAGACGACGCATTTTATCGCATTTTAACGCTAATACGTTTCGTATCCGCTGTGCGCATGCTCGTCCGCTTTTCGCTGTACGATTTTTTACGTCGACGCGAGAATTTCTCGGAATGCCGAGACGCATGTCACGATGCTAAGAATAAATGCAATTGCATGTTTTTTTATTCATTAATTCGCACGGTAGGCGACGCAGCCGGTCTGGAAATGTGAACTTGGAATATCGATAGTATAGATGTTAGTGGCTACTTATTGTGGCCATTATTATCATTTTTTTCTTGAAATTATTTTTCTCCCATATTTTGCAATCAAATTTACATAAATTTGTGGAATGATCTACTCATCGTTTTTTTATGCGATTAAATGTAGTTTGCAGTTAAAGTTTTATTGCTATGAATGTGATGGCCACAACATATTAAATGCAGTTATAGTTTTATTGCTATGAATGTGATGGCCACAATCGGCCCTAAAATGGCCAAAAACGGTACGGCTACCCTATTAGTGCCGTTGAGTCTTTGAGGGACGCAGTTCGGGTCGCGCAGAGTCAGTTCAGCAGATCGTCGAAACCGCGCGAAGTCTCGGGCCACGTGTTCAGAAACGTCGAGAGGCTCTTCGCTGCATCAGCGGAGTGGTCGTTAGTTGCGTGCACGATCCTCGTTATGCGACATTATGTTACACTAACATCTACTATCATAACGCTTAGACACGTATCCAGTGTTATAAACCGACATCTCGATTTAACTCAGCGCCGCGTCGTTAGCAACGCTTAACCGCAATCAGCGGATGTGTCGGTGCGCAACGAAAACACGAAAAGGGACATCAATGCTCGATCGAAGCGCCGAACAATGTTACAGCAACTATTCAGCTCCACAGCTGCAGTTTGATCGTCGCGATTCCGAATTCGCCGAAAATAACGATCGAAAGTATGTCGACGAGCATTTGGAAAAATCAGTCCCATTAACTGAAGTAAAATAGTACGAAAAATACTGTCACTCAGCACAAAATACATTCAACTAAACCTTAACTCCCCAACATTATCTCATTGAGATCACTGCTATATTTACAATGGTTCCACTTCCACCGCTCACCGATCGTCGCCGCATAAATGACACGTTCAGCGCTCGTTCGTCGCTCGTTTATCGGTGTCAAATACAACGTGACTCTCAGGTGTGTTTATTTAGCCTCGGTTGTTACTTTCGCCCACTCGAAGCACTGTTCACTCACTATCGTCGCAGTCGTTTGTCACGTGACGATCCTCGAACGTGCGAAGCTCGATTTTTGTAAAAAAAAAAAAACAATGTGGCTATTCGCACTCTTCTTCGTGGATCGTTAAAATTCCTTTTTAAGGCGGAAAATTTCCGCTTTAGTACTATATAAAAATTTAAAAAAAAACACGAAAAAAGAGTGCCAAAAATTAACCTAAGGGTCACGATCGACGATCCAGGAAAAAGCGTGCGAATAGCCACATCGAAAAAAAAGCTGTGACAGTTAAACGGCGTCACAAACGCGACTCGTAGGTGTGTTTATTTAGCCTCGGTTGTTACTTTCGCTCACTCGAACATCGGTTCACTATCGTCGCAGTCGTTGGTCACGTGATGAGTTATTTATCCTCGAACGTGCGAATTTCGATTTTTTCGAAAAAAAAAAGCTGCGACAGTTAAACGGCGCCACAAACGCGACTCTTAGGTGTGTTTATTTAGCCTCGGTTGTTACTTTCGCTCACTCGAACATCGGTTCACTATCGTCGCAGTCGTTGGTCACGTGACGAGTTTATTTATCCTCGAACGTGCGAATTTCGATTTTTTCGAAAAAAATACGCTGCGACAGTTACACGACGTCACAAAAGCGAAGCACGCGCGATATTCACCGGTTTAAGGGACAGAAACGAGGAACAGGTATTTTTTTACTTACCCGCAAATCATATTCAGACTGACCCGAACAGTGCGGCACCGGTTTGTCTATCGGACAGGGCTGGGTGTCTGCGCTCGACTGAACGCTTCACAATGACCAGTCGTTTCACCCGGAGACTATACAGGCGCCTTGCAACGCGGCTTCGGTAAACGCTTCCCCCTCCTCCGGATCATTCGCGAGACATTCACGGATGTCGGAAAGCCAATAAAAATGCAAAGTGTGTCGCGAGCAGCGAAGTTTACTGAGCCTACGCATTTCTCAAAACTTGATAAATTCGATCTCTTCGATATGTAACTCATTATAGTGGTTGGGTAGGGTTTTTTCCCACATCGACGTATCACGCTGCTCGTCTCGGTGTCAATATGTAATCGGCTCGACTCGTCGGAGGTGTTACTCAAGTATATTCCAATCTCTCCGGCGGATTTCGCGATTTCGACATCTATGGAACGTGCGCGAAGTGTCGATTGATTCAATCGACACTTTTGTCAATCGCGCGATTTTATTTGCTCGATGCACCGGATTGGCCCTTTTTACTTGGCCTGTGATAAGGTATCGCCCTTCCATCGTGATTTACGGCATTTGCGTATCTCTGCAACTAAGCGAATTAAAGTGAAGGGAGCGCGCAACTGAGCATAAGCAAATTTATGCGACTCCGGCGCATAAATTTATAGAATATGCTCTAAAAAATTCCACGCGATAAATGTGTTTATTTTTATTTTTAAGGACGTATTTAAACAATTCTAACCAAATTTTTACATATCTTCTGCCAATAATAATAACAATGTGCAACGGACATTGCTCAAAAAAATTCCACGCGATAAATGTGTTAATTTTTTATTTTAAGGACGTATTTAAACAATTCTAATCAAACGTTTACACATCTTCTGCCAATAATAATAACAATGTGCATCGGACACACGAAAAGCCAAACGAAAGTGTGCAAAAAAAACACAGAAGAGCGAAGTCTGAGAGTAATCGCAACTAATTGGAGCACCGATTGCGAAACATGCAAAATAATTCGTCAGTTGAAATAAAAAAGTGGCCTATTACATGAATGACCCACAGCTGTCTCGATTGACACTTCGAGGCGTCCGTGACCTTCACCAAGAGTCGGAGGAGCACTTATCCTTCACGGGATAATTTTGATTAATAAAAATAACGGTTGACCACCAAATGCTCTAATAATTAGGTTGACCACCAATCGACCACCAATCGATAGCATTGAAAATTAGCTTCATTCAAACTTCGGCTATCTTTAAATCGTTCCTTCCAGCACCTTCGCCACCGGATCGTATAAAAGCAATGTGCTAAATCGCTTCTTCGCGATTTAGCGTCAATCGTCGCGACGCGTTCGAGCATTATTATTAATTTACTCGATGCTGCGATAAGATTACGACTGTGCGACACTTCGCGCACGGAAGCGCACTTTCGATGTGTCGCTTACAGTGAGTCTCAGACGCGCTGATTTCGCTGCAGATTGGCGAGCGCCTCGCAGTCATCATTGTGATTATTGCGCCGCTGCTGCCGCTGCTTCCCTCAAACTACGCTGTGAAGTTAGCTGCGGGTCGCCGACGATATTCGAGCTCGGCGCCCCGGCAAAGATGGCTGCCAACTTGAAAACGAGCAACGCGCTTCATCATCGCCGCAGCGGCGTCTCGTCCTGCCGACAGTTGCGAGTGAAGTTATCAACGTCGCCACCGGGAAACGGTCAAGTCATTTAGCTGACTTAACTCCAAGCGAAATCGTCCAACAGTTTTCTTTAGAGAATTTACAATGGCAGCCCGTTACGACCGTGCGATCACTGTATTCTCGCCGGACGGACATCTCCTCCAGGTGGAATACGCCCAGGAAGCCGTGCGAAAAGGATCAACAGCGGTACGTCCACTTCGACCGTTTTAACCTCAAATAACAGACCAACCATTGTCCCTGCATCATTTTTCCTCCGAGTCCCTTTACCGGTTTTCCCGGTGGAAGTCTGACGAATATTCTCGGCTTTCGAGAGATGAGAATATTGCCATTTGTTTTTCTCTGCGTCTCAAGGTCGGCGTGCGAGGCAATGACGTTGTTGTCCTGGGAGTCGAGAAGAAGTCGGTTGCCAAACTTCAGGAGGAGCGCACAGTCCGGAAAATATGCCTCCTGGATGATCACGTAGTCATGGCTTTTGCTGGTAATTAGAATCTGCAGGATTGTTATGTTTTTTTTGGGATTGGTCTAAAACGGAGAGATTTTTGTGTTAAGGTTTGACCGCCGACGCCAGGGTTCTGATCAATCGTGCACAGATTGAATGCCAGAGCCACAAATTGACTGTCGAGGATCCCGTCACATTGGAGTACATAACACGTTACATCGCAGGTAATTTACAATATTTTTTTTGCTGTACTGTTTCTTTTGATTAAAATTGTTAAGCGACGATGTTACGTTCGCAGGACTCAAGCAGAAGTACACTCAGAGCAACGGCAGAAGGCCCTTTGGTATATCTTGCCTCTTAGCTGGCTTTGATTACGACGGAGTTCCCCATCTGTATCAGACAGAGCCGTCAGGCATCTATTACGAGTGGAAAGTAAGCGCAGTGTTGGTTTGTGTTCGTGTGAGAATTTTAAACTGAATCGGTTGATTAATCTGGGGCTGATTTGTTTGCAGGCAAATGCTACTGGTCGCAGCGCTAAAACTGTTCGGGAATTCCTAGAAAAGTATTACACACCCGAGGAAGTCGCGACGGAGAGAGGATCGATCAAGCTGGCCATCAGAGCGTTACTGGAAGTAGTGCAATCTGGACAGAAAAACTTAGAAATTGCGGTGATGCGTCGCGGTCAGCCACTGCAGGTCGGTCGTCCGGGAATTTTTATTTTTTTTTTATTGTATACCAGCCGATTGTACGTTTATTTATCGTTTATTTACAGATGCTGGACACGGACACGATAGGCGAATACGTCACGGAAATCGAGAAGGAGAAGGAGGTGGAGGCCGAAAAGAAAAAGCAGAAGAAGTGATCTAACGATATTATCAATTTTTTTTAATGTTTCGCATCGAATAAACGAACGTAATACATAATAATGAGGCTCGCGTTGGGAGTTGCTCGGTTCATTTTCGAGATTTTCGTCTCATTATTTTCGACCTGTTTCCTCGGCGACAGCTTTTATCGAAACTCAGTACCAAGGATGGCCAATATTTAAATAAGAAGCATTTGAATGAAAATAATTGTTGCAGTGCGATAAAATGCTTCGTGTTTCTTCAATAGAAAAGTAATGTGGTCGGAAAATAAAAATGCTTGATATCGATGGTTTCTAAAGGCAGGATATTTTGATTTTTTAAATATTTATAAATGAATTTTTATTTTTGCACTGCCCATCCTTGACACACGTTTGTCGATTCTTTTGCTGTTTTTCATGACGAACAAGCGAATCTATTCCTAACACCGAGAAACGGTGCACTCTTCAAAAATGCTGTGCAACATTTACTTAGAGAGTAGAAAAACGCAGCTGCGGCCAGCCGATCTTTGGTCGTTCAGTAACGTTGATTCTCAGGTATGAATTCCGGCGACAGAGATCTTCCACGATGGTTGAATGTCTGGAAAGACGGCAAGTTGCGCAGTGTTTCCCACGACTTGTTCTCCAAATCTACGACCGCTCGAATCTCTTTGAAATCCCCAGCTATGTACATTGCTCCGTACATAACGACAAAAAGACTCAGAACTCCCTGAATGAGAATCTAAAACACAAAACATTTTTTTTTTTTTTTTTTTTTTTTTTTTTTGATAAAAAAATAGATCTGTCGCAATTAAATTACTTACGTCGATTGGAAGGGTTGTGAACTCTTGCTCGGTTATTCGCAGATAAGATCGATCTGAAATCCGTCAAATTGTCAATTGACTCCACCTTCGAGCAACGAAGTATTTAATTTTTTTTCTGGGAAACTTACGCTGAGCTGCGGAATACGCTGCGTGGAGTATTGAGACGAATCCGAGAAACGTCACAAATTTGTGAGTCGCTGTGGCCGGCATGATTTTCGATAATTATTTCAAATGACCTTTTTTTGACTAGTCAGTGCAGAACAACAGAACACAACGATTTTGAGGTTAATGTAGTCTGCTGCGGTGTTTGCGTAGATTTTACTACTGTCTTATGAGAGGAGGGGGGCAATAAGCCGTTCTGATTGGTCGCGGCTGACCAGCAGTCGACCAGTCCATAACCCAATCCGATCCGTTCCAGCATCGACATTTGTGTGCAAAAGTGAAATTGTTAGGCGATAGCAACAATTGACTCAAGGATCTCGTTTGCAAATACGTAAAGCAAAAATGTGTATATAGTACAGATCGAGTCGAAGGTAAATTCTTCTGATCTGAATTTTGGTGAACAATGACCACTCAAGGTTAGGAGGCTTTTTTATACAATAAATTCATGTGTATAAAATGATTTGTTTACATTTTTTTTTATAATCTACAATTTTTAATGCATAATAATTTGCAATTGCAGAGCATTCGGTTACTCTTCCTGACTCGGGGGATGTACCCAATGAACCAGTAATGCACTATAAAACACAATTTGTCGGCTTGGATGGAGAACCTGGAGAATCAAATTGTTTACTGTGTAACCGCAAGTTTGTTCTGCCGACGGACGAAAAATTGTTTCTCACTCATCTCTTTGAGACGCACAGACTTGTTATAGGTGATGTTTGGAAAATAGCGAGTTTGAGAAGGTAATTACTTATTTTTATCGCATTTGTATATTTGCAGTCATGGATAAAATGAGCTACTGAATTAATTAATAATTTATTGTGAATTTTTTAGTTACGTACATTACTGGTGCGTAAAATTCAAGGAACAACCAATAACTACTTATTGCACAACAATTCTGATGGATTGTACTCCAGATGGGAAACCAAGCAAAAACGAAACTTATTATTTGTTATCCGATTGCATAACCGAAGATCGAACTCTTAGAGACGAATTGCACAGAGCCAGACTGGTAGCTTTCAATTTCGATTCGCGGTGATAATATTGGACAAATTAATAATTATATTAATTCGATGTTTCTCGTTTTCGAGGATTGGGTTTTATCGGAGCAAACCCGAGAAAGAACAGACGCGACTTTCAAGCGTGGCTGTATCTTCTGCAGAATGGAATTAGTTGGCTCTCGATCGAATTATCTCAACCATCTTTCGCAGAAGCACAACGTTCAATTAGGAAAGCCGGAAAATCTCGTCTTCGTTGATCAATTGCTCGATAGAATTCAGCGAAGTATCGAAAGGTGACGAAAAACTAACGCTTTAAAAAGATAACATACTCAGAGTAATTCGAAAATGTTTTTTAAACAGCTTGACCTGTATTTATTGCGAGAAAATATTCAAAGATCGCAATGTACTGAAGGAGCACATGCGGAAAAAATTGCACAAAAGAATTAATCCTAGCAACAAAACGTATGACAAGTACTATGTCACGAATTATTTGGAGGCCGGCAATGTTTGGCGACAGAGACAGGTAAAATAGTTTGGCGGAATTATTTATTGTCAGACGAGAGGTAAAAAAAAACTAAAACAATTTTTATGCTTAAAGCAAGGAGATTCAGGTCGAACGGATGAGTTGGCTGATAACGGAAGTGATAATGAGGATGAAGAGAGCTCGTGGGGAGATTGGGACGGCGACGTCGTCGTCATAACGTGCCTCTTCTGTTCTACGGCCAACGATGATTTTTCTCAGATTCTTCGACATATGAAAGACGAGCATAATTTCGATTTTCAGTTGTTCACAAAAGATTTAAACTTCTATGAGAAAGTAAGCGCTAAAATAGTGAAAATTCGTCAAGTAAAATGCGTTTTTTCCCTCGAACTCAATTTTTTACGAATTTTTGTTGATTGCCTATCAGGTCAAAGTAGTAAATTACGTGCGGAGACAGATAAGCGTAAAGAAATGCGTTTATTGCGACGAAGACGCCGATAATGTTTTGGAACATATGCGCGAAAAGGAACACGAACGATTACCCCCTTCGCGGGTATGGAATCAACCTGTATTCTATTTTCCAATGTGCGAGACGGATTCTTTCCTGTATAATCTTGACTCGAACAGTGATAGCGAGGATGATGTTACCGCCAATATCTCCGAAAAAATGTACGTTCAACTGCAATGAGTGACTCAGTTTTCTTACTTAGTATTTTTAATAGTATTTTTTATTTCAGGAAAAATCTTTAACAAAATTTTCCGGTTCCACCAGAAGAGATTCCTCCAGAACAACGAAAATCGAATGTACATAATAATAAATAATAATTGTATTTTTGAATTTTAAAGCTAGAATCGCTGGTTTACTTGTCACTTTTTCGAAACAGTCCTCTTGTTCGGACCTTCGACATCGGTCGAGTCGACGCATTGCCCGTTTGCGTTTCCTGGGGTTTCTTTTTTTCGTGTAGAGCGGAGTACAGTGCGTTTGCATCGTTTTTATGACCCATCAATGCTACTAATTCATCCTGAAAAAATATATATGGAATATTAGTATCGCAATTATAATAGAGTTTACGCAACGAAAAGTTTGTCAATTGCCAATGTTTAAATATGTAATATCAAAGAGTCGGTTATTCAAATAAACAACTTACCAGAGACATCTTGACGAGACGATCCAAAGACCCACCATTATCCAGAATAGTGCGCAAATTCTTCGTATGGACACCCGGCAATTTGGCAACGAGGTTTTGAATGTTGCAATTGTACTTTTCCACCATAACTTTCTTGTCGACGTCGTCATCCAGACCTATTTGTGCAGCGATTTGAGGATCGGGTTGGTCTCTCCCTTGCTAAAGAAATATATAGGAATCAAAATCTATGTCAATTTCCATAACTTGGAAGAAAAATAAAATTTTACCTTCAATTCTTCGAAAAGCTGAGCGGTCGCTTGTGGACTCGGAGACCAAACGAGCTTCAGTTTCGGAAAGTGCATTGTCAGCAGTTGCAACTTTGCTGTTATATCCGAATTTTTTATATCTTTGCTGACGTAATAATTTCCCTGAAAATATGAGGGATTATTATTGTGGAGAGGGGCATTTGCATTTTTTTCTTTAGACTAAAGAAGTATAAGATCAGACTCAAACCTGTAAGCAAAACGACTTGTTCTGATCAAATTCAATGAGTAGCATTGGCTTTGCGTAGTATCGCGTCATCGCTACCGCTTGATTGTACAGTCTTCCTGAATTAAGGGACATTATTAGATCCGATATGCTCTTTCTTTCCACGCAAATTTCTGGTGACAAGATGTAATCGCCGACCTGCGAAAAGAAATATGTATTATTTGTTTTAGGAGAAAATATAGTAAAGTTACCAACGATTAGCACTTATATACTTACAACTATAGTCACTGGTTCAATCTCGATGCCCCGCTTGTGTAGCAATCCTGGCAATTCACTTCTGAACTCGCGGATATCTACAATCACTCTGTCGACAATTTTACTCGCGCTAGGTTCAAGACCGCCTCTTCTGGTGTTCGTATCCTCTCCGATATCCGCGTCTTTTCCCAGACTGTCGTCGAACTTGCCGTCTTGATCAGTAGGCACTACCATTGTCTACGAAAAATCGAATGTGTTAAAACACAAAGGATTAATATACTATTCTGCCCGCTGGGCAACTTTTCTTCCAGCTGCACAACTTTTTTTTCCGCTGGTCAAGAATCGATCACTTTCCACCCGAGTCGGCGGCATTGAATGTCTTTTTAGCGTAGTCGGGAAAAAAAATGTATTGTCTGGAGATGTTTACCATTTTCGTGTTCGCAAGCTTCTCGAAAGCTTCCTTCTCCCTGCGCAGCGAGGTCAGATAGCCCTGCTCCTCGACAGATCCGCCGTAGACCAAGAAATAAATCTTGAGCTCGATCGACGGATAGTTGTTTTGATAAACTTCCAATTGCCGAATCGCTGATATGTCCGCGCCGTACATTACAACGTAGGAGGGCGTCGATTCGGCGAGGGTCCTTTGCAGAGCCATCGGATCACCGGACTTTTTTAACGAATGTATGAGAACCATCGGCTCGGCTGATTCGAGCATCGTGACATCGTTACCTGTCGCCTGCTATAAACAAATATAAGTTAAAGCTCCAAAAGAGTAAGTATTTTTATTACTCAACAAGCATTAAGTATTTTTATTACTTAATGCTTTAATTATTTTATAATAATATGCATTAAGTATTTTTATTACTTAATGCTTTAAAATCGAAGATGCATTAACCTGTGAACATTCCTCGAACGCGCTGAAAGTCTCGTCATTGACGTCAGGATTTTCAATTGGCTTTTGAGAGTAAGTCAGGACGTAACTCTCTTGATTCTCAATTTCCTCTTCAACCGACGCGGCAATGTCCTCCGGTGCAGCCTGAGCCGACTTTCCACTGCTGCGAATGTAACATTTTCTGTACTGTTTTATTTCCGTTCTTTTCCTAGCAATCACGATAATTTTTTTATTTTTTACCTGGAATTTTGGATGGAAGTTTGCTTCAATTTCTTCATGGCTTCATAAAGCAAAAAGCCGCCGGCTCCCATAGTTAGGTAGTTCTTTAGCTGATAACAGGTATTTCCGTCGTACACGAGAACCAAAACTTTCCTATCCGTTTCCTTGGAAGCCTTGTCCTTGCTCATTTCTGTTCGAATTTCCGTCAGGACTTCCGACAGGGCGGACCATTTTGGGCATGCCTCAGGTTTTAATTCTGAGAAATAAAATTCCTCATTCAGATACTGTTGTAATATTCATTTTATAAATTTATTCATTTTGTAAATTGTAATATTCATTTAAAAATTTACCGTTCTTTGCGGTGTAAACTCGACTTCTTGCATAAGCAAAGAGATCGTCGACGACATCCAATATAAGCCAGCCACTGCTTTTCATTGCGTATTCCATGCTTCGAAGGCGATTCAACATTACGTAGAAAGATACGGAATCCTCGTAAGTCAGACGCCTGTAAAAGTACAAAATTGGCTTAGCCATTCTGAGCACCTGATTTAAAAGATAGATGGAAAACATTGTAGTTAATTAAACTGCCGATACTTGCGTCAAAAAGGATCCGAGAGTCTTCAAGTCAGCTACCAGTTGCTTAGTCGCGGAGCCGAGTTGGTGCCAAATCGGATCCAGTTGATATTGCAGCTGCTTGTGAAACTTTTTAGCTATCGCATTCTCAACGGTTAGTTCGTCCAGCTCAAGCTGCAAACATTTTTTTTTATGAAGAATGCATTGTACAAAATATTAATTTTTATATACTTACATATTTGTTGATCCTCTTCAACTCTTTGACTATAACATTCATTAGATCCAGTAGAGCTGTTTGTATACTTAACATTTTTGGCGTAAGGTTTACGTGTAACTCTATCACTTGCGACTGGAATAATAGAGTAGAATAGATTTTAAAAATCGGAAAACTACCTATTTTTCATTGATGTGTCCATTGATTGTTTTAGTCTTACCTTATTCTTCGACAAACTACTATTTACAACGGAGTGATAACGCGGCCAGAGATACAAGTTTTTCACGAAAAGTGCCTTCATCACTCGCTCGACCTGCGCAAAGCCGACAGTGAATGCCAGCGCCGAATTGGTAAAGGCTTTAATGAAACCAGTCTGAAAAATGAGATTTTTTTGTAAAGCTACGAATTATTTTTTCTGTTTACCAGGAATTCTTTTTACCAGACCTTGTTTGCCTGTCTGTACAATCTGAGCGCGAAGGCCTCTTGGTAGGAATTTAGAATACCGTGCGCTCGATAAACCAGTATTCCGGTCACTAAGTGCAGCGGCACTCGATTTTTTAGAAGATCCACCACCAATATTCGACCTGATATGAACAAAACTCCACCGTCTAGATACGTCAATTCTCTGGAAAATTTATTACGATATTGTAACTAAGAGTCGTTTATGTAGAAGGTAATAAAATTTACGAGACACTATTAATAAAGAACTGACCGTTCGTTGGACGTGATTTGGGCAGTGATAATTTTCGGAAGCATGGAGACACCCATGGCTTTTAATTTGTCGATGAAATATTGCTCATCTTGATCGATTGTCCCGAGAACTAATACCAAGTTCCCAGGATCAAGGTAAACTTTCAAGATATTTGCAAAAACAGTTTCCAAGCTGAGGCCTCTGAAAAAGCATTAATTCGTCATTTTTCATGCCACTCACTCATTTTAGTCCAATGCTAAATCAACTTACTTGGCAACGATCATAAGACCGTCCTCTTGGAGAGCTTCCAGAAACATTTGATTCTCGTATTCCAACATTTTCAATATCCTTGTTTGTATACTAATTTTTACAGCAATGCTTGAAAGAATTCTATCAGAAGGTTCCACAAAAATGTGAGGATCACTGATTTTTTGGCGCTCTGTAATTAATACAATTATCGCAATAAGTCCATCGAGTAAAGTAAGGGTCACTTAATTTAACTGTGCAATGGTTTCAATTTTTTAAATGCTTACCTTGCTAGATTCTTGATTATCATCTATATTGTGGATCGGATTTTCTTCATCGATGTCCTCCTGTTCGGACAATACTGATTGATAGACCAGTAGATTGAAATGGCTCGTTTCATGGGCAGGGTGACCATAAACACCAATACTCACTGGTCTTTTGAAACTAATAATAAAAAATATTCATTATTATCAATAACAAGTATTCTTATTATTTAAAAAATGTATTGTGACCTCTTTTCATCAAAGACCGGTATATAAATATTACCTCTGTGGTATGATAATATTATCTTCTCCGCAAGTGGTCGATTGCAGGCAATAGTGTTCCGGTTCGTAAGTCGGCTTATTTGTTGTTTGAGACACATACAAATCAGCATCTCCAGTTCTGTTTTTGAGATAAAAAAACTGGTTTAATCATCAGCAAAGGGTCGGGAAAGAGAAAGAAAGATAAATTCCATTAACTTACTGAGAATCCAGACTGATCTTTACGATGCCGTCGTACATAAGACTGTAATATTTGTACGAACCCGCAGTCACATCGTCGCTGACGTAGTGCAACAATTGTTCGTCCGTAGCTACCTCACAAGCCACAAAGGTCTGCAACAAGATATCACAAAACAAATGCCATTGCGATAAATCATTTTTACTCTCACTTTCATATTATCAATTTAAGATACCATAAATTATATAAATCATATAAAAAAACTCGCAATTTAATTAGCGCATTATTCGATTGTTCCGCAACATTGATTGTTATGAAAGTTATGAATCTGGTTTTGCATGGATAACCTTCAATCTAACTGTGTTAAAAGTTCATTTCCCTTTAACTGTCCGACTTTCTCGAATTGATTTTTTTTTAAATATCGCAACGAGTTTTTTGTTGTAGGGGAACGTCATTATCAACCATATCTTACCAAAATAACACCGGCGAATAACAATTGCTTCATAGCAACGTTCGACTTCGCGGCTCGGTTCTTCGCACTATATATCACACTATATATAGATGATATATGTCATGTGACAATGTCACGTGCAAAATGATATTCCGTGTGCATACCTAACGACTCTTATGACGATGGTCATGGAGACGAGAAACGAAATTATTCGTTCGAGGGAATATATTGCAATAAGCCGCTGGGATAAATAAAACCAGTCTGGGATACCGACGATGACAATGAAAGGAGTTTGGCGCGCTTTTTTGGCTTTCGGCGCAGCTGACGCTTGACTCTTATTTTGTAATCTGGGATTTTCCCGACCCTCAATCATCTTCGCCATCGAATTACAATAACTCAGATGATTAAATAAAAATAATAAAATTAACAATTTATTAATAGCCCATTTCAGTTTGTAAGATGATTATACCAAAGTTCAACAGGAATTGTATTATTGAATGTTCGCATGTTTTACCCGTTTCATGCAATGTACTGAAGTCCAATTTTTATCTTATTATTTCGCTGCTCGCAGGTATATTATATCGCTTACATAAAGCGAAACTTGTTCTCTTCGCATTCCCGCAGAGAAATTTAAGTTCTGATTACAAAGTCAACTGATACTGATGCATTTTGCAATTTAGGCAATCTGCTCTGATGGAAATTTCTTCCAGAAAAATGTCGGTGCTAATGCACCGGTCCAGTAATTGACACAGTGAACTATGTAATCGAATACATAAATCGATCAAGAAAAAAGATTCCACCGATCGAGATAAAGTCTCTTGATCATTTTATCAATGTAGGATGTTGGTGAAATGGCATTAATTCAAGGTAAATGCTATCGGTTATCAGCCTCGCTGTTGTTTGATTAATTAAGTTCGTCAAACAGTTTCGAAATGTTCGCAAACCACGTGGCAATTTTTTTTTATTAATATCTGATAATTAAATATAGATATGCAATGATATGCATTCAGGTCTAAATGGTTGCTGAGCAACGGAATTATCTCGAGAATATCGACATCTCACTTATACATAGATTTCGTTAAAAAAAAAGATGCCTGTGAAATAAAAGCAAAATCGTCTATATTTTATTGAGGCACCTTTTCAAGTTGGTCGCTAGTTTTTTACTCGTGGGTTTTATGGTTTCGGTACCAACGTCAGTGGCTATATATTGGCACTAAAGATAAAAATATGATAAGGACAAGGAAATAGTAATAATAAAAAATGCATACACGTGCATTGCTCCTATTTTCGAAATGTTCTGCGTCAAATGCGCTGCGTCACCACAGAAATGGAGCTAAATACTTATCTGCATCATTATCGGGCACAATTAAACACACCTCCGAGATTTGTGCGCACTGAGGAAGATGAGTGCAGATGCATCTAAATGCAGTACCTTATCGATAACGAAAGATAAATACATAGAACATAGTTCGAAGAAATAATACAGAATTACTTTTAAATTAAACTTTTTTTAAATAATTAAAAAAAGATTTTAATTCACCTTTGGGTGTTTACATTTTCCCCTTCCCATAAATTTCTCATTCCCACAGAATAAGTTATGCAAAAATCACATCTTTGCTTTTTCCTCTTTGATGTACCTTTCAAATAATTTATTTGTACCTCTGCGAACTTGTTTACAAGAATTACATAATGAAATCAATGATGCAACGGTTTGAGATTCAAGCCTCGAGATTCTTTTTTCCCTGATTTCGACAAGTCTTATCAATGATTAAAACACGCATTGAAATCGCATCGGCTATCGCGGTAAGAAATAGTGATCGATTCGGTGAAGAGATTTATCACACAATGCGCGATAAAAATGCTTCCAGTGTTTTTCTATCGTTCCGCACCACCGTGAATGCCATTGGCTCTGTCCCTCTCGTCCCCGTAGCCGGTTGCACATCGTCTTCGAAGATAAAGTCAAAGCCAAAAGGAAAGCGTCGTCTTGTTTCTCGTTGCAGTCATCTCCTCTCCGATTCATAAACGGTTCTGCTGTGATTTTATACTGTAATGGCTGAACACATCTTCGACGATATTCTCGTTGTAGACGATGAAGTCGATGATTTTGAGGTCATGAAGTCCATCGTGGAATCGAAAAATCAGGAGAACGCTTTTTACATCGTTGATATCGGTTGTGTGGTGAAAAAACATAGAGACTGGATTAGGAAGATGCCACGAGTTCAACCCTATTTTGGTGAGTTCAATTTTAGTCGACCTGATATTTCAGAACTCTTAAAATAAATTTTAAAAAATCGTATGAACATTTTGTGATAGTTTAGGATTGTTTTTCCCGCCTTAAAACTTTCCGCTATAAAAATAAAATCCTTAAGGTTGATCGAAAAAGATGAACCAGTTGATAAAAGAGTTGCGTTGTTACGCAGCTTCTTCATTTTTTTATAACTATTTCAAGTACAGTAATAATATATCTTGCAGCGGTAAAATGCAATCCCGATCCAACTGTCATCAAGACACTAGCAGCGCTCAATGGCTGCTACGACTGCGCTTCACAGGTACACAAATAAAACATTATTTGAAAATTTATTAAATAAAAGAGGAGATACTCTAGTTAAAAAAAAATCACTTACCTTTTCGAAATATCGACGACTAAATTCCCAGCTGCAACTTTTTGCAGCGAAGTTCATCAATGAAGCCTCGAATGTCATTTCTTCTTGCAGCAAGAAATTCAACAAGTCATAACTGCCGGTGTGTCACCCGAAAGAATAATTTTCGCAAATCCAGCCAAAATAAAATCTCACCTGTCTTACGCAAAGAAAGTCGGTGTCAAGAAGATGACCGTCGATTGTAAAGAAGAAATAATGAAGATCAAAGAAGTCTTTCCATCTGCGGAGTGAGTATAGCTCTTAACACAGAATTTGAAACGATTTTTTCTCACAAAAATATTTATCTAAGACCATCAGTCTAATATTAAAACACTTGAAAAAAATCGCAATAAAATGATTGAATAAATTCTTCCTATAAATTAAAAACGTTGTCCAATTTTATCTGATATACAAAGATTGCTGATACGCATTCGGAACGATGGCCTCCTTGATCTGAACGCGATGACGTCACTCGGCGACAAATTTGGTTGCAACGCGGAAGTTGACGCACCCGTCCTAATGGAATTGATGAAGGAAGAGGGGATGAAGCTGATTGGCTTCAGCTTCCACGCTGGAAGTCCCTGTCCCGATACTCATGCGTATAGCTCTGGCATTGAAGCTTGCAAGAAGCTCGTCGACTATGGCAGGTCGATCGGTATGAAAGATATCAGAATGATCGACATAGGCGGTGGATTCCCTGGGATCACCGATGATGAGCTGGAAGATGTAAGCAAATATGATCATAATTTAAATTAACATCATATTGGCTTTTACCACAATTTGCTAAAGCCTTCATTTTCAATTTTCAACCTTAAACGATCCAATTAGAAATAATGAAACGGACAAAAATCCAATTGAATCCTATTAGAACAAAATTCCGATTATTTAAAAATCGGAATTTAAAAATCCGAATATTTAAAAATCGGAATTTTGTCCATTTGATCGGTTTTTATAGGTTTTGATCGAAATTGCTAAGCAGTGAATGCTCTTTGCATGTATTTAATTAGGTGGCATCGGCAGTCAATGGAGCTTTACAAGACGTCGATGATTCAATCGAAATAATCAGCGAACCAGGACGTTATTATGTCGCCAGGGCGTTCACACTTGCCGCTTTGGTGCACACGAAGAAGGAAATAGTAGAAGGAAAAAATGCGAAACAAATTTATTACATAAACGACGGATGTTACGGTTCTTTCATCGAAGAGCTTTTGGACCTTAAATCTAGACTTCCAGAGAATTTGTATAAAAAGGTTTGTTTCTGCGTTTTAGTAATTAAACGTACGTTTCCAAAATTAACGTGGAAATGTCTTTAGCAGGTTTCAGACGGCGAGGAACAATTTCAATCGACGATATGGGGACCCACCTGTGATTCTCATGATTGTGTTATCAAGGACCAGATGCTACCGAAATTTTCCACCGGCGATTGGATGGTTTGGACCGAGATGGGAGCTTACACCATATCACTGGCTTGTCCATTCAACGGAATGATACCACCGGACGTTTATCCGTTCATTAGAAAAGGGATGATGTGAGTTCAACTGCAGTTCGTAAACTTACCATTGACATTGACCAAAATTCAAGAATTTTTCCAATGAAATAATTTCCGATTTTTCAGAGAGTCTTTCAAAGCAGCTGTGAAGGACACAGAAAACGAAATTCACCATAAAAATGCAAATTCGCCAAAAGCCACAAACGGTCTCCACTGAAACTGCCTAAACATTTTTATTTCCTTCGTGATTAAAATATTTGTGAAAACAGTGATTACA
Source organism: Itoplectis maculator (assembly GCA_964034905.1). NCBI lineage: Eukaryota > Metazoa > Arthropoda > Insecta > Hymenoptera > Ichneumonidae > Itoplectis > Itoplectis maculator. Next base: position 1,329,137 of record OZ035861.1, read on the forward strand.
TGAAATTCGTATCATTCACGTAAAACTATAAATAATGTACATTTATATTTCGAATAAAGTGACTGTATACTTAAAATCGCAGATGTAAATAATTTCGCACACTCGACGATGTAAATAAAAAATTTCTCACACGGCAAAAAAAATTCTGGCGTAGGTAACAAAATCGACTTCGCGTAAATTGGACTTCGTACTGTCATCGGTCTTCGTTATTGTCACGTTCGCGTTTCGCGAACGTGACAACGATGCTTAAAAATGTATTTTTGCTCGTAACACGTGCTTTTTTTTAGATATCCTTCGGTCGTAATCCGGTCTGCGATTACAAGCGAGTTGTCCTTTGATGGTATGAGCGCAGCTCGTGCATCGCCGGATTAGCTTTTGCGACTGTGACTCAGCCGTCGAGTGACTTTGGCGATCGCACGAGACGAGCGGTCTCGCATCCCTTCCTCAAAATTCAAAGTCTGCTTCGATTCGATGGAGAGGGAAGATGTTATATACCATCTCGGCTCAATTTTATTTGACACACTAGTTGTCAACAACGTCAAAAGAAGGGAAACGAAAACTCGCTCTGGACGTGACAATAAACCTATAAACAATTTTTTTTCAAAGCTGAAAAGTTTTATTAATTTAATATATTTGTGAAAACATTCGAATGTCTGAAAAATGATAGCAACGCAGTGGAATATGTGTTTACTATTCGCGTGTTTACTGTTTGCCGTCAGCCCAGGAAATACTTTTTTTTCGTCGCTATTGCGTAAGTAAAAACATTTCGCTTATTTTGACAGCGTTTAAAATGTTCGCGATTTTATATTACTAAAAATATTACTCATAAGCTGATACATTAGACTCAATCGACGAGAGCAGAAAATTTAAATAAAAAAAAACTTGCCAATTTTCTGCTGTTTCACATTTCACTTCTGTATTAAATTTGTTTTTTAAAAAAATCTTTCATTATTCATTCAGGTGGAAGAAATAATGCCGATAACATAGGATCACACATTCGTACCAGACTTTACAGAGGGTTTGTTAATTTCAATATAAATGACGAAAAATAAATAACGCAAAAATGTTGTATATAGTATACACGAGAAATGCAATTTCTTATCGCACATCAGTCAGACGGTTTTAATGCAGGTAGCAAAGAATTACTTATCGCACATCAGCCAGACTGTTAATGACTAATAAAGAATTTCTTATCTGCAACATCAGTCTAATAAGACACGTGACAACGTTCCAGACTTTGCAACAATGCATATATTATATATATATCAATTGCCAAGTTCATTCGTTCTATTTGCGCAGTTTTAAATAAAAAATTGCTATCTCGTGGAATCTTGATTAAAAAATATTCCGGAAATATTAATAACGTTTGCAGGTCATCGTTGAACACCGCAACGACGACGGATTTCTCTCTGCATGACACCGAGCGCATATTTAATTCGATCGACAACTCGAGACCTTTGCTCCTTTACGTCCACGGATTTCAGGAGCATCCATCCAATGAAAGTATCCGCACAGTAGTGGGAGGTGAGGCTTCTCATCGAAAACTAAAAAAATGCCATAGACTGCAAGCCGAAAAATTCGTTTTTCGCGTTTTTCTCCTCGAATTTTCGATTTTTCGGGCAAACACTTGTCGTTTTTGGAATCAGCGGAAAATTTCCCATCAGATAGGGTTTTTAAACTTGGCGAAATCGAAAATTTTTTTTTTCGCAAAAAACGCAAATTTATAGAAGGGGTACCCTTCTAAAAATTTACGATTTTTGAAGGTTAACTTTAAAAATCTGCAAAAAACCGAAAAATCGAGATATCGCCTTCCGCCTGGCGCCATTCTCTTCGTTGAAGAGTCTACTTTCGAATGCAAAAAGAAAATCCCGATTATATTGATCCAAAGAAAAATTACACCGATTTTAGTAAAGTGCCAAAATTGGGAAAAAGTGAAAAATCGTTTTTCGCGTTTTTCTCCTCAAATTTTTTATTTTTCGGGCAAAAACCGGTCATATTTGGAATCAGCGGAAAATTTCCCATCGGATAGGGTTTTAAAACTTCGTTAAATCGAAAATTTTTCTTTTCGTCAAAAAAACGGCAAGGGGTACCCCTTCTAAAAATTCGCGATTTTCGAGGGTCAACTTAAAAAATCTGCAAAAAATCGAAAAATCGAGATATCGCGTTCCGCCTGGCGGCATTCTCTTCGTCGAAGAGTCTTCTTTCGAATGCAAAAAGAAAATCCCGATTACATCGATCCAAAGAAAAATAACACCGATTTCAGTAAAGTGCCAAAATTGGGAAAAAGTGAAAAATCGTTTTTCGCGTTTTTCTCCTAAATTTCTTTATTTTTCGGGCAAAAACCGGTCATATTTGGAATCAGCGGAAAATTTCCCATCGGATAGGGTTTTAAAACTTCGTTAAATCGAAAAAAAAAATTTTCGCTATAAAAACGGCAACTCACATCCTTTCAGCGTATCTCGAACGACGCAACGACAATGTATTACTGCTCGACTGGAGCGATCTGGCTTTCGAAAATTATATAACCGTGTCGGCAAATGTACCCAACATGGCCAAAGCCTTGGCGCGCACTTTTGATGACCTGGTACATCTAGGCCTCAATCTCGAAACTTTCCACTGCGTTGGACATTCCCTGGGTGGCCAAATTTGCGGATTCCTGGGAAAATACAGCAGCAACTCGATTCCGAGGATAACCGGTAATTATTAATAATTACCGGTCACTCTTTTTTTATAATTTTAATATTTTTTGTGGGGTTGAACGGATTCACCCGATTACATCCGTTGTGCATTTCAGGACTCGACCCGGCTATGCCAGGATTTTATCATCCCGGCGCTCAGCATATCGACGCACAAAGCGCAAGATTTGTCGATATCATTCATACGGACGGTGGACTGTACGGAGCCCTAATGCCTACTGGAACGGTCGACTTTTTTGCGAATGGAGGCACAAGACCACAGCCAGGGTGTTCCTTACTCGGGATTCCGTTATCGCCTAGAGGTAATTAATACTATTAATTAGTTATGTTAATAGAATAGAAATCGAATATTAATAGAATATTAATCGAATTCCTGCAAAAATCAGTAGTCCGGAAGCGGTAGATATGAATCAACCTGTTTCAAATCGATCAAATCGATGATATACGGATCGTTCCATATTCACCACTTTTATCCTTAACAGGAAAAACTTCATTAAACAGCGTGAAAAGTGCTATATTTTTCACGATTTAATGCATCAAGATCTAAACCTTGACTTTTAATGCCCGCATTGATATTAATATCTTTCCAATCGCATAGATTTATGCAGCCATTGGAGATCCTGGCGCTACTACGCAGAGAGCGTGCTCAATGAACAGGCATTTCCGGCACTTCAGTGTTCGTCGTATGGCGATTTCGTGGCGGGGAAATGCAGGGGAAATCGGTATATTTACGCTGGCTACGCAGTACCCAAGAATTCGTACGTTTATTTATTTATTCATTATTATTTGTGTATTTGCATATTTATTTATTTTTCTTTGTGTATTTTTATTGTTGCAGCCGCGGATCATATTATTTTACGACAAATGACAGAACGCCATACAGCAAGGCCAGCACTGTTTAAGTGGAGTACTGACTTTAGCTTAGCTATGAAAGTAATCGACTTTTATATCGCTATATCTGATAAACTATTACTATTAAATAAACTGTAACGTACAATTAAGAACCAAAGTATGATACATATGCTTAAGTGAAAATTAGTAGCGTTTGGATAAATCCATCGCGGTCACCCATCCAACTACTGACCGCGAGTCGCACTGCTTAACACCGAAGATCGCCGACGGAACCCAACACCGATCGTACTCCCAATACTATCGACTCCTATATCAATTAATATTCGAAATCTTACCAAGTTATTAATAAAAAAACCAAGTTTTTCCATCTTTCTTAAAAAATGATAAATTATTAATTGAACTATATAGCTCACACCTTAAAAAAACATATCGACTCGTGACTTGCGTGGACCAATCATGAATGAAGTGGCAAAGGTATACTGGGTCCGTGATTGGCCAAAGTAAGCGTAACTTACTCTTTGAGCTGCCAAATCCGCGAATCGGCCTTCAGAATCGAGGAGCCCTAAATATTTGCGAGCGGCGGCGACGCAGCGACGACACAAGCACGAGGGCGGCAACAATCGCCGAATTGAGAACCGTTGTTCTCTCTTTCATCAGCCTGTTCGCAGTAAAGTCAAGATTCCACATGGATTATTGACATATTTAACAACATTAGCGCTCATCCAAGTGATTTCCAATAGTGTAAATAAGCGTCGCATCTATTATTATTACTACGGTCACAATCGTGTACGTAACGTAGCAGTACTGTCACAAATTCGTCTCCTTCCCTCGTCTAACCTCAAGCCTAACCTCTCCGTCGTCATGGACAGAGTTTCAGATTTTGCTATCACAACGATACAATGTTTTATGCCTACGAATTGCATTTGTGATCATCTTGTTGTGTTTCTATATATTTTTCAGCCAAAATGGTACTCTCGTGTCGATTTTACAAGGAGAAGTATCCGGAGGTGGAGGACGTAGTGATGGTCAATGTGCGAAGTATAGCCGAAATGGGTGCTTATGTTCATCTATTAGAGTACAATAATATCGAGGGGATGATATTGCTCTCCGAATTGTCCAGAAGACGTATCCGTTCGATCAACAAACTCATCAGAGTAGGCAAAACGGAGCCGGTTGTTGTCATTCGAGTTGACAAAGAAAAAGGTACTATGGACAAAAATTATGAGCGCATTTGCTGGGGTAACGCAATTGTTATTGTTTCTTTTTCGTTATTCCGCTATTTGATTTACACAGGTTACATCGATCTGAGCAAACGTCGAGTATCCGCAGAAGATGTGGAGAAGTGTACAGAGAGATACGCTAAAGCGAAAGCCGTTAACTCCATCCTTCGACACGTCGCCGAACTCTTGCATTTCGATAGCGACGATCAGCTGGAGGAACTTTATCAGAAGACCGCGTGGCATTTTGAGGAAAAGTACAAGAAGCAGAAAGCGTCTGCGTACGACTTCTTCAAACAATCAGTATTGTGAGTCCGAAGTCTGAATTTCGAGTAAACGTAAACCGTGATTTACAGAAGTGAATTTAAAGTATTTTTATTGTGTCTTCAGGGATCCATCTATTCTAGCTGAGTGTGGATTGGACGATCACACGAAAGAAGTGCTTTTGAATAACATCAAGCGCAAGCTCACCTCTCAAGCTGTTAAAATACGAGCGGACGTTGAGGTCGCCTGTTACGGTTACGAAGGAATTGATGCCGTTAAGACCGCTCTTCGAGCGGGTCTCGCGCTTTCGACTGAGGAAATTCCCATCAAAATCAATCTCATTGCACCTCCGCTCTATGGTACGTGATGGAATTTTAATAATAGTACAATGGTACTAAATCGACTGTTTTCTCTCAGTTTAGTACCATACAATGCTACTAAATCGACTGTTTTGTCTCCCTTGGCCTGTAAATTGCCAATAATAATGGTTTGCTGCTTTTAGTAATGACCACCTCGACTCCTGAGAAGCAAGATGGTCTGAAAGCTCTCAGCGATGCGATTGTCGTCGTGGAAGAAAAGATTACATCGTTGGGTGGTGTATTCCAAATTCAAATGGCTGTAAGTTGATTATTTATAGTTGTAAATTGATATTTGAAGAAGTTTGTCTTATAATTTGCGATCTAATTACAGCCGAAGGTGGTAACAGCGACCGACGAAGCCGAACTGGCTAGACAAATGGAACGCGCGGAAATGGAAAATGCCGAAGTCGCCGGCGACGACGACGAGGAGGAAGTCGAAGGAATGGGCGACTTCAGCGGCGGCGAAGGCGAAGACGACGTCAAATCAGCCGAGGAAGATTAAATATTTTCTGGATTTGTCAGAAACCTTCGCATTGCGAATCGAACTGGCCCCTCGATTCCATTTTCATAACGATATCCATGTACCCCTGAACGGTCTTGATATAACAGAATTTTACAATTAAAACCGGTAAACACAAATCGACCTTTTTTAATTCTCACATTTTCCAAAAATGAGCAATGCTTAACGCATATTAAGGGTTGGAGTAGATTTAATTACCGACCGCGATAAATCGATCGGTAATTAATCATTCATCTATTTATGGGTTCCATGCAAAAAAGATTTTAAAAACTTTTTTTTATTTATGTTTTTATTAAAATCATTTCAGTTGTCAATTAAATGATTTAATCGTTGGCGATGGTGACCTCGACCTCTACACCAGGCTCAATAGAGATACTGGTGATCTGCTTGACGATTTCAGACGGAGAGTACAGGTCGATGACTCTTTTGTGGATGCGCATTTGGAATCGATCCCAGGTTTTGGAACCCTCACCGCAAGGAGTCTTACGAGTGGTGATCCTGAGAATCTTGGTGGGCATGCGCACCGGTCCCTTCACCTTCAGCTTCTGCTTCTTGGCTCCGTTGATCAGCTCGGAGCATACTGAAAAAATCATAAAAGTTGAATACCAATGTCCACATTAGACATTAAATTTTCGTAGGTGTGCAATTTTTACCTTTCTCGAGCGGTCGAACCATACGAGAAGTCAGAGTTATTCTGATTCGGTGAATGGGAGCCACCTCCTGTCCTGGCTTCTCCGGATTGTCAGTCTTCAGACTCGCCTGAAAAATAAAACAAGTGTAAATCTTCTGCTAACCATTTGCACTTGAAAATTTTACACAAATGAGTAAAATGAAACAGCAGATGAGTAATAATTTGAGAAAAGTGATACAGTTGGCGCGGTTGACTCGCGACGAGTTCATAACCTCAAAGATAACGCAACACGTATTTAAATCGAAATAAAAAACGCTCTATCAACGAAAATATAGTTTAGCGATGCGGCGGTCGCAGTATCGATTATTTCTCACCATGATTGTAGAACTTTTCTGGTCGAGATGATCAATTTATATCGGAGAAAAACTGATCAGCGCTGAACCAGTGTACACACGTTGCACGTGTCGAGCGAAAGAGAATTCTCGCCGGAAGCGAAGCTTCGGGTTGGCGGACTCTCCGCCCATTTCCGCTTCGCACGCGACTCGAAAGCCGGCGACTTCTGAATTTTGAACAATCATCGTTCAGCCTCGTCTCGAATTGTTCTCATAAATAGGCATTCGTCCCCTTTTTTTAAACTTCAATCGCATTAAGCGCGAATAGAAAGTTGGTCGACTTGTTAATTATTGTCAAACCGGAAGTGTACCAAAAGTTGCGCGCGCGCGTTGAAATAATCGCAGCGATGCTCATTCAAAAGTCGCGCTTTGCGCGTCTGTCAATTTCGGCAGCTTTTTATTCGTTTTGAAGATGCGAATCGGTACACATTATTATTAATTAATATTAATTAACAGTGGATTTTCCATCGAGTCTCCATGGAAATATATATCAACGTATCTTCGTTGGGCACCAATAATGGGTTTTCCTGATTTCGATTGCTCAAATGGAGCTTCTCGTTACCGACGGTCGGCAAGGTAGAGATTGATGAATTTTCCAGATTTCGGAGACGCTGTTTCTGAGGAAGAAATTGCGACGTCCAGCTGACCACAGCTCGACGCTGATTTTATTGCCCGGCATTCGGGAGGAAAAACCACCCTACCGCAATCCAAGCCTCCCACTTCACCTCCAAGCAGGTTTCCGACGCACTTATGTACGCGCAATCGCAAAGACCGTGATCCAGCGCTTACGATAATATTCAGACGGTCATTGTGATAAAGCGAAAAGAACGAAAGGAAAAGCGTTATCAGTACGCAACCTGCGCACCGACTTAGAACACATAACCCGCAGCATTGGCAATTTTCACCGTGTAACAATTTTTGTTCGAGAGAATTAAAAATTATGCCGTTCGACGTTCCCTCATTCGCGTACGCCGCAGCCGTAACCGCAGGCGGAATTCTTGGATATGTTAAATCCCGTAAGTGACATCTATCTATAACAATAATAATGAATAGCGGCGATGATACTGCGTTTAAACATCTATTTTTTAATTTCAATTCTAAAGTGTCAAGTCTATATTTTTCGTTTGTGGTAATTTTTATCATTGCATCTTTAACATTGCACTAACATTTAACATTAACATTGCTCACGTATTGTAACTTTTTCTATCAGACTCTATTCCTTCACTCGGAGCTGGACTGCTCTTCGGCGGTCTCCTCGGCTACGGAGCATATCAGGTTTCGTCAAGTCCTCCACAGTACGCAGTATTCTTGACGACCAGTGCGACTCTCGGAGGGATGATGGGCTACAGATATTACAACAGTGGAAAAATTATGCCAGCCGGAGTAATCGCCGGTCTGAGGTATTAAATTCACATACGAGGGAATATTTCTTTCTATTAGTTTTATTTTTGTAATGCGCATGTGAAATCATTTCTTATATTTCAGTGCCATAATGATGATCAGGACTATCGTACATCGTTTCACAACACCAGCGATGAAGATGGAGTAAATTGTAGCTGCTGCTGGTTCCTCAATGTCTTGTAGATTTATGTGACATATGTAGGAACTCTACAGAATCTATTTGCGTTATATTATTAAACAAGGTTTACGGTTGCATTTTTGTTTTGAATAAGTATGCATAATAGCAACGGATTCAGACTTTTTAAAATAAAAGTTTTATATAAGATCTGACTCGCGACTAGCATTTTATTTATTATTACCTTATTCTACATTTTTTGGAAAATGATTGAGACGTAAAGGGGAATGAAACGAACATATTTTTTGATTTGTACATCTGAAATAAAATTTATTGATGTATCTCGGTACAGGTATGAATAGATTGATAATATTAATTAAATAACAAGAATAATATTAATAATAGCCGACATATAATACAAAGAATTATTAAGAAAACTAATTATCTTTTGCTTTTTTTTCCTGTGACAGCTGCCTCAATGCCTCTTTTCTTCCTAGCAGTCCTGCAGAGTTTTTAATCTTTACTCAACTTCGAAAAATGTTATACAATTCATTGTGAAAGGGTTTTTCCCGTTCGTTCACATTTTTCACGCTAAATTCAAATCATTGGTTCGAGCGATTCTTTCGTATCATCGAGTCCGTCGAATCGTGACAAAAAGATTCCTTATTATGCAACATCTACATTTGTCCCATGCGTTCTGAATGGGCAAAGCTTTCCCCGAAAATACTTGAAACGAGTTTTTTTTAATCTACAAATTGTTCCGTTTGCGATTTTTGTTTCTGTGCTTTCCACCATTTCTAGTTTTTTTTTTCAACCCACTACACTGTTAAAAATATTTGAATAATTAATATGCACGTGCGGGAAGCATTCGCGCGCAAAGAATAAATTTAATATAAAACTATAAAACGATAGCAAATATTTCGATTTTAACATTTTTAAGGTGTCAATTTCGTTCATTAATGTTACGTCATATTTGTATATCAAATTTGCGTTATGCCCAAATGCTTCCTATAAAAGACTATTCATTTTTCTTAAACAACATTTTTACAGTGTAGTCGCGTCACTTTGAACTAACATCTACGAAACGGTTGGGGGAAAGTGGAGAAAATCGCATATCCAGACTATCCAGTTTTATAAATAACCATCACTCGTAAAAGTATTAATAGAAACCGTCAACGTCCGGATATTTATGTTCTAGAAGGAGATCACCAACGTCGCTTTTTTTTCAATCGTACGTTTCGCAATGTACTATAGGTTTTTTTACGTTCGAGATATACAATTTTTTTTTTACTGATGTTTTCGAGCCATATTTGACTCTTTTCAAATATTCTGTTCATGCTTGAATTCTTTTGAATTTTTTTTTACTTGAAAATCTTTAAGAGAATAATAAATCATTGAATCGAGTTTCCGAGTTCGTCCATTACAAACGTTTCGAGAGCCAAGTTTTCGTCACCGTGTCCTTCGGTAGATCAAAGGGAAACACCGAAAGATGTTTTTCAGAATTTAAAATACAATGCGATATCGATGGTTTTTTTTTTTTCATCGCCCAGAATATTCATAGAGGCAAGTCCCGATTATTGTCGCTCGCGACGGAAAAAAAGGTGCGTGATTTGCCGCGGGCGCCAAATTCGTGCGCTCGACTCGTTAATGATTCAACTGATGAATACCTGGCGTTAATTTTCTTGTGCCTTCTTCGTCGTACGTTTCGATAATTATTGTAAAGCCGGAAAAGTCGGGGGTAGCGTCGAGAGCCTTAAACGTTCCGATTTAATTGATGGGATCGACCTCAACGAATTCGTAGATGAAGGGCGATGCTGAAGGGGGATCGGCCATGATAGCCGGCGTTGTCAGGTCGATGGCGGGTTCGGTCCACTCGATATCGGAGCCACCGATGTCAAGGCCGAGACGCAAGTTCGCTGGCGTGTTTCCGATTACGAAATGATCCTCGGTGAGGGGCAAAGCATCTTTCAGCAGATGCCTATGAACAATCATAAAAAAATGTCATGATTATGCTGTATTTTATATTAAATCATAGCGAAAATAAAAAACAACTTAAAAATTCTTGTCCAAGAGGCCATTTTGACGAGCTGCGGAATAAAAATGGTAGACAATGTCGACTTACCAGACACTTTCATCGGCAACGACGTGAACCTTCGGTATGGGGAAGCCATTGAACGGCGAAGCGACGGGCAAGGTGTAAGCTCCCATATTTTCGAAGATAATCCAATCGCCGAGGTCCATCTCGTGAAGCAATATATTCTCGACGACTTGATCGAGTCCGTCGCAAGTCGGGCCCCAGATGCTCGACGGTACGAGTTTGCCGCAACCGTTCTGTTAAATTAAAAAATTCTCAATTAAAAAATTCAAAAATTCTCTATTAAAAAATTCGTGTTTGTCGTTAAAAAAATTCGAGAAAAAATTATTTTTCACGTTTTTCTCATCGAATTTCCAATTCGATAAATATCTCACCTTCAGCGGCAACGGCGTCACTCGTTGATGATCGTACAGAAGACAGTTGAACGAACCGTAGACGCCGTCATTGATGTAGTACATATTGTGAGTCGTGACGTTCGGCGACATTTTGTCGCCGCGAATCGAACGCTTGCTGTGAATGCACGTTGCCAAAGTGAAGGCGGAAGCGACGTAGAAGCGACCAGGTTCGGCGATAATGTGCACATCGTCCTCTGTTGAAAAAACCAGGCATTAAAACCCCCATAAAAACGTAGCATTGTTCTATTGCTTTTTCGCAAAAAAAAAAAAAAAAAAAAAAAAAAAAAAAAAAAAAAAAAAAACCCGCAAACAACCGCAGACAGTTGTACGATAAAAAATGCGACTACTCACCGTCGAAGTATTCGTCGATGGCACCGTTGATGACTTGGGCAATTTTATCGATGCTGGATCCTTTGTCGCCTGGATATCCACCGCCGAGATCGAGAAGATAGGGTTTGAAGCCGAGATCCTTGGCCATTTCGAAAAGTGCTCTGGCGTGACGAATGGCGCGATGGTAGACCGGCGGATCGAGACAGCCGGAACCGACGTGGAAGCTCACACCGACGACGTCGAGATCGAGCATTCGCGAGAGGCGCAACAGATTCGGCGCCTCGTAGGTCGGATCGCAACCGAATTTCATGCCGAGCTGACACTGAGCGACCTCAGCGTCGCAGCGAATGCGGATGACGATCTTCGCGCCGGGATGGAGCTTCTTGATCTTGTGAAGCTCGCTCTCATTATCGACGGTCATCATGTCGACGCCGACTGCAGCAGCGTGACGGATGTGCGACGCCGGCTTCGCCGGATTCGCGAAGATAATCCTCGAGGAATCGACTCCCACGCCCAATACTTTGTTGATTTCCACCTTCGGTACAACCAAACGTTACAATTTCACTAAAGGTCTTTTGCCATTGATTTTTCTAGCTTACAAAAATTATTGCAAAGCGTTTCATCGTTTAGAACAAAAGTTTTGCTTACCTTGGAAGCACAATCAAAGCCGATTCCGAGAGACGCAAGAACCTCGATGACGGTGAGGCTGTCGTTGCACTTGACGGCTGCAGAGATAACATTTTTTAAATTTTATTTGTTATCCGGACTCCAGGGAGTTTCTTAAAAAAAAATCTCGATTAACGAATAGCAAAAAAATGGAAAAATTAATATATTACCATAGTAGGGATCAACGCGTGGCAATTTTTCCTTCCAGATCTGATGCTTGTTGACGATGTCTCCGATGTCAAGCACGTAAAAAGCTTCTTCCTGAAGACCGCTGCTCGCGATGTCATTGATGACGGTCATGACACTCGATGATCCGTCCAGAACGTGGATACGCTCGTCCAAATTTGTGACCTTCATTTTGATTTTAGTGGTGGTTTAGGGGAGTTCGTCTAAATGGTACTCTGCGAATGCTAGGCAGCAATCTGTAACACGATAAATCAATTTGTAAATTATATGGTGCACTACAAATGTTGTATTAAAATATAGAAAAATAAAAAAATTCAAATTAAAAAATGAATTAAATCATTATCATGATTTTTAGTATTCATTATTATTTTTATTATTATTTTATTTTTCATTTTTTTTTATGAATTTGATTATTTATTAGTAAATTGTATTAAAATATATAATATGTAAATACTCACGAGGCAGCTGTCAATGAGAATTGGGAGAGTCGTGGAGAAGCGATATTAAGATAGGATCACTTTGGGGGTGCTAGCAAAGCCACGGGGGCTCTGCGTTCAGGGCCAACTTCCAGTTGCCGCTGTTGCTCAAACACCCAACAACAGACTGGTTTACCAGTCTATCGCAGATACAACCCTGAAACAAAAACAAGAAAACGTTACGTTTGAGGATAAAAAAAAATAGAACAATGTTTTATGTATCCGAAGAATCTCGGAATGTCGCTGTTAATTATTTTCTAGAGTGTTTCCTCGTGTGATGAAAGCCCGTGCAAATATCGAATCTTATCTTCGCTGTAAAGCTCATCGTTGATAACAATTATTATGGACCTAGACTGCGTGGTACCAGAATGATTGCCAAAGCTATCTCTCATTCGAAGGAATTTATTTCTTATCAACGTATCAACTGGATTGCATTTTTCACAGCGATTTCGAAATAGGAGCAGACGATCACCCCTTTAGTTTTCAATCATTATATACTTTCTATAACATTTTTTTGCCCGATTAATTACTAAGTTAACTGTGTCAGCAAATTTATTTGCACAAATTTCGGAGGTTCGCGATTCTAGGAGAGAATTATAGTTCATTTGGTAGTCGGATTGCTACGACAGAGAACGAGAGATGCTTGTAGCATTTTGCACTTCCGCTCAGCGACGATTGACCGGCCGTTTGTTTTGCTTTGCGCGCCAACTGTCGAGCGGACGTAGTTTCCTCTAATTTTACGTCAGTAGATGAACAAGGAAACGAATCAATAAATTCTTAACAACTTTAATATATACGTCATCGTCAGATCAATATATATCTCAGACCGTTTCAGCACTTCAAGTGCAAAATTTTCCATCTTCGGTAACGGTCATTGTGTTATCTTAGCGCGAAATGATATGATTAACGTTTAATTTAAAATAAAATAAAAAATGAATTCTTCATACTGCTTAACAATTTTTTTCATTTTCTGCCACCCTGAAAATCACATATTTCCAAAAACAGCAGATAAATATCCACATTTGGATTTGATTATTTGGATTTGATTTGATACTTTGATTATTTGGATCCACAATTCATGGATCCAAATAATCAAAAGCTTGTAATTTATTATACGAATGTCTTTTTCATCAGAAATTTCATAACCGACAGTAGCATCGAGATTCCCAAAAATAAATACATCTTGAAAGCTAAATCCAAAGCAAATGTCGACGTACCTGAGTATAGGATGAAATTCTCGTGCCTTCTTTATTACTCATACAACAAAAACGGCTACGTGGCGGTAATTAGTGCTGCGCTATGCGTTTCTCTTTATGCTTTTTCGTATTTTCACGAGTTTAAAAGCGTCGAAAAAAAATCTTGCAACGACAAACGTCGAATTGAATTATTTAGCGCGGTCAAAGCGTTTGAAGCGCGAAGGGTCAGCGATCTATGCGTGGATCGGAGGATCGGCAACCGTCAGCTCCGCGAACGAGGGAATATCGAATGATACTGAGCACGAAGCAACTATTTTCCCACTATTTATACCGGACGGATGATAAATGTTATCAGGCGAACTCCCCGTGGACGGACTCCTCGAAGACATCGTCTCGTTATCAGACGGCTTAGGAGGTACATGGTTCATAGAGATCGGATCTCAGCCGGTGGAGGGGGCTGAGCAGACACCAATCGAGGGTCAGATTTCATTGGGGGCAGTGACAATACAGTGATTTCACATTCTACGCCTCTACGATCCGAATCAGCTGACAATTTTACTACTACTTATTCCTCCACTATCTCAACTATTCTTTTCGACCAACCACCAACCATCCATCTTATCATTTTCCAAGATGTGCGCGCTTGGGGGGATTCTAGATTATCAGCCGGAAACCGCGTTGTCACGTCCCGAATCAATTGATAATCGGATCATATCAAACTGCGCGATTCTCTCTCAATATTTCATCTATTTTTAGTGTTCAATCTGACGACAGGTCGACGTTGTCTTGCTTGCGTCGAAAGATATAGTACACAGAAGACGATGATTTCGCCAGGTAGCGGAATAATAATAATGCGGAATAATGCAGAATAACAATAAATACAGATTGGACCGTCGATTGACGGTCAAAATGGGGTTCCCGCGTTTTTGGATGAATGAAATCGTCTCTTAAATCTGTATTTTCAGACAGAAAGGCAGAAAATACAGGTGAGTCGTAAAAGGACTGATCGGCTACGTATTTTTGTAAATGCCTTTAACTACAGAAGAATAATAATAAAAATAATTTTTATAATGAAGATAATAAGAATAAGAATGATAACAATGATTACTCGTGTCTAATGCATTTAGCGTCGACGTCTTTATCAATCGTAAAGTAAACCCGCGCGTGATGTCAGTCGTTATCGGACACCACTGTATTGTCTGCTGGGTGAGAAGCTCGTGTTTACGTGACCCCCCAGAGACTGACAAGTGTCAATAATCAGAGGAAGTGGTCAAACAAGGTCGCGTCAGTAACATCTGGTTCGGAGCGCCGTAATTTTTTATGATGGGAGGTAAACTGCGTCACAATGCTCGATCCTGATCTTTATCGCTTTGAAATTAGGATGAGACGAGAATCGCGGGAAAAACGGATGAGAGCAGAGAACAGATTTGGATGATATTCGGAAATCTGAGTAAAACGCGAACGTATTTTTTTTATTTTTTTTTTTAGTTAAAGCGTTAACGTGAAAATATAAATATAAGGTGTCCATGGACCTATTTCTTCGAAACATGTCCACAATTAATTAATCTAGTGATAACTTTCAAGGACGCGATATTTACCGAAATACCAATAACCGCGCATTTGCAGATATCTCAGCAGTTGCGAAATACTTGTATCACAGCTAAATCGACACTTTAGAGTACGTCGTGAAATGATTAAACACTGAGATTATTTTCGTGAGATTGATGATATATCAGCAATCAGCAAGTACGAAAGGAAGTCAGTAGGACAATACAAGTTGTATACATTTTTTTCTTCATTCTCGACCACAGTGAAGTTTAATTAAAGAATGGAAACACTCTAAATTGAGGGCGCTGAGAATTTCCAGTGCAGCGAAAATACATCGGGAGGAGGAAAGTTTGAATGAGATAGTAATGTAGCTAGAAGAATGACTAGTGATTTCTACTGATAAAGCGACTACCCGCAATTCGTCAAACGTAATAGAGTTGAGCACAACCAAAACAATAAGAACGAAACGTCGTTGGAGGTGGTATCGAAAGATTGCGGAGAGACGGCGTGTGGCAACTGACATCGCTTGTACAATAACTCTGACTGATTATATATCTAATGAAAAATTCCACCTGCCACCTGACGTCTCAGTGAGTATGATACAGCTGGCGTGACATATGTCGCAAGGACACGGAGCGATTCTCGGAACCTGGCAAAGATGCGATAAGTTCCATCTCGGAGCTTCCAACGACTTTTGATTTTTTTTATCGCAGAAGGCGTCAAAGATTTTAAGAATACTTCACTTGGATTATAAGGTAAACGTCCCAGTAATCAACAATGTACCAGTGATCGACAGTTGTGTGTTTTGAATATAGATTTTGCTACAGTCAAAGCACATATTGTCGATTACTGGGACATTTACTTTACTCCAAATTGAATATGATTTTCCATAAGTTATATAAGAAATCTTTATATTACATTTT
Source organism: Itoplectis maculator (assembly GCA_964034905.1). Taxonomy (NCBI): domain Eukaryota; kingdom Metazoa; phylum Arthropoda; class Insecta; order Hymenoptera; family Ichneumonidae; genus Itoplectis; species Itoplectis maculator. The sequence goes on from OZ035861.1 coordinate 1,345,399, forward strand.
TGGAAAAGATAAAATAAGATCTCTCCTCGACATCGAAACACGGTAAGTATAAAACGTACATGAATTAATAAAAGATACTTGACTAAAGTTTTACAAAGTATTGCACCTTTTTCAGCAACAATTTAAGAGAGGATTACAAAATAAGCAATTATTAACAGTTCCCTGTCAGCAATTAATTTTTTTTTTATATATAATAGATCATTTTTCTGTAATTAACCTTTGCAAATTATTTGGACGCGAAACAAATGATTTGTACACGAAATAAGTGAATAAAAGCCTCTGTCCATAAAGATACGTCGACAATATGTCGCAAAATTCCAAACGAGGATTGACACAGTGATTCATCGCTCGTCGCGGGTTGTAAAAAGTTCACGTGATCTTGGGACACTCGGCAACCCCGAATCCCGTGGCTCCAAAGTCCATCTCGGATCAAGGGTGGAACGAGATATGCATATATAGCATACATATATATACACACACACACGTATATAAGTGCACGCATTGTGAATAATGATAATGACAGGTGTTAGAAGTTACCTTATCAAATGAACGCCACCCTACGGGCCGGCACTCGGTTATCGGCGGAATGATGGAGGTTTTCGTTGACTGGATCCCAAAAATCAGTCAAAACAGCCTGGATTTCGGGGGTATTCGTCCGTGTGGTGGCCACTGCTTGTTGGTTTCACGGGCAACTTTTTTCGACAAGTTGACGATCGAAAAGAACATTCGTTCTCGCACGTTTGCCGCCTGTTCGCAGATGTATCGATCTCGTTTGCTGTCCGATTCGTTACGACGATTCGGGCGATCGTTGGAGTTTATGGCGTGAATTAAAATCTCGTTCGGCGGACTTTTAATTACGGACGATTTTCACAGATCTTCAGACCCCCGTCACGCCAAAGCGGCCACAAGCAGCCATGAGCTCTGAGGCACCGGATTCGCAAAACCATCGGTTTCGGGTGAGCGGCGATCGCGAGCGCCACGTGCGGCGAAATTTGGCGAGAGCAAAACGGCGACGCCATTGGTGGAAATCTTGCGGAACGCGCGCGCGTCATTGGCGCGATTTTTCGGTGGCTTTGGGTGTCTACTGCTTTTATGTTCCGGGGCTTCGAAAGTCGCTCGCTGATTGGTCGCCCGAGACTGTGAAATCGTTGGGGATTGGTCGTTGTAATAATCATAATTACGCGGGAAATTTTAAATAACGTCAACACCGAACACCTTTTAAAAAATTTCAGAGTCGAGACCTTCGCTACTATTTCCTGTATTTATTCGCCTTTACGAAGATAAAACGTTTCGGACAAAAAAGTGAAAGTATATTTTTTTGTCATTTTACTTTCAGTGGACACAATAACTCTATATTGGTGACATATATATATATATATTGAAAATCAGTCACTTCTTATCGTTCTAATTTTCTGGTATCAAATTAACGAAAAATCTGTGATGAAAATCGTCTGCATGTAACCTCTCATTTAATAACATCGATTTTATTCTTCCGGTGACGTCACATTACGTTGACCCCTCGAGGTCATACATCGATTAATCAACCAATAATTCTACAGTCCGCTTATATACAGCTTCTCTTAGTCTCAAACCGATCGCCGATCGATATCATCCCACAAATAAAGTTTCCTATCCCCCAGCGCACGAATGTTCGCAGAATAAACGGTCGGTGAGGGGGGAGGGGCTAGAAGGTCGAAGGGTCACGCTCGCAGCCCGCGAGCGGCAGGATTACCGATTTATCTGTGCGCTCACTGAGTGAACAGAGTCGGTTCACTCGTAGAGCGCAACAACAGAACTGCTACAGTCGCTTAGAAGCCTTAAGAGGAGGGGGAAAAGGGGAGGTAGCGACGGCGGCGGCGATATCTATACCACTACTTATACCTTAGCTGCTCCGTTGCAACTCGCCAGACATTCTTTTTCCGGTTTTACGTTTACGAGTGCTATACGTTCGAGAACGGGCGGAGAGAATGAATAAATAGAAAAAGGAATAACGAGCGGGGTTAGTCTGTCTGTCCGTCTGTCTGTAATGCCGCACGAGCGGCGGCAACGGCGGGCTGCGTTATCCTTGTGTCGTGCGGTGAACAGCCGCCATCGCGGTTGCCGTCGCCAGCACGAGAGCGAAAGTATTTTATACCACGCTCGGCTTGGCAAGAGAAAGGGGACACGCTTTGCTCCTAATTTTCTGTTTTAACTTCTCTCTCTCTCACTCTGTGTGTGTGCACTGCGCTACGTCTGAACGCGGACGCGAGCAGCACGTCTTGTCTTGTCCCACGTTGAACTCCGCGAGTCTAGGTATCATTTTTCGAAGCTATAGGAACTGCACACGAGGCAATGTCTGCGCGACGAACGCGCTATATGCCACGACGCGTAATGTTATACTTTTATAAGCGCGCTAAGTTACCGGCGCTTTGGTATAGAACGATCTGTGTGGGTTTCGCTGATTCCGTGAATTGGGAATTTTTTAGACTTGTTTTTCTGAATAGGAAGAATCGATTAATGCGTCTATAGAGTACGACCCTTGTTAGACTGATAAATAAATCAGTCCGCATTATATTTAATATTTTTTTTATGTTCCGAACTCTGAAGATCGTCGACCTGACGATTCGTAGGAAGAACGGATTAATGCGCCTATAGAGTACGATTCCTTTTAGACTGATAAATAATTCAGTCCGCATTATACTTAATATTAAAAAAAATAAAAAATACCCTAAGTCAGAGGCGAATGATCTATGTAACAGATATATGTTCCTTTTAATAAGCGATCGCTTTTAAGGGACATTCAACAGGTAGGGTAGATGTACCATTATTGGCCACTGTACCAATTGTGACCATTTGTATTATTTTATTCTTCAAATGATTTTTTTTCTCCTCAATTGCACGTCGATTTTTTTTAACAAATGCATTTCAATTCACTGACCTAACCGACGATTTTTTAATTCGAAATGTTTCGATTTATTCCTTCGAATGTGATGGCTACAATTGTCCCTAAGATGGGCAAAAACGGGACGTTTACCCTAAATCAGACTGCAAACTAATGCCCAGGACAAATATACGCAGAATTCGCTTATCGATTTCGAATTTAAGGGCTAAGATCGCCAAAAAGGTACGTTTACCCTAAATCAGGCTGCAAATTAATGCACAGGACAAATATATGCAAAATTCGCTTATCGACTTCGAATTTCAGATTTAATACATCTTATCCAGATAATACATCTAATTTCAGATTTAATGCATCTTATCCAGATAATACATCTAATTTCAGATTTAATTCATCTAATAACATCTGATTCCAGATTTAATACATTACAATGTCTTATGTACCAAAGACCGAGTCGTTGATCTATGTTGAACAACCATTGGCAACGCACGATTGACCCTTTGTACATATTGCTAATAGTTCAAAAGGAAAACCGTCGCGGGGAAGGAGAAGGTGGTGCAATGGAATCGGCGGCGGCGGCTGCGGCGGTTCTCGTAACCGGCAAGAGTGGAGGTAGTGGCAACCGCAACGGCAGAGCGAAGGCAGCGGCAGCAATAGCACTAACCGAGCTGGCAGGCGGCGCGCAGGCAGCGAGCAGCAGGGAAAGCCAAGGAAGATCGGCAACGGGGCCCCGACGAGAGCCACAGGAGCCAAGTGGGACCGGCGGCGGCGAGCATGTAACAATCGCGATCACTCGTCGAGGTCCCCACAGTCACCGCCGTCGAGGTGGTCCCCACCTTCCGCGATCACCACTCGCAGCGCGGATCACCCGGAGACTACGCGCTCGCTATCCTCGGGCCGCAGCAGTTGGGCCGAGTCCGCTCGCGCATTCGCATTAAAAACCTTTTTTTTTCGTTCGCGCCTTATTTTTTCCCATCGCACCCACCTCCTCTCTTTTTTTTTCTCTCACCCTTCGCACTTATAAAAAAAGTTTTTTCGCGAGCACTTAAATCGTGTACGTTCGATCAATTTTTTATTTAAAAAAAAAACACATATATATGTCGACCCATCCTTGTCAAAACCGTCTGTCAAAAATACACCGAAGTTAACACTTAAGCACCTAATTTTTCAAAATACCCAATTTTTCAAAACACGTAATCAATGCCTTTAATTCGTGGAAATAAATGTCGAGAGTGATTAACCGTTGATCGAGCAGAGGATTGTTGGTCCGTTGACGAAGACGTGAAAACAGTGATAATTTGTGAAGAGATTGGGGAAATAAATTATAAGGACGAGGAAGTGCGGATCGAAGGACTGTTGAGTTCGTCGTTGGCTGCGCGATTCCTTTTCTGGCGTTTAGCTGCGATTTGGGAGAAGCTGGATTTTCGATTGGTGTCGACGGTAGAAGAAGAAGAGGTGTTGATGATAGTCGGATCGGTTACCGGGACAATCGCGTGAATTTATCGCGACACTCATGACATCGCTCTCGTGTGCTTTTGTTTTTCGTTTATTTTCAAATAACGCCGCTGTCGGAAGTTCGTACGCCTTCCAAACGGCGCCCTTTGTGTTACGACGTTTATTCATGTAAGGATTACGACGCTGAAGTAACGTCCACCCGAATTATTTTCGATTATCCTTAACGATATTCTTATCACTAGTCACGAAATATTTGAATATTCGTTAGTGATTTTGTTGTCGTTTATTATTCTCGGACGATACCAGAATAGTAATCAATCAGAAATACAATCAGAAATCCGCAGAATTGAATCAGTATTCGGAATCAGAAATTCAATTCAGTTTTCGACGACAAAGATTATTGTAAAAAAATGTGTTTGACAAACTGGTATCAAATTAAATTGTGAACGGTTATCATTTGATTTTATAAAAAAATTTTATCTCGAAAAATATCAAAAAATTAATTGCTCTTTGCTTATAAATTAACGTCACAATAGTTTTATAATAAAGTAAAAAAATGTACTAAATGCAAATAACGTTTGAGGACTAAAATAAGAAATGTTTTACTTGGTCCATGTTTTTTGCGATGATTTGTCGACCTCAGAGCTCTCGATTATTGTGCCTCAGAAATAGCATCTCAGATAAAAAATGCACTGTAAATAAAGGGGAAGGCAGGAATGCAGTCAAAGTGGAATAGTGCCGAGAACAAGAAGGTTAACACAAGTGAATCGGTGTAAAACGCGGCTCAGAAGTCTAAGTCACCTCCGTCGCATTCGCCTCGACGCTTCTTTCCCTCATTCGAAAGGGAAATGTCCTTGTGGAACAACCGACCTATTGATCCTGGTTCGAAGCCTCCGTCTGTCTTCTCGCTTTTGCTCCGCGGCTGCAGCATTGTGCGAAATTACCTTATTCACGATGCACTCTCATAACGATAATTATATGTCAATTAAGTTGGCAGAAAATCTTACGGTTTCCGTATATTCTGCCTTAAACAATTTTTTGAACATTCTACAATTCCATTGAGAGCGAAGATTCGCTATTGGCACCTGTCACTTTTAATAAGTATTTGCTATAAATGATGTTAAATTACTTTATTCACGATGCACTCTTATAACGATAATTATACGTCAATTAAGTTGGCAGAAAATCTTTCGTATATTCTGTCTTAAAGAATTTTTTGAACATTACACAATTCCATTGAGAGCGAAGATTTGCTATTGGCACCTGTCACTTTTAATAAGCATTTGCTATAAATTATATTAAATTACCTTATTCGCGATGCACTCTTATAACGATAATTATATGTCAATTAAGTTGGCAGAAAATCTTACGGTTTCTGTGTATTGTGTCTTAAAGAATTTTTTGCACATTCTACAATTCCATTGAGAACGAAGATTCCATTGAGAGCGAAGATTCGCTATTGGCACCTGTCACTTTTAATAAGCATTTGCTATAAATTGTTAAATTACCTTATTCACGATGCACTCTTATAACGATAATTATACGTCAATTAAGTTGGCAGAAAATCTTTCGTATATTCTGTCTTAAAGAATTTTTTGAACATTACACAATTCCATTGAGAGCGAAGATTTGCTATTGGCACCTGTCACTTTTAATAAGCATTTGCTATAAATTATATTAAATTACCTTATTCGCGATGCACTCTTATAACGATAATTATATGTCAATTAAGTTGGCAGAAAATCTTACGGTTTCTGTGTATTGTGTCTTAAAGAATTTTTTGCACATTCTACAATTCTATTGAGAGCGAAGATTCCATTGAAGCGAAGATTTGCTATTGGCACCTGTCACTTTTAATAAGCATTTGCTATAAATTATACATCATAAAGATCGCAAACGTTATATTGTTGGAGACATTTAATCGAAAAGTCTTTCGCTTTGTGTGCTGCTCACTGATCAGAGAAAATGACAAGTCATTTGCACAATTAAGAGTTTCACTGAGAGTTTCGATATTGCACGTTTCGTTTTCCATCGAGTCGATGAACCCACAACAGGAAAGTGTTGCTCGCGTTGTGTTTGCTTCGTAGGCTCTCGCCTTATATATGCGAATACGAGAGCGTTCATTGAAGACGCATAAATGTACCTGTGCTTCCGCGGACGCTCACTCTTTATTTACGTCGTGTAGCAAATGACCCCTTATTCACACTCACAAATGGTCTTCCTCTTTACTACTGCAAACTTTTCAATTGTTGCCTATTTGTCAGTTGCCTTTTCCGTTCTGCCTCCCTGATTTTTATTTCAATCGTGGGATGATTAATTTTTATTTCCATATTCAACGATTTCGTTACGAAAATGAATAACAAACTGTGCAATACATTGTCTTTATCTTAATTTTTTTTTCTTCATCTTTGCTACTACAAATTTTTCAATTGTTGCCTATTTGTCAGACCTTTTCCGTTCTGTCTCCCTGATTTTGTATTTTAATCGTGGGATGATTAATTTTTATTTCTATATTCTCTGATTTCGTTACGAAAATGAATAACAAACTGGGCAATACATTCTTTTTATCTTACTTTTTTTTTTTGGTGCAAAGTTTGTAATAAGACGAACAGTATTTTATCGAGAAGTAACGAGACACTAAATCGATGACTCGATACTCTTTTTTATTCGCTCTGTGGTTGACCATAGAACCGAAACTAAATTGCGCAGCTTTTATGTAAGCATCTGTCAACATTGAGTTTTGCAATTTTCCGGAAGATCATCAATTTCTACTATTATTATTTTTCCAATCCACTGTGCGTGGCATTTGCCTAATCATTCTCGCGAAGATTGAGCTACTCGGCTATCGAATTCTCTGTATTCTATCCAGACCAAATTTTTTGTCTAATCATCGAGTTCGACTCCGCGTATACTGAGAGGCCTTGTGAACGTTTCGAAACTTCGACGGTAACAACGTCGCCGGCGTTTCTTGTTCCAAGTTTCTTTTTCAACCGGTGAAACCCTTCTTTTTCTCACGACTCCTGCCGGATTAATTCGTCCCCGGAACGATATCGCGATTCTCGGCGGCTTCGTTCCAACGCCGCCGTTCCATTTCGTCTCTCGTTCATTCTGCTCGACGAATAAGCTGTTAGCATTATCGAGCCTCGCATATTTACCGCTTCGGCCCGCATAGTTAGAAAATCGACCTTCGATGGTGGAAAAAAAAGTCGAACGCACGCTGCACGCATATAGTTAACTTTTTTTATTACTAGTTTTCGTAACCATCGAAGAATCAGTTTGATTTGAGCGACCTAAATAATAGATAATAATAACAACGTCAAGGATACATTCGTTTGATCGTTCGACAAATCGTTTATTCTTTCGTTAGGAATTTATTTTTATTTTCGTTAGCTATCCGAATAATAATCGGGAGCTCGTTACAATTTACGAATAAAAGTGGTAATTGACGAAACAAAGTTTTTTCGTCCTGTAGATCGAGGAGGAAAAATTTGATACGCGATTAGCGCGCAACGGGAGTCGTCCATCTGTGCAGAGGAATAAAATATTTCGGCGAAGCGAAAAGTCGAGATTCTTCGAGTTTCCTGACCGTGATTTGTACTCTTCGACGAAAAACAAAAATAAGAACAAATTGAAAATTCGCGAGTGATTTTTTACCATCGATAAAACGGAGGCGAAGCAACTGTTTTACTGATTTATCGAGGATACAAAGGATATCGTTACTCGCAGCGATGGAAACATGAAGATTTTCGAAGACCATCGAATCGAACAGCAGCAGCGCTTCCAATATCCATAAATGACGTGAGTATTATTTTGTGATTTTTTTTTTTAATTTTCTCAGATTTTTATTTCGTTGAAAAGTGTTCGACATTTTTTCTGAATCTCAAAGTAAGGTCTGACTTTACCGGCAGAGCAACCTCGAAACGCATCCGCAAGGTGCATGAGAAGCGCTGATTCGGGAAGTGCTGACCAACGTTCCACGCGGTTGTTTCGCTCTTTACTTTCGATTTTACGAGCCACTTATCTCACATTTGCGATCATATTTCTGGGTAATGATTTTTACGCCGGCAAGCGAAGCCCGGAATTGCTTTCGAAGATGGTAGACGCTGAGGAGTCGGAGGGACGTTGACATTGACTGCTCGACAAGCTAATCACGTGCCAGACAAGCATGAAGTATAGTGATGCTGCTGGGACGTCTCACGTAGAATATAGTATAGGATGAACGCTATAGCAAACGACATCCGGCGTTGTCTTTTTTTGTCTAGACATTTCGAATATTTTTTTAAGTCGATTTTCAATTCAATATTAAAATCAAAGAATTGAAAATGTTGTCCTAGAAGTTTGTATCTTATAGTCACAATTTTATATATGAATCTGTTGCTACGCATCGTTGCTTTTTTAATTTTTATTAAACGCAATTCTTTTTAATTCAATTTTTTTATTTTTTAATTTTCCATTTTTTAATTTCATAATACAATACATAAAAGAAAAGTCAACGAATATTCGGCGAAATTATAATTAAAGGTACAATCATTGGGGTCACAAATGAAGCTTATAGCAAAATCTATTAAAGTGCGATCGAAGAATCGAACTCAGATCCTATGCATCAAGTGGATATTATAGTTATATGTGTGATTGCTACCTATGTGACAGATAGCTATAGGTACTGCATAGGTGTTCTGGTAGATGGAGGGGGGAGTGAAGGGGGAGTGGCTGACTCTGTCAGCAGCGAGTGAAAGCTCCGGCCGTTGGTTTACGTCTGCTGTATCACCGCGTACCCAATGTACCGGAAACAAACTGATCTATTTCCATGTCTCGCTTTGCCATTAAAATCCTTTTTTCATATCCTCCAACAATCGACCGAATTTTCAAGATCCCGCAATTGCATTGGTCACGAAAGCCCATTAAAAATGGTCAAAACAGGCAATCAGCTGATCAGATGACCGTGTCACGTGTGTCACCTTAATGAGTCTGATGACAACTACTGTTATGGTGTTAATGTTCACGTGACAAGGACGCACGTATTTCCCATCGATCATCGATCAATTGACATATAGATGGAATTACAGTTATATCGATTTTCCGAATAAAATCTGAAGGTCACTGCATTTTCTTAAGGAAGACTCTAAATCCTAATGATGAACATTTCCAAAGGCTAAACTATATTTGCAAATGCTCAGAATTTATTTCAATTCTGATGAAATCGAAAAGAAAAAAAAAAAAAAAATCCACAAAAATGATAAAATTAAAAAGTATTTAAAAAGTAGGATCAGGGAAGGAAGTGCAAGTCCCACAATCTCAAAGCTAAACTAATTGCAAATGCTCAGAATTTATTTCACTCGATCCTAGGATTCAATTCCGATGCAATCGAAAAAATAAATTAATCCACAAAAATTATAAAATTAAAAAGTATTTAAGTAGGATCAGGGAAGGAAGTGCAAGTCCCACAATGAGTCTAACAGTGCGCGGCAAAGGCATATTGCGCCTAGTTACGAGCCCATCGAATATCTCCACGCTTCCACGCGGATATCGTGAGTCGCGATCAATTCCGAGAGCACTTTCATTTCTCTGTTGTCCGCCACAATCGTTGCGCGCGCGCGCGCGCGGCTCTCTGGCACGCGGTACCTGGTGCGCCTGTTACACTTTCCTTGCCGCCGTCAAGCGGCGGCAAAGTCTTGTTCATAGGCTCTGCGGTGGGACCTACACGAGGCAGCCGCCGTTGCCGCGCGCTCGCCCGCGTCCCGACACCTAAAATGGCTACAGCCCACTAACTAAGCGCTGCGCGCGGAACCGCACGAAACTCTCGTTTTCGAAATATCTCGGCTTCGTAAGCCGGGGTGCGTGCGTAACTCGGCATAATGATCGTAACCAACGATTATATCGATAATTTGTACCTGTGTATTGTAACACGCAACCTATGTGTGTTTTCAAATTAATAAAACAGCAAATGCAAAAATTGAAATAAATTACATTGTGGATGAATATTTTTTAAATGTATTGAAAACAAAAAAAAATGTAAAGATAAAAATAAATGACATCGTGGATGAATATTTTTGAAAAGTATTGAAAAAAATGTAAAGATAAAAATAAATGACATCATGGATGATTATTTTTGAAAAGTATTGAAATAAAATTTAAAGATAAAAATAAATTACATCGTGGATGAATATTTTTGAAAAGTATTGAAATAAAATTTAAAGATAAAAGAAAATTATATCGTGGGTGAATATTTTTGAAAAGTATTGAAAAAAAATAAATAAAAATAAAAATAAATTACATCGTGGATGAATATTTATGAAACATATTGAAAAAAGAAAATGTAAAGATAAGCAACGAAAAGGTGTATAATAAATTGGACGTCGTCAGCCGATTCGAGTCAGCTGCTGCGTTGGCTTCGTGCCATACACGAGTAGTAGCTCAGCAGTCGTCGTCCTCCAATGTGGCAATTTCGCCGTTCAAGATTAGCGGTTTCTTGAAAGCACTTTTACCCCAATAGTAACGACCTAACGACCTGCCGCATTATCATTTTATTACTCTCATTTAACCATTCATTCCTTGCACTCTTTTGCCGGAGTTGTACACGGAGAAGATTGGAACTGTGGATATGGGACCTCTTCTCAGAAAATGCAATAGCCAAACCTATTACTAAATGGTGATCAACACACTGGTGCACTTTCATAGGCTACACTCGAACCTCGATTTCAATGACGAGTCTCAGTCGGAGGAAATTCGAAGTTCTCTAAGTCTCGCACCAATCACAGGCCTAGAATTAATGCATCAGTGCCTTATCAGTATGAAGTGGGGATTGAGTATCAAAACAAATTTCCCAAAATAGAGGTCCGTATTTAAACCCTTAGAAGACGTATCCTGAACGATATTTATATTGATAAGGTACACGATGCAATTATATATGATAACAACACTATTACATTCTTATCATCCTACATGAGCATCATTATAGTATCATAGAGTCTTAGGTTCAAACGTTGACCATGGAGTGAGTTGCTTTGCGCTAACTCAGCTATTTCAAATCACTAGACCACTGATTTTCAGTCAAGACAGTCGGGAAATCGTTTAAGTATGAGAACTCGGTCCGATAGGTAAAACAAGAAAACCAGCACGACCTACTTTTGATGTGCTAGTGCAGTTCTATGTATACGGTTTGTCGCTGATGTTGTGTACACAGTGTACACTATACACGTATAGCACTTATACAGAGACGAGGAGAGTTTGACCGCATCTAGTGAATACGTTATTAAACGCAAGAGGAACGTAGGCACCGCGGGTTATCACTCGACGCTATACACCACTCGAGTGTCCTATCGTGTGAAAGCAGCCTGTAGGCACACTTGACGTTTCACTTTTCAAGAGTCCAATTACAGGAATAAATAAATGTTAAGAATCTCGAGAGGATTCAAGGTGTAGTACAAAAACGGTATGCAAGGAGGCTGTTTCGTACCGATTTGACTTGGGTGACCCTTGACCCTTCGAATCGGTACCGCAATTTTTTTCTACGAACCCTTAAAGGCACTCAACATTTTTTTCCTTATTTAAAAAGAATTTAATTATTTTTTAAAAACATTTTAGACGTTAATCACGATTTTACAAAAAGTGACATTTTTTTTGGCGGCTTTAACACAGTTTTAAGTAACGTAACGCAGTATGTAACTTGTTTTTAACAAATCGTTTGGTTATATATTCGCTGTAAATGATAGTTATTGAAAGTGTAACAATTTTAATAAAGTAGGCGTACGTATAATAATTCTTAGATATGCCGGCGAAGATGATGACGCCAGGAAGTAGAGAGTCCCGAGACTCGGGAGTCGGAAGTCCCGCGAACACCTCGGCTGTATCTATCTAAATAATAATTAGCTTTGTGGTACGCGTGAAAGCGTCTTTCTCGAGATTGGATCGGTCATTATAAAGCGAAAGAAGGGGAAAAAAAGGAGGAAAAAAAAAACTGTAGAAACAAATGTACTCTCGCTATGTGAACAGCGTGACTTCGTTCTACTTTAACGTAGTTACGTGTATTAATTCGTTGAATAGGAATCGCGCTCGTTTTTTCCCTTCCCTGTCATAATACCTGCGCGGATTTTCAATGATCACTCCGCTGTAAAATTTATTTACTTTTGCTGAATTTTTTCTACGGGTAATAATAATAATAATAATAATACCAATACATACTACATGATTTATATTACTTTCTAATTTATATACTGACTTTAAATTTAATATTTTTATCATGTATGAAAAGCCCTTTCATTTTTTTTTATTTCTAAAAGAGATGTGAATAAAATATTTTTTTAGGGAAAGTAATAATCAATTAGTGTAAACTTAATCAATTTAGTATCAACGTAAATATGAATTAAATCCTATCAGAGTGGAAAAAAATATTTCCGCAGGAATTATGAATTTTAGTACAGTCGAAAAAATTCGTTGGATTAATTTCCCGACAGAGAGAAACAGTACGGTATGTGGGTGGAATTATGAGGAACATTTCAGCAAAACCTTGGGGGTAAAAGGTGTGTAATAAATATAAGTGGCGAGCGAGGAGAATCAAGTCGAGTACAGAGCCAATGGGTATATACACACAGCTTTTACAACGACCAACTCGCAGCTAACGTCTACCGGCGTTTATAGATCCCTGTGCGTCGAGCTCATGGACTGTTGTTATATGTACTGGTAGAATTACAAGCAATACCCGGTATTCCAGCGGTCTTATGAAGCGTACCGGCCGCGTCAGTTCGAGAACGAGAGCGGCTCGGGGAGAGCAGTTAAAAAAAGATAGCGTATACTCTATAAAGGAGATACTTTCCATAGTAGCATTGAGCTCTTTCGCTCACGTGGAGCTGCCGCGTGATCGTGGGAGGATTGCGTCGAGTGGACGTAGAAATTGCACAGCCGAGACGGGTAAAGATCGTGTGCGGTTCGCTGAATTGCATTTTTGCAACTGACAATTCTACCTGCATAAATAGGTATTTTTTTAAAACACCCAAAGATGAGCATTTTTTACATTTTTTTTTTATTAAAAGCTCTTACTACGAATGTTGGGGCTACTGCAAATATTTTCCCACAGCATTTTTACATTTCTCTCCGTTCATTCATTCGTCATCATTAAACGTTAGTATCATCGAATAAATTTTACCAGAAACGCAAAGGTCAACGTGGACGGCAATCATCACGCATGCGCATTTGAATACCTGTATTAAAATAGACGCAGATGTACGTAGGAAAACTATTAGCTCGATTGGCAGAAGCGCAAAAATTCGTTACCTAACTTTCTTCGCGTATGAAGAAAATATTGCATTAAGATGGGTGTCGTCATATGTCGATTTATTTCCGATAACAGTATGTCTGTTTTTTTAAGATATTAAAAGATTTTTTTCTTATCAGGAGCTTCATCCATAATAAAAAATATTTTAGCCACATTCAATTCATAGCTTTCTAATAATTCAAAAAATTCCACAATAACATAGAACTTGTTGAGCTTAAATCTTTTCCTAAATCCCAAAAATTTTGCAACATAGTATTTTTCTGCAAGACAATCAATTTCTTTCCATTTCATTTCATTTCCATATCACATGAAAGATACATGTCACCTTATAAATGAAGACCTGTCCTTTCATCCGTGCGATACGATAGCTTCAACAACTTATATTTTTAAGTGTAGTAAAAAAGCGATGAAATATAAGGCAAAGCGTGTGCTGGAAACGAGTTATGTTACTTAGAATGTATGCAGGTAGTCCAATGGGGATTGGTGGTGGTTAGGCACTGGGCAGGGCACAATATGCTGGATTACAGCGATGTCTCGAGCCTCTCTGTCTGCCTTGGCTGTGTATTGAGTCTTGCATTGAGACTCGGAATCGTGAGCGCGTGTACATGCGCCGTACTAACCGCCGGCCGTAGTGCTGATATGGTGAAAGCTGATATTTTGTAACACAGGCTGTTGCTGTTGGTGTTGCTGCTGCTGCTGCTGCTGCTGCTGCTGCTGCTGCTGCTGCTGCTGCTGCTGCTGCTGCCATTCCGTCTCGTTCCATTCCAATCCGTGAGGCAGTGCCGGGTGGTATATTACTAGTTGCAGCCGAGACAGCGTTCGCCTTCAGTCCTGAATCGGTTGGATAGTCTTCGTGCAAAAGCCTCGCCTATCGAGCCTCTAAGCCTTCAGCGGCACCGAAGATTTAGCTGCTGCAGCCGCGAACGCGTGGCCCGGCTTAATCCTATATGCAGAGCTCGACTGAATAACGAGTGAGCTAGTCACTTCGGACTCCTGATGCTGGAAGTACAACGCGCACCTTCCATGCTCGCAACTTACTATCGCTGCCAACGACCACAACACATGCAACACAACTCTTGCTGAACCTATACCATCTTTTTTGTTGATTCCTCGGCAGAACACTCCAACATTCCTCTGTAAGATTTCAAAATGTACTAACGTCAAGATAAATAATACATTAGCGCAGTTTTAGGAATTGAAAATCGAATGCAAAGTGAATTCGAAAGTCATACAGCAGAAATTAGTTTTGCTGCACCGTTTTGATTAGTACACTAAAAAAAATTAATAGTTGTGATTACCAATCGTTGGTCAGAGCTACCAATACTTTAGTAACTGTAACCAATATTTTGGTAGATCGAACCAATGATTGGTTATCGCAACCACTCATTTTTCTCAGTGTAGTGAGATCTCAGTTAGCGAAAGATCTTCATCTTCACGCTGTCGTCATAATTTTGCGAACATCTCAGCGAGCACGTGCGTCAAGATAAATAATACATGTCTTTAGTACAGTTTTAGGAATTGAAAATCGAATGCAAAACAGAATCTGAAAGTCATACAATCATAAATTAGTTTTGCTGCCTGTTTTGCTTAGTCGTGAGACTTCAGTTAGCGAAAGATCTTCACCTTCACGCCGTCGTCATAATTTTGCGAACATCTCAGCGAGCACGTGCGTCGCGCATTCGATATCATATGTCCACTCGTTGAAGTGTACGTGTAACCTTGACACGTACCTTCTCATCCTCGCGATGCTTGCGCGACACTTTGTTATGTCAGACAGAATTCAGCAGACACAGTTGACCACAGTTACCAGGCTATTCACTGTTTTCAGTGCTGTTCAGTATTTTTTTTTTATCGTTTAAGGAGCGATTGTCTTTATTCGGCGATGCTTTGATTTCAAAATAAAAATTAAACAGTAATGTACACAGTTCTGCTTTGTAACTTTTTTTTTGTTACTGTGCAGTCTATATGTAGAGTATCCGTTGTTACATCCTAAACAAGTTGCCTGAGATCAGTCGTTTCCCGGAAATTTTATTTCTCCTCCTTTTACCCGATTATCCCGTCGCTGGACTTCCGGTTTGCCGCCGTTCGGTTCAACACGCCGGGGAAATCACGAAGTAATTGCTACCGGTTTTCTTAGCAATTAATGCGCGAGGCCAGCTCGGAACCTGCGATAGCTGATATAATGCTAAATCGTTAAACCAGCAAACAGTACCTTTTATGCTATACTAACGCATTGACGGTTCAAAGTTTGCTGAAGTTGTGGACAGCGAATGTAAGAGGCGTTAATTCTTTCGCCGCGTGGTACGAATGCTGACCATGCGTCCGTCATGTTCGATATTAATAGCTGCTGGGAGGCCGAGCAGGTCGTGGGCGCGAATGTGGCCTCAACGGCTAATTTGCAGCTCGTGAAATAGTTGGTTTTGTCTTACATCAGTCGTAAAGAGTGACACTCGAAGCGCTTTGAGTGTCACTCTTCACCTGAATGAAAAAATTCGTAGCGTTGCATCTGGCGCAAGACAGGCGCTGTCCAGGCCCTGGTAGGGCTGCTGTGGTAGTGGACAGTTCCTGTCTTGCACCCAATTTAAGGCTACAGATTTTCCAATTGGAACTTTGATGAAATCTCAACAATTTTCTGCGTCAAAAGTAGCCATCAATTATTTTTCCGTCGACGATATCGCAGAAACCGAATGACGGAGATATTCTTCAATGAACAACCGTCTGGCAATTTTTACCTGACCCTCCTTCTTCCTTTTTTAAATGTTTAAATGAACCTCCTTCTTCCCTTTTTAATTTTTTTCATGAACCTCCTTCTTTCCTCTTTAATTTTTTACCTGACCCTCCTTCTTCCCTTCTTCCAACAAAGATTCTGCCTGAACAGTTATCACGAGATGCTACTTAATAATAGTCCCTGCGAATAACGAAATGACGAACAGAACATAGTTAATGCAATTTCCTGCGCTGACGTTGCGCGGATATTGGCGTAATTTTGTCGAGAGGTCTGTTTATATTCTACTCTCTATTCTGATGCCGCGAGGAGACGCAAATATGAGTGCGAGTCGAGGTCGAGAGGAAGGAGCATGAGAAGGGCCACTACTACGAAGTATCACGTGGGTCTCGTGGCGGGATCGAAAGGATATAAGAGAATACATGTTGCCTTGTCTATTTATCTGTATTAGTGAATCTATTGCGAATTCGCGCGTTCGGCTTCCGTGGAGCGAAAAGTGACCATCTGCGGAAGCAAGCGGCAAAGTCGTAGTGCGTCCCTTCTTCTTCTTCTTCTTATTAGATTTTACGGAATTACACTTACCTTCATAGACGCGGTCATAGGGACAGCTATAATAATAGTAGCAACTATGTACTTATTTCATCCACAACGGTGACTACTTTCTAGGTTACGTTCTTGGAGAAAAATGAGGGCAAACTGACAGCGATGAAAAAAAGAAGTGTGCGATGAATATCATTATCAAACTCATTTTCAATGATTTTACTATCCTATCATAATTCGTAAAATTTCATCATCGTGAAGAACTTAAGGAATATGTTCCAATTAATCAGTGAACCAATTGCACTAAAGTTCTCCTCGAAATAAAGAATTTCCAAAAGCTTGCGGAAGATAAAGCCAAGAATGATCTGCGACTACACAAAAGACACAATAATTTTATTATCCTACCATAATTCGTAAAATTTTATCATCGCGAAGAATTAAAAAAAATGTAGGGTTCAATTAATCAGTGAACCAATTGCACTAATGTTCCTCTCCAAATAAAGAATTTCCAAGAGCTTGCGGAAGACAAAGCCAAGAATGATCTCCGACTGCACAAAAGACACAATCTTCGCGCAATCCGCACGCGACGATGAACACAGCGAGTCCGCGTCTCGCTAACTGAAACTAATTATAATTAAACACTCGCGTTTATACCCCACCTGAAGTGTTATGCAGTGCAGCTGCAACTGTAGTTGTAGTTGCAGTTGTAGATGCGCGGCAAATCCGAGCTTCGAGTTTTGCGTGCAACGACATTCGCGGAAGAAGTGAAATTGTCGCGTGATACCGTTTCGTATTGTTGGTCCGTTGATGTCCGTTGATGTCCGTTGTCTCATTCGAGGTCAACAAAACATCGTTTTGTTGGATTCTTTTTAATCAATTGCACTGAATAGTTTTATCTTATGTAAATAAATGTAAATAAATATTTAATTAAAATCCGTGGAAAGTAATTGAACCCCTTCTTCAATTTTTTTGGAATCATTTAAATATTTTTGGTCGGTGTAAAAGGGGCTTTTACGGTTCACAGCTTTATCAATGAGCGCCTATCGAACTAGTAGTTAGGGTACATGTAGGTCAGCCATATGTATATATCGCGCTTTCTTTATATATATGCCAACTGCTCCACTTCATCTGCAAAAAGGGTATCGAGTATTTATACGAATTATCGATTCATATCGCGAGAACGAAATTCACTTAACAAAAGAACAAAGTCTTTTGGCGCATTTGGCTCGGGCCGTTCCTGACCACAATTTCAGAACCGAGTCACGGTCGAAGTGAAATTGGTGCTGCGATCGTGCTGCTTGTAGGCGGCTGAAGAGGGAGGAGAGGTCTCGAGCTGAGGATTTGCGAAATGCGAATGCTGCTACCGTTGCGGTAGAACGTTTAATACAAAAGTACCGCTATATACAGATACATCATGGTATATAGGAGTGGACAATACACCCGCGTGCGGATATGTTAAAGTATGCGCAACGACACGTTTACTCGCTCAGGACGTCGGTCTAGTTCGCCGCGGCACACGGGTCAAGGTTGATATCGGCGACGCAAGAAAAAATAATTACACCAACCGCCTTGCTATGGCGTTTCACATGCATTCCACATGCAATACAGTCGTAATTCTGGTCGTAAATACTCGAGAATGGTTTATCGATGGGTTTCATTCACTATTTTTTGCGACATTTATTTAATAAGCGGTATTAATTACAAAACCCTATCCTATGGAAAATTCCTCATTGATTCAAAAGGGGTACCCCTTGCCGATTTTTTGGCGAAAAAAATTTTTCGATTTAACGAAATTTTAAGACCCTATCCGATGGAAAATTTCCGGCTGATTCCAAATATGACCGGTTTTTGCCCGAAAAATAAAAAATTTGAGGAGAAAATCGCGAAAAATGATTTTTCACTTTTTTCGAATTTTAACCCTTCACGAAAATCAATGTCATTTTTTTTTGGATAGATGGAATCTGGATTTTCTTTTTGCATTCGAAAGATAACTCTTCAAGGAAGCGAATGCCGCAAGGCGGAACGCGATATCTCGATTTTTCAATTTTTTGCAGAATTTTAAAGTTGACCCTCAAAAATCGCAAATTTATAGAAGGGGTACCCCTTGCCGTTTTTTCGAAAAAAGTCGAAAAAAAATTTTTTCGATTTAACGAAGTTTTAAAACCCTATCCGATGGGAAATTTTCCGCTGATTCCAAAAATCACGGTTATTGCCCCGAAAAATCGAAGATTCGAGGAGAAAAACACGAAAAACTATTTTTTTTCTGACAAGCTGGCAAACTTCGCAACATTTAACATCGAACTACCGAATAATTTTCCAACGACCAATCAGATGGCGAATAAATCGACAACAATGGTTGCTCACGAACTTTTTAATTGAGGAATAAAATATAAAAAAAAAAATTTGCCGAAACTATCAAAGTTACCAAGGACAAATGAACTTGGTCTCGATCCTATCGACCTATCACAGGACGAATAAAGCGGTGACAATGACTCTGATATATTTCGAGATTTTCGAGCTACCAACTATTTAGAAGGGGAACTATTAATAGTAAATAAAGCGGAAGCTCAGTTGGTTCCTTTCTCACCTTGCTCAGTGTCAGAGAGCGTTGAGAGAGACACATTGAAAGATCGTTATCGCGAGGCCTCAGGGTTTCGACTCTGCCGTTTTCATACCAATCATACGTCAGAGTAATACGCAAACTTTTATATCTGACGTTCTTTATTCTCCTTTGTATTCCAACTCTTTCTCTCAAATATTCACCTTGACTTGCCGTCGAGATACAAACACAACCTTGCCCTCCCCCCATAACTAATTCTCAATGTGATCCACGCTTGGCTCATTTTTCGCTTCTATCATATAAAGAAAACTAATGTAAAGTTTTATTCAGATTTTTTGATTATTTTACGACACGTCCATAAAAGAATCCTCTTACAAGGAAGCAAAATAAACAAATGTTTATTATCGTTATTATCTGTTGTCAGCCATCGAGGCTCCTCGTTTCTTGGGCACTATTAACCATATATAGCTGGCCTTAGGATTAATCATAAGCTAAGACTGTTTGTGAAATAATCAATGATTACAAACGTTCATATTTCATATTAAAACCGACTTTCAAATTATACTATTTTTATCTTTCCCTACTTGTCCACGAGCAATAAATACACACATATCTTTTGCCTTGAGATACGAATATGTGCGCTCTGCATCTTATGGCGACTCACATGCGTGATTTAATGCGTATATGTATAAAGCTGCGGATGCGTGCATGCACGCATTCGAGTAATACATCTGTATAGGCCCGTACTTGTCTTACGTAAGATGTGCATTCTGTTGGCGATATACCCGGGTGCATACGAGCTATCGAGGCTATGGCACAGCCCAACTGCTGCGATGTAGCCACTCCATAGATACTCGCAGTCACAGTGTCTACCTCTGGGTACACTCTTCTTGCGTAACGAGAAAACAAGTAGACGATGTGTACGAAGTGCTGAAATCGCGTTGCTAATATTGCCTTTCGCTGTATTTCAGGCTGACCGAGTACCGCGACTAACCTACCACAACGAAGGTCGTCCGGACTACATTCAGGACGTCTTCATCTTCCCTCTCTTCTTCAGTTACAATCAAATTTTTTAACATCTCATACGTGTTAAAATTTTCCCTGTGTTAACTTTTTTTTATTATAAGAACACTTTTTTTATTATAAGATTAGGAGTATAATTTAAGGGATCGTCACAGTGTGACCCTCCGAAAAATCAATGATTCTCGCGATTTTTTTTTGTTAAGTTGTAATGAACTAATTGGTCTGGTTTTTTTTGAATAAATAAGTACATTCTTGAAGAATACAAAATGATTTTTTTATGTGCATTTCTTTAATGTATAATAATGATATAAATTGTTTAAATAGCACGTGTAAAAAAAAGGTCCTGCATTATGTCCACGATTGCGGCCGCAATTTTGATCTGAACCAAAAATTTCAAAAAGATTATTAATCTGTAGGAAATTCGCTATCGCGCTATGGGAGCTTTTTTTTTTTTTGAAATTTGACAAAATGCGACCGAAGCGACCGAAATAATTCGAATTTCGATAAAAAAAATTTATTTTTTAATAAAAAATCGATTTTTTTTTATTTCACACTGTGACGATCCCTTAATTATTGAACGACCACTGCGATGCATCAAAACATTTCGTTTCCAGATCACCAAAGGCAAACTAGTTTCCGTCATAGCACAGTTCGCGTCTCGCGGATTGTGATATAAATCCAGGGTTTTGTCGGATAATGGGATTCAGGTTTTTTGTTCTCATTACAAAACCCCATTAGTCACGAATGCTCGTAAGGATTTACACGACCAATGCTCATAACTTTAAACACTGGCCAATTTCGTAATATAGATCACGCGCCGCGCTTTCGCGGTTGCCTACTCGACTTCCGCCGATGATTTCACCCGCGAACGCCGTTATGCACAAACTGCAATAGTGCACTCGGGATATCGAATCGTTGCAACAATAACTCGCGTTTGGTTGGCGTAATTAAAACCGTATTGAATTGTAATTATGAATCTTAGCTTTTCTAGGAGATTTTAAGCTGAGGCAGTTGTAGAGGATTATTCCGGAGAAGAGTCCGTTGGAGTTAGATGTCGAGGCTCAAGAAAGTTGTTATCCTTGTGTGTTTTCAGACGAGATAAGTCGTCGTGCGATGCTGCTCTATAAGAGATATAATAATAGTTATAACCTGTCAGCCATTTTATACGAAAAGAAGATTTTGTGCTTATGCTTTTTTTTAATCTAAAAAGTGCAACCAAAAAACACTCTTTGGTAGGAATCGACTGTGAATTAGGTTAGATCGGTGTATCATGTAAAAATTATTAGTTCGCTTCGATTAAGAACAATTCAGAGTAGCTGCAGTTAATTTTATTTTAAGTACTGTGAGACTTCAAGCTTCGACTTAATACTGAGTATCAGCCACTTCGATGTCGTAATTTTGCGTCGTTTCCGAATTTAGAAGTATTTCTGGCGGCAGAAAAAAGCTGCGTATTTCGTTCGCAGAGGAGAGAAATCTTAACGTAAAAAAAATGTCGTAAAATTTGTATTTATACGTCATCATTTGTCGTCTTCGACGACCAAAGTATATATACCAGATATCCTTGATGGACGCTCGGATCTGTTGATGCTGATGTGAACTGTGGTCCTGACTATTTCCTAGTTGATATAATGATTCTGCTAAAAAGTAGCAAGATTTTCATCGAGGGTGAAAATTCTACTTCCATTTCCTGCTGCTGAAAAATTGATTCTGTGAATGGTTCAGTCTCGAAAGGTTTCAGGTAACCATCGTTGGGCCTCGTGTCAAAAAGTCTTCGGTGACCGCTAATTAATGGTTAATCGCTCTCGCCGTTGCCGATCGCACGTCTGCCGTTGGACTCCGCCCGGACGGAGGCGACGCACTCTAATAGTTTTTCATAGTATGCGATGTGACTGTTCGTGTAATAGTGAGGAACCAGTTTTTTTCGTCACCACCGAAGTCGCCTCTGCGCCGTTTTTTTTTTAAACTCAAATAAGACGAGTGTGATAGTCGTCGTTCAGAAACGTGTTTTTTTGTCCCTACCCGGTCAGCTATAGAACCAGGAGAATTTAAACGACTGAAAAGACTGGAGACCTAAGCCACGCGAAATTTACATTTAATATATCCGCGCGAGTTACCGAGTCCGATGGGCGAGATTCCGAGAATTTGGAAAAAGTGCGAACGATTTAAAGACACCTGTGGCTATGTTTCTAGGCGTGATAGATCTGGGCGTGCAATTATTTCAGTGAAGGACTTTGTGATGGAGGAGTCTTAACGACATTCACAGTCCATATTTGCGATAGAACGAATGACCCAAATAACCGCAGCTAGACATTATTTTTTATATTGCTTTTTTTTTAATTTTTTATTCCTAATCATACACAATTAATATTTCATTGGTTTATTTTTTTTCATGTTGCAGGTCTTATTCAGCATCGTAGCACAGACATCGTACCCCAAACCCATCGTAGACTCTAATGGGTAAATAATGTTTGAAAATGATTATATTTTAATCGATGACGCCCAATATATCAAAAACTCGCTGAATAAAACAGCTCTAAAGTATTTTGAAAACTGTGTGTTTAGCTTTAGAATTTTTATGGACGATAGGTTGGATCTCAGGGATTAGAGTTCGGTATCTTAGTTGAGTTAGATCTATACTATATAAAGGGGTGACTCAAAGTGACGAATTGGATGGGGGAGAAAGGTAGAAAAAAAATGGAGTCGACTTTTCTCTTTGTTTTTCTTATTTATCTGCCTTCCATCTTTATTATACGTATATGCATAGGCCTGGCCGTTCACGCAGAGCCATTGAATTAGGAACCTGGTCGACCACCGCCACGAGGGTATATTATAGCTAATCGAAGAGGAAGAGGTTAACGTTCGACCGTCCTACAGAAAGACATATGAACGTCTGACCTTCTCCTGCATGTCAAGTTCTTCTCTCGCCATTCCCATGAATTTCTTTGCAGTGGAATTTTCCTCCGCCAGTCAGGTATAAAACACTGTAGAAAAAAAAAATCCCTCTTAACTGCACATTAAATAACAGCATTATGACTAATTCCAAATCTCACCGCGATTTTTAGCAACGAAAAATAAGAAATTAAGAGTAAAACAACGAGAATATAAATAATTAGGAGTTTATGTCTTAACGCAGATGTAGAAATGCATGTTTTTTTTATTGTCGCTTTTGTTACCCAGCCGAAAACCTTTCCCGACCGCAATCAAGACGTGTCAATTCATCATTCCGGCAAGTGGTTATAAAGGAGTAGGTAATGAAATTTTCTGACCGGTTGGTAGATGCTGTTGACGACGACTACGTGTGAAAAAACATGATTCACTGCCAGCAGCACAGGTGCGCGCGTGAGGCTAGCCCCGGTCTTAAGCCTGTTGTGAAATTTCGACGTCTCTCACTGATGCCCAACCAAATCCTGTGCACGCGTGTATATTTTTTAACCGCAAACCGGTCAACGAGCCGATCAACTTAATATTTCAGTATCGCGCTAATGCATCTCATTCGAAGCGCAAAATTTCACGGGATATTTTTCGTAGCCATATCCTGTCGATATAATCGGTAATAATAATCGTTACACGCTATATCATCCTGCCGGAATTGCAGGAAATTTGTGAGAGACATTGAAATACGTTATTAAATATAAATATGGCCAAAACATATAAATTTTGGGTGAGCTGGTGGAAATTAAAGATAGTCAATGATTCCTTATGACTTGAAGTAGGGTTTGGTTATTAGAGTGTGTTCCTGGTTCAGCTGAATCAAAACTGGAATTTTTCTTGAATGAGGTAACCCTTCACGATTTTATTCAACTGGACCTGAAAGCAGAGCAGCGAAGGGTGACACGTACCACATTCAAGCCTCTCATTTTTAAGGCCCGTGGGATAATTCCAATCTTTCAACTTATCACAACAAGTATGCCTGTATCAATAATACCCACATGTACTGTATCTGTGTATCGACACCACTTAGAAAGACAACGATGGCTATACCAGCGGAATCAGCGTTGGCAAAACGTTAGAATGTAACTCGTTCACCTTGCAACGAATCCAATATCCGTTGGCAAAGGTGATTTTAACTCTAATCGTGCGCGAAGTAGCCACGGCCACGTTGGAAAATCCATTCAAGTCCCCAGTGTAGAATCTTGTAGACATAGACGCAGGAGACTTGATGTAGCATAAATATCGTGACGGCACAATAAGCAAGCCTTTATTTATCGAACAAACCCCCCTCAAATTGGTGCTCCACTCGTTGGAGAACGGAAGATATAGGAAAGTATACATATATACATCGCGATGGGATCCGGGAGACCAGGGGGAGGGTTACCTGTACACATCCGCCTGCATGTTTCGCGTGTACGTTGAAAAATAACTATGAGAAGGATCTGTCGTTTATCATAGTTGCGGAAACCATTATATTGCATGTAACTAGTGTTTTGTCGAACGTATTAACTTCACTGATTGTATATCAGTAGTGCTAAATGGAAAGGATTATTCTTCGACGTTTCAGGGTTATTGCAGTTTTTTGTCTATTTGCTATCTATTTGCATTTGATAAACAGCTCTAAGCATAATGCTTATCTACATATTTTATAAAATATTTTGATCATATTTTATCATATTTTGGCCAAAAATAATCTGGTAACTTCGCTATGGGTCGACATATAAATAATAAAATGGCAAAAAACTGGGGATGAGGCCAACATTTTATTTTGTGGATTTCGCCGCAGATCATCGACAGTATGAAATACAAGATTATAGTGGTTTCATTGCTTCTGCGTATTGCTACTTTTTTATTAGCCTCGCGTGGAATAATCAATTAACCGCAGATATTAACCGAATATTTACCCACACTTAACTCGCTAGTTCAATCAAGTTTCCGGTGTTTTTCTTTTTTTGACATTACGTCACAACTGTTATAGGTATAGTGAAGCGACTTTTTCTTTAAAAATGGAAATGATATTCTGACGAGTCGGTAGTAATAGCCGAGTACCGTTTCCTTGGTCGTTCACCCGAGGAAGTGATACACACGCGTTATTATTCTTATTGTCGCGTGTGTATGTCCACTCTTGACACTTGCCACATGTTTTTTGCAATATCCATTGACCGCTTTTCAATTCTGAGTATTCGGGTGTCATCAGAAATTGGGGAAACCCCAATACCAAATTTTGCCCGTGACTTTCAAATGATTTGAATCGGCCATTAATTATTTAAGTGTGTTTGAAAAATATGGTTATTACAACAACAAATACGCGATACGATTTCTCCTTCACAAATCTCGCTGCGAGCTCTATACTCACCGGAAGCAGGTTTTCGTTACTTCCCGTTCTTAATCATGCTCGTGCCGCGAAAGTTACTGCATAACCGCATCGTTCAAGAGTGGGAAACCACGAAAAAATAAAGGAAAAGGTAAGCGCTATGGCGACTTGTAACCTGACCAAGAGGGAAGAAACACGTAGACATATATAGGATATACCGGATTCAGGTTCATTACTAAGAACGCAAGCAGGATATTTCACATTCACAGATGTCACGAAATGTTATACAACCTTTCGGCTTTGACGGCGGTTTTCTTGGACCTACATCTTCGATTATCTCGTCATGCGGAAACATTTTTTTTACTACCAAGCCAATAGAAACTTTTCGTACTTTGTGTATTTAATTGATTTTATACGATGTTGAATTGATGTTAAACGAAATTGGACGAAATTCGAAAACGTTGGGTTTCTAGTTTGAATTTTTAGTGAAGCGTAAAGTCAGCTTCGTAGTAATCGCTATACCAATGAGAGCCCAGCGACTGAGACACGATGATGATGCTGGGAAAGTAGCGCTACGAATTAATTGCCCGGCTGTGACGAAACTCGTTGCCCTTTTCCTATCACGACTGACGAGAGATCTGTTCGTTCAATCTTAGCCTCGCGATAACATGATCAGATATTTATAACTCGTTAATGATGTCTCCAGTACTTCGTGTCCTTTTGCTGAACTGGTCGACATAGTTCCTTATCGTCTTTGGTTTCAATTCAATTAAGTTTTGTTTCATTTTTTTATTTTATTACAACACTGGTTTTGTGAATAATTCAATTGCAGTGACATCTAACCTTTATTACATTCCTACTTCACTTTTCGCCTAAAACTTAGAATCACTTTTGCACCGAGATTGTCTCAGCGAATGAACTCAACCGAACAAGCAAACACGAAAGAATTCGTCGACTCGCTTGAAGGTGGCTGCAGTCGCGCTTTAATTCGATGCAGAGCGCAGCGGCAAACTTTCCTTCCGGGATCGGCGCACTTCCCCCGAACGTAGGCGACCGTAGTCGCGTTAACGCGGATTTACCTTGATTTTCTCGTTGTCGTCGTCCGGCGGACTGCATTCGAATATTTTCAGAAAATGCCTCCACACGCCACGAAGGTTAGTTATGCCATGTATATATGCATTTGTTTATTGTTACTCTCCTGACGTCACCTACATTCATTACATTTCACACAGTATTTCACAATCAATGCTTCTGCGACTGTTGACTAGCAACTTAGGTGGCGACAAACGAGATCTTACGCAAGTTTCTTGCTTATTCTTCTTCGACATCCTGCACATCTGTCCCTTCTTATTCTGTCATGCGACACACTTTTGTGTTACATGATGAGACTAAAGTATAAATTACGACAATGATACAATCTCAGCGTCAACAGTGACATTGACTGTATTGTGATATAATATTAGGAGTGAGCACTGCTCAGTCGCATAAAGTCAGATAAAGTGATAAAGTGAAGCCTCGGAGCTTAATTCTCTACATAAAAATTTATTTTTTTTCAAAAAATTGTAGCTCAACTTGTGGCAGTGATAAGGCAGTCAAGGGGACAATAATTTGAGGACAATGAGGGCCACCACTCCAAATCGACTTCAGGACTATTGCAATAATCTAAATATGTCGCAGTGCAATTATAAGCCATGAACACAACAGAAAAATATGATGAGATCCAAGAAGATGATGATCCAGCGATGATCTACATTTTTAGACATACCTGCGAATATCAATCCGCACTTTGATAATAATCCTTGATCTCGTTGTTCTATTTTTGCAGCGATGTGGTGCGGCCAATCAGGAACATCGCAACCCAAAATGATTCGCGCCCTCGTTCTACTATGCGTCGCCAGCATCACATCCGTCGGACGATGCCACAAGGTAAGCAGTGCAATTGTGACACGTCAGAATTTTTAATAATTATGTGGGAATATTCTATATTCCTGGATTTCGATAAAAATTGATAATGAGGGCTTCGTCAATTTTCGACGAGGTTGAGTTCGAGATTATGATCCTAACTACCCACGTGAAGCCGATAAGAGTGGTCCTAAAAGGATTTTAGAGTAGTCAGTGCGAATTGGAGACATCAAAACCGAGGCTCAATGGCAGAAGAGCAGCTCAAGAACATAATGTCTTATTATTGACCGTAGACGGAAATACCAGTTGGCCGCAGTGGACAAGTATAATAACAAGAATAAATATTTGATTTCCTTGGAGTAGCATGCGAGGACAGCCGGGCTGTCGATTCTCTCCGCACATTCCCAATGTTGACCTTGGAGTGTAAAACGATATCGAGGAAATACATTTCTTTCTCAGTCGTCCATAATAACCACTTTCGCTTGCCTCGAAAAACTCGTCAGTATGCGGCACTGGTCAACATCAACTGCAACCATGCAACACAAGCAAAGGTCGTGTGCATGAGCGTGACTTATGTTCAGGACAGATTAGCGACAAGACGACGGAAATATGGATCAATTAAAGTCCGTCTACCTCAGAATAACGAATCCCAGTTCTAGTTGATTACCTAATCAGACATTTTCATGGGACCACATAAATAGGACATGGTTCTTCCTTCAAAGAACTATTTGAAATTTATGCACGAAACCAACCATTGAAATTTGGGAATGAAATAAAACTGATCACAGACACCGCTTAACCGGACTTCGGAGAAAATCGACCGTATCTGCCTCATTTTAATGTGGCAAATAACGACCACAGCCAAGAAGCAAGCCACCAATCTTAGCATCGCTAATACTTTATCAAGAATTCAAAGAACCATCGACGGTACCAGCAAAAATCGATAGAGTAGCCACCATTTTACGATTCTTTGTGCAAAGTCATCTCCAGTCGAGTCAGCTCGCTATGCATCCGTGAAATACTTCAGACTGCACCAATACTTACCGATGTTCCGGTTCTGAGAGAACTATGAACTCGAGATGCTCAGTCGAGCTCTCTTCCAATTAGCTCATCGCACGTTTGGATCAGGTTGTGGATATTGCACTTGACTCGAGTTACACCAAGAAAAATGCTGACTGGTTTCAAAATTACATTATTTTATTTTTTTTATTTTTTTAATATTTTTGCTCTAACTTCAACAATAGTTAATAATGCGAGACAAACATTTGTACTCAATGAAAAAAAAAGGACGCAAAGTACTTTGTCCATTGCTTCCTCATTAATTTTCATTTTTTGCAATTCTTTCTCTACGAAGAAGCCAAAAATAATAAAGGCTTTGCGAAAAATGAAAATTAATGAGGAAGCAATGTGCAAAGTTTTACTTTGCATTCTTAAAAAAAAAAAAAAAAATCAAGACGTACAGAAGTTGCAATCGAAATATTGAAATCCGAGGTTCATTCCACTCGCAATAATTTCCGTTTGGAAGTCATTGTCCAATACAAGTGTAACCAGATCCGCCACTTTGGACTCTCAGTGCGAAGATTCTGCTTTTCTGAGCTTGTCGCGGGTACCTCGCGGGGCACTCGAGAATCCTCTCGTTTCTCTGTAGATGTAAAACCTTTCACTCTCATCGAACGGCGCCATGACCAGCTCGAACAGCCGGTGAGTCGACCTTTCGCGTCGAGTTACCGAACGAATCTTTTCGCGGAGAGAAGAAGACGACGAGACTCCAATCGATGCAAACGTCGTAGACGTTGTAACGTGTCTGCGTGTGAACTGCCGCTTCAACATCAGGACGTGAATGTACCCGGCAGATAGTTTGCTTATTCACTCTTTCGGCTCTTTTAACTCGAGCTCGAACTCGCGTGTGCCGAGTTACGTGCGCCCATGGAGAACAGAATCCCGAAGGTGTCCACTCTGCTGGTGAAAGTGGCAGATACTTTTTTTTTTTCGTTGTCTTCCGTCTCGCTCTCGTCTACATATACATATATTTTTTGTCAGATGATACGAGCCTAGCTTTTTGTCCTCTTCTGTTGACTGTTACTCAATAGGCTTATTTTTCTATGGCTGAGGGGAAATGTCATTGATTCATTAGACACTTCGGTTGCCATCTGGTAACATTATTTTTATTCAAATCAATTTCACTTTCGATTTATACAATTTCATATGAGATTTTTCTAACATTTTCATTCATTGATTTATTAGACCCTTCGGTTGACAGATGCTAACATTTATTTATTTTTTTTAAATCAATTTTACTTTCAATTTTTATAATTTTATATGAGTTGGAATTAACAATTTTTTAGTAGGCAAATATTAATTCATTTTGGAAAATAATTGATTTGATATAGAGATATGATTACATGTGTCTAAAAAAAATAAGAGTGGAGCATTAGTGAACAACAAAGTACTCTGATTTGTGTTTCAGGTTCACGAGCATATGACTGCTGAAGAAATGATGTCGGTATTCCAGGCGGATCACGACTCCGGTAAGCATAGTCCCAGGTCATGTACATCAACTCTGTGGAAACTCGCTAATTTCAGTAATTTATATTTAGTCAGTGTCTGTGGATTTATTATATAAAAAAACACGCTTTCATTCGCAGTTCCGGCGTACGAGATCGTGCCAGTGCTGCATACGACTTACAAAAGGAGTGCAGAAATAGTCGAGCCTGCTGAGGTTCATCTCAAGGCATTTGGCAAGGATTACAATCTGTCATTGAAACCGACGAAGGGTCTCTTTCGAGGCAACAAACACATTCCAATGTGGACCGTAGCGAGGAACGATTCGAATCTTCACGGCCTTTACTATCAAGAGGTCGAAGAGGTGAGCAAACCTGATTAATAATGAATCATAAAAAAAGGCTGAAGTACTCCAATCGATGGCCTATATTTTTAAACCATGGATATACTATTAAAATAAAAATGAACAAGAAAAAAAATCTGTAAGCGTATTGTCAATAAAACTCTTTTACTACTACTACTAAAAATAAAATAAAAATTAAAAGTAAAAAAATTAAAAAATAGGATGAACTACTATAAATAATCAATAATATTAATTTTTTAAATTGCAGGCAAACGCGGACATCGGTGACATTTATCAAGACACCGCGAGCATGGCATCAATATTATTGCACCAAGATCCGACTGGGAAAGTGGTCGTTGTGAGTTTTCTACAGCCGCGAACGTTTTTGCATCCTGCCTTCCTTCCTCCGTAGTTCTACGACACCAGTCATTGTTGGCGTCAAGGCATTTTTCGCTTCTTTCGTCATTGTCTTGTTTCTTCGCTGCCGGCCGAGTCCTCGCGGATAATTTCGTCAACGCGATTCCGCCCGAGATTCCGTAATATCGCACGGGCTCGCGAGCAAGTTCTATATAATTAGCGAGAACCTCGCGAAGGGGATGGCAGAGGAGGGGGGCAATACCGCAATTCATCATAACGCGCGAGCGCGGTGTACCGGAGCTCTCGCGGTTGGCAGCCCACCCGAACCTCCGTTGTGGAAAAACAATTAGAGGATAGCGATTCCCGAGATAGCGCAAATGACGTAGTAATGTCGCGGTCGCGCAGTGCTTGCGTGTGCCGCGAGGGAACGATGGTGGGATGGAAAGTGCAGGGAGAGGATACAATTAGAAGGTGGTGGAACAACAATCGTCGGCAGGTTGGAGACGCCGGTTTTTAGGCCAACCGGTTGATGTCAAATGTAACGATGAATGTGTCGTGCAACATACAATTTTCTTTTTTAATTCAACGCGGAACTCAAATTTATTGTGATTTGCGAGAGTTCAAACGAAGGAAGCTTTTGCAACGGAATGAAAAAAATGTCATGTCAAATGTAACGATGAATGTGTCATGCAACATACAATTATTTTTTTAATTCAACGCGGAACTCAAATTTATTGTGATTTGCAACAGTTCAAACGAAGGAAACTTTTGCAACGGAATGAAAAAAAAATTCGCGTCGATGAAAATTTCATGTCAAATGAACTCACTATTATTAGTTGGAAGTTAAACTTCAAAAAAAAGAATCCGAAAAAAGGACAAATGTTTACCGAAGGCAGGATAATCACTGTTTGCCGACTTAAATGAAGCGTATCAAGAAACAGGCTAATTATACACCAGCGTTGCATAATATTAGCGACCATAAAAGCGTTGTTCGAAGTGACTTCGGGTGTCCCGACCTTTCGCTTTCACTCCTCTCTCTTCCTTCTTCTTTTCCTCTCACTTGTGACTTTACATTCGCTCAGTACTTTTTTTTAATAAAAATGGTTTTTATTCATCTTTACTTAAAATGTTACGAAGAGTTACGTTGATGAGTTACGAATAACATTATTTGTACGTAATTGACGATCGAACGCTAATGCTCAGTTATGCAATTCAATCGCAGGATGGTAACATTGGCTCGGAACTGGTGATTCGACCACTTCCGGAGCGAGTGCTGAAAGAAGTTGTGGAGAACGCGGAAGGTCTTCATCAGCCGAGTCTGTGGCCCAACGTGACGACGAGAACGAAGCGGAGCCTGAGGCGAACGAATCATCACGTGGTGTTCCGGAGGTCGAGTCGTCCCATGGACGACGAGTACAGTGACTTCAGTGAGTTTCTGAATTTCAAATAAAAGCGAGAAAGAAAGGAAGAAAGAGAGACGCAGAGAGACAAACCGAGATGAAGAAAGATTTTATCATCTGGCGGATTCCTCGATTTCGATCAATATCCTGTTACCAAAATATCTCTGTAGTGTATACAGAAAAGTATATTTTACGACGATATTAATTTGCTTGGTCAGGCATATTAATTACCTTCTTAAGCGTTGATCGTTACAAATTTCTGCTCGCAGTGCTGATGGAGCCTGACCACTTGTCCAAGAGGTTCAGGTCGAAAAGATCGCTCGGTTCGAGGACCAAACGGGAAGCGCCTTACGTAATTTATCCGGAAATTCTGTGCATCGTCGACTACGATGGATACAGGTAATAATCTTGTAGGAGAAAATTGATTCTCAAGGTTAGCAATGCAACTGGACAAAAATATGTTGACACAGCGACTGAGAGAATTTTTTTATAATTTAATAAAGACATTCAATGGACATCAAGAAATTACGTAAAATTATTTTATGATTGACAGATTGCACGGAGGTGATAACGTACAGATCAAAAGGTACTTCGTTTCGTTCTGGAACGGTGTCGACCTAAGATACAAGCTGCTGAAGGGACCAAAAATACGCATCAGCATTGCTGGTATTATTATATCGAGGGTAAGTGACTACATATATGTTACGCTGTTGGAACGCGTATATTTAGAATAAAAGGTCGCATGTGTTTTTTTAAGGGAAGAGATGCAACGCCGTATCTGGAAAGAAATCGCGTGGGCCGTGATGCTATCGACTCGGCAGCGGCGTTAACCGATATGGGCAAATATCTCTTCCGGGAGAGGAGACTTCCTGTTTATGATATAGCCGTCGCCGTTACAAAGTAAGGACGATCGATACTTGAATCTATATTACGCGCAAAATTGCATAAATAAACTGAGTACAGTCGAACTTTTTTAAATGGATTGGCTCACCGAATAATTAGCCTCGATTATTTAAAAATAACTTTATTGTACCTTTGCATCTATAAAATTTTACAAGCAACGCAAAATAAGTTCATTGCAGTTTGTGTTACCGACTAATCCTAATATTTCTATTTTATTACAAAAAATGAGATTCCAATTTTAATCGTATCGGAAGTTCGACTGTACTTGATTATATTCCTTAGATAATGAAGTTGTTTAACACTAAATATATGCTTTTGCAGAAAGTCCTCCGTTCTACCATTTTATATTGATGGGAGTGAATTTCCAGTGATCATGATAAAAGAAACGACGTTCCCGATGTAGATAAAAACACGTTAGTTTTTCGTAAATAGAAAACCCCCGTTTTTTAATTTGACTGATAAATAGAACGACGGCTCGTTACAGATTTTTAGACTGAATTAGCGTTACACGTGTTGTCTTACTATCGCGAATTGTATTTCTTCAATTTGCACCATAATTCACACTCACAAGAAGCAAGCCTTCGAATTCTAATATTTTCATACTGTCGATTTCTTTTTATTTCGATGAACAGGTATGATATGTGCCGTCGTAGGAAAGGTGGCCGCTGCACTAAGGGAACTGCCGGTATGGTCACAATTACAGATACCCATAATGCTTAAAAAAGACAACAATATTTACGTGTGTCGTCTGATTAATTTACCGTATACGTTTTTTTAAGCGTATTATTACTGCATTTGTTCCGTCGTCAGCTGAGCTAAACTTGTACATAGACAAATAATGATAATTATCATTAATCCTGTAACTATCAATAGTATAATAATGGGTGTTGTGACGTCAGTTCTGGTTTACCTTGTAAATATTTTATTATGTGCCGTGATTTCGGAATTAGCCACTAAGAGCGCTAATACATGTGATGCATATAACAGTGCTCAGTAGATTTGAGGTTTTGACACTGCTCACCTTCGGAGCAATTAATCCCTTCGCTTCAGGTAGAAGCAGATTTAAAAAAATTATTAGACAGGCATTGGTGTGCTGTTTTAAATTCAGGGATTTATTTCTCTTACATCAAAAACCAAAACTTTAATTTTATTTAATTTTTGGAATCGTAGTATAAAGACAGTAATGGGCATTAGTATTGATAATAGAAATAACATTTATCTCTTCAAGTATTTGCTTCGCTCAGTCGCTTCCTCAGTATTTGGCTTATTTATAAGAATAGGAATAATTGCGTGCACTGTTTCTCCAGTGTCCCTCCCAACGAAAGGCAGTCAACGATTAGGATGATTTTTTTTTACATAGAAGAGCATATTATAAATTGAACTGCTCTCGCTGCGAATTCCGACGGCCATTGCGAACCTCAAGAAGATTTTTTTTTCATTAATGAATTATTTCCTCCGAAGGCAACAGTCATTTTACAATCGTCGTTATTGTCCCGTGTGACGTGGGTCGGTATTGTTATAAACGATTGCGATTTCAACAAGATAAAGGAGGATGTTTTGTTGTTGCGTTGCAGATTAGATATGTGCAGGAGGCAATACGCGAATGACGTGTGCAATAGAGGAACAGCAGGTACGTTTCCCAGTCAGGGAAGGACACGATAAAAAAATATACACACACACGAATAATAAAAAGAATCTTTCACATCGGGATCTTTGTCGATCTTTTTGCACTTGCACTGTTTTTTTTATTCACTGCGAATATTTTATTGTCAAAGAATCTATGGACTTCTTTCGAATTTCTTCTATCTCTGGCGAATCTTTGTTCCTCATACATTTTTATTATCATTTTCCAAAATCTATTGTGTGTACTAAAAAAATAGCGTGTATCTGGGATCACGTGAGCTTTATTTTTTCTACCTGTGACATTCGCGTTCTTTGGTTGCTTGAAATGAAAAATTTGTGAAAATGAAATTATTATCTTCTGCGAGACGATTTTTTTACAATACGATTTCCCTCTTCCAGCTCACTTAGCACACTGGCTTTAACTATTCACGTCCTCTGGCACTATAAACTCGACGAAATTAAATAAATAAATGTGACTGGTGTCAGATCGGTATCACCGATATTGATAACGGAATATTCTGCTCGTTTGACTGCTGATATTATAAGCAGCAGTCAAAAGAGGAACATATATAGTAATGAGTATCAGTGATTTGATCTGACCCAATATAAATAAGAAACCATTAAACACGTACCTTCGCAACGTATTGTCTTCTACTGCACCTTCTTCACACGCTATATACTTATTAATTATTTGTATCTTCGACTTCTTCCGATTCACGTACGATTTTTTTATATCTTTTTGGATGCGTAACCCAAAAAAAGGCGGTCGGTAAGTCGATGTCTTGTCTGAACGATTTCTGAAGCTGGGCATAAACCGATTTGTGTCCAGATCTGTTTTTACGTGGAAGGATATTACTATACAGTTCTACCGATACAGTTGAAAAATAGTCGGCTAATGAAAAACTAACATCAAGGAGCCATGTTTGACACTTTTTTTTAAATGTGATATCGATGCCAAAAATGGTCTCCAATGCATGCAGCTTTTACAAAAGTCGCCAGCTCTGGCCCTGCGTATTATTTGAATACTCATGCTATCAATAACCATGCGTTTACTTAATGTTTCGATATACTTCAACTCTAAGAAATAACACTCAGATTCAATTACAGTATCTTCGATCTGAGCACATGGCGCAATTGATAAGGCGATAAGTAATTAAATTTGGGTGGTATTAAGCATATAGGGTGCGTCAAATAAAATTGGAAAAAGTCCATAATGCATGCAAAGGCTAAGGATAATTTTCGCTGTGTGTTGAGATCGAAAATACTGAATACTGATTTCGCTTTCGTATTAATTTAACTTACTACACTCTTACAATCTAAAAAAAATCGTAGTACTTATTATAACTGCGTAACTGCCTCGATAATAAAAAAACTTTAGTTAAGCTGACATTTTTCTTTTTTTTTTAATGAATATTTTATGAGGGTCAAAATGCTAGAATAATAATAAAGTAATTTCTGTACGCAGGTTTTGCGTACGTAGGTGGTGCCTGCGTCGTCAACAAGCGACTCGAGAAGGTCAACTCGGTCGCCATTATCGAGGACACCGGTGGATTCAGTGGGATCATCGTGGCCGCCCACGAAGTCGGCCATCTGTAAGTGTTTGAATATCGCTGATAAGGTAAACGAGATTTAACAAACGCTGATTAACTTCGATACAGACTAGGTGCCGTACACGATGGCTCGCCACCGCCTAGTTACCTCGGTGGTCCAGGTGCGGAAAAGTGTCGATGGGAAGATGGGTACATCATGAGCGACCTGAGACACACTGAGAAAGGGTTCAAGTGGTCGCACTGCAGCGTTTCTTCCTTCCATCATTTCTTAAAGTGCGTTTTATACCCAACTGCAATTTTTTTCCTGTCAATTATTTTGCTTAACTGCAATTTTTTCCCACCAATTATTTTGCTTAACTTCAATTTTTTGTTCCCCCTAATTATTTTGCTTAACTTCCTTTTTTTCCCCCAATTATTTTGCTTAAATTCCTTTTTTTCCCCCAATTATTTTGCTTAACTTCCTTTTTTTACCCCAAATTATTTTGCTTAACTTCATTTTTTTCCCCAATTATTTTGCTTAAATTCAATTTTTTTCCTCGCAATTATTTTGCTTAAATTCATTTTTTTCCCCTGATTATTTTGCTTACCTTCATTTTTTTCCACAATTATTTTGCTTAACTTCAATTTTTTCGCACCAATTATTTTGCTTAACTTACATTTTTCCCCCAAATTATTTTGCTTAAATTCATTTTTTTCCCCCAATTAGTTTTCATAACTTTATTTTTTTTCGCCAATTATTTGCTTAACTTCAATTAACTTATTTGCAGTGGTGACACGGCAACTTGTCTCTACAATGCGCCACACGAAGACGAGGCACTGCCCAGAGTCTTGCCCGGAAAATTATTATCCCTCGACGCACAGTGTCGAAAGGATCGGGGAACGAGCGCGTGTTTCGTAAGTCTCATTGCACCAACAATTGCATCTTAATTCTCACAACTGACAATTTGTGTTTTTTTCCTTACTCCAAAACAGAAAGACGACCGTGTGTGCGCTCAACTTTTCTGTTTCGACGCTGGCTCGGGCTACTGCGTGGCTTACAGGCCAGCGGCGGAGGGCTCCCCTTGCGGAGATGGACAGGTGAGAAACAGTAATTTATTATTGTAGTAAGCTTGCAAAAAATGTTAACCGATTCCTTTTGGTCTGATTTCAGTATTGTCTGAGCGGAAAGTGTGTGGCAGAGCATGAGAACATAATTCCCGACTACACTCAAAATATACCAACGTATGTACGTCGAGACAGTATTTACAGTGGGGCTACGCAGAATCGGCCTGCATTTGGTCAATACAACAGTACAGATTACAGGTAAAGAATTTCTTATCAGCGTTACCATTAAATTTATATTTTTATATTTATTTGGGTTCGGCAAATCCAAAACGAGAATATCGCTTAAAAATATAATATATGTAGTCACTATTCCTGCAGGTATTGAATAATAATAACTTCAAGTCAGGATAAAATTAATGACATTATGCTAATATATTTGTATATTTTATAATTGACTATGTATCAGTGTATCTCGATATGCTCCACACAGGTCAAAATGGGACACAACGACACAAAGCACGACAGTGTACAAATATTCGAATCCCTACGTAAAAAATTCCCTCCCCTACACACAAACAACGACGACACGTCGGAACGTTTACACGAGCACAACCCAAGTGTCGCCAACCGACTCCAACGCAATCAATGATTACGATAAGGTGAAGAATCGATACAGTCCGTACGCGTCGGCTGAAATCAGCACGACGACCACGAGAAAGGCAAATAATTATTATAATTATCTGTTCAACGGTTTCGCAACGTCGTCGTCGACCCTGAGTCCCGTCGCATCGTCAAAATTATACGGCAATACAAACAACAATGCGTTACACCAGAAAATAACACCGTTTACAAAAAACAAAACTAGCTCAACCACAGCGTCGTTCTCGTCTTCGATCATCGGAGACCAATATGGCCGACAAAGTACTACCGGTCGTGGTAAGAAAAATAAGGAAGAAAAAATAGAACTTCAAGATTCAAAATTTTATTTCTCGGATCTATGACCACTTTTTCGGCTGGGTACTCTTCTATTTTTTTATTTCCAAATTTATACTGTCGTTCGTTTTCTTCTACAAATCTGGAGCATGAATCAATATCTATGAATCAATATATTTCGTCATTTTCAAATCAAACGTCATCAAGTCACCGGTGGTACAACCAGCGATGAACAACTGAGGAGTATCGATAAAAATGAACAAGTTGTTTTACTTGTGAAAAATCGAGGTCGAAGGTTGACCCACGAAGTGCTTCGCAAATGATTCTCAATCCTCCTCCAAAGAACAGTCGGAACGATATCGATGAATTAGGAGGCTCACCTATTCACTTTACCACTCACTACACATTTTTCAGCGCATGCCAACATTGAACCATCGTTCTACAAAATACTGTTCATCTCTGATCGAACTCATTCACAGACCCTGAATGTCCACAAACAGTGTCACCGCCGTCAAAGCAATTCTTTGCAGCAAAAAATAATGTCTCCGACGTCAGCATCTGATCAGGATCTCAACGTTAATCATCACTCTAATCATTTTCACGATCTTTATCTTCTGGTTAACTGATGTCTTTTTTCTGAAATTTTTTGTGATCGCGCAATGTTAATTAATTATATCGTTTTCGTATGATTTATAGAAACAGAGGACGGTGAGTGCACGGATATGGCATCAGACTGCGCGGAGCTGATCGACAGGCTGAGAACGTGGCTGTGCCATTTGCAATCTGTGAGAAGTCGGTGCTGCGCGTCCTTGAAGGGGGTTTGCGTCGGCTAAAAAAAATGTAGAGATTGAGAGGAGGCACACAAGACGCGAGATAATCCTGATCCGTTTCAATATCGAACAGTGTTTCGATGCGTTTAACATCTGTAAACACATTATTCGAATACCGTCGGCAAGGATAAAAAAGTGTTGGCATCGTTCGACGGCAAAACGATACGGAGCAGGAACTATATTTAAAAAAATACAATTTTGTGTATGATGATATAATTATGTGGAAAACTCGAAGGATGTAAAAAAAAATGTGCGCGCGTACTGTCAACTAAAAAAATATAAATACAAAGGCCTTCGAGTTTCTGCGCAGACGACTGGACTCATTATTGATAATTATAAAGAGCGTTGAAAGATGAGATAAATGTGAGTGTAGACGCGGAAAGGAGAAAAGAGCGCAAACCTAATTCCTCGTTACCGTATACAGGATACGCATAATATTACGTTAAACGCGATATGTTTCTTTCAATTAAGATGTTTTATCCAGTAGATATATCGCAAGATTATATCTTGAAATATGTGTTTTCAAGCAAAACGGCCTCGCCCTGTTAATGTTGTGTGTGAAAAAAGAATCATTTCAACGTAATGCCGAGGCGATATCTTTCGCAGTTGGTTTTCGTGATATTCTTATACACCCCCCGTAGTGTTCTTTTTATGTAATTTTACTTGATATATTTATTTGATGGAGCTAAAAAAAAGAGCTCCATGCGCCGACCGATATGTGCAATTTTGTGGAACAAAAAAAAAACGGAAATAATACTATGTCAGCGAAAGTAAAAAAAAAATGTAGTGTAAGAATAAATCATAAAGATTGAATTGTTTATCGTTCACTCAATTCCTATTTTTTAATCATTATACCTAATACCTATGGCGTCATATTAGTGTTAAGTCAGAGTTTCTTTATTTTTTCACATTTAAATAGTCGTCGAAAATGTAATTACCCAGATACACATTTTTTAAGTAATTAAAGTCTCGTCTACTTTGTTTTTGTGGGCCTTGTAATTTGTTTTTGGTGGAAATAAAAAGTTTGGTCCACTCCAATCCGGAATATATGGCGGCATCGTTGTACTGAGTGTATAGGGAACTAATATGGAGTCCTCGTTTATACAATGGCCATTGATGCAATGCTAAAAAAATAATGGTAACTCAGTGAAACTTGGAAGAAATTTGTAGTTAAATAAATCTTACCATGCCTTCACCGCAGAAAGAACCCTCAGCAGCTGCGCTCAAAGCTGTGCATTCACCATCGCCTTCAGGAATGTAACATTCGAGACTCGTACAGACGGTGTGATTATACTGATTAAAAAAACAATACATATCAAATTTCCTCTACAAATCCGAACGAATAAAATTATAAGTAACTCACGTGACAAGCTTTCGTCCCCCGAATTTTTTCGCACTGTTCGTCTAATGTCATTAGTTTCCCAGGCAACATTAAAGGTACAGGTTCGTCATATCTTGGCTTGTTGAAAAGGCAGCTGGTTTCGGGTGAACTGTTCCAAAAAAATTAATTAATATAGTTAATATCATAAGCTGCGTCAGTTTTCTAATTATGCACTCAGTGGTCCATTGATTTTTTAAAATGAATACGAACCTGAAAAATTCATGGAAGGATCTCAAACTACAATTGGACCACTGAAAACTGTTTTCAACGTAATTGAGAGACGTTGACATGATGTAGCCGTCCCAGCTTGGACAATCAAACGATTCCATCAGTCCATCATGTGGCGATCCCATTCTAAGGTGAAAACCAATGGTAAAAATCACATTTTTAATAGCCAGTTGATTTTAAACGGTGCCAACTTACAAATGAGCAACTTCGTGAGCAGCAGGAATGATGGCACTGTAACCACCATTGTCTTCAACTATCCCCACAGCTTCGGTGTTCATGTCAACATGACTCCTGTTGCAGGTGCCCCATTCGTAGGCATACCCTACAATGGTTTTTTATTTTAATAAATGGTTTATGGGAATTTAAGATATTTATGTCCAAAAGTACTCACCAAGGGTCGATGGATTGCAGACATCGTTGTACTCGACGTTGCACATATCGAGACTGTGAGGAACATTAGAAAAATAATATTAATGATCATAATGATGGTCAAATTTATAACTGAAGTGATTCATAAGGTTTCTTACTGGGTCATCGCAATTGCCATGTCATACATAGAGAATGGAAACCTATAAGACTCCCTATAAAAATAATGGCTCATGGCAGATATCGCAAGATCGGAATCCAATTCGATTGATCCTCTTATATGGTCTTCTAAATATGGTGTGCCTCCAAAACCCTGCAAAAATAAATGTAAATATTTTTTTACAGGCATAAAAACGTTTCTTGTGAATTATAATGATTGATTTACCAAAGAAATAATTAATCCTGCGATATTCAAGCGTATTCGGGGTTCCTCCAACAATCTGTAACGCAGATCAACGGCGTTCCAAAAGGCGAGAGCGTATCGAGTCGCTTCTTTGACATTCCGGCCAAGAACACTTAAAAGCATTTTTTTTAAGAGATAAAAAATTAATTCTGTATTGTTCGCAAAGAAAAAAAAATCATACCTGAAGAGACTGTAGTCGATGATGATCAAGATTTCTGGGTATATAATATCCGGTATAGTACTTCGAGTCGAGCGAGAATGGGAAAAGTTGTTTGCATTGCGTTTCACGAGTTCTAAAACATTTTATTATTACCACAAAAATGGTCCATGGAAATAATAAATTATTTTAACACTAATTCAGCAGATCATTTGCTACTTACTTATACCACTGTGCGTCGAATTTAAAATAGGTTCATGCTTCTTGAAGACGACATGAAGATGCTGGATTGTTCGATAGCCCTCTTCACTCATTTTTGCGTTGAGCAAAGTATCGTTCAACCCATTTGTCTGATTCAATGCGGTTTCATGAAGACGATGAGGCAAAGGCCGAATAACCAGATCAGAGAGTAAATTGCCTGTCTAAAATAACATGAAATATTTTTAAAAATTATTTTTTTCATTTCAGGCTTCGGTTAATTAATATGTTAAAATAAGTACATTTAATATTGTACTTACAATTACAGTTTCACCTCTTTCACTTTCGTAGGCGACGACAGCTGCCATTTTCGACGCATCTTGGTAAGTCTGACCAATCTCTCTGAATGGCTTTACATTAAAAAAAAAAAAAATAAGTAATTATTTTTTG
The DNA here is from genome assembly GCA_964034905.1 of Itoplectis maculator. Taxonomy (NCBI): domain Eukaryota; kingdom Metazoa; phylum Arthropoda; class Insecta; order Hymenoptera; family Ichneumonidae; genus Itoplectis; species Itoplectis maculator. The sequence goes on from OZ035861.1 coordinate 1,387,666, forward strand.
ATTTTCGAGTTACGTAGTTCTTCTTTAGATTTTTTTTACATTTGGTACGGTTGTGTATTTCGTTCCTTCAGGCCATCCACGATCCGGTGTCACAGTCCAAACAGGTGTATGGATCCCTGCTAACAACCCTTCGGTTGGATGCAAGTACAGACTTATTTCTCTGTTGAAAGCGTTGACCTTCACTGATGCTGGTGAATTATTTCCGGCATCGCGTTTGTGCAGTTTGTGGAATACTGGCACTACTTCATATTCCGGAACTGCAGCAAGAAAACATTTATGATGCGATTTAATTTTATATTATTACCACAATATGATTTAGATTAATTTTCTTATTATTACCACGGTTTTAATATTCTCTCCTCTACTCTACCTTAATAAAAAATATGAATGGGTTAATTAATATGTCGTATCAAATTATATTAGTGCCTCACCATCATTGTGACTCTTTTGAAATATTGCCAATACTTCTTCCTGTGTCATGTGCTCGTGGATCTGTAAAACAAACAAATTTCCTTCGGTAAGGCAAATTAAAATAAAGTGAGATGTTGTGTCGTTGTGTAATTTGTGGCGACATCCGACATTTGTGTACATTTCAATGTACACAAATTGTCTCGAATATCAGTCGCCTTGGATTAGGTTGTCGACGGATCAATTATGAATGGGATTTTTTTTATGAATACTTTTTTGTGGGATCTGTTAATGGTCCCTTTTCCAGGGATCAGTATAATAATTACCTGCATGCAGTTTACGATCTGCAGAAGAGTCACACACACAACAACGATTAAATTCCACATCTTAGCAATATATTCGGCTTACTGTAAGTCACTCCGATCCGATTAATGGAAACGTGCATCTCATACGAGACGCACCGTGAGAATGTACCGCCGAACGATTAATACACGCAATTTATCATGTTTAGTTTGATTTCGTTGAAGCGTCGCAAGTCTAATAGAAGCCACTTGCGCACACATCGCATATTTCGTTAAGCTACGAAAAACAAGGTACATGGAAAATGAACATCCGCAGTTTTAATAACGTACGAAATTAATTTTACTTTTTTATTGCGACGAAATCGATAAATTATGATTAGATTCACATTGATATAAATATTTGATTTTGGAAACGTCTTAATGATGCTACTATCGAGAAAATCGTGGTTGACTTATTTCGAAGGCGAAACGGTTGATCCATCGATCAGCCGATTCAATGATTCCTGGCCTTTTTCGCTTAAGTAAGGCTTGAATGTGTCGTAACCGAGAATCATGGCTTTTTCGATTCTACCGACGTTTAGGTAGACTTTGGCTATGGAGGACAAGAGCGTGGGACAAAGAACTAGTTGCCTTGAGAGTGGTCTCTTCGTTGGGTCTCTTCTTATCATTTTATAGGTCAAGTCCATAGTTCCTGTTGAGATGGAAGAGGGAAGTCGTCTCACTCGACCTTGACCGATTTGTTCCATCATTTCCAGTTGATTCTGAAAAAAAAAAAAAAATTATTCCAATTAATTATTATTCCAAATTAAGACTTAAGAATTATTACTCTGTATTCAGAATTCTCACCTGTGTGTTAAAAGGGAATCTATTGGTCAACAGCTCGTAAAGAATAATACCACAGCTCCAAATGTCGCTCGTAAAATCGTATGTTCGTCCTTCAAGGACTTCCGGAGCCATATAAAACCTCGTTCCGACTCTTGTCTTCGCGACTTCTCTGTAAAGAAAAAAATTAGAAACGGAAACAAAAGTGGAAATGGCTTTTGGATGAAATAGCATTTTTTTAGGGAAACTGAAAATGAGATCCTTACTCTTGAATGTTTTTTGATATTCCAAAGTCTCCGATTTTGACGATATCTCCGCGAGCTCCATGAAGCATTATATTGCCTGGCTTTAAATCCCGATGAAGGACCATTTGCTTGTGAATGTGGTGAACACCCAAAGTAATCTGAGCGAAGAGGTACAGAGCCTCCTATGCGTTGGAAAAATAATAAATTAATTCCCTGCTGTAAAATATAATTTATTGAATGAATTTATAACGTTACCTCTTCTTCGAAAGCTCTGTTGTATCGTTCCATAAGTTGCTTCAAAGTTCCTTGAGTGGCGTATTCCATCAAAATGTAGCCTTTTCGATCCTCGTGCCAAGAATCGTGGTAGGCGACGATGTTTGGGTGACGCATTTTCTTGAGCAACTGGATCTCATTTTCCACCATCTTTCCATCAATCCAACGATAAAATAAAACAATATTTTATTTAATTGTGTTAAATGAGTGATATTTCGTTAAAATTGTCATTAATGCACTTACATCGCTTGTTGAACGAGCGATCTGCTCTTTGATAACGTACAAGGCATTATTTGACTTGGATCTCACGCGAAATACGGCTCTGTTCAAATAAAATATCACAGCCTATAATTTACAGTATCATTGACCAAGATTTGACCGAGAATTTTGCTCACCCAAAAGAGCCAGCGCCCAATTTCTTCTCATAGACGAAATCGCTGACTTTCATCTTAGATCTTTTTCACGTGATAGATTTTGATCGACAATGACTGTACACAATTTTAGTCGTTGAGGCGGACGAATTTGTTGCCGTAACGTTTGACCTGTCGTCACGCTCTCTGTTCAGCGACTACAATACTACTGTAATGACAGTAAACACGACGATCCGGAGACGAATGGTGGGGAGAGCCAATGTGAAATTAACTCTTACTCCAATCATCCAAGGGACTTTGTATTTGGCTCAAGAAACATAACTGAAGTCGATATACTATGTTTTATTTTATTTAAGTGGGTATACTATGTTTTTATTTTTATTTTTCTCTCGATACTTCGAATGTCTTTAATGGAATGGCTATACTAATGAAATGGAATGGCTATACTATGTTTTATTTTATTTAAGTGGATATACTATGTTTTTATTTTTATTTTTCTCTCGATACTTCTATTTCTGTCAGTATAAGTCGCACGCAACTGAACGCAAATTGGCACAATGATAGGTCGAAATCCTCTGCCTTTTTTTCTGCTGAGAATCTTTTTAGTTCGGCGAAAAGCTCAATAGTTTGTGATAGTCGTATATAAAAGGAGTTGCCGAGCAGCTAAGACATCACAAGTGTTTTATGGTCTTGATAAACTTTACATCAAAACGTGCAGAAAATGAATGTTTCCATTATTCTTATGTTGTGCATTTTTGGTCTTGCTATGGTAAGTCAATTGTATTGATCGTGTGAAAAAAATATATAAAAAAATAAATATAGATGCAATGAAAGAACTTAAAATAAAAATTGTTTAGGCAAAACCAGTGCAGAACGAAGACCCAGAAGACATGGAAACAATAGCAGCTCAGAATAGAGAGTGTATCCAGCAAACGGGAATTACTTTGGAACAGTTGTTTAAAATAAACGAGCACCCTGCCGATGAAGTTTCGCAGGCCGGCATGTGTTACATTAAATGTGTGGTTGAGCTGAGGGGATTAGTACGTATTCGTATATCAATGTTAATAAATGAGGAAGCAACGTACAAATTTAATTCCAACTTAAAAAAAAATTCAGGTAGTGGACGGTGTGATACAAAAAGACGCAGCTGTGGCCAATAGGCCTGAAGGATTTTCGAAAGAGGATGCAGAAAAGGTTGTCGATGAGTGCAGCAAGCTTGGTGAGTTTTTTTATTCCAGACAATTTTTTTTTCACTTGCATTGAGCAGTGCAAGATATTTGTTGATATATTTTTTTTTAATTAATTTCACAGTTGCTGATGACGAATGTGAGACGGCGTTTATTCGGTACAACTGTGCCCATGTGGAAATTTCTACACGACCTCAGGTGGATCCTTCCTGGCCTCACCTTACCGACGGGATCCAGGCTTGAGATGTATGCGTTGACATCATCGTCCAATCAGAATCTGGGAATTGATCGATTGGCTCTGAGTGACAATGTCTGTCAAAAAAATCTGACCAAAAATATACTTTAATTTTGACTCATAATTATTCTGTATGTGATATTCCATTTTTGCAAGAAAATACTTGCTGGTACTTCGTAGTAATGATAATGATGCATTCCTACAGGAAACGATTTTTAGTGCAATAAAACGAAACATTTATGCCAACATAAAGCCAATTTTTTTTAATGACACATTTTTCTATTCTTGTCCAGATGTCCACTTTTATTCCATAATACCCCTTCCGTATTTTAGTAATGACGTAAATTGATCTATTGTGCTGTCATATCAAACGACAAACAGAATAGGTTTGCGTGAGCTCCAATCAGCTTATAAGACCCAAAGGTTCGCATGATCTGAACCAAATTGAGCGCACCGAATTGCAACGAGACACGATGTTCTTTGCGGAAAAATTCGTCCTTCCACTTCTCTTTCTTATTCCTGTAAGTTGTTTACTGTTTTGCTTTCGTCATCGTTTAATCAATAATAATAAAAATAATGACTGGAACTCCTTGTCATTTTTTAAGTTGTGTCTTGGAGACGATCCTCACGATGCTATTAGGGCCAAATGTCGAGACGAGATCGGATTGACCGAAGGTATTCGTAAAATCCCAGTTCTATTAACTTTTAATGCAATAAGGGTGTTTATTTTTTAGACGAAGCGAACGAAGGCTTCACGAACGTTAAGCCTGAATTAGGATGCTACGTTGTGTGTCTTATGCTTGGCACTGGAGTCGTAAGATCTTAAAATCATACTGAATATCTAATATTGTAATTCAAATTCATTTTTTTAAGACAAAGTTTTATTCTATGGCTGCAGATGAGTGAAGATGGGGTTATGTCACCAGAAAAATTAACCATAGAAGTCGGACAAGATCTGCACGACGAAGCAGAGCCAACGATCTTTGCCTGTTTCGAGGAAAGTAAGTAATCCACTTAAATGTGAAATTGTATTGACGAGAACCAATTTTTTTAATCGCGCTCACGTTTCAGCGAAAGCGATTGAAGACGCTTGCGAAAAGATGGTCAAATATTTCCAGTGTTTCAAGGACAAGAACCCTACAGTGAGATCTCATATAATTAGGAATTATTTTGAAAATAAAAATGTTATTAATAATGAATTTGTTTCATTTTGCAGACGTACGCAAAATTGGGCGTTTTCGGAAAACCAGGACCGAATCGCAGTTACTGATTTTCTTATACATTTTGCCACGATAAACTTTTTATGGATATGTCGTTAAAACCCTGCAACAAATGATGTAAAAGTTAATAAAGAATTATTAGAGAGTATAATTGAGAATGTGCAGTTGTTATTTTTTTTTGCTGTGATATGTTTGTAAAGAATCTCAGTTTCTGCAACTATTACGTTTACATCATCGACACACATCAGCGATCCAATCATATTGTTTGGCGCTTCCGTACTTTTCTGAACACGCAATGTCCAATATATAAAACAAACTACCGTTTCGTTTCAAACTTAATTCTACTTGCCATTACTATTGTACATATCAATGGATACAATAGTAGGAAATTGAGGCATATGGCAATCAGTTTATAAAACATGAGAATCGCATGTTCGAATCAGCAGTAAACGCAGAGTCGTATAAGAGAGATGAAGTTCTTGTCTGAAACTTTGATCGTTTCCTTCCTTTTTATCGTCCAGGTAAGTTTTTATTATCAGCAATGAATATTTTTCAGTCAGAACATTTTATTGTTAATAAGAAAATTGTTTCAAGTTTGGACGAGCTGATGAAGATCCTTACGACTCTAGCAGAGCTAAATGTCGATCACAGTTGGACCTGACAGAAGGTAAAGAATTATTTTTTTCGTGAAAGTCAATCAAAATCATGATATGAATTTTTTTTAGATGAGGTCCTCGATGGAGCCTTCAAACCTACACCCGAATTGGGTTGCTATTTGAACTGCGTTATGCAAGATATTAACATCGTAAGACTGGTTATTAAACTAACTGAATTATTATATTTTTACAAGATTAAATACAATTTTTATCGCTGTAGGTGAGTCCGGACGGTGTTTTTTTCCCAGACGAGCTGTTGGAAAAAATGGATCAAGATTTACGTGAAGACGCCAAATCAACAGTTTACGGCTGTTATGAGGAAAGTAAGTAAACCAAATAAAAAAAAATTATAAAAAAAAATTCGATGCTAAATACCTTTGCCCTTGCAGCAAAACAAATCAACAACCAATGTGAAACAGCCTTTGAATTTTTCGAATGTTTTCGGCGAAATAATCCTGAGGTAGTATTTTTCTACAAGCCTTAATTTTTTATTTCTTTTGCTTTCTAATTTTTGTTCTCTTAATTTATTTTACAGACATACGCCAAAATGGTTATCTATAGATAATCCGAAAATCACCGTCACTAATTCTCTTCAATGAATGGATAAGAAATATGGCATCTCTATGGATATCGTAAAAATATCTGGGACCAAGTGTAAACCAATTCTCTGTGAATATTATTCAGTTTTGATTTGTTCATTGATAGTCTTATAAATAAAATCGGGAAGCTACTTTGATTTTTAGTCGATCGCGAGTTATTCTGTATATATGTTGGCAATTTCTATGCTGTTACTCACCAACGGTATCTCGACTTTTATGGCACAACTATGATTGATTAGGCTCGCGATTAGACGTTAATGAGTTTCTAACGATTCGAACAAATCGGTTTCTCGGCGTTACTGAACGGTTGCAATACAGCTCCTCATGAATGAGGTTTTCTGATGCAGCAGTTTTCAATTACTACATTTCTCGCGAGTTAAGATATAAAATATGAAGAGTTTCCAGCATTTCATCATCTGTTTTAGCATACTTTCTGTTATTCTGGTGAGTTGGCAAACTAATATTGTTTATTAATTTACACTGATTTGAAACCAACTATTTGCGAGGGATCTGCGATATTTTTTAGTTGCGAGCCACAGCTGACATTCGAAGAGATTGTAGAAAACAATCTAACGTTTCGTGGGGTGAGTCTTAATTACCAAAATTATTTTTTTAAATCATCGGTAAAGTAAAGAAAACTCATCTTTGTGATTTTTGCAGCGGCGTTAAAAAAACTGAAGGCTGGAAACTTTAGCCAGGAAGATCCGAGTCTGAAATGTTACTTGCGGTGTTTCATGATGAAGAATGGAATACTTGATCGAAATAGCGATCTCGATATAGAAAGGGTGCTTCGACATCTTCCACCAGGATTGCATAAGTCATCAAGAAGGATACTCTCCAAGTGCAAAGACCTTCGTGAGTCGGCCACAATAATCATTATTAACATTGAACATATACAAATATTAGAGTAAAATATTTTTTTGGCTGGTCATGTGTAGTGGCATCCTTTACATGTGATACATTTTTTATACGGTATGATTTACAGCTAGTAAAGATGTTTGCGATAAAGCCTATCAGATAGCACGTTGTTATTACAAGGCTGAACCGGAGGTGAGAGTAAAAAAGACATTCCCTTTTCTGCAATTGTGTCGACACGAAAACGCAGAGGGACAGCTTCTCTCGAGTTAAACTACTAATCTATTCAACTATTTTACACTGATTTTGCAGATCTTGACGAGCGTTGCCTTTGTATAAGCCGAGTCAGCATTTGAACGGTATTTTGGTATTTTGGACCCGGGACGTTGAATAGTGTATCTAATCTTATGACCAAATGTAATAAAAACGCTAGTTAAAAAAATAAATAAATGACTTATGTAGTGTATACAACCATAAATCAACGAACCCATCTTTTCGATCCTCTCTTTCACACTTATAATTTTTCGTTAACAAAAATCGTCAACTTCTGTTTGTTCTCAGATTGATAAGTAGGAAGGTTGACTTAGAGGGTGACCCCTTCGTCATATCATCCGTTGCATTGCTATCAGATTCTTTGGTTCTTCTACAGATGTCGCTGCCTGCTACTAAACGACGCTTGGTTCCGATCACTGCTTTTATTCCACTTCTCTCTGCTTGAATCCACAAAATCAGCATAAACTTATTTACAAATTAATTAAATGAATCGATTGAACTGTCAATCCTTAAATTATAAATATGGAAAAATTGATTTCACACCAATTTACATGGACAACAAAATTCTCACAGGAAATGTTGTAGGTCCAAGCAACGGGTTTTCCAATCGAAATTGTTTTGTAAATAAAAAAATACAAGGGTGACAATAAAAAAATGGATAGACCAGAAAATGGATGAGGCCGGTTTTAATAGTGAACCGCTCGGGGAGAGAAAGAGAAACTGTGACCCAATTCCGCATCGAAACTTGGTGGAACACGCTCGAAGCGGCGCTGTTGGGAGAACGATGACGTATGATTGACCGAAAAAGTTTTAATTTAATTTCACGCTAGACACCAATTGAATGAAAAAAAAAGAGTAGTATTCGGATCGAAAAAATTGCGAAAGGATGACGGAGGTGGAAGTAAAAAAAAAATCGTGCGAACGTCAAGTCCAACAATACACATTGGTCCAGTTTCCCCCATTTTGGATGTTTGTTCTTTTATTCAAAAATTAAATCCCCTGGATGTAATTTATGGGCAAAACTGTTCAACATATTTATTGAATAATTGCGAGGCTTCTGGAACGGTGCGAATTCCTTCGTTTCGAGGGGTATAGGATACCCTCTAACCACATGTGAGTCCAGCTCTCTGGAGTGCAGTATCAACGGACGGCTTGGGTTATTCGCGGGACGTTTGCTCGGCCACAAGGGATGGATACAAGGGGGTCGTACTCCCCCAGCGTTGCTCAAGAGTAAAACCGGTGTCGGATGTAAGTCGTAGGCCTTATTCGCAAGGGATGATCCAAGGATGATCCGATTCCAAACTGACGACGTACACCCTGTAAATATACGACTTGCACCCTTGCCGAGTGTTCGCAAGGAAAAGGTAATGATACGCAAAGGTTTTTTCCTGCGCCCTTCCTTTCCTCCTTTTCTCCTCCTTTTTTCCCCTTCAAACATTTTCCAGATCTTTCTACGTTTACACAACACACGAGTAAGCTATGAAGTTACATGCGAAAGCAAGACAAAAGATTGGGGACCATTTCAGTGCAGCATCTGACATCGTCAATAGGATTTTTGATGACAGGAGAGCGTAATTTTCGAAGATAGATCCATCGACAAAATTTATGTGCGATCTAATCACTGACCTGAGATGATAAATTAGTGCGAAAGAAAAGGAAAAATATAGAAGACGCTGTTCAGGACTCGATTTAAATAATTTCCAAGACCGGCTTAGTCATGTGCGATCATTGCTCGTGAGTTTTGACGTTTATAAGAATTTGCATTTAAATGCAAATTTGAAATAAAAATTTGTCCTTCTAATAATTTTAGAAAAGTTACCGGTCAGAAAGGATACGGTGGGCAGGTGACCTGCAAATGTGAACAGTGAGTAATTTGAATCCTAAATTGTTATCTCAATAAATTCGATGCAACGAGGGATAAATTTCTGTTTGTAGCGGCGAGAAGAAAAAGGAAAACGATCGCGCGTCTGAGGGAGAAAAAGGAAAGGAAAAGGATTTTGGTGGATGCTGTAGCAAAAAGTACGACAATTTATCATTCTAGTATTTTTGTACTTTTAATATTGTTTATCTTTGCGATAGTTGGTAGATATATCTGTGCGATGGCTAAGGTATGATAAGTCAAATTAATTTTCAAATTAGTTTGACTTATCATGTACTCAAGAAATTAACTATATCGGTACGGCGAGCAGAAACAAAAAGCAGGAGATGGTGGGTGGATGTTGCGGCTCAAAGTGCTGCGCCGGTACGAAGGAGGAAACAGGAGGTTGCTGTAGCAATGGTGCAGCAGCAAATTCGAAAGAGGCTGGGAAGAAGAGTTGTTGCGCACCTAAATAGTCTTAAAGTGGGTAATGGATCATTGATGGAAAGGTTTTCAGCAAAAAGAAAAAAAAAATGTAATAGGAAACACATAGTATAAATGTTTATAAAATGATCGAACTTGTTGGTGAAATAGCAAAACGGCGGCCAGTCACCGTTTTTTTAAATTAATATGTAAATATTAATTTTTAAAAATTCATAATTTTTCGGCTCATGTGTTACGAATTCATTTTCAGGGCGAGGAAAGCTGCGGGTGGCTGCTGTCAATCAGGATGCTGCAAAGATGGGAAGAGCAACGACGAAGGCAACGGAAAAAATGAAAAGTAGCAAAAACGTCAGCGTGATTTCGGTTTAAAATGATTGCGGAACCGTCGCTTATATAACTATTTCCAATTACATTTGACAAGACATGTTAATTCAATAAAAGACTCAAATCTTATGAACATCCGCCTCGGAATAAAAATTCTTATTTGATGTATGACACGAAAAGAATTAAAAAGTGGAAGAAGACTTAAAAAAATATGACGATCAATCAAAAAGATGATCATTTAATGCAAATTCAGCCGCATTCAGTCTGTGCCTTTCTTTTGATTTAATCTTGACACTTTCGCTGGAACATTCGGCCAATCATCTAAATTATATACAAAAATTGCTGTAAAAATCAGTTTCCAATGTGTGATCATTGCAGGTGAGATAGTTTTACTTTTTTATCTACTGTTTCACGTAAAACATGGGATTATTAAAAATATAACCTTAAGAAACATTTCACACCAGGTCAACGACGGCTCGGCAGCCGAATGGCAGCACGACGAGAACTTCAATGCAGGAGAAAGCTGTGGTGTTCGCCTCATCTTTGTAAGCTATCAGTAATAGAATCTTGAAGAAGCTTTGCGGTGACGTAAGCCGAAATCGATTGGGCAGAAAGAAAGACGGAGTAGCTTCCCCGTTTCCTCCGTTTCGCGGCACTGTTCTAAAGATATTTATACTTCGAATATCTCAATTCTTCAGCTTCTGTTCTTGTCTTAAACCAAACAGAATTTTCTTATTCCTTAAACCTTTAAAATTATTTTTACCGGAGTCGTTCAGTCTGACTGATCATAAAATCGGACATCTAGCTTTTAATCTATTAATACGTTTAATATTTTGCTTCAGGCCGCAAAATCCCAATGAAGCCTCCCAATGGAGAAAAAGTTGCTGTGGGGGTGGATGCTGTGGCAATGCAATGTCAAACGACGTTTGTAATGGACGAGATCAGAACCACAAAAGCCAGGCACCGAACATTCGACAATTCCACAAAACGCCGAATTCCAGAAGCCCTTGCAGTCCTTCAGGATACGTTCAGCAATCGCAACCTTCCTGTTGTTCCGGTTCCAATTATCCCACAAATGAAATAACTTCTTCCTCTGGAGCACCTTTTCCGGAAAAAGGAGGCACTGGATTGTTCAAAGCATTTAGTTTTGTATTTTTTTCATTCTTTTATCAGCTTCTTCAATATATTTTATTTTTTACAGTGTGCCCTGCGATGATCAGAAATCTTCCGTGTGTTCCGTTAAAGCAGCCGATGTGCTTCGGAGGTGATTGCAAAGACGAGGACACCGACAGCGAGCACTCGAGGGAAATCTAGTGGAAAATATAGGCGGCATCGAATCATGGACATTAAGTAAACATCGATGTTTCCTCACGCGGAAAGTTGATGACAGAGTTTGTCAGAATTAAGTAGGAACATAAATGGAGAGCATGAGGAATGGCGCAGTGGGTACGACTATTCAATTGGACGTTTGCAAACCAACTGGAAGAAACAATCAGAGCTGAATGAAGCTGAAGAATGATGTCTTCTTTCAAGAATTATATCAGATCTCTCTCAATTTAAGGTTGGACGTAATCAAGATCAACTCATGAGTAAAGAATCTCAAATTCTCAGATAAGAATAACAGTCTCCATTTATTTTGTGTGTGAAACTGACCGTTGATGGGTCGACGAAAGGATAGATAAAAAAAGGGTATAAATCTGAGACAGGGAACCAGGTTTTTAAATTGCGGAGATGGAAAGCGAAACGACGAAGACATTTCCGGGCAGCGATTTTTATAATGGAGAATCTCATAGGTCTTGAAATATTTTTACTCAAATTTTAGGATAGCTTTTTCCGTGAGAAATGAGAAAAAAGAAAAATTAAATTCAACTCGAATTACCTAATAATGTAATAATTCGTGTAAAGAGATGAAAGGTAACGAGCGGAAAAAACAAATATGAAAAGTTGTTGCGGCTGTTAATCCACACAGAAATGAGAGGATTTCACGTTTCCAGGATGTCCGACGGCTTATTTACCGCCACTACTTACGGTCGCGCGTTAACGCTGTCGAGGTTGAAGCAGAATTGCGCCAGTTTTGTACTGTATGTAACTACTAACGCACTCTGCTCCGTTGGATCTGCTGTTCAGACTCGTCAGTCTCTGGAAAAATGTGATAAAGTACGATGAAAAAATGCGAAGATAATTGTGAATGGCGGAGTTGCACAACTCGAACTGAAGGGAAGGAAAGTTGGGAACAAGAAATGGGACGAGGCGTGGATAAATGATGAACCGAAGAGTAGGGGATTCTTGCATGTCTAATAATCTCACAGCAGAAGGAACTTTCGTAATAAGCTTCAATTTCGTCGAAGGTCTCGATTAATTTCCCTTTGTCTTAGTGGAAATTCTTAGCTCAGTGAAAGGTGGAGGGGCTCGCCTAGGTGCATACATGCATAATGCACCCACTGGTCGAGAAATCGCTCCGGCGTATAACCAAGTTTAACTATAAGTGAGTCCTCGAACAAGTTATCATCAAGGGAAAGTGGATCGGAGACTGAGACGACGTCAAGAAGGAAGATTTTGCGAAATGCATTATTTTATGAATTTAATTGAATCTGAATTAACAGTCCAATTATTTGCAGTTATTAAATTTATTAAAAAACAAAAACTGCTTTTTCACTTTTTTAGAAATTTCTCTTACATTTTTTACAAAAAAAATATTTGATTTAAGTCTGAAAACCCTATCTGGCATTTTTTTCGTTGAACTCCAAATATCCGCTGTGTCCTCAGAAAATAAAAAATTCGGAAAATGCGAAAATTGATTTTATTTCTCTCCAAATACAGAATATTCACAGATAATAAAAAAAAAAGGTTGACGAGAGGATCTTCCGGAGCAAAAGGTCGGCAGGGAAAAATAAATGGAACATGCAAGGAGTATTTTCTGGATTAAATTGAATCTGAATTAACAGTCGAATTATTCCCAGTTATTAAATTTGTTGAAAAATAAAAACCGTTTTCGCACTTTTTTAGAAATTTCTCTTACATTTTTGCAAAAAAAAAAATGTTCGATTTAAGTCTGAAAACCCTATCTGGAAATTTTTTCTTTGAACTCCAAATATCACTGTTGTGTCCTCAAAAAATAGAAAATTCGAAAAATTGATTTTATTTCTCTACAAATATAGAATATTTTCACAGGTAATAAAAAAAAAGGTCGACGAGAGGATCTTCCGGAGCAAAACGTCGGCAGGGAAAAATAAATGGAACATGCAAGGAGGAAGCTGATGTTCCGCAAGCTGAAGGCGGAAATTCAGGACTGGAAAGCTGCTCGACGTCATCCTGGGAATAGTTGTGGCGTGTGGCAGCGTGTATGATACGGTCGGCGAGGGGCGTTCAACGAAAGCGAGATGGGCCGATGCGGACGTGGTCGACGAGACGACGTGCAGTGACTGGCGCAACGAGCAGGGCGAACGAATCAACGGGTGTTTTCTCGTCACGCTGCAGCAGCAGCAGCACGACGAAAGGCAGCGGAGAATCACTTGTTCACCAAGAGGCAGCGGATCTTTTAAAACTCGGCTACATGCGAAGCAGCTTTCGGGTCACGCTCACGTCGCGTGTCTTCCGACACTTTTCTCATACCTGAAGACTTGACTTTACATCGTGGCACAGTCGAGCTTATATTGGGCTTATAATCTACTTACGAAACTTTCGCCAATAGCGCGGCTCATATTGTCAGGTCGCTGTTAGAGACGACGTTGCGTTATCAGTGTTATCAGAAAGGCATCAATTTTGGAATAAATCAATGAATCCTATAAATAATTAATAATAATAATAATAATAATAGTTATCATTATTATTTTTTATAATTTCTTTGTAGGATTTTTAAATAAATTTTTTATTTTTACTTTTTTTTTTTTAATTTTTGTTTTTATTATATATATTGTTTTTAATTTATTTTGTCGCAATATGAATGTGTAATTATAAAAACTAGTGATTGTAAAAAATGGAAAGAGCCGAAAGTTGGCGATTGCGACAAGTGTGAGTCTCACTAACCAAGCGAAACGAGGGCAGCAATTACACGAGTGGCAATCGTTAAATTCGCCCTTCCTTATACCCGATACTTTTTTCTAACGAGCGCATGCAAAGAGGCGCTTTGCATGATAGTTTTGCCCAACAGACAGTGAACAGCCAGCTTCACTGCCCCCCAACGTTGCCCCGCGATCGTTTTCGCACCGCGAAACAAGGACAAGAGCGAAAATAACTTCCTCCCAAGGGGCGAAAGTGAGACGATTGCTATCCTACCCTTTTAATAGTGTCACGCGATCGGACTCTTTCGTCCAGCAAAAAAAAATGCAAAGCTCTTCATACATAAGTTAAAAAAAAAAAAAGTACAGGAATTATATCTCGAAACATGTAAACATAACTCAACATTCGCATCCTTCCTGGATTACAATTCTGTCGGATTTTAGGACAGCTCGTAAAACTTTATATTTCCCAGGATACAACTTTCCACGCGATACACGTATCCCAAGTTTCCCAAATTAGCCTATCGTCATCCGTCATTCGCTCCCCTCGATCCGGGGCAAATCGCACCTACGGCATTTACGTCCCGGGCGCTTCGGAAGGGAAAGGGACGATCATCGGTGCATCGCCGGTGCGACACCGCGAGCCCCGAAGCTGAGTGGGATCGATTCGAGTGCATGGAAGCAGAGGAAGCAATTGAAAGCTTTCCAGCTGATCGAGATTTACAGCTTTGCATTTGCGTTTGCATTTCTAACTTTGAAGTATTTTATTTATTTATTTTTTAATCAAACCGATGAATAAAAAGCTTATAACTCAGTTATATATATTTATTTCTCTACTGCAACATTTAAGTCAAATACCATTTATTGAATATAGGAAAATACGAAAAAGTTTGAAGGAAGCAAGTATCGAATTTGTGAAAAGGAGTTAGAAATATAGTAAGTATATGTATATAGTAATATGCAAAAGGTCGAAATGCGAGGAAAGAGTGCAGGAGAGGCGACTGGGTTCTCTGCTGTCGCTCGCGACGATATCGTGCGGGGTGTGCGCGCCGAAAGGGACAAAGGAGCGCAAGCGCAGGCGAACGAGCGGAGCTTTCGAGCCACGCGGCGACAGTCGCTCCGAAACCGCCAAACTCCCGCCGACTCAGCCCTCACGGTCGCCCGGGCGCGCGGATATTATATACGCGAGAAAACACCGTCCCCCCCATCGATATCGTGGATTTTCCAAAGCCGTCGAGTGTCGTACGTCTGATTTCTGTTTTACGTTTACGAAATTCACATCTGGAATTTTTTGCTGTGTGTGGCAGTGCTTCGACCATAAAACTAAAAAAGCTTATTTAGTCAGTGGAAAAAATATGTTTGAATGTGAATTTTATAAACCTAAAAAAGTGGAAATTAAGAATTTTATTTGGAATTATTTAAGGGTTTACCTTCGGCGAGTGTTGCAGCGTGTTTTTCTCTAATTCACATTTTTTTCGTTTTATATTTCATTTTATTTTTTTATTCTTTTATTATTCCTGGTATTTTAGATTTATTTTTGGGAGGTTGTAATAACAGTGGATTTAAGAATTGAGATTTGAAAATTTATGTTTATTAGCGAATTAAGTGCGGTCAATTTTTTCGTATTTCTAGTAAGGTGAATGCACCAGTAAATGAGCAGTCACCAGTGAATGAACAACAGCTTTTTGAGCGCTCATGACCAATTATGACGACTCGGCTGAACGTTAGATTCCTAATTTGTTCATTTTTTAGCTATCCACTGCGATTATTTTGTCGCTGAAGCTTATTTTCGACCAAAACTGCAGATTAGATTGGCTCGTTAATTTACTGGTGTTTTTGGATTTTTGGCTTTTAGTATTTATTTTTATATATTTCGCGATGAAAATACGAGATTTTTTTTAGCTTTTTCACATATTTTGACATTCTGGTCAATCGTTAAAATTTTCGCAAACAATTTTTAAATATTGCATTTCATAAAAATTCATGATAAACAAATTTTTCCGCTTAAACGTTCATTCACTGGTGACTTTACCCTATACGAATAAAAATGTAAATATTGTAATTTTATATCGACACTTGTCAATTTTATCGGTGTTGATGCTAGAATTTTAAATGCTTCGTCGGCGGTAAAAAAAATGTTGGTGCGTTGTGATCCAAAGTTATGGGATTGTGTATGGAGGGGATGTATGAGGGTATACTCATCTATATAGGCGATTTGACGAGGAGACTAGTACACGATACGATGCATGCCTCTTTCACGTATCTTCACGGTCTATCGTCCACACGTAACGGGGTCGCAGCAACCAAACGTGCGGGGGTGGCTAGTGACGACGGCGATGCAAGCTAAGCCGTCCGGAAGGCTCCCGCATCCTCCTCGCTGCGGAGCTGCTCGTGAACCTCCAGGATATTGTAGTCTTCTAGACGGTACAGAAATAAACTTTTTAGTGCTCGGTAAATCTTGACTATTAAGAGCACTCGGATAACTCCTTCCGATTCTTCTTCGGCGGCGTCCTCTCCGCGTTGTCGTCTTAATCGTTCGTGGTTTATGGATAAGAAGATCCATCAGATCTCCGCTATTTGCATTAACTACTTTTTGAGAAATTAATTTATTTATATTTCACAATAAAAAATCTCAGACCAGGTTTTTATGTATTAATTTTTTTATATTTTTTATTGGAGTTCAAACAATGTTTCTCATCGAATTTTATTCCGCACTTTCTGTATCGATCGTGGTTTATGGATAAGAAGATCTGATAGATCCTCCAGCCGCGATTTGCATTAACTGCTTTTTGAGAAATTAATTTATTTATATTTCACAATAAAAAATCTCGCAGACCAGGTTTTCATTCATTTTTTTTTAATTTTTTATTGGAGTTCAAACAATAATTTTCATCGAATTTTATTCCGCAGTTTATGTACAGATTATTGATGCTGAATTTTGGCGCATTATATTGTTTCGACAAGTTCGCGTTGATTAGAAATATATAAGAGGATCCATTACATAGATTTGTAATTAGTCGGCGTCCTCCAAGTTGAGAGCTTCTCGAACTCGTGCCGAGAATTTGAGCTGATACCAGGATCACGAGGGTAAGGCAGGGTTGGTTGCAGGAGAAGGGTTAAGAAGGGCTGGGGGAAGTTCCTCGGTGCAAAGCACCTCTCGAACATCACAACGGGGCCCAGGCTTTATTTGCCTCAATTGGCTCCTTAATTCCGTAATTACGAGGGCGGAGTATCGGACATCGGGTAATCTCCTGAAATTCCTGAAAACCCAAATGCTTGAATTACAAAAGGAGAGTTCGAGTGATTTTCTGATTTCTGGACTTTCGAGAGCTTGCGAACTATCCTGGCTTTTTTATTTTCATTATTTTCGTCTTATCCGGAAATATTAAATTTCTATTGAAATTTAAATTGAATTTTTTATTTGGTGGCACAGACCTTAGAATATTTTCTTTTAAGGGATCGTCACAGTGTGATAGTACATTCTTGAAGAATACAAAATGATATTTTTTATGTGCATTTCTTTAATGTTTAATAATGATATAAATTGTTTAAATAGCTCGTGTAAAAAAAAGGTCCTGCATTGTGTCCGCGATTGCGGCCGCAATTTTGATCTGAACCAAAAATTTCAAAAAGATTATTAATCTGTAGGAAATTCGCTATCGCGCTATGGGAGATTTTTTTTTTTATTTGACAAAATGGCGGCGGTTTGAACGAAAATTATCGAATTTAGCTCTTTTTTTCGACAGTTTTTCGTAAAAAAAAATAGGAAGATTTAATAAAAAAAAAAAAGCTTCCATAGCGCGATAGAGATGTTCTCTCAAAATTTGAAATCGATATCGTCATAACTCTTCATTTGAGAGTGGACACCGTTTTGAAAAACAACATTCCGAGAAAAACGCGTTTAAACTTTGCACACGCCACTGTCACGCTGCAATCCCTTTCTCTAAGAAAGGCTGTAGCGACCGAAATAATTCGAATTTCGATTAAAAAATTTAACAGAATGTTTATAACCGTGTATACTATCCCATAATGAAAAGAAAAAAAAAAATCGATTTTTTTTTATTTCACACAGTGACGATCCCTTAAAGATTGTAGTGTCCTTTTTTTTTGCTCGTTACTCGGTGCCCACTTGAGATTCTGGCCAGGAATTGCTGGTTAGCTATGGCTCTCCCTATTTTCATGATAGTCAAACCAAAAAGTGATTGTGCTCGGGCAACGCTAAGTTTATAGTTCTCTGTTCGTTGAACGATTACAAAAGTTGCGAAGCCCCTGTTACCAAGCATTCTCCTCTTCTTCTCCGCACTTTTACTTCTCTCCCTTGCATCGTTGACCCGAAACGAGGGAAAGAGTTTGGCCGAAAGTTTTTCGGTGGGTCTTGAAGCTTCGCCCGAGACTTCCGTCGAGGCACGCTCGCTACTTCGGAACATCTCGGGGTATCTCTACGAAGCGAAACTAGAAAAGCTCGGAGCGTCACACGACGCTGGGTATTACAACCGGGAACGATGGAATATACGTGTGTCATCATCTCCTCGGGGCCCCGGCAAACCCGCACCTGGTAACTCTCGTTATCGCGCCGAGACTCACGAATCACGAGTTTAAATCTGAAAACTTGAAATTGTCTTGCCCAAAATCTGTGACTGCTGTTATAATACCGTGACGCGAGAAGTAGGAACGAGAGAACTCCTTAAGGACTTCATATATGTGGCAACTGTAGCGATTAATGACCGCGAACGACAGGTTACTAAATTACCGTTCACTGTAATCATACAATATTTGATAAGGGCTACCAAAGTTTTACCACCTTCTATATAATGAGTCAACTATTTCGGAATTCTTTATTTACCAAGTTTTTTTTGAGAAAATTTATTTATAACTTTTAATGAGTAGAGAACACGACACGCAACATCGCAAAAAAAATTCTGGAACTTTCCAAAAATATATTAAAATCATTTTCACAGATGAACTTCGACGATATAAGAGACACTGACAGATGAACGTGAACGATATACTTCGATACAAAACCAGACGAGAAGGAGGACAAAAAGAAGACGAAAATAAAGAAGAAGGAAAAGAAGTAGCAGATATTGAGAATATCGATGGGCATTTCAAATCGAAAAAAAGCTAATCAAAATCTCTTCAAATTCACCGGAGCGGAGGAGAAATAAAAAAAAATCGACGAAATGAGACGACCATCTTTACCTCCCGTGCCAAAAGGAAGCATCAAGCAATGTACTGTAGATGTCGAGACCGAGAAACCGAATCGTCGGTGATCTGAAGGCCATTCAAGAAAAATCGTAAATCATTCCTCGCGACAACTGCATCGATTTTGATGCCGGTATTCTTGCACTAATAATAGTGTTGAAAAGTGCTCTATTATGATATCCAAAAGAGTCAAATTTATCCTTAAAAAAAGGAAGATGTCCTCGAATTTAAAGCGTCAGCTGAAAGACTATAAAGGACACTATTGATAAGTGGACAGAGCTCACAGGGATTACGTAAAGTAAGAGCTACAATTTTTCGTTTGGTAAAAAACAATTTATTACATTCTTAGATCAGTTGGTCTTTATCTATGTGGGAAATATACGCTGCAACATAAATAATAAAAATGGATATTAATCTGACGACTATTATATTTGTCGTTGATTATTCAGTTATGTATTTGAGGTGAAATTAAGTGTTGATTATGAGGATAACTGTGCACAGTGCGCGAGAATAAATTAATATTTTCATGAGTATTCGATAAGTGAATCGTCACTAAACTTGATTCTTGAAAGGTTGGCGAAGTGCAGTAAACATGATTTGATTAAGTGCAGTGATGTTGGGCGTTACGACGAGTCTTCATCAGCAGAGAGAAAAAGGTAATGTAATATTGGTATTTAATCTGTTCTTTTTAAAAAGCATTTTTTGGTATTTTCAACATTCATTCCAAAAACTTGTTATCATTATCGTTTGAAAAAATAAGAGCACTACTCTTCCGATAGCCCTGCCTTTACGATATGACATATTATCGAGGTTGACCAAACAACAATGTGCAGATAAAAAAATAATCAAGAAATGCATTGATACTCGTCGTGGCTTTTAGACTAACTAGGATATAAGGATAGTGGTGTTGTGGATAGAAGTTTCAGGAAATGAGAGCTCGATATAGCTATTGACGTTGCTGATAACACCAGCACTCTCTGTCGACATTCAAGCAGTAGCTTAGCAAGCTTATAGCAAAGGAAATAGGGCAACAATGATTTGATATCGCCATCCTCATAACCGAGATGAGGCCGATTCAGGGCGATTGAAGTGATGCTCTAACGTTGCCAACTGTCGCTTTAATCCTTCCCGTTTTCCGAAAAATATTGCACCAGGTTTACTCTAAAATAGATACCAACTAATCCTTTAGGAAGGTCATAGATACTTGGCAGAGCTTTCACGACAATTACAATCGTTGAAACACCGAAGGTAGTTGGCCTAATTTCAGACACTTCAAGATGAGGTGAAATCTTGACAATTGCTGCGTCATGACGAGCTACTTATAATTAGTCCTGCCTTTTGCTAATATCCATCGATGAAAGTGTAGCCATCGCATTGAAAAATTTCTTTGCTAAAAAAAAGCTAGTAGCTAAAGGGTTGAAAAATCGTTTTACAACGTTTGCACGTATAAGATGACAAACGTTCCCGTGTGCTTTCACACTAATGAGTATCTGGCCGACTATACTGGAACTAGGCATCAACTGTTCCGCTTTGTCATAACTCATCCCACGAAATGAGTGCTCGGCCTACTTATTATTGTAGTTCCTTCTGCTATGCTTAGGCTACTATTGATCTCAAAGTGCTGCTAGTTTGAAAAAATTGCTGTGCAAATAATTCGCCCATATACTTAGTTCCTCGTAATTAGGAATGTGGGAAAAAATTACGTTATCTACACCAATTTTTTACACACTGACTTTTACCTAAAATAAATACCAATTAATTATCTTATTAATTATCTTTAACATTTGTATAAAACGCACTTGACCCATGCACTGTTTTCCTTTGGCTCGACCTTTCCTCCGCCCGACAGATCCAAACGACAGAATAATATCATGAATTACGAGCAGTCGCAACACGTGCGTCATATATGACAAAGTGCCGTTCAAAAGGGCCGCGGATGGAATCGAAATTACAAATGCGTCGTTAACTGTGCTAAATCGTGTAGTGCATGAATGATATTTTCATTACAAATACATGGAATACACGGCGCGAAATCGCATCGACATATACGCGACGTGTATGCAAATTCGTTCCATTTCCAGTGTCATAAATGGCGCCTCGATTGTTTCATCAATAAATATGTATCGCTTAAACAATGTCGCACTTCGTGACAAATTGATTTGTAATTATTTTCACCTCAAATGATAGACTTGCTTATCACATCCATAGAAGCTTCAGTTATCAAGATGAACGACCGCACATCGAATATGTCAGACTACTTTTTAAGATTATCATCTCAATTACGCTGTTTAGGAAAGTCTGTCAAACTTCGCAAACGAAGGTAATTGTTGGCATCTTAAGAAGCAGCGGAACTTATAAATTATGTATGAATCCCAAATGAAGTTAGCCGCACAATTTTCACTGTTCCATAAATAAAGGTGCAAACGTAATCAAGGACATGAAAACAAAATCTGACCACAACAGTGGTGAACCCAAATAGCCATTTTACTCCACAGCAAAATGTTATGAATTTGTGATTTTCGACCGGCGAATATCAATCGTCAACACCATTCGGTCAGGTCGTTATTAGCAGGGTGCACGCGAGAGGGTTGTAAATATCTGTCGTCTGTGGGTAACAGAACTTGGGGGGGTTGACGTGCGGTGATGATCATAGCGGCATTAACGGCAGCAACGATAAACACGAACGGTGCGCGCACAGGTGGAGGTAAACGGGAGATAGGTAGAGAAGGACAAGAAACAGTTTTAGATTAGTTTCCGAAACTATGTCGGAGATTAATGCCAGCTGGCTTGAGAAGAAGAACGCATCATAGGTAGATCAGAGCTGGCCAATCATCTAAGAGTCCAAAGTGTTCAACATAATCCTTTTTTCCTTTTTAATAGTCCTTAAATTAAATTCTGTATTGATTTATTAATGCGATCTCAAATATATTTTTAATGTGAAATGTCTATCACTGAACACTGGCCTAATACCTATTTATTCAAAAAACTATGAAATTAAATTCTGTATTGATGTGTTAATGCGATCTTAAATACATTTTAAATGTGAAATGCCTATCATTGAACACTGCCAAAAATATATTTAAAAAATTATGAACTGTATGACAACCAACCATCAAAATCAAAATGACGACGATAAATTCTTCCCAAATGTCTTGCGTGTTTCCACCTGGCGAATAACAGCCGGCACCGTAGAACAGCAGCCAATTGCACGGTTATAACAATGTAGCGTCCATAAATTCGCATTAACTGCGACGTCTGGGGGTCGTCATGCGCAGCGCGCGGGCCTTTGGGACGCTCTGGAGTGGAAGGCGGGAGACGAGAATAGAAATTAGCTGAGGAACCGAAACGATTACCGTCACTTATGGCACATAGGGCACATTCGCACATTCGCAGAGGGCGACGCGCGCGCGCGGGATCGCGCGTAACGGAATAGAATTCGTAGTAACGATTTCAAGACGTGTTGTGCGCGGCGGTGTGGAGAGCGCGCAAATTTACGAGGCTCGGGAGGTCGATTGCCGGCGAACTGGCAATTGAAAGATTGGCTGAGATTGCGCGACTCGAGGCAGGAAGTCGACGAGTCGCCTATCGGTACTCGCTGCTCTTGTGCGTTGTGCCACACTGTGTGGCACTCTCTCGCGTGTTGAGAGTCCGCGACTCACCGAACAATCACCCTGACTCATTGTCCTCTCCATTCGATTTGTCAGGGAGCTTTTTTTGTTGCTCTTGTTGATTGAATTCGACGCACACGAGAATTTCTTAGTCGTCGACGTGTCCCACTTGGACTTCTTACGACTTGTAAGAAAGTTGATAGAACTTCGACAAACCAGTCAAAAAGTGAACGAGAAAAATGTTCAACTGGGAATCCCTAAGAGAAATTTATGATACTAAGGATTTTGGTGATGTGTCCTCAAAGGAGGGATGTACGATTTTCGTTATTAATTGTCGAATTCAACTTAAGGGATCGTCACAGTGTGAAATAAAAAAAATCGATTTTGTATTCT
This sequence comes from Itoplectis maculator, assembly GCA_964034905.1. Lineage (NCBI taxonomy): Eukaryota > Metazoa > Arthropoda > Insecta > Hymenoptera > Ichneumonidae > Itoplectis > Itoplectis maculator. Next base: position 1,410,939 of record OZ035861.1, read on the forward strand.
TCAAGAATGTAATTATTTATTTAAAAAAAAACCAGACCAATTAGTTCATTACAACTTAACAAAAAAAATTCGCGAAAATCATTGATTTTTCGGAGGGTCACACTGTGACGATCCCTTAAAAAGTTGAATGCAACTTTTCTTCCCTATATTTCACTATTGTACCAAACTTCAAGCCGCAATTGTGCATGACGTACACCTTGGATCATATCCACCAGCTTAATCGTACAATAGTACTTTCCGCGAATTCAGTGAAGTAAAGTTGTACAGGACCTGGCAGAGTGAATGGAAAGCAAAGTTGCCGGGGCAAAGAGACGGTGGAGTGGCTGCTGGCGAACAATATATATGTGTGGCCCTATCGGATCAACGGCTCGGTACTGCAAAACGGATTAAATCCTCGTATATATCGCTCGCGCGAGAGAGAGAGGAGATATACTTGCTTGCCTGGTGGTGGAACTTGAAGCTTGGAAAGCGTGTAGCTTCACCGATCTGCTACTTTTCTGTATTTGTTCGACCGGAAACAGTACATTCCACGGTTCGTTCGTCTATCGAAAATAAATTCCTGGACTCCTGGATTCTCTCCTTCCACTCCGTTATCTGGGCTACTGTATTAGGTGCGTTTATATACTAGGAGACGACATATGTTGACAACACTACATAGCCTATGTCCTAAACTCTGTATTATGAACATAATAATTCAATGCGAATGAGAAATCATTTTATAAGCGATAACAGGACATGAAAAATGTTGGATAGTGCTTTCCTAGTCTGAGTTCATATTGGATCAGTAGCAGAAAACTTTTAGGTTCAACTCTGACTGAATCCATTCTGATCCATACTGAAGACTTTAAGTTCCCAATTTCACAGAAGTGGAAAGGATCTCTTTTCACTTTATCGTCGGAGCTTTTTTTATGACCTTCATGATCTTGTCTCTTGTCTATCGGTTCTTAACTGTCTTCATTTTGAAAGCCTGATTTCTTTGTTAGTCTGCAACTCACCGCAGCTGCACAAATTTGCATATTCCATTCGTCCATACACTGTGATTCCCTCAAAGCAACAGTAAGCGTATTCCTCACACTCAGAGCCCAAGTTGAAGCGCATATGTTTTAAACTAAAGAGGCACGAAGCAAAGCACTCTGAGTGGGCGCTCGAGTTAAGGATAACAGAGTTCTTGAGAAAGCTTCCATGGGGTGTCTGCCAAAGCACACGCGTTATACTCCCGCCGAATTACAAGTGCCTCCGAAACTTTCTCATACGATAGCAGCATCGCAGCCCACCAGGCATCGCGCTGCTTCTCACGTTACATTGATTTCCAGGGCGGGGAAGCAGCCTCCATTTCGCGGTTCTGGATAGAGGAACATGGTATTATTCCGTTGGCTCTCAAATTTTGTTGTGCTGCACGTAGTAGTTCCATAACAAATCACGTGGCTCGGGTAACGAAGGGCTTTCACACGGAAGATTCGCAAATATTGGTTCCAGTATCATGTTTCCAGGTTACGATTTTTGTTTAACTTCCGTAGGTCCTTCATAAAGTTTCCGCGCGTCAAACTCTGAACACAAATATTTTCCGCGTGATTTTTATGAAGTTATGTTTTTATGTGTTTTGTCATAATACACTAACTTTATCCAGTGGACCACTTTGGTGCATCGGATATCCAAACCAGATACTTTTATTTCAGTTAACTGTCCTCCAGATCATGATAGGAAACTGCTGTGTAAATCCGACGATGCTCCAATGCCAAATCAATCACATCGATTGAACATGGATGTCTTTGGCGATGCTGTGGATATGTATCGAAATAAAATGCAAATGCCAATATGCCTTTTACGCACGGTGCAGTTTATGCGGGCGAACGGGGTGCGCGGTGACGTTCTGCGCTGTAGCACTTCCGGTGGCCGCACTACGATAAGAAACGTATATGCTAGATGCGTATAACTGTAGCCATTTGTATTCACGGTGATATCTACAGTACGATGCATGTGCACTGCACGGAGTATATGCGAAGATTCACGACACAAATGCATTCGGCCGAGTCGTATATAGTAATAGGGTCCTGTGCAGTGCCATGTATAGTGTATACAGCATCTATGCAGCTATTGAGTATCACTTCCTTTCACTCGGTCGCAGTAACGACTGGCCTCGCGATACGAACTATGCGAACCTGCAATGGTTTAAACGCAGAATCCGTCATAAGGATAAAACAAAACTTTAGGAATTTTTTGTAAACAATTAGGGTAATCCCAAATCGAAGTCACGAAATTTTCCTTTTCAAAATGTCGACTTTTAACCTATACCATCGTTTTCAAGTCTGTTCACCCAATATTCTTTAAGGGTTCTTTCAACCCTTTTTAAGTTGATTAAAAAAAACGATATTTTACGGAACTGTTATTCATCAACTTTTTAAAAAGGAGATAAATTCAGTACAAGAGTTAATAATATCCTAAAAAAAATTATAGTGAGCACAGAACTTTCCATCGTGAAATTGCTTCGCAGCGAAGCGAAGTCAATGCTCTGCCGCCAGTGACAATTGCTATATCAACTCGAACCGTGCGGTCAATCGACAGGACAGTCCTCTCGTGAATTCAACGGACCCTCGCGAATAGCCACGTAAAAGGAAGACAAGAAAAAAAAAATAGAGGGGAGAGAAAAAGGAAACTAGTGGCCAAGGGGGATGAAGTCAAGTTCCAGGATCCGAACGTCGTTCCCTCACATGCGATAATCTCGAGAAGTCACGCGTACTCCGCTAGCAACGACAAAGGGCTCGAAAGTATTTCGTCCGGAGGTCGCGCACAGGGAGATAAATCTCCCGGGAGAAGAAATATACGCAGCGAGAGAGAAATGGCGAACCGTGGAAGGAAGGAACGCGAAAGCAATGAAATCGAAAATTAAAGGAGGAACGTAACAACGGCGAAAGGTCGGCGACGACGAAATAGTTCAATGCGCATGTCACAGATTTATCACAAAAAAATATGAGACAAAGGCGCAACATTCTGGACCACCGATAATAATAATAATCGATGATCTCTCCATAAACAAGGTTTCAATGCCCACTCACGCAAAAAATACTCTTATTCACCTAAGTCCGCCGGCACCATCGATAATGTGCTTTCTGTTGTCGTTACTTTTTTGCTCTTAAAATATATACTCTCTATTTTCTTATCCGATATCCGATATCGAGGCTACATTGTTGACGTTGGCAAAAGCGGCGGGATGAGAAAAAAAAGCACGAAGAAGGCGAACGAGGGTCACGTTGAACTTGGCAGTTCTCGTCACGGATCACCGGTGTCTCTTGAGCTATGTAAGCATGTGCCACATTATACTGCACTTCAAGAACCCGTAAACCGTGAATGTATACATAACATAAAAGGTGAAAGCCCACGTTTACATGACACGAAACGATGGATAATATTATTCGCAGTGTGCTAATAAATACGACAAAGTGTACAAACATTTTACCCTGAAACAATTTCGTACAATTATAATTCATTTTATTTCCTTAATACCTTCTAAAGGAATTTTAATTAAACAACAGAACCCGAACAAATTTAATTACCTAACAGAAATCAAAGAGATGGTTGATTGTAACGTCGAGTCCTGAGTGGCTGAAAGCTCCGAATTGACATCATTGATAAAAGAACATTGCTAATGGCTGTTTGACAAGGACTGTGGGCGTAAAGTGGCAGGTTGTCCAAACCGTATAGCTATTCGCACTGTTCGTACGACGGTAATAAGCATCTCCGGTGAAACTTTATCTGCCCATAAATAAGAGCCGCGATGGCTGGTGTTCTGTCAGGAAAACACCATAAATATCCACGTGGTACGAGAGTGCCATGGCCGACCCCCCTTTCTCGATTGCTGTGTGGCGAAAACCCATTTTTCGCACAAGTCTTTTTCGCCTATGACCTTAAAAGTTAAAAGTGGAAGTTTATGCACTATATCCGTTGGGTCTCTATGTCGTGTGTTCCACCCTTGTGACCCTGTGGATTGCCGGGGACGGGTTTGTGCGCACCAGCCGAATTGGAACAAGCTTATAGCTGCGACTGCTGCTACTGCTGTGCGAAACCATATCTCTCTCTCTCTCCCTCTTTCACCCCCTCATCCCTCTCTCCCTCTCTCGCTCACTCTCTGCGCTTTGATATCTACCAGCCTCGTATCCACTTGCTCCCTTTCCAGGATTCAGCACGAGCTTATAACTAATGGCTGGCGAATTCGCTTCACAGTACAGCTACGTACTGCGTCTGCAAGTATCTGGACATTCAGAGTACGGTTCTGTAGCTAATATCGTGGAAGAATGTCCGAGTCGTGTGGACTTGAAATTGGGGCCGTTGGAGACGGCTTACAAATTATTTATATTTTATATTGATTTTTGGTTCGAATGGATGAGGGCATTTATATTGAGGGAAATTCCTAACTAAAAAAATTGGCATGTTCAAATTTTGGGATATGGTTTCACACTCTGTTCTGTGAAATTATAATGCATTGCTATATGTGACTTTGAGAAAGTTGTATACCAGTTGAAAGTAAGGAAGACGTCAAAATGACGTATGGAGGATATTCTTGTGCTAATATAAGAAAAGAGAGAATGGGCTACATCGGGACCTTGAGGGGGTTGATCAATAGACGGATGGGTGGCGAAATCGTGCCAAGGGGATAAACGCGAAATGGTCGGGCGGACATGGTGGGCTAAGAGTTAACCCAAATACGACGCGGACTGCGCCAACACAACCCCCGCTCGGACAGTGGGAAAGTGGAAGCTGCAACCTTGATCTCAATAACTACTGTACTCGGTGTCAATTCTGTTCCTATATTTTTTTTCTTGCCACGTGATCTTTTTAACCGCATTTCCCTTATCAGCTACTCGTCTTTCTATACATATTTAATATTCAACACAAGATCGTCAAGCACACCTTATTTTTATTTTTGTACATTTTAGTGTAATTATGAACTTATTTCGTGAAAAAAAGGTTGATATCGTATCAGTATTATCAGCTACTCGTCTTTGTACATATATTTAATATTTAATAAAAAAAAAGAGTCGAGTACACCTTATTTTTATTTTTGTACATCTTAGTGTAATTATGAATTTATTTCGTAAAAAAAAGTTGGTATCGTATTTAACTTCAAGAGGGCAATTTGTCGGCAAGGAAGAATTCTGTATTCTGTGTCTGTCGAGCCTCTTCATTACATCGTTATGGGGATAAGCTTAAGAGGTGACAAGCAAACGAGAGTTTATACGTAGGTCTGTCGAGATAAAAAGAAAAGTGGAGGACACGGTGTGTACGTTGAGGGCATCACCAAGCAATGGCCATCGACCATCGAAGCTGGGCGCATTCGGCCGTTAAACGCGATCAAATAATAACCTTACAGAGTCCCTAGTCGGGCGTGTGACCGCTCCATAGACGGATGACCAGAGTGAAAGAGAGAGAGGGGTGAGAGTTATGATTGAGTGTGTGGGCCACATTCAGCCACGTATGTGCACGTGCGAGGCTACCACGCGCATCCAACTGCTATAGCCGATGCGTCGGCGAAGCTTTCGCATCACTCTATTATTCGCTAACGCCCACGAAACGGGAACAAAAACGACACCTGTCCACCATATATATTTATATATATATTTGCATACAAGGTGAACTTAACGAATTAAATACCAGACAGATTAATGCAGTAATTATTGCTTCCATTATTGCTTCCACTTTCTTTGTTTTCACGTTCATATTTATCGTCTCTTTTCAACTGGACCGAACACATAAAAAGTCTGTTTTCACAACGGATGGTGCGCTTGGACGGTATGGAATTAAATTAACGCGTTCTATGATAGCAGTTGGTGCGCTTCCCAAGCATAATCAATATTACAGGATACTACAATAGTGAGCCACAGTTCTGATTTTCCATCTTTACTGAAATGCATACATTGGGAATTAATGTCGAACAATTGTAGTCAGTTCATTGTCCCTTAGTGTGCATATGGAATCTTTTTGATTTTGAATTAATGTGCACAGTAACGATTAAGATTTCCAGTCGCATGTATTGATTTAGTATGTCACATTGGACCTAGCAATGGAATCGTATGGGACGTCGTCAAGGAGTAGTATATACTGTGTAGTTGCACACGTCACATGCAGTTCTACATATATACAGTAGTTGCCAATCACACACAAAGGTCTAAGCAGTACACAGATTTACTGTAACTACGACTATCGACCTTAGAAATAATTACAGGTCGAAACAATCAAATACTGTTTCGAAATGAAAAAGACCCTACATTTAGCATCAACATTTTAAAAAATTTCCACCATAAGTAGCCATTCTGTACATTTTTTACCAGCATAAAAATGGTCCCTCTTAAAACGCGCCACTAGGTTTAAAGCGGACAGGTTGTAGAATAAAACCCAAAAAATAATGAAGGATTCGTGATAGGGGCGTAAAAAGCGAGCTTAAAGCACAAAAACTGGACATGGGAAGCTAGAGAATGACGAGGGTATTACGAAGCTCTGCGGTTTGCTATGTTCCGGGTGTCGTGCGAGAACGAGGATGTTGCCGACGGCTCGGGATCGAATCTGCTTTGATCAAGCAACGGTAAACATTCGACCGGATCACGGGTGAAAGCCTGACCCTGTCGAAACCCATAGGCGTTTCACGAGTGTCGCTTTTCTCCCTCCTTCCCGCCCCCTCAGCACCGTCCCTTTCACCGCGCTCGCCATCGACACCATGGGTAAAGCGCTGGGGTTTCCAACGTTCGTTCGGTACCACCGTCGCAGTCCGTTGTTACTCCTCTGCCACCATCCTTTCTACATAGAGACCCGTATTCGTTGCTAATACTGACCCGATAGCTCAATTTTCCGTTTCTACCAAGTAGAATTGTCTGTCCTTTTCGTGCCGTTCGAAACCTCCATTGGCTTTGATTTCAGACGGTACTTCGAAAGGAAACATTCGAAAAATCGTATCAACCTTCAACTTATTGGCGATACAATAAATCTTATTGAACAGTTTTGCTTTGTCCAGAAAAAGATAACGCAGGCTGGTTTGATAGCATTCTAAGATCCTGGATAAGGTTATAATTAGGATTACACTAATAAATCGCAAGACTGACGTCAGACCTATCAAGATCGACAGCTGCAAAACACTTTAGAGTCCCTTGGATAAATTCAGTTTGACCTTTTCATCGTCTTACCTGACTATGCTTCGGAAACAGTGTTCAGAACAGCAGCAGAATACCTCTGCGTTTGTCAGATACGTAAGACGCAGTTCGAAGCTTCAACTTGAAACATTGATACGTTTACCAATACTAATACCAAATAAAAAGAATGCACCTTTTACCGATCTTTTGTTACCACCGTTTTTTGTCTTTGTTACAGATAAACCCGGCCATTGGTTCCAGTTGGACGAGAAATTCAAGATCAATGCTGACAAAAGGAGCTAAAATAAAAAATAAAAAATAAAAAATTCCAGTCATTAAAAATTCTCTGTGAACGCACATGTATAATTATTTTTAATACAAAATAATTTATATGAAAAGCAAACAAAGTGCGCTTACGAAATGTAAATTACGCCTCAACAATGGTGTAATTATCGGGCGCTGATAATTAATAAGTGTAAAAGAACTAGCATTTAATACGTATTAAAATGTGTGACCGGTATAACTGTTAGTGACGGAAATCAAAATCCGACGATATTAAACCTCGGCGTGTTTATATGGTCAATTCTACACCGCGACGGAAGGATTGGGAAGCTGTATAGACGCGGAAGAAGAGGTCAAGCACGGAATCTGGTAAACAGAGGACTCTATGTATATTCAGCAGATGCCCGCATTCACCTCGAAAGCAATCTCCCTGGCTAATTAACGCCGTGCTCGACAAGGGTGCTCGGGTACAACAAAAATAATGGAGAATGCTGCACAAGAACCAGGAACCGCGTTCTAGTCGCATCACATAACTTACCTTCCTCTCACAAAGCTTCCGATTGTGTTACTCCTTGAAACCCAATCCTTGCAGTCTCCCAAAAAAAAAAAAAAAATCCAAACCCACAAGACAAACGAAGCTAACGTGAAAACCCGACTAAAAAAAAATCAATAAAAAAACCAAAGGGAAGATCAAAAGGTGGAGAACAAAGATGCGTCGCCAGGGCAGAAGGACGATGAGCCGAGAAAGCGGTGGCCCGACGACCTGATGCGCATCTCCTCATGTCGTCATCGTCGAGGAAGCGTTAAAAGTGGCCGAAGGCCGCGGAGGAGGTCGAAGACGAGGAAGAAAACGACGAAGAAGAAGACGAGGAAGAAAAATTGGAAAATCGGTGGACACCAGGTTTGGTGTGCATCCTGAGAAAAAAACATAACATGTCCATCAACGAGAGTGATATCTTCCTGCTGAACTGGGAGGAGTCGTCGTTGCTCGCGCGTGATTTGAACAGGACTTACTACAACTCGAGTTACTCGGACATAAACGGCACGGTTGACAATCTATGGGACTTGGCTGGCGACAGAGCATGCTTGGCAGCAGTGCTTTTTCTATTTTCCATCGCCACCGTATTCGGCAACATGTTAGTCATATTGGCCGTCATCAGAGAGCGTTACTTGCACACGGCGACGAATTACTTCGTGACGTCGCTGGCATTCGCCGACTGTTTGGTAGGTTTGGTGGTGATGCCGTTCAGCGCCATCTACGAGGTTCTGGAGAACCGTTGGCTTTTCACGATGGACTGGTGCGACGTATGGCGGTCGTTGGACGTACTGTTCTCTACGGCATCCATTCTGAATCTTTGCGTCATAAGCCTGGACAGATATTGGGCGATAACGGATCCGTTCACTTATCCAACGAGGATGAGCAGAAGAAGAGCTGCCATTCTCATAGCCATTGTTTGGGTTTGCTCCAGCGCCATATCCTTTCCAGCTATTGCTTGGTGGCGCGCAGTACGCACCGGAGAAGTACCCAAGGACAAGTGTCCGTTCACCGAACACCTCGGTTATCTGATATTCTCGTCAACAATAAGTTTTTATCTGCCCTTGTTCGTGATGGTGTTCACCTACTGCAGGATATATCGCGCGGCTGTTATACAAACGCGAAGTTTGAAGCTCGGCACGAAGCAAGTTATGATGGCGTCCGGCGAGCTGGAACTGACGCTGAGGATACATCGTGGCGGCGCTACGAATCCGGACGCGAGACATCTCTTTCGCACGGCCTCGAGCACGCCCGAGGACCTTCAGGATCTCGAGGAGCCTCTCACAGCGCTTCACAACAACGGACTCACCAGAGTGCCATCGACGAGAATAAACAATAAGCAACATCTCGGCAAGAATTTTTCACTCTCGCGCAAACTCGCGAAATTCGCGAAGGAAAAAAAAGCTGCCAAGACACTGGGCATTGTTATGGGTGTTTTTATCGTTTGTTGGTTGCCATTTTTCGTCGTGAATTTGTTGTCGGGATTTTGCAGCAGATGCATAGGTCACGAGGAAATTGTTTCGGCTGCGGTGACGTGGCTCGGATGGATCAACAGTGGGATGAACCCTGTGATCTACGCATGTTGGAGCAGAGACTTCAGACGGTGAGTCTGGTTTTTTGTTATTTTTTAGAGGAAGAACCTTAGCCATGGATAATGCATCAATCATTACCAGTCAAAGCGAAACTTTGACTATTTTTCACATATGATGGTTGCATTACCTGTGACTAAAACCTCCAACCTACTTCTATATGTATCATCATCATCGTGTGAACCATTCCCCTTAAATATTCTTTAAATATGCTAAAAAAAGAGATGTTGCAAACTGTGTCTTTATCGAAACACTGAATCCACAAATATACCATAATTTGGACGTCCAGGTGAGTGTCTTAAAATTAATTAACCGAGGGTTGGTGGTACGTCTAATGCAAAAATGTTGGAAAAGCCAAGTAAGAATAGGATTAGAAGAAACTTAGTTTGTGGTTTGTGGACGAAAACGGTACACAACTTTATAGTGAGGAACGAAAAAAACGAGATGATGCGACGTAGATGGAAGAAGCCAAAAGAGGAAGAAAAGAAAAGGTGGCGCGTCGGAAGGGATTGTCTTCCGCCAAGGACGCTGTAATTCGACGGATTCCTTAAACAGGGCGATTCGTATGCTATTCGGATCTGCCGCTTTCTTCCCTTCCCTATGCCGCCCTGTCTGTTCACTTTGACTTCGTCCTCTTGTGTGGACCCCTCTCCGCTTTATCATGCCTCGCGTTTCTTCTCAAGAACTAGGAAAAACGTCCGTAGCTAAGAAATTGCCGAGCAAGCTTCCATAATCGTCTCTCCGGATGCTATCTCAGTAATGCGCCGGTGACGACGAAGGCGACAACGGCAACGATCTCCGCCATGGGAAACGCCTACGTGTTTCAACTAACCATGACTCGTTCGACTACGATTCTTCTTAATGGGTGGCGACGCTGTACATTAGAACCACTCGGCCAGAAGACAGATAAAGCAAGATACCAGTATAAAAAAATGTCGACAACGACCACAAAAGCAATCATCGAAAGAATCGATGTATAAATATACATGTAATCCAACCGTCTACTGATTTAATTGCCGCCCAACAGCCACTTGACCCAACTGAGTCTACGATAAACGAATTGCTTGTTATTCTTCTTGAATTTCATTGAGGACCCTAGTAACACAACGAGCAACTCGACGCTTTTCAGTGTTTCCAGTTGAACCGCCGGCGAAACTTGTGAAAAGATTGGGTTATCTTTTTACCCCCCTGAAAATCCATCACTGTGTATTCATTCATGCGTAAAGACCGGCAATCTCTCTTCCGCCGTTTTCCAATTATCCAATCCTGTTTTTGCATTGGTGTGCAGTTACGGATACGGGACAAAATAAAACGGCCAGAGGCGTTGGAAAACAAGAGATAGAAAATGGTAAAAAAAAATGAAGGAAGAAGAGGCTTCATACATATTCCGTAGTGACGGCGAATTATTCGGCTTATCTCGATTGTTTATATCAGAACATCGAATAATCCACCCTTTATACTTCAGCAATCGACTATGAAGCAATAGCATCGGTTGTAGTAGCCACGGTAAAATTTGCAAGCTTATAAATCTGACTGGAGCATTGACAGTGAACGCAAAGTATACTTACTTAATAATAATGAAAAGGAGATTTGCTTTGAAGAGGATAAATAAATGTCGCAGAGTAGAGAGTGATAGACGAACTCAATGGACTGCATGCAAGTCTCAACTCTATCTGTCCCTTCCACTTTCATCGCATACCTCTTTGAATTTCCCCTAAAAACGTCACGGTGAATACCTTTTTCAACTTACAACACGGTTTCCCTCTCAACAGACCGGAAAACTGGAGTGAAGATCTTCGAGTGTAGCCCAAGCGGGCTCATGCGAAAATCCGCGCGAGGGAAGCTCTATTCGCTGCACTTCTCGCGGACGGCCCTTCCGCTTTCCCCCACGTATCGCGCCGAAAGAGCTAAAATGGCCCACGAACTTCCAGACGGAGTATCTGGCTCTCCGAAATCATTTTGAGACAGAAGCGTCTAGGAGCTCTCGAAGACACTTCATCTGCATTTTGGCTTCGTGAACATTTTACGAAATTCCAGTGTATTTTCTGTTTGGAAAACGTGCAAAGAACCTATTGACCTTCTTTCGTGGAAACACGTCGTACGCATTTCCGTGTTTGCTGCGCGTTGCCTTGGTGTATAATGGCAAAGTGGATGCGAGAAGCAGGAAACAATGAGGCGTATAAGTTTGAAAAAAGAAAATAGCTGATATTCGAAGACATTTGTTCAGAAGAATGAAGGTGTAAAAAAAAATGAAAAATCAATCCATGCGCACACCTTAATTAGGTATTCTCTTTTTGCAGGTATACCAATCTTTAAAGGGAGGTAAGTGACTGTAACTTCCTATTTTTTTAATTTTTCATAAACAATCCAATAATTAAGAAAAATTATGAAAAAGGTTTTTTGTAAGTTTATATTGACACATCTGATGATAAATAAATTTTTCAACAATCGCATATTCTCGGAATTATTTCAAGACAATTGTCCAAGCCATTAAATTTGATGTGAAAGCTGTTACCTTTGATGTGGAATATGAGCATGGTTAGATACCGCATGCAATTAGATTATAACCGGTGATTAGCGTCAGTACTTGGCGGCTTATTAGCCTGGAAGACCTGGCAACTTAGAGAACCACACGCAGGTACCAAACCGTAATGGATGTGTGCATGTGTACGCGACGTGACTAATTTTGTGTGCGTCTAGCGCCGTGTGGGGCTACTCTAGAGAGGTCGGATTGCTTGGTTAAGCTTGTTTACCATCTACGCGCCATACTATTTATAATACAGCCGTTACCTGTGCCAGGATGCTACGGTTTGTCCCGTGTAAACTTTAGAGAGTTCTTGATATCCAATAAATGTTGCTGCAAATTTGGACGACACATTCAGTGCATAATTTAATAATCTCTATATAGTACAATTATCTCGCTGTCGACACTGCAGCCATGTAGGAGAGTCAAGGAGGCTCAGGGTTAATGGCCTGTCCAGGATATAATAATTACCCATCAAGCCTGCCACAGGCCAAAATTCCCCAATACAAACATAAAGAAATAAAACAAACATGCTGCGAATATTCAATGAAGTAACCAATTCAAATAGTCTGATAGCTGTGTAACACTCAACTAAGGACCCATACCAGAAACTCTTGTCACGGGATCGGTGTGCAACCGACGGGGGATGTTCCACACAAATGCTCGCCCTGTTCACGCTCATAAATAATTCATAAAGCAAAACGCACAGCGTTGGCGGGCGTCGTGACTAACGCGCGGATTTCAATGCATTTTCGCCCAAGCCGCGCTACCCTCCTCATCCTCATTTCAAACCTTTATTGTACCTACCCCAGAGTTACTCTATTATTTTCAGCTATAAATAATAAAACACATACATTGTCAGCACTTCTCGAACATACGGGAAATTAAACTCGTTCGTTTTGTACAGGTTTCCTGGTCTGATCCAACGTCTCTATTTCGCTCTCACCTTCTGCAATTGATTCCATTACCTATGCTCCCTTCCCAGACCAGTGTCTTCAGTTTGACGGATGACCCATGCATGGTTGTATATTTTCTGTTAGACTGACGATCAATTAACCTCACGACCCTAACTAAAAATTATTTTATCGAACATCCATTTGATGTCGAATGCGATTCAGGTAACACGACTACTGGTGTGATGCAAAAATAGAAGACATGAACACATGGTACAATATAGGTTTCACAGAAACGGTGAGTCAATTCGTTTATAAAATCTAATCGAGGCTCTCGTCGGGTTAGTTAAACGGGGAATCGCGTGCTGGCAAAAGCAGGCATGCAAGAGCCGAAGCGAAGTGTCAGTGGCGGTGGTATACGACGTAAACGTACAACAGAAGCGCAGTAACAGCAACAGCAACAGCAACAGCAGCAGCAGCAGCAGCGGCAGCAACGGTGGCAGTGGCGGCACCAGCGCACCAGTGGCAGCAGCAACAACCTACGTGCAATCCCACGTGTAACTATCACGCTTCACGGATATTTACCCGGGTAAATGCAAAATCGATAGCCCCTTCCATCGTGCTCACTCGTTTACTGGCTTGGTCTGTGTGCCGGGCGGCATAGCAGCTACCTCAAGGGTGGCAAGGCTCGCGGACCGTACGGATCTTCGAGGTCGGACCACACCGCCGCTACACCAGTATCAGTTTATAGTGATGGTTAAGCCGTATAGACGATAGCCAACGAGCCTGTTTATTAATAACAGGGATTGATCGAGGTCGAAAGTAATGTACACGACATTCAAGCCAAAGCAAAGTTTCTACACTTGCCAATCATCATCTTCCGCAACGCAAGTCGAATGGTACCAATAGGGTAGATGTACCGTTAGTGGCCACTGTACTGATTGTGGCCATTTTTATGATTTTATTCTTCAAAGTATTTTTTTTGGTGCAACTAAATGTTGATTTTTCGAAAAAGTTCATATTTATTCACTGAATGGTCGACTGGATGCTTTTTTATGTGCGATTAAATATCATGTTTTATTCGTTTGAATGTAATGGCCAAAATTGGCACTAAGGGGGCCAAAAACGGTAGGTCTACCCTAAGCAAATAAAATAAAAGTATTTCTGGATGAAAAGGGGAAGTATAATAAACAAATTGGACTAATCTCGTTGACTACTTAAACACCTAATTATTTTTATCTCCACCTTTCTAATCACGAAAGACCTTCGGGAGAAGGTTTAATACTACAGCTTCTTTCATTCTTGTTCCAGCGAAGCAAAGAGAAAATTAGAAACCGTCGAGTTCGGCGCGTGCAGGCGTGATGCAATTAAAAGTTTTTCCGAGTAAACGTGTCTCTCCCTCCTCTCTTCGGGCGACAAGTGCATCGTCCATATCGACCCGAAGATCCGATTAGCGACGAGAGTTCCTCCGCTCCTTTTCTACTTTAGCTTCGGTAGCGACCGTGGCTACTGTGCTGTGCTCTAATCTCTTCCACGCAGGTTTCCACTTTAAATCATGCCGTGTCTCTCGCAGACTTCGAACGTCCCGTGTCGCTCTAACCTTCGCCAAATTCGCGCACAGTTCTTCGAGGCAAACCGACTTCTGCAACATCAGCAGCAGTTTTAACTTTCCGGATCCTGGATCTGGGGAAGCACAACAACCATAAAAATCTATTGGAATTCCCCATCAATTGGGTTCCAATCGCAAAATGGTAACATGTTACCTTTCAGTCACCTATTAGTCACCTACAGGTCACCTATCAGTCTTCTGGTACCATTGAAGGTACCACTGAAGTGAAAAATTAGTTGGAATTTTTGTTTTACTTCCACGACAGAGAAAAGTCGCAACATTTTGTCAAGTTAACGTATATAACACGAGATATATATGTCCCAACGTACATCGTATCTACTAACACACTTACCAAGTCCCATTCCGCTTCTCGCGTGTCCTGCATCAGTGACAGTGGCGACTGGTAGCTTAACGGGAATCCATGTCCTTTCGCGGATCAGAGGCAGGCTTCTCTTCCCTAATTCCATCTTATTCTTTCCCTAAATCTGTCTCACTGGCTGGTTTCGCCAGGTTGGACTGTACCGAGCGACGGACGGGGCCGTAAAAAGTACATTTCAATGTGGCCAGGGAATGAGGATTTCGCAGCGGTTTATTCAGCAGTACTAATACCAGTTTCACAGTGGAAGAACCAGCCAGCTTTTCGCTCGACCAGTCCAGAGCCCTCTCGGTGGCCCTAGAATAAACGGAGCACTCTTTGGCCTTTGAAGGAGTCGGTCGGTGACTGGTTATTGGCATATTTGTATCTCCTTTCATTCCACATTCTTCATAGGACATCCACTATAAGGATGATCAACCACTGTAATCTCTCGTTCTATGACTTTAGTAGTGAGACGAAACGCAGTGAGGTCATCTAATTTTCCAGAAAACCAGGCTTTCTTTGGCGTCTGGAGAGCTTCCTTTAAAACTAATATAGAAAGGTGAATGAGTTCAGGCCAATCAAACTGGCGAAAGAGAATGTGAACTCTTATCGTTATCTTATTCAGTCAAGCTGCAGGTTTGAATTTCATTGACTTCATTCTTGTGCTTATCAATGAAATTGCCATCGATTTTTGATGGTTCGATGATAACGTTCGAGGCCAATTGATACAAAGCAAAGCAAACTGACGAAATCGAATATGTAGATAAAAACGAACACGTGCCTTTGGTGAGTAGCGGAAAGAAATTGTGGACACGATTCACCAGCGGCAGCAGTAAACCGAAAACCCAACACGGCAAGATGTTCAATAGTCGCCAAGGTCTCGATTTAGTGACGTCGGGACGCTCGGCGCCGAGACGTCTGCGGATCTAGGCGGCTCAAAGTGGTGCAGCACTCCCGAATATCCGACCCATCCCCTCTGCTCCCTCTGTCTCCCCTCTATTTTTCTATACGCATTCACCCTACCCGTTCACCAGAGCTCGCCCACTGTGCCATCCTGCCACAGTTTGCCATATAACCAAAACCATAAATTCACGAACCCCCGACGCTTTCTGCCCCGCTGCTCTTACTATTTCTCTTTCTTTGCCTTCTTGGCCTCTTTGTAACCAACCCATCTACAATCTCATCCACTGTATTCAGGGCCCCCGAAAAACGGCACCTAAAGAGCGAGAGAGTGGAATTATCTGGATTCGGTTATATCGCGCATTTGCAAATCGAAAGAAAAGATACAATTTTACTGTACCTGAAACACAGGACAGTTCAATGTTGAGCTGTGTCTGATGTTTTATTTGAGACCCTTCAAAAATTGAATGTCTCGACCCTTCAATAAATTTGACCACTTCTCAACCCATCTGTTATTCAGGCAGATGAAGTCTCTTGGTCAACTGTCTTTTCAAACCAGTCCCTCTTTTAAAAATTTCATGAGTAACGGAAAGCATTGTTAGCAAACTATTCGAGCTGTGATTGGCTGGGACTCTCAGACCGAGTCCAGGTTCATTTGTCCTTGATAACTTTGACAGTTCTGTCAAATATCGTATTTTTTTTTTTATTAACTAAAAAAGGGTTGTAACCGGTGTTTTCAGGGGTAGAATATGCGACTTGAGAACGATGGTATAGGTTAAAAGTCGATATTTTGAAAAAAAAAAATTTCGTGACCCCGATTTGGGCGGTTTTCGGCCCGGCGGCCAGATCTACGATTTCTGACAAACTGTTTGGCCAAACATTTTTTTTTTTCAAAATCAACTAAAAGAGGGTTGAAACCATTGTTGTCAGGGGTAAAATATGCGACTTGAGAACGGTGGTATAGGTTAAAAGTCGATATTTTGAAAAAAAAAAAAAAAAAATCGATTTAGCTCGATTTAGCTAGTTGATGTAGACGACTTCCGCATTTGTTCCTTTTCTTCAATGTCGATGAAACTAGGTCTCTGATTTATTTCAAAACAAACATATATCGATGACGACGAAACGCATGTATTGTACTCCCCTTTTTCATTGCATTATTCACATCACCCTACCACAGAAAGACCGCAGCAGATTCCAACCTTGACCAACTTTCTCACTCGGCATTCACAACAATATTCTGTCCGACCCATATCGAAATTTTATTCAGCTGTATATAGCACAGGATAAAAAATAAAGAAATTGCATTGTATCTTGTATTGCTTCTGCTTGTTCTCGTAACTTGATTAAATACTTCGACGTAATGACTTCCGTTATCATTTACAATTGGTCATAGCTCAGCAATGCCACCATCAGATTCCTGCCCTGGGATTCGTAAATTGTTGGCCCGAAGCGATCGTATCAGAAAATTCGCCTCGAAATAGTAATGTCGAGATAAGCGTGCATACCGACGTCATACGTAGGTTTCCGGATGCTTGGGCATTCACGGCACACCGTACATAACAACTCATTGGCTCGCGATAAATTCTATGATCTATCTGCATCGGCAAAGTCCAGGCAGACCATCTCTGAAAAGGAGAGCGGCTTCCCCAGTTCACGCATTCCAACCACGTTTTGGTGTCATTAGGACGCATAAATTCGCCTGCGTTCGATAAGCCCCACTGGCTCATTTGTGCCTGCTCAGAGAGGCCCAGGCATCCCTGACTGCCATCGTCCAGGGCAGCCAAGCGCGTTTGCACCCCACAGGCCAATCAGCCGTGGAATCTCTCTCGCACTCCTCTCGCTTCATCGTAACCCACCGGAAATCACGTTCTAACGAACGAGCACGTCGAGGGAATGAGCTGGTGAGGTTATACAGTCCTCCCAGTAACCTGGCAAAAATAGATTTGCCGCGTGCCAACCGTGTCTCGATCGTCCGGTCTCCGTTGTTTTCCATTTTCCCCAATAACGCCTATTCCCCATTGTAAATCACAGACTGATTTCCCTTCGCACAATGAAATCAAAACCAGGATCGCGAATTAATTCCTGTCGTTAATTGGGCGAAATCGCGAAAACTGGGAATAAACGCTCATTCGATCATTCGCCAATTCGGCACTTCAATGTGGAAACCGTTGACGTACTGGTTAAGCCTGATCTTTTAACCATAGTATTTTGGTTCAATGAAAATCACTTTGTTCCGCAAACAATTCAAAGGAATCTTCGATAACAAGTGATAAGACCGTTTTTATCGACGTTTAAGAAGTGTTCTCTCTAAAAAAACTTTCAAACTGGTTATAGGAAAATAAAAAAGCTTGGCATAACACAGCGGGCGGGCATAATCCATTGGCTCGAGGTGGTATCCCCCTATCCGCTGTGTCGGTATTGTTGCGCGTTGCCTTTGGCCGCTAACTCACACACAGGGGATAAGAAAGTTAACGTATAAAGTATTTCGCTAGCACCTTCAACCTTCTTCAGATAGCGATGGCAATGAGCTATAGCTGCTGCCCGGAAATGCCGATAAAGTTTTCTGGCTGGTAAAGTGGCGAAACAAAAGGAGGAGAAACGGCTGGACTTAAAAAGTTGGCAAGATACGAGAAAAAGGGACTGTGAGATCAAATATAAAGAAAGATAAATACTAATTTTTAGAAAAAAAAAGGTATGTAGCCGCGGTTAGAATGTAAAAGGGTTAAGGGTGTCATTTTTGTTGTTTCAGTTTCCCGTCAATTGAAGACTATGTTGATCTCTCGTTCCGGAAACACCCGTCTCGTCCTAAATCCACGCAGAAGTTGGTTCATATCCGATATACTTGGCGTTAGATAGAAACAACGCTAATTATCCAAGGCGAAAGATACGCACACCGCAGCAGGAAGGATGTTGGTCGGAGGATGAGAAGACAGTACAGTCTAGCTGGTTATATAAGTTTGCAGCAGCGGTCCCTTCGCAGCGACGAAAGCAGTGACGGTAGCTTCCCTGCCTGCAAACATCTAAGCACGAACATCGTATTCACGACATGTAAACCTTATTTGAAGTACTCTAATGAATATGAATTGCCTGTCTGTAGTCTGTGACTAAGGACAGCGATAATAACGTATTGCCAAATGGGTCAAAGGCCTTCGGAACTACCAAATTACCAGTAATGTTAAAAATAATAATTGCTTCGTAGTATTTCTTTAGGTTCAGCCTTTGATCAACTGATTTCAGTTACCAAGCAAATTAACGTTGATTAAAAAGTGGATCGCATCTGGACCGCAATGTAGATGCGAAAAAAATGTGCAGCTCAGGTCAGAAGGATACAGTACAAAGTGTGCACTTCGCTGATAAGTTGTGAGGTCGAGAAGCGAGAGAGTGAGAAATCTTGAGGACCGTTACTAATGGCCGGCCTACTCTCGGGCAACGAACCAGCACGTTTGGTAGCTGCTACTAGTTCCCAAGATCGCAGCAGGTCTGAAACCCATTTTATGAACTCTGGAGACTGACGGCTTTTTAGCTAGCCCCGAAACTATCGATCTTACAAGGCGCTAATGAGATTTGTTAAGTTTAACGAAGTCAATAAGCAGGACGACGAAGTCGAGAGAAAATAAAATGAAAGGAAAGTAACGTGGCGACTTAACGTCAGCTGAAAAGAAGGTAAGTACTCTTGAAAATTTGTGGAAATATGTATAGCATGTTTTTTTTCAGGCGTGAACAGTACTAAACTCTGAGCATAGAATTAAATATGTATTTGCATGAAAATGTATAATAGATATAAATAAAAACTCAATGATATAAAAATAAATAGAAATTCACATGGCATTGCGACTTCTTGTTATCGCCCACTCATCCCGTCTCGCTTTTGACATTTTCTCTTAACTCCCCTAGTCTCTAGGCAAGTGCGTGTATCGATATATTCCAGGCATTCGCGATACCAGAGATAACCAGACAGCACTCGGTATTGCTACTTTGAAATTCCACTCTCCACTCTATTCGTCCCATGTTCGGACAACATACCCCAAGCTCGACGTTGTATGTGGTATGGAAAACACGTATGTACCGTGCATTTACATTTTATCGAACAGCCGAAGTGCCGAGGAAAGCTTCGGGCGCGAGTTCTTGGTTAACATACTTCACGCACTGACAAAAGAATTCGAGACGATGGCGTTCCATGGTTGTGTATAACAAATTAAATACGGACTCTAAAATAAAAACCTATAGTGCATGAATCTGCAAAATACAGGATTTTTTAATACTGTTTTCCGAAATGATTCGAATGGACAGCAATGGACTCTCGTATAAAGGCCAATGGCTTCTCCGCTGCTACCAAACCTGATACGGAAATAATCTGGTATAACCGGAAGTAATCTGGAATCTCCCTCTCGTGTCGCAATTCCAAATGCATCTTCCTTTCTATCTCAAATCACTTTGCAATGAAATTATCTATAAGTTAACTGTTATCTTATTAATAACTGGTATTATTTATTTTTCCAAAGAAACCGATGACTTCTTCACGTTTAGCTCAATTTTTGGCGAATGCGTCGGTTCACTTTTATCTTCAAGACTCCAATCTGATAATACCGCCTAGACTGGGAAATAATCCGTGGATTTTGATCTTACGGAGATGCTCGTAGGTGACCTGCGGTTTAGCCACAACCGGTCCGCCTGGTATCACCCAATATCACGTTGAGCCAACGAGGCTAATCCTTGTCTCCCGTTCGTTCGCTCGCCTCTCCCTTCCCTATAACACCGAGAGTGCCACAGTAGACAGTTCCGAACGCAATTCCCTTTTACGATGTAAGGAAAAAGGCTGATGTCCCCTCGAATGTTTCGACTTTTTCTGGTGGCAAATACCGCAACAAAGCTTTTCCTTTCGCCTTTTCTTTCTAGGACTGTATGTCCAGTTATTGGGAAGTCGTTCGCCTTCCTCTCGAGCTGCCGCATTTCTTGTTTCCCTTCTGATACCAAAACGACATAAAAAGTAGGGAGTAACGAGACTTGGAATCGAATGAAGGTATGAAGCTGTTATGAAAAACAAAAAGAAGACTATTGAGATGTCTAAAGATAGAAATGAATTATTTATTTATTCGTATACATTTTTGTCGTTGCTTAACTCTACTTAAATGATGGACATTAGTGGACAAATTCGAACGGATAATTAACTCGACGCACAGGTCTTTCGTTTTTTCTTCCATCTATATTGGAACCATTCAACCCCACAATCCATGTTTTCGTATCCAAGACCTCAGGTAACGCTTTCCCTTCCTTCCTAACCACTTCAGTAGGTATTGATCCGCCAGTCAATTTTTCCTCCCTGATCTTACGTTTCAACCTACGCTTCGTCGATATGTTTTTTCGATTTAACCAATGAAAAATGACAACTTCACAAAGCAAAAATATCCCAGCGACGCCGTAACCCATGATGAGTAACAAGAACCCAGGAACGAGAGCCGAGAGTCTCAAGTTCACTTCGTCGTCGCGTATTTCCGTATCGTAATAACCTCCTTGCGTTAAAGAAATCATCCTGGCCCAATATCCAATGATCCCACCTTCCGTGAGACTCGAGATTTTCTTATCAATCGCGCTGAGATAAGGCATCCCTCTCCAGACGGCAAAGCTCAATGGATAACTCGCGAGAGCTTCCTTCATCCTATGAACATGTTTGCCTTCGAAACTCGGCTTCATCGACGAGATGTTCATGGTTACAGCCAGCGCAAGACTATCATTCCTCTCATTGATCAGATCGTGAAAGTTCTTCGCATACTCATCATGTTCAAATACATGAAACTTCTCCATCATGATCCGATTGATCTCAACGGTATCCAACACACCGTCGTCACCATCCTGCGTATGATCACCTTCCTGTTCCATGAACAAATTTTTGGTACTCGCAATTCCACCGATCGTCATCCAGGTGCTCACCAATTCCTTCAAAGTGTCTATCTGAACACTGGAACTCGCCATCAACTGCCCCGACAACGAAGCCAAATAGCACTGCGTCAAGACGTAACCAAAAATGACCCAGGATATGAACCGTATACGACTGGACAAAATAATTGGCTGACGTGGCCACGAAACGCCGATCACCAGCGACAGAATCTCCAGGAAAGATATGTTCCTCGTGAGAATCATTTCTATGCAGCCAGCGAAAACGAGTAGCCCGATAACGGCGTACCACACATTCGTCTGCAGTGGAGAGACTAGTCCTTTGAGTGAGACATGGGCGTGTATCGGTATCACCCAGACAATCTGAACGACTTCGTACGGTAACGTGTAATCCGTTTCACCCTTCGGACCCCAGGGAAGACCGCCCAGCACAACGTCCACCTCTTCCATCCCTTTGCCCCAGAGTGCTTCGTGAACTTCCAACTCCAGATCCGTACCATTCTTCCAGGGTATCTCACGTGCAACGATGACGAAATTAAGAGAGTGGGCTAAAGCATTTATTACTTGACCCTCTATTCCAACGAGGTTTGAAGCTGTGATCTCTACGGCGGCTTCATCAGTTACAGTGGTATCGTTATCAGTAGCATCGAAGCTGTCATTGATGGGTCTGAGATCGTTGCTAGTATCATTGCTCCACAATCGTTCTGACAATAATGACAGAACGTCTTCTCGCTTGACACTGACGTAGGGTTCATAATCGAAAAAGGCTACATGAACAATGCATTCATTCATCTTTAAGGGGAGGTACATGCTTTCATCGTTGCCTTCGATTTCGATCCAATCCGCATCCTCATCGCACACAGCTACGAATTCTGGATACGATGGCGTGGAAGTGACGTTTCGTTGGAAGGATAAGCTTCGTGCGGCGAATACTGTTTTCATGACAGTTCCTAGGAGGACAACGTTTGCGACACGAACATCCCAAAGCCATAGTATTAAATGGTTGGCGTCTTCGATAAAACTGTCGAGGTCTGGATAAGTAGTCGTCAGGACTATGAGATACTTGCAGTCTCGACCACACAGATCAATCAATTGGGTAGTAGTGTTCATCAGTTCCATCGTGTCTTCGACGATGATCAGAGCTGTCAAGCTGCTGACGTGATCATCAGTAGCATCCAAGTGACCACTCAGAAGATACGTCGATCTCACATTGTACAGTGCAGTCAGATAAAGTTGAGCAACATCCAACGAATCCGATAAATTTTCCAGCACCAGTACTGGAATTCGCGATGGCTGAATGTTCAAGTAATGTTTCACGAACGACACAGTGCAAGGAATGCTTCTCTTAAGTTCTCGAGTAACAGCAAAATTATCACGAGTCTCAGGATTTATCAGCTCTCTGTCGCCGTAATTCGGTTCAGGGGTTGTCAATAATTCAGGCTCTGGAAATACTATTGATCCTGCTAAATTAATTCCTGTAGCAGTAAGAAACAGAGTAACTGATATAAGCAGCACTGTACTGATTGGAATTATTTTCCTACTCGCGACACCAGTGATCGGATTCAACCGAAGGAATTTCATGGCTCACGGATTTTCTCTTGGCATGACCCTTCTGGTAGCTCAATTCGGTTTGGACTGCGATAGGTCGCTGGTGGAATACTCTTCCATATGGAACTAGCGTGACTTTTTATTTCCATCTCTCGTGACATAGCCGATAGTTATGTATTTGTGATTGGACGATGAGACTTTGCTGAACGTGATATCGTAATCATCGGAACTGTTTCAGACACGATTCACGTTGGCTCACGAATGTTGTACATCTATTAGTACAAATTTCGATGACCTAAAATCCAATTGACAAACATGATGCCCATATAAAAAAAAATTGAAGCTGCGTTCTCTTCGTTCCTCTTTAGCGCTTACCAAGCGTTAAAAACGTTACAAGGCCTCCTTTGTAAGTTCACCCGACATTAATATTTTCATTTTTATTCAAGGTCAAGCTCGACAGTCGCGTACCTATAAATTTACAGGATCTAACTGCTAACACCGTTCCAGGAATCGTTATTATGCGCCTCGAAATGCGACGAATGTCGTCGTCTGGCACATTCTAGGGGAGCGTAGTAACCGCCACCGTCGTCGCGTGCGACGTGTATTAGCTTTATCGTAATGCACATATGCAAATATGGTCGCAACTCTGTACGGCACTGCGATCGCCATACAGAAATAAACATTGACGTGTAATATTCGTACACCGAATACGTGCAACATGAGCAACGTGTTATTTCATTGAAAACATGGATATTATACATTTTATTTTCATCGTGTAAAGAGACCTACAAAATTTGCAGTTAAAATAATGTCCGTTTTTATGTTGCAGAGCATTTGTGAGAATTCTCTGCGTCTGCTGTCCACGAAGGATGAGAAGACGGTATCAGCCGGCTTTCCGATGTAAACCCAGTCAGGTGAGCGATAAATCATTTCGCCAATCATGAAACATGACACATTTTTATTTATGCATGTGCAGCTTACAGCCAATTATTTTCGCGAAACTAATGACAATTACGTTTATGAGTATTGAATATCAATCACCGTATTAGAAGTACAGAAAACAGGGACGACTGGTACAGTTCGCTCATTGATAGCTGACGAACGAACGGACGATTAGCTTTGTCAGGCTAATATCGAAAGAGATAAAAGAATAAATGATCCAAAAGGCAGTGCCAGAAGAATGAAAGGGAATAAAAATAATATAGAATGGAGTCAAATTAAAGGGGTCCACCCTTAACTCCTTTCTTCTCTTAATCGCGAAGGGGCGACGTCAGGACGAACTGGATAAGGCATCGATTCAGGCCGCGAAGAGCGAGCAAGAGAGTGTAGATGGACTCGGAGAGAGATTGAAGGATAAGGAGGGAAGTGAGAGCGGAAGCAACGTTAAGGGGCAACGAAAAAGGGGAAAGGGAGATGAGGGGGGTTTGGTAACGTTACCGGGAGAAATGGAAGGTAGGATGAAGGGAAGCAAACACGATAATGTTATCACGGACCGACGCGTTCCGATGGCGCACCGGCCAAATTGGTCGGCTTCGAGGACGCAATTTTGGACGATGGAAGTAGCCTTAGCTACTACTTCCATCACCACACACACACACTTATTTTCCAGATAACCAAAGGATATGACCATCAACAGTCAAGTACAGCACACTCTAAGACGTTAGAAGGGGTTAAGGTGTATGGAAGAAAAAACACCATAATTTATACGGAAGGAAAAAATTTGTCCCATAGTTATTCTCACGATGCTATTTGTCTCCTGTTTTTATATCTTTCATCTATTATTATATGCAACCATTCCTTCGCTTTTACAGTAAAAAAAAAAAAAAAAAAAAAAAAAATCGTTACTCCTATTGTCTCTATTTTATTTTATTTTATTTCTGTCCGCCATTGTCGCATAATATTACAATTTGAAATGATGTTCCTAATAGCAAAGTTATGCAGAAGCCCTAACCTCAATACAAGATTGCATTTTCGAAGATCAGATTTCCGGAGACATTCCAATGGGATCAATTCGCGATAACGTAGAATGCGAACCCTTGAAGAAGTTAAATTATTTTCTATATCTTTCGAAAGGGCCGGAACCCTGGTCCAGAGGCCACCGTAAATTGCACGAAAGAAGGTCACGCTGGTCACGTTCTTGGGTTGTTATCTCGGAAAGGACATCTCTCTCACACCCCCGCCAATTACTTTTTGCGTTTCATGTTCGCCTCATGTGGACACTTTCTATTGTGTTCTCGTACTTGTTTTCGTCCTTTTATCTGTGCTGAAAAAATATTAGTTGCACTGCTGCTGCTGAGAATAAATTAGGATGCTATCCACGTGTGTTGATATCAAGTAATTAATTAGTCGTTATATTAAATAAGATATTCTGATTTTATGAGAGGGTGTTGCAGTAATTTATTGCAGTCCAGTCTGCCGTCGTGCATACGGACATAAAGACCAACTAAGTTTCTAGTTATTCCGTTATAGTGTCTGTGTTACGCGCCGAAGGGCATGGCACCCCTACGCTCGCGTACGAATAACGAGAGAGAAGGTAAAAAATAATTACTCCACATTACGTTGCTCCGGGCGGACACTTAGAAACGGTGGATAATTCTCTCGGATATGAATGCGTCTTGGGAAATTCTGCTAAGAATTTCAACAGAGAGACTTGTATTTTGGAAAGTTTTTTTTTTCGACTTATCTTGTCTCATAAATCCGGGCTTATCATCGATTTAAGAAATTAAAGTTATCTTAAACTGGTTAAAAAAGTTTTTGTAACAGTGCAATCGTTTTAATAATTTTAGCTAAGTTCAGTGAAGGGGTTGGAAAACTGATTTTTTTAATTTTCTAAGCCAAAATAATTGTATGATCCAAATTTATGTTTTTTTTTTTTTTTAGTGCTAAGGCAAAGTTCGATTAATTTCGTGATTTGATTATATCGAAAGCATCGGTTTATTTCGAATGGTTCGACGGTAATTAAATTAGTTGTTTGTGTCGTTAAGTGTTGGCCCACTCAATTGACTGTACGGTTGGGCTAACCACTCGAGGCGAGTTGACTATAGCATCACCGATAGGTAAAGCGACAGCGACTCCTCACGTGAAAGCTTTCCCGTAGTATCAAAGCTACGTATATATGGCTGGCGCGACGAAAGCTTCCCACAAGAGAATTGGCACAGCGAGCAAACATAAGCAGAGAAGATCGAACTTTTGTTATCAATGCATATCGGCTGCACGTCTTCAAAGACAATTCAGACAGCACCTACGAAAATACAGTGACTCGTAGACACGAAATCCT
This sequence comes from Itoplectis maculator, assembly GCA_964034905.1. NCBI lineage: Eukaryota > Metazoa > Arthropoda > Insecta > Hymenoptera > Ichneumonidae > Itoplectis > Itoplectis maculator. The sequence goes on from OZ035861.1 coordinate 1,437,461, forward strand.
TGATTCTAAAATTCGTGTACTATGATTTCTATAATTTCTTATTGTGAATCATCGTCTTCGTGCAATTTGTGTGCATGGAAGTCCATCGATAGTTTGCATTATAGTAGAATCGTAGGTTTAGACGACTCAACACTTTTATTATTCTAATCATAAAAAATAAAATCTGTGTTCAACAAATTAAAAAAATAATAATATAAAAAAACCAATACAAATACAAAATATAAAAAAACAGACCACATATTTTGTCCTTCACATTATGAGGGCAATAATTATATAAATGAAGCGAAATAATGCAGCAAAGTAACTGTTTTAATATAATGTTTTATTATAAAAAAAAATTGACGAAAGAATTGTAACGCGTTGCAGTGTTCGATAGCCTGTGCTATTTTTTCCAGAGATTCTCCTCGGGGAAGTACTACTCGACGTATTCGATTCATCAGCATCCGCGTAGGAGTCGCGAAAACTCTTGCGAGCAAACCTACATTTAACGCATCGTCTTTTGGATGACACGTCGCCCAAACGTCTTGCGAGTTTGTTCCATTCCGGCGAATTTTCCCTTCGCCTCTGCCGTCTCACTCGTCCACCTCGTAGAGGCCCGGAAGTCGAGCGTGACAATATCGAGTTGGTTTCCGTTCGACGAACCGTTGCAGGATGCTTCCTTGGTTTCTGCTTTCTACGTTTATTTTCCCTTCCCATACGATTTCCCTTCTGCCATGACCACTTTCCATCCGAAAAAACATGCGATATTTTCCTGGAGAAAATTGAATATTCTCGCAGCTCCAAACAAAAAGAATAAAAAAACTTTTGAACATATCTTTTTTTCATATCTCGCACTATAAACCGTGTTTTTAATCAATTTTATCTCGGTAGTAAAAGTGGTAAATTAGTTTTTCTTCCTCTCGTCACTCTCCAGTATTTTGTAGTCGTAGCAGCAGAGATGACAAATTGCTAGAAAAATAACTTAATTCCAGATATATTTTTAGGAAAAAAAAAATTATTTGTATTTTTAATATTTGATATTTTTATTTTTTTTTGCACATTGCCGTCCTTTTGACACCGTTCCATCCTGTATGAGACCCTCTCAATCGTCCAGACTAATATCTGCCTGCCTCATGACTCAAGAAGTACAGCAAATCCAATTCTCCAAACCGCATCTTGTCCTCCGACAAATATAGCACGGCGGATTATCGAGGAAGAGATGTGCTTCGCCGTCAATCAAAAATAGACGTCATAGCCCATACCTCCGGTAGGTTTAGTTTCGATTTCCAATCACCTTCTACACACACGAATCACGCCAACACCTGTATATATAAAGTCAAACACGTCCACGACAATGCACCACAAAATTGCACGTGCACCAATTACGCGAGGGACAATTGTACATAGTACCTATATAAATTAGTAATATTTTTCAAACCAACTGTCTTCATTAAAAATTAATTTCATAGGAAAACACCATTAAAATTTTTTTTCCGTATGAATGCTAATTGTTATGCTAAAATCAACTATTAAATATTCGATGATATTCGCACTTGTATATATAAAATCAAACACGTCCACGACAATGCACTACGAAATTGCACGTGCACCAATTACGCGAGGGACAATTGTACATAGTACCTATATAAATTAGTAATATTTTTCGAACCAAATGTCTTTCTCAAATATTAATTACATAAGAAAACACTATTAAATTTTTTTTTTCCGTATGAATGTTAATTGTTATGCTAAAATCAACAATTAAATATTCGATGATACTCCCACTTGGCATGCGGAATTGCGAAATGCATGAGTAACAATGAAATATCGTATTTTCATTTTACCGCGAATCCGTAAAAAGTGTGTAACTATTTCCTAGCTCTCGGTGTTCTTGCGGAAAGAAAGGGAAAAATAGTCGTCAGAAGTCTCTCTTTTCACGGGGAAGAAATACAGCAGCGCGGAGTTTCCAGTTCGCGGAAACGCGACTGGTGAAACCGACTCAGAGGCTGGACGCCGAGTCAGCTGAAACGCAGAGCGACATTCTTTACAAGCAGTTTTGTTAGTTGTATGGTAAAGGCTATACTTTTTTTTCTATTCGTTTTTTTTTCTTCAACCCTCTTTTGTCCACGTCAACCCGACCGTCGTTTTAATATTGCGGAGCATTCAAAGTAGGAACGAGTAATGGGAAAGTAACGTGGAGAAATCCGGTTGTATTTTATTCGCCGACGTAAACCAATCACACATTACCGGGATTAAATATTATTTTTCTCCGCCATTTAACCTTATGTAAAATCCTGGTCTTAGTCGACAATGAAAACGGAAAGTCATAAAATAGATGGCTACATATAAGGACACTTGTGAGCAGGTCCTAAAAAAACAAGGAAAATGCAACGAAAATAAAACTCGAGGATGTGTTGAGTGGACTTTTGCCCTATGCGCCGTTTTCATTTAATATTCGTCCGAAAAGCTACCAGGCTGCGAGATTGGAGGCTGAGGGTCGAGCCGACCGTAGGAAGTGACCATGGCGAGAGGTGGTCAATACTCTCGTACGAGATGACATAGAGAAAAAAAAAGTCTTGCCACTCGATCTTGCCATGGATTCAGCGAGATAGAAGGGTAAAAAAAATCCCTCTTTCCCTCCGAACAGTGAAAAGGTCGGCCGAAGGTCGAAAAAAATATTTCCCAGAAATATCCGAATGAAAATTTGTAAAATGTGACCCGTGCTGCATTTTTTTAAAAATGGTAGTTACCATCATAAATTAAATGAATATAGTTTAATTCATATTATGAAAACCCTCCGAACAGTGAAAAGGTCGGCCGAAGGTCGAAAAAAAATATTTCCCAGAAATGTCTGAATGAAAATTTGGAAAATGCTCTGCATTTTTCAAAAAATGGAAGTTACCATCATAAATTAAATAAATATAGTTTAATTCATATTACAAAAACCCTCCGAACAGAGAAAAGATCGACCGAAGGTCGAAAAAAATTCTTCCCAGAAATATCCGAATGAAAATTTTAAAAAAGTGTCCCGTGCTGCATTTTTTTTTAAATTGAAGTTACCATCATAAATAAATATAGTTTAATCAATACTATGAAAACCAACTGTAAATGGTTTATCAAAAAATAAATACAGAAGTGTCCTATAATAATAATAATAATCCCGACTCGCCCATTGAGATAGCGAGTATCCATTCACAGAGGACAAGAAAATAAACAAGTCCCGGACAGAACGTCGGAAGGGCGTGAGGGAAATATCCGAGCATCTGGCGTCTCTTCTCGGTACAACGCCGGTGTAACCCCGAAAGTTGCCTGCCTCTGGGTTATCCGTCGGAAGGTTTTGCGAAGGACTCGATGGAACGGGTTACATACAGATGGGTCGGGCCCTGCCCTGGGCTTGCCCATCGCTTCGAACGAGCTGCGAAGCTCGCTCGCGAAGAATAAAAAAAGAGCAATATAAAAAAATATATATAGTAAAACGGTACGGCGAAGCCGCAGAAAATATATAGATGTTCGCAAACAGAGAGAAAGAGAGAGAGAGAGAGAGGGAAAGTCAGGACCTCGTGAATTACGAGTGTGTCCCGGGACGACGCTGTAAAGATATAAATGTCGGAAACGTAGGGCTAAAGAGAACAAAAGCTGAAAAAGAAAATAAAAGCCGAGTGAGAATGCGAAGAGAAATAAAAAATATTTCACGGGAAGATAAAGAAAAGCGCCGAGGAAACGAAACATTAACGCAGTATATTTTTAACGTGAACTAGCTTATGTGGTTTGACCTTCGGGAATCTCAAGGACGACCTTCAGTCATCGGTTACATAATTTAACCCTTTTTTCCAAAGTCTTATGATTATTTTTTAAATTAGTGTGCTCAGACTTCAAGTTTTTTTTTTAATATGGGAATACAATACAATATATCGACGACCTTATCCCTTCTCTTTTTTGTGCCATTACTCACATGACTCTCCCTTTTTTTATTTACCTCTATATTTCACTGAGATACTACGCATGATAGTACTCGTTCATATCCTCGTTACTTGAGGCGCGGTTATAGATTCCAGCGAAGCAACAAAACTGAGGCTCTGGCCAGGAGCCGAGAGCTCGTCCTGCCCAGCGGCTGCTCTGTGAATGGAAAAGCGAGTGGTATCGATGGAGATGAAAAGGTGGAATAAGGAGGAGAGAAAAAGATAATGCGCATCCAAGATTAGAGCCGCCTTTCCATTCTTCGTCCTTCCTATCTTACATCGCATTCTTCCTCTTCTCCCTGACATCCACATTTTCGTTAATACTCAATTAAAATCCCATTGGCAAATATAGCCAAAATATAAAATACATAAAATTTGGAAAGAAGAAAATCAAGAATATGTTTTATAAGAAAAGAAATATATTGGGTTCAGGAAAATATGTTCAGGAAAAATCCACTTCTATCTTTTTAAAGAAGCTCTTATTCTATCTTTGTTAAAAAAAAAAAAAAAAAACTAAAAAATATAATTATAAAAAAGTGCGAATGGAGCTAAAATGTCAAGTAAATAAAAATCGTCAAGAAAATTAAGAATATAATGTTTTATAAAAAAAGAAATATATTGGGTTCCATGTTAACAGAAAATCCACATCTATCTCATGTGAAGATATAGCTGGATTTTGAGATACCTCTTTAATGGGGTAAAGACGGATAGCGGGCATCAGACCCGCGCTAAGACGAAGCTCCTTCATTTTTTATAGGGACAATTACGAGTAGTCGGGGCGTGCTATCGAGTTTACTTATCACGATCTCCGGTAATAAAAATACGTCTTGAAAGCTTCTTTTTGTGGCTCCTTTTTTTTAACCACCACGGATCTTCCAGCGAATGTTTTTTTTTTCCTCTACATTTCCAAGTTGAACAGCGACCTCGGTAAGAGTTAAGGTCGATTACTATCTTACCCTTTCTTTTATAAGTTGGAGTTGTTTGGAATAGGTGAATGAGCATTTATCACATTTATCAGCGAAGATACTACTTTCTTAATTTATCCTCATGAAGTCTGCTTGACGATATAATTTTTTCCTTTGATCTTGAATATTCTGGTATTTTGCTAAAATTACTGCAAACTATTGCAACCGAAACCATTGGCTCAGGAATTTCGCCAACTGTCAGAAAATGTTTGTTGCAAGTTTGTAATGCAATACTATACTGTACAATATATATATATATATATATATATCGTGGTCTCTACTATGTAGACTGTGCTGTGTTCTGTTGGAGAACTAAGCTAAATTTGGGGATTAAATCTGAATGTTCGAGGACGGCTTTAAGGTTAATCTAGACCTTGGCTGTGTGTACCGCAGTGCTCTAGAAGTTACGTTAGAAGCTCCTCTTGATATTCTTGCTTCTTAAGCTTCCGCTGTTTCGATAAATTGAACTGATTACTTCTTATCTAATAATAACTTGAATAACTTTTTATTTCCTTATCTCCTCTTTCGCCTTGGCACGAACAATTAATGTTTATTCAGTATTATCATTGTAATCCTCATCTAAGAAAATAGTCGGTGCAACTAAATCCAACAGACATCGACTGTCAACTTTTGGTCCACTTAACAATAATTCTCCTCGGTAAAAAAGTGGCAGACAATGAATATCCAATGTAGTTGCCACCACTATTTTTTTTTCTCTGCCAATAAAAAACACGAATAGTCGTATAGACGTCGTTAGGATTAAGTAACAATTTTTGTCGGTTGGTTGGTTGTAGAATAAATTGCTTGGGTATAACTATTCTGACCTCTGAGAAGGTCAACGCTTCGCCGAATGCTTACGATGCCTGCGTGGGCTAAAAAGAACGACTTGTGAAAGAAAAAAAAAAAAAAATACAGAAAGAAGCGGAGAAGTCGAAGTGAGACCAGTAACTGACCGTATTTAGCCTTGGGGAATTCGTCTCCTGTACAGAAAACCCGCGCCGTCATGCTGTTGTCCCTCGGGACACGAGAAATACGTAAAACTAGCAGCCACCGTCGTCTCCAACCGTCGCCCTCGTCAGACCTTTCGGCGAACACTTTTCCTCTCGTCAACGCGAATGGGAAATAATAATTCCCGGCCTCCACTCCACACTCTCTCTTCTCCGTTCTCTTGTACTGTCCGCGTGTTTCATGTCTTTCACTTTCTTTTAATGAGATTATAAAACACGAAAAGCTGTACTACCCACACACCTCTTAAATTATAGTCGGAGAACAAAAAATGTAATATCTGCCTTTTATATCGCTTTACCCAAGGCCAGAAGGGTTTATCCGCTGTGTATAAGTCCAGGTTATTGGCCCTTTCGTTTTTAGCTTCGCTATTTAAGTGACCATTACAACATATATAAAATTACTTTACAATTTATACATGTTTTGCTTGCCAATTTTGTTTTAATTAAAATGCGGAATTTTTCACGGTCGCAAACCAGAGTCGGGGAAATGCATCGAATACATAGCGCTTCGTATTAGACCACAGAAACCGGGGGACAAAATTGAAACCTATTTCGCGGGCACGTGCCGACATCGATATTGCGTCGCTTGGAAAACGAGACATTTTTTTTTTTTTTTTTTATAGCAACGAAGAAAAAGACCGTTTATGGAATAATGTAACTTGGAACGCACTTTGCTTTACCTGAGGAAATTGCTAATTGCTATTTTTTTTTTTTTACTTAAAAAAAAAATACACTTTCATCTCACCCAGTGAATAATTTATCGCAGCAGAATAACCACTTTATTGACTAACGGAAACGATATACCAAATTCGGAAATCATTTTCTTCGAGATAAAAAAAAAAAATATCAGCCGATCACCGCTGAACGCATAAAATTCCCATATTTTTGCCCGGCGAGCAGACGGCAGTAAAAAAATCGTAATAACTGAAACGTGTATAAAACTGTCGTAAATCCGATGAATATCGGCAGCTTTTTTTTTTTCTCGACTACGACGTTGGCGTAACTTGTGAGAAAAATAGGTGTTCCTAATGTAGCAAATCGAGTCACGGCTGATAATGGTAATGGACTGATTGCAAAACGAGGTGCGACGTCGTCGTGATTCAGGGAAACGTCAGTCCCGGAGAGAAATCGCTGAAAAATGACGGCAGAAAAAGGGGCGTGGAATATATCTCGCGCATAGGGAAATAGGTATAAGCGCGACGGTGGTGATCGCACAGTTCGCTGATAGGGTTCGGCGTACGTGACAATGCGGAATGTCATCGACGAAGCGAATGGATTGCATTGGTGGAAGTGGGTCGCGTGCCAAGCTGCGCAGGGTTGACCAGCGAACGAGCTCGCATTCAACTCTGGCTCCATGCTCCATTTGTCGACGCGCAACCCGCGATGCCAGATAATTCGTTGTCGTTCCCTTTGTACACTATACACACATTACACTGCCTGGAAAGCAAAACTTTGATTTTTAAAATATTTTAGTGTTAGCTTTAAAAGAATAAATCGAGACCACGAAATTTTTATTTGCAAAATATCGGCTTAAATCTTTACGTTATCTACTCCTGAATTTGTTGTCTTTGAAAATAATGGTTTACACCCTTTTTCAGTTGATTTTGAAACGAAAAATTACACTGCCTGAGAAGCAAAACTTTGATTCAAAAAATATTTTAGTGTTAGCTTTAAAAGAATAAATCGAGGCCACGAAAATTTATTCAGTTTCAAAATATCGACTTTTAACCTCTACGTTATCCACCCCTAAATAGGGTAGAAGTATCGGTTTTGGCCATTTTTTGGTCCAGTTGTGGCCACCGACTTCGAAAGGACATAATTTTCTGTATTGTAGAAAAGAATCAAAATTGTATAGATCATCTTTTTAATTTGTATGGATACTTTCAAAATGTCAACATAAGAATACAGGAAAACAATAATTTGAAATAAATTATAGTGAAAATTGCCACAAATGGTACATCTACCCTATTTTACCATTGAAAACACTGGTTTCAACCCTTTTTTAGTTGATTTTGAAACGAAAAATTACATTGCCTAAAAACAAAACTATGATTTAAAAAATATTTTAGTGTTTTCCTAGCTTTAAAAAAGTAAATCGAGGCCACGAAATTTTTCGTTTCAAAATATACTTTTATCCTTTCCATTATCTACTCCTAAATATTTCACCATCAAAAACACTGGTTTCAACCCTTTTTTAGTTGATTTAAAAAAAAGATTTTGTTTTCGTTGATCAAAAATCTTGTACTGCTTAAAAAAAATCGAAAACAGCAAATGCAAAAAAAAATGAGAATGTCTGAATTTCGAGAGAAGGTCGAAGAGATAAAAAGTCGAGACAAGAGGTGTTAATTTCGCGTCTGTCTGTTCGCAGTACGTAACCGGAATGGGAAGCGGCGGGCAAACGAGCAGCGTGAGCTACAGCAGCGTGAGCCAGAGTAGCGAAGGTGGCGCTTACGGCGCGGGAAGCGGACCGCCGACGGGCGGCATTTGACGTCACGCGGGGCCCAGACAAGGGCCGCGACGCGAGCGCGCCATTCGCTTCCGGGACACGTGATTGTAGGTTCTCGAGAAAATCGAGGCAGCTACGTCGGCGGCGCCGGGCGACGCCGACGAGAGCGAGGAACTCGAAAAATTCGATTACGAGGGCGACGAGGAGCTCGAAGAATCGTCAACGGAAATTGACGGTGATACGCGACCAATATCATTCTCTGGAAATAATAAAACGGGTACCAATAAAACTGCGAAAAATCTGCTGCTGCTGGAGGAGCGCCGGCTCTTCAGGACACGAATCGACGCTTCGAGACTGCTGGAGATACCGGAGGAGCGGGAAAACGAGGACGACGACGAACGCGACGCCGAATCCACTGAGTAGTCTCGATATCAGACTAAAAACCAAACGTCGATAAAACTGAAAAATCGTTGTGGAAAAATATTACGTATTTTTTTCACGAAAAAATATAAGCGAAATTAAAAATAAAATTAGTGTATTATATACTTTTTTTTTTCGATTGTCAATTATCATTATTACAAATGATTTATTGCAGGAAAAGCCTTACTGACATCGTTTTATGGATCAGGATCACGTTCGCTAGTAATCGTAAATAATTTTTCTCCAAGCAATATAAATTGTCTCTTATGCAAAAAAAAAAAAATATTGCAATACAGGACAAGTTGGAGTAACTCAACACAGTACTCGTTATTATTTATTCAGGTTCCTACAATATCGTTATTATGATAATTAATATTATGTTACGTTTATTAGAGTAAAACGTGAAGAGGGACCCAGAATGAGTCTGCGTTCGTTTTATATTATTGTATTATACACATGTATTGTATATTATGATTATATATGTACATGTAATTAATGTCTCATGCTCAGTGCGAAAAGGAATAATGGCGACGGGAGCATTGGCGATTGGCACAGAAAATTAAATTCCAATGGCAACGTCGGCTTTAAAAAAAATCACAGCGCGAAGTCATAAATTAATCTGATTTTTCGATTCAACTCTGTAGCGTCGCATTTTTTCCGGAGAATTAATAATTGGCATTTTTAGCGATCGCGACTAAATTTTTTAAAATACATAAATTTTAATGGTATTTTTATACCGCGTTACAATGTACTAAAAGAATCATAAAAAAAGTTCGTCGCGTTTTAGGCGATTTCGCTCGCGTACAAAAAATGATCACCGACGTTTTATTTTTATTCTCCTTCTATCTATCTATATATATAAAACTCAGTGAATGTTCATGCGCGCTTAAAACGCAGGTTGCCAATAGGAATCAATCGTATTATTGGACATGTCAACCGGTGACAAAACCCGAAAGGAAATTGGAATAAAAAAAAATTGCGTGTGAATGAAAAGGGTGACATTGATTCCTGCGTTAGTATTATTATTGAGTCTAGTGTTGTGGGTATTTTTTTTTTGCAACACTGTATATCTGAAGTATGCAAAAAAAATGGAATAGGAGAGCGATTCTGAACTGATGTTATTGTCATTAGGTTTCTATGTTATTAATATAAATATACAGTCGATCTTTTAAAATAGAAACGTTAAAACAATCAGAGACCCGCGTTTCGCATTGCGAATAATATATTGGATGGAACGCACCAGTGGAACCGGAATGTACGAGTGATGCAATCGATTTTGTGTTCATTATGTAGGAGGCGAATTCGTCGAAACTCGTAGAATATATTAGTACTTAATCGGATTGATTGATCACTCGGATGTATCGATCCGGCGATGTGAAAAAGTGCAGCTCGTTTTTAACGGATTTTTTTTATTCATTGAAAATTCTCTGCTACTTCAATGTCCAACATTTCCACTTTTTATTACTCATTTTCCTTTCAGCGTATCCGAGCAGATAACGTTCCTTCATTTTTATGTATTTCGCAAATGGACAGTTTGTCAAATATTCAGTTGAATGGAGGAGAAAACTTGGAGCGAAACTCCGATAAGAGGTAAACGAATAACGTTTGGTATTCATAAAAATCAATCTTATTGCATTTACTATACTCGGAGGCGGCTCCGACGATTCTTGTTTGTATATAGGACACTCCACGGTTTATTGGTTGAATTGCGACCCTCAATTTTTTTTAGAATTTTGTTGGGATTTAAAAAAGCTCTCTGGACGATTTTTCAATTTTTCTTTAAATATACGTTTTCCTCATTATCCAAAATTTAAATTGTTCAAAAACTCACCGTTGTTTTTGGGAAATTTAAATTTTGTAAAATCGTGAAATTTTTTATTTTTGATCCTACGAAAAATCTAAGAAACCTTTTCACATTGCTCTACTATATTAGAAAAGGAACGAAAAATAAATAAGTATGAGGGTCGCGACCCCGTCGATAAGCCGTGGAATGTCCCATATCCTGAAGATATTGGTATAGGTTCGCGTGAGTTCGTTTAAGCCGGGATCATGAAATATTCAGCACTGGAAGCGTCAACTCTTTGTCCCTGTTTTCTTTTTTCAGTAAATAGCATCTTCGACGTTGAATTTTGAAAACCTCCGAGCGAGCGTCCAATAGGACTCAACGTAATACTACTTTAATTTATAATCGCATAAACATAATCATATAAAGGACAATGTGAATTAATGAAATATGAAAAATGTTGTTAAGCTCACATTCATCGACAACGTTATTAAAAAAAGTAACGACAATCACACAGCAGCTCCCAAAACTAATTTAAGTTTCATAATTCGAGTGCGCAATCGCTAAAGCTACTAAAACGAACAGACAATACTCAAATCGACGTCAGCCTTTGTCGCGAGGAGATGAGACATTCGCGCGCAAAAAAAAGAACGCCGCGCTTTCGAACAACAAAAAAATATGCTACGTGTAAATGAATGTACAAAAGAAACATAGTGTGTATTAACGAAAATTAGTACTTGAATGCGAGGATACCGAATCCGAGGAGAGAATTATACGTCTGGAGAGTTTGAAACATCAGTTCTAAATCGATTCATTTGTTGTGTGTAATTATGGGCAATAAAAAAAAAGTGAATGAATACATTTGTGATAACATTTGACTATTTTGATAGTACGAAAACAGGTTCATTGATGATTGAAAAACGTCCTCCGCAGGAAACTCACCCTTCGCTCTAGCTGAAAATTGACGCATTTGCAGCCCCGAATCCAATATTATACCACTGTATATACGAATAATAATAATAATTAATAATAAGGAGCGAGGATGATAGAAAAGAAGCAAAGATTTCTGAATTAATTCGAAGCTCAATGGAACGCAAGATTTTCATTACGTAATTTCGACGTGAGAACCCAATCTTAGCCAGTAAGTTTTTATTCTGAATGCACAATCGTCACGAGGCACGCGAGACGAAGTCGTAACGAACCGAAAAAAAACTATGTATTATAAGCGTGAAACCAAAGATCGATGGGCAAGCTCGTTTTAAACAGGATTGCATTTTCCTCGCAAAATAACGTTTGAACCTCTAACCAAAGCATGAAACTGTTGATAAAACACCGACCGAGAGGAATGTAATCAAGAAATACAATCGCTAGAGTACGATATTTATAATTACGGTGATTATTATTATGATGTACTCAAAGCGAACGGAGAGCCACAATCCCCTCACCTTGACTGTAAATAGCATATAAATAGATGACACAATATGATATTGATTAATGAGACTATTATGAACGGGGGGAGAGGTGTGCGATAGCGTAATATGGGCACCGGATCTGTACGGTTGTGTGCGTATAAAGTTGTAATCAAAACGTTGCGACAGAGAACATAAACAATGCGAGAAAATTATTGAAATTCTCGTAACCATCAACTGAACTATATTGTAAGACCACTTAAGTACCTTCATGAACAAAAAACAATGTCTCTCGATATGCTGTCCTTTATAATAAATGTATATCGAAAAGAATCGTCTGTATACTTATAATTTGTTCCACCAGATTTCCTACAGCAAAATAATGCTATCATTCTATCCTTATAATAAAAAAGACACTTAGAAAAAAATAATAATTTCAGGAAAAAGTAGATTACAATTTTTGATACCGACTGAGCTCGGAGCCGGTTTCAAAGATCTGCAATTTCAGTTTGTGTTACCGATTGAGTCGTAACAACAGAATTTCTCTCTACCGACCGAGCAGCAATGAGTTCAATAATAAAGACATACGCAATTTCTATATTGATTTCGCCATTCTTTTTATTTTTATTTTTTTATTTATAACTCGCTTATTGCTTATACGAGTCCCTCCAAACTATAACCGAAATAAAAGTTTTCAGATGAACTAAATGGTTGCATTCTTCAGAGGATATTCGATAAAAAATGATACGGTTATATACAACATCGCTTGATTCGTACATATATTATTATTGTAATCATGTTACCATTATTTACAAAAAACCTCTTAATGATTGCGTTATCTATACATTTATATATTAAGCTCTCGGGCTTTAATCTTGCGAATTATACGTGCAATATAACTATAGTCTAACAGTTTGAACATATCGTACAAGTCACGATTGAAGTATCAACGGAATGAACCCCCCCCTCTCACTGTAGTCTTTGGATTATTGTTCGATATTTTTTTTTACCTCGTAAATTACTGGTTCGTCATTATTATCTTGAGTGCGTCATACTGTCCATTTTCATTTGGTTATACACTTCTTTAATCGATCGCATTCCACTTGGAATACGGATATAAAACTTAATGCGTTTTTGTATCTCACAGAAAGGCCAAAAAACGGTACCAAATACAGTACAAAATGAATTTGACGTAAACAACAATTGAAAAAGGGAAAAGAACTAATGTCTCTGTTGTAGTAAATTTTCTCTGGCGGAAATCGCAAATGTATTTACCACCGTATATAACTTTTGTATTCCTCGTTGATGCTGACACGCTTGATAGTCTCGTAACCCAAGATTATCGAGAAACTGAAGCAAGCCGATTGGACTAGACGAGCGGACAGTCCCTTCGAGAACATTTTGATGCCTTCCTCGACCCAGAGAATTTTAAAAGCGTTACACATACTGTCCAGCCGCTGAACTTGGAGCCTGGCGCGTACGATGTCGAGAGGATTCGTGATTATCGTTGTGGTAAATCCGCCCAGTGTACCAGCCACCGCTTGGATGAATAGATGGGACACCCACTCCGGTAATACTCGAATTAATTCGTCTATTCAATAGAAATTCATATTGAAACAAAATCACGGCTCTATACTGTAGTATTAATTTAATACGATTCGTCTATTCAATAGAAATTCATATTAAAACAATATCACGATTCTATACTGCAGTATTAATTTAATATGATTCGTATTAGGTTGATGCAACTGCTGAGAATAATTTTTAACTCTACCTTGGTAAACGGTGTAAAGGCCCCACCAAAGAGCACTGTTCGGGACGTACGCGCAAAGCGATGCAACGTATCCTCGGTAAAATCCTTTAACGCCGTCTCTATGATAAATTTGTCTTATTATTTCAGCGGAAATATAAGCACGCGAACATCCTGGCTGCAGACTAAGGCCCAAGGGGTTCATGCCCATCTAAAAAATAATAAAATATATTATATTCATTTATCTTATGTTTTTTTTTTAATCCAATCGAGAAAGTATGAATTAAAAATTGTTTGGGCGTCCACCTTGTCAACTGCAAGTTTCCCGTGCTTCGTACTAACGCCGAGTACCATCAGGTGCTGACTGAGAACATCAAAGGGAACGACAATGGTTTGTCCTACAGCGCTGGCCGCGCCACCGCCAATCAGCGCTTTCAGCCGAGTGTCGATATCCGCGGTGAAGGGATCCTGCCCCAGCAGATGACGCACGCCTTCGTACGTCGAGACGTAAAATACTCCTGATACTATTTGAATGGAGCTTATCCAGAAGCCCCGATAGAGTCCCGCAAAACCTTCCGTCCTGTAGATTTTTCTGTAAGCGTCGATCATACCTGAAAAATAATATAATAAATGTAAATAAAATAGTAAATTTAAATAAAAAGTAAATGTAAATAATATAGATTAGATTATATGTGTATAATATAGTACATGTAAATAAAAAGACACAAAAAAATGAAATGTTAATACTTTAAGCATTTTTACCCGTGTACATGTGATTTCGCCTCTGGATCTGCAGTCTCGTTTTGATGACCGTCAGCGGATATAGACAGCATCGTATCGAGAAAGACGAGAGCATGCTCAGCGGAAAAAATTTTGTCTTGTCCATCATGTCCCACTCGATGGTGCGAATGAAGGGTGGTGCCTCTACCGCAGACATCTTGAGGCCTATGGTAAGTACTTATCGAGTGCGACGATATCGTCGATGCCAGCCTGATCTTGCAGTTTCTTGTCCTGTTGACGCTCTTTGCGACCAAGGCAGTGTCTCTAAATTTACCAAAGCCTTCGTAAAGCCTAGACTGGCACATCTCATAGATGCTGTCTGGGCATTACTACCCAAAAGTTTGTCCAAACTGTAACAGAATATTTATTCAAATAGCGACTAATCATAACGCAACAAAATAATTAATCTCAAGATATTACTTCTGGAGTCAACTTTGTCTAGACGAAAGGTACATTCGCGTCTATAGAATGGTATGATAAAGCACTGATAAGAAAAACTTTCCAATAAAAATACTTATCAGCAAGTCTGAATTCATCCTCAAATATAGCACAGTTAACACTTCAGTACCTTAAGGGTACTTTAATAAGCAATAATATTCAACAATATTTGTTGTCTTACTTTAAAACATAAACGAATTTTGAAAGACCAGTTCTCGTCATGTATACAAACATGTATACATATATATACAAATTCACACATCCCCTTCTATACACATATATATATTGATATAATAATAGAACGAATAGAGCTCAAGATTGGGCTGACCAACGAAACAAGCGAATAACATCGACATAGCCGTCGTAGCAGTCGAAAAAATCCAATAATCACGGCTGGAGATGTAAAAAAAACAGGAACCAAAATATCGCGTAAAAAATACGAAGATGGCGGAATCCCGAAACTTAGTTTTCAGATCGCGAACGAAATTGGGAATAATTCCGTAGTAGGTGGGTTAATGGATCAAGGTCACAGTCGTCGCCACTCGCGACTCTTGTCCACTCTGACATCGCATCGAGTCCACAACACTGCACTGCGAAATTATCGATTCGAATCCGCAGCAGACACATTCGATAAGTCGGCGACTTCGGCGAAAAATCTCGAAAAATATTTCTCGCGAATTAGGATTCAGAATTACAATGTTCACTCACAATGATGTAATACAGGTCTTGTGCTGCGAGTCGATACGAATGTTGGCTCCAGCGGCGAACAAAATAGCTGACGACGCCGGTGCTGCTGTTGCAGCTTTTTCCTTCGCTTTTCGGACGTTGATCCGCCTGTGCGCGGATTACGCTGTGTCAAAAGCTTTGTCACACCATTTTATTATCACAAGGCGACCCGTTGGCTGGTATTACACCCCATCTCGTCTCGCTGAGCGACCGCTTATCGCTGCTCTCGACTCTTCCGACGATTACTTGTGTATTAGCTCACCGCCAGCTGAGTAGCAATTTCAAAGTCACTCTGCAGTTCTGCGGCACTTTGCACATGACACGTTTGCCTTTTTTTTCGCCTGAGCTTTTTGTATACGTTACTGTGGTTTGTTAGGGATCGAAGAGGCGAGAATGCTAGGAACACAACGTTGAGATGGAGAGTAGTCGCCTGGTGTTATCGCGGCCAGACATTTTTTTTCATCATTCTGCGCATATGCCGTCGTCGTAGAATTCGGCGCTTGTTTACCAGTGGCTGATGAGGCTGTGTGGGTGATATGAAACGCAGCTGTGGCGATGAATGAAAGTAGGAAGGAAAGGTGAGCGAGTGGCATCTCTGGAAAGGAGGAAGGAAATTGGATTTGTGGTAGCGGTGAGGCAGGTTTCTGTGTTACCGACTGAGGATTATAGAGACAAGCGACTATGGTTCGACCGAAAATAAAGCGAATGCCGCAGATGATGAGAGGCTGCAATGGACCGTCGGACGGTGCAAAAGATTCGACGTTCTGAAAGTGTACTAAAATTCTATGTTGATTATTTTTTAATTCTATGTGCATTATTAATTCTATTATTAAATTCTATGTGCCTTATTTTTTTTAATGCACGCATTGAAAATACGGAAACATGTTTTATTCCGAAAATTTGAAACGAATTGAAAATCAAACACGAAAAAATCGTGACGATGACTTTGAGTTGAGATCGTCGAGTTAAATAAAACGTCGCATCAGAGTATAAAAAAATGTCTGTGAAAAATGTAAGTCAGCAGCCTAGACGTGGATGCCTCGTACGTATAAATAGATAAAGCTGATATTTTTATATCTCGGATGTCTTCGTCTCCGTTTTTATGTACACATTTGTACTACTTTAATAAAGCTGGTTTTAATAAAATAAAATAAAATAAAATAAAATAAAACTCTCCCACATAAAATACTGTTCTTCCCAACAATTTTTTAAGTTGCCAGTGAACTACATAAAAACGTTCTCGACAATTTTTCTCACTGTTCTTATCAAATCCAGAAATAAAAAAGCTCTCCCACACAAAATGCTGTTTTTCCCAAAAAATTTTTATGTTACCAGTGACCTACATAAAAATCATCCCCCACAATTTTTCACCCTCCAACCTCATTCACAGCTCGATCCCTATAACCAACTCGCATCTTCAACTATACAGATCGACAAATAACACGAATCGTAAAAGTCCAGCGCAGCGGAGAAAGTTCCTTATCAGACGAGACCTGAGGTGACTCCAGTAATAGTGATAATGGTAGTGGTAGTGAACTGCGTTTCTGCCGCTCGCAGAATTTCAATTTCACTGAAAAATGGAAACCCAGCAACGCTATACACTGAGAAAACAAAATTGTTGACTTGTTGAAAATTTCGTTGACTCAACAAAATCTGGCGGTCACGGGCTGTCAAGAAATTGTACAGTTCGAACAACAAAATATTTCAATTTCATTCAACAACCGATTTTTTTTGTTCAACTAAATAAATGCTTGAATTAACTAAAAAAATGCTCAAACTGACTGAAAAAATGCTTGAATTAACCGAATAAATGTCTGAATTTACTGAATAAACTAATACTCCCAATATACAAATAATTAATACAGCAGCCACTTTTACATTGTAGAAAATTATTTCTAGCCAAACGGTAACGATAACATTTTATAAAAAGTCGAAAAAAAAAATGTCTACTCTTTCATACCGCTCTCTGAGAGAAGTGACCGCTTGGGGATTCGAACCTGAGACCTATCGACCTATACCTACCTACCTAACTAAATACCTAAAGACGAGCGCGCTAACCACTACACCAAACCGGCTATGCGAAATCCGAATACTTTGTTTCCATATTAACTGCATCGTGGAAAATATTGACATGATTATCAAACCGATGTACATGACGCTGTATCTTCGATGGGGAGGGAGACTGGGACCATGAGCTTTCACGCAACCGGAGAGACTTTTAATAACGACTAAATATTTAGTTGTGTCAGCTCAGCCAAAATGCTTCAAAGAATAAGAATATAGTCGAACCAAACAAATAGTTAGTTGAATTATAATAATCCAACTAAATATATTTGGTTGGTTCAAACAAATATATTTAGTCAAACCAAACAAATATATTTAGTTGGGTTATTAAAAGCCAACTAAATATATGGGTGGTTTGACTGTTTTCTTTTTTGTTCTTCTAAGCATGTTTTTTCAGTTGACGGAACTAAATATTTAGTTGCGGCAATGGAATGGCGTGTCCATTCAACTGAATGTTGTCAACTGTTTGAGTTAGTTGATCGAATCGTTTATATTGTTCACTTCAAAATATATTCCGTTGTTATAACTCAATCTTTGTTGAGTCAATCAATTGCAAGTCAACTAAATTTATTTTGTTGGTTTGACTACTTTCTTTTCTCAGTGTACAACATCATATCCACATAGATACAAAACTTACACACGCGAATTTGCAATACCAAAAAGCACGAGGCGCACACATCGCCGAAGCTTTCGCTCGACGGTCGAAAGCTCGTTTGCTGGGCTCGGAGGCTTTCGAGGACGAAGCTCGAAGGAATTTCGCGTTCGTCCAATGAATGGTGGCTCCGCCCACATTCGGGTCTCTGCGACCCCAGCAACCGCGAAGCTCCGTTCGGAGCTTCGCGCTTAGGGTTGTTCTCTTCCAGCGGAGTGGGCGTTGACTTTGAGGGTTGAAGCGCAACCCCCGTCGTGCGCCCCGAAAACGCGGGGACTGCGCGAGGCTCGGCTCCAGCGACGGCGACGACTCTGTTTACCCTCCGCGTAGATCAAGTCACTCGATCGTCGCAGTCACAGTTCGAATTCGTCGCTGCCAATTTCGGTCACGTTCCGCGAGTGTCTCCGTCACTGGTTCCGTTGTTAATCCCTTTCCAGTGATTAACAACGTTTGTACTTTTGACAACGTCGATTGATATCCGGGATACTATATCGTCGACTATATTGTCGCGATCGGTACTAGCTGCAAGTTCAAATTAAAAGGTGTGCGATTAGGGAGGAGAGAAGAGTTTGCGATAAGAAGACACTGCATTTGTTGTTCGACCTGGACTCGAAGCTGGGATCGTAATTAGCAGGGATGATGAACCTCGCGGATCAGGAGGTCCCGGCTGTCACGACAGATTTGACTAGACTGGTGAGTGGCACTAATTAGGTCTTTTTTATTTACTCTTTAATTTTATCAGCTAAGTTACTTTAGCTTTTACGTTGGATTTTTCCAAATTCTGAAAGTATTTGTGCGAAGCGTATGTTTAGGTTTGCAATTCGAAAGTTTGCGGCCGTCGCCTCACATTAGTCGGATTATTTATTATTATTATTATTATTATTATCATTATTATTTTCGAATGAACAATAATAATTACAGTGCCTTATAAGTATGGCGTAAGCTAAATGTGAAAAAAATAATTTCCCAAAAATAAAGAATCTCTCGCCTGAAAAAAGCGTTTCCGAAAAACTGGAAAAAGAAATCGCGTAAATTAGCTGATCACTTCAAACTGCCAAATTCTCGTCTTAATTTTTTTTATTAGAATTATTATTAAATTTGTTAAGCACAAATTTGTTTATAGGAGTTTATATACGGTGAAGTATAGTCTATCTGTTACTAAAAACGTATAAAAAAAAATTAGCGTAAATAGCTTAAATATATGAAACGAAAAATTGTCGGTGGATAGTTAAGCACAAATTGGTTCATACGAGTTTATAGGCACTGAAATAGTCTATCTGTTACTAAAAACGTATTAAAAAAAATTAGCGTAAAGAGCTTAAATATATAAAACGAAAAATTATCGGTGGATGATAGGAGGTAAATTATTTTGCAGTCCTCTAGAGTGGATACTCGAAAATTGATTCATATCGCTAAGCCCACTTCAGATTGCAACAACGAGACGACCAATGTCAGCAGTGTCAACGAGCATTATCGAATACAACCAATCCATAATAAACTCTCTCTCAGGAACGATGATACTTCGGGGTGGTGAATTGCCGTGGCACGCGCCTTCCAACACTGGGGCGACTTATATCCCACGGGAGCCACCCCTTTTGTGTCCTCTAAACACATAATTGTCACCCCTCTGAACATCCCCCGATCCCTCGAATCTCGTGGCTAGAAGACTAGTAGCATCCCCCTCGTCCCCCTTTTTCCCTGCGACCGGTCATAGTTCGTCCCCCCTGAAAGGTTCCGGTGGCCGCACGCTCAATGCGGAAACGGCACCAGAGACGCGACGAAGCCTCGCGACATACTCATCCGAAACCGTGGGTGGCCGATACATTTTCTCTTGCAGTATAATTCTCACGTACGTCTGATGTCATTCCTTCCGCATTCTCGTGTCTTGAAAATCAGGTCCTTTGCATCGTTTCATATTTTTTTACTGCTTTTATTTTAACCATATAAAAATTGTTAGACACATTTAAGCGAGAAGCTGACTGAAATTGAAAATTTTTGCAAAATTTGGCAGTTTGTCACAAAAAAAAATCGTTTTTCGCATTTTTCTCCCCGAATTTTCGATTTTTCGGGCAAATACCTGTGATTTTTGGAATCAGCGGAAAATTTCCCATCGGATAGGGTTTTAAAACTTCGTTAAATCGAAAAAAAAAATTTTCGATTTTTTTCGAAAAAACGGCAAGGGGTACCCCTTCTAAAAAGTTGCGATTTTTGAGGGTCAACTTAAAAAATCTGCAAAAAATTGAAAAATCGAGATATCGCGTTCCGCCTTGCGGCATTCTCTTCGTTAAAGAGTTATCTTTCGAACGCAAGAAAAAAATCCCGATTACATTGATCCAAACAAAAACTACACCGATTTTAGTGAAGGGCCAAAATTGGGAAAAAGTGAAAAACCGTTTTTCGCGTTTTTCTCCTCGAATTTTCGATTTTTCGGGCAAACACCCATTATTTTTGGAATCAGCGGGAAATTTCCCATCGGATAGGGTTTTAAAACTTCGTTAAATCGAAATTTTTTTTTTCGCCAAAAATCGCCAAAAAAATGTCGAGTGGCAAAAAAAAATAGTGTCAAAACTTCTGCACAAATTATTTTTATTTATAGATGCCAATAGTGTGTAGAGAATTATTACAGTTAGTCGAAAGAATCGAATTCTATGGGACACTATAACCCTAGTATGGTTACTCCCTCTCCATCTCTTTTTCCTGGGTGGCTGACTCGTTCTCGCCCATCTCCCCCACTGCAGACAGCAGCCACGCGCAACAACCCCAAACGCATCAGTCGAAACACTTGATTTATGTTTGTTGATTCTAAAAATCACTCGATTCCCACACCGTTTCGTCGGAATACCCACGAGCGGTGCTTAATTGTCTCTCTCGAGATCCCCCATGAAGCATATGCCGCCACTCGACTTTCCCATGATGCGACCGTGCGTCCGGATCCACAAGTCGTACGCACCGTCGACTGGACCGGCGAGTGAATGAACAATTACCATTCAGTCTCGTTATGCAGTAGGTATATTAGATCGATGGGGCGTGTTCGTCGCGCCTGAATTCACCACCAGCCCCAACACCAAACTGCTTCACGCTTATATTTCATACCGCGACTTGTCTATATCCGTAATCTATGCTGTGACAAATATATTTGCAAGTATTCAGCGATTGGAAACGTAGCACAAATTATTACTTTTAATTATTAAATCATAATTTATAGAAATTTAATTTTTTAGAAATTTTAGAAATTTTTCTTATTAAATTTTTCATACGATTTTATATCCGAAATAATTCTTACCGGTTCGTAAATAATTTATTCCAGGATTCTGTATTTTTTTACTGCATTGCAATCAAGAGACGCGATAGTGTTTCGACGCCAAGTATAATAAAAAAATAAATAAATAAAAAATAAAAATAAAAAAATAAAAAAATAATAAAATAATAGTTTTTACTAAAGAATGATTTAGAAATTAAAATTTTTTTATTGATTGGACATAAGAAGTAAGAAAAGTCGATAAGAGTGAAAGTGGGGAGCGGCGACGACGATGATAAGGGATGAACAAGCGATAAGAATGTGAAGGCAGAGACAGAGAAGGTAGTAAGATGGAATGAACGGAAAACGTATGTAATACGAACCACGTGTAGCGTATATAGAGACCAGCAAGAGTGACGTTTCGCGCCGGGCTAGCTGACAGCTTCGACACACAGACACAAACACGTCGGGTGCGAAGCAGCTCGGAGGTGGTTTGACCTACGTAATGTCCCGCATAAGTGTTGGTGCAACGAGGGGACCCGTTGTCGCGGGTGATTCGAGCATCGTGTCCGACTAGACACAAGGGAAGGGTACGTCACACTCACAGGCGTGATCGATTAATTATCAACTAATAGAGCAGCGAGCCACCCGTTTGCTATCGATGCACAACGATCAGGTGTGTATTAATTAGTGATGTTCGTCATTCACATATAGAACAGCAGTCGACGATCTTCCTCTATTAAAAAATTCGTTAGTAACCATTGTCGATTTTTTCGGCTTCTGATTGGTCGTTGGGACATTAGTCGTTCGTTTTTTAATATCGATTTGTCAGTTTGCCGGAAAAAAAATTGAGGAAAAAATCAATTTTCACAATTTTCTGGTTGAACTTTGCGAAATCGAAATTTATTTTCTCAAAAAACGCAAAGAAAAAGTTGTCCAAACGATTGTCAGTTTGTCAGAAAAAAAATTCGAGAAGAAAAAATCAATTTTTACGAATTCTTCGTTGAACTTTGCGAAATCAATTTTTTTCGCAAAAAAACGCAAAGGGAAAGTTGTCCAAACGATTCGTTCGTGAAAAGAGCCCAATTAGCCTACCAAGGATTAATTAATCCCGAGGTATTATTGGAACGCGTTAGCAAAACGACGTATCTGTCGAATTGTGATATTCTACGAGGGTGTTACTACTACTCACAGTATTATTCTCCAGCAACGGAGGTCCAGGTCCGCATTGTTTGCGGCGTCGCGCTCGTTGAGCCATACATCCCATTGTCTCCGCGGCCAAAAGAGCGAGTTGACAAAGTGAGGGGAACCGAAAGAAAGAAACGAAGAAGGGTCCGAGAATCTCGCCACGAGTTTTTCCTGTAATAGCAACAGAGTAGCATCTATATAGCACCGCGACCCTTCGAACAAAGTAGTCGACTTTCGACGTCCAACGTTAATTAATCTATCAAAAAATGAAACCCCGAAAAAATCGCAATCGCTGTTAATATCATCAAAACGACTGTAAAATTTAGTTCAGCAGTTCGTAAATATTCGTCATACGAAAAATCGTCTCGAACAGCTGATCGTTCGTAATCGAATCACACCCGACTTTTGCCCGGCGGGCAGACGGAAAAAAAAATCAATCGCTCCTGAGAATATCATTGAATATCTCCTGAGAATTCCTGAGAATATTCAGTATAATAAAATAGAATATAATAAAATAGAAAAATAATAAAATAGAAAGAAAAAAAATGGTATCATCGTCAAAAAGTCTCTTTGGTCGCGGATCGTTTGCCTCGAAATCCACTCCAGCCACCAATTTTCTCAACCAGAACGTAACAATCATTTCGCCGGTTCAAATTCTCAGCATAAGTGGCGCCTCCTTCTGCACCGTCGGTGAATCCTAACAAACCCTCCAAAAATATCCGCTGCCCTGTGACTCCCTTCATAAATGACTTTATTTACACATACACAGAACCTTAGCGGCGCCAATTACAACTGTGTGAGTGTTTCGACACGCTGGGAAGTGTATAAAAAAAAACTGTGACAGTGGAGGACGAAAGCAGTGGAAAGCAGGAAGATCCCTCGTCGGTCGCCTCGCTGACAATGAGTCGTCCCCCTCTACGATCGTCGGTCGACCCTCGGCAGTGCTGCGGCGACGACGGTTGCGGTGCCTGAAGCATCGGCGACGAGTGACGAGGCGTTCCCTGTTTCCCAAACTCAGTCCAACTCTGTCTCACTCTGTCCTATGCAGAGGACAGAGCAGCTCAAACGAAACCTAGAAAAAGGCATCGGTTTCGCACCGCACGAATTGTCCGCGTCATGTAACCCACCACTGCTTACTTACGCGTGTGCCGAGTGTCCCGACGCTCCCGGCGGTCGGATCGTCCCGGTGGGAAAAGGGAGAAGATACCCGAGGACGTCAGTACGGTCGAGTACTCGACAATCCCGCGCGCCCGGCGCGAGCCTCGTCGGCACGCGACCCTGTTTGCCCTCTCCGCTTACGAGTCATTACCTCGTTAATTCACTCGCGATCGTCTCTTTGTGGCGCAACGATAGAGAAACTGTGTGTGTTTTGACTTCGGGCTGATGGCGCCGGGCACACATTGGTTGAAATAAAGTATTCGAAATATCGGACTGGTCGAAATAAAGTATTCGGAATAGGGTAGACGTACCGTTTTTGGCCATCTTAGGGCCAATTGTGGCCATCACATTCAAAGGAATAAATCAAAACATTTAATCGAATAAAAAAAATCGTCGGTTAGGTCATTCAGTGAATTGAAATGCACTTGTTTAAAAAAATCAACGTGCAATTGTGGGGAAAAAATAATTTGAGGAATAAAATAATAAAAATGGCCACATTAGGTGCAGTGGCCACTAACGATACCTCTACCCTATTCGACTGGCCGAAATAAAGTATTCGAAATATTCGACTGGATGAAATAAAGAAGTGTTCGAAATATTCGACTGGATGAAATAAAGAGGTGTTCGAAATATTCGACTAGCCGAAATAAAGGCAAATAAGAGTTCGTTCGTGATGAAGTCACTGTGGCTGTAAGTTTACGGATAGAGACGCAGAGGTCGTGACATTGTAGTGCGATACTGCAGCAAGCTGATAGACTCGTCGAAGGTGTAAACAAAGAACTCGCACTGAAAGAAATGTCGTTGGAAATAAATTCGTTTGCGGCTTGCGAAAATTAAAAACCCGCATAAAATTAATTTTCAGTGATGTGTGATTGTTGCTATACTCAGTGGCAGCGCTACAGATTATTAATGGTTTGCTGAGATGAAAGCCTCGCGATTAAAATTAATTCCACGCTCGACGCCACAGTTTCTGCGCTAACGACGCAGTTTCATTGGGACGAGATTCATTACCGCGATCATTAATAGCGATTAAGATGTAATAATGAAGCGAAAAAAGTGTGTGTACAGGTCTTTCTTTCGCGTCTTTGGTTTGTCATTGCGTCAACTTTTTTATGACACTTTTGAAAAAGCTAAAAATTGTTCAATGACAATTATAATAAATATTGTTACGGTCCATGTGAAATAGATAAGAAGCGCTGCGATATCGAGATCTGTGCAGCAGGAGGGGAGGTGCTAAACCAGTATCTGAGAACGCACACGCTAATATTCGTGAATTCGCGGGGCCGGTAACCGGGTTTACCACAAGATTGCTCCGCGAGGAGGAAACCTTCCAATCGTTCGCCGGATGTCCTCTTCCTTCTCCTTTCGTCTCATTTCTCGTTCCTTCAGCTGCTGCTGCTGCTTCTGCTGCTGCTGCTGCCTGGCGATGCTGTCCTCGTTATCGTTTTCCGTCGTCGTCGTCCTCTTCGTTTTCACCGTCGTGCAGAAGCTAGAAACACTGCGTTACAGCCGCGGCCCTCTTCCCTCGCAAACGTCACCCTTCAACCCCTTTAGTCGGCCTTTAGCCCTATAAACGGCCAATAAAAAAAAAAGATCTGAAAACTGGTTAGATATTCCATTTGTTTATATCGCATATTTTTGCCACAGCGTCTTTTGATCAATTTGAATAATAAAATATATTGATACAATTTTAATAATAAATAATAAAATAATGGTGACTTTTTTTGCAGACCGGCGACAATTTTGGACGATTGGGGGAAGCAGTTCTCGCTGTGGGCAGCAATTATTGTCCCGCTTATCCTGTCGATGAGTCCACTGGAGGCAACGATAAGAATCAACACGGTACGTATACTGAATTCAACAAATCTATTGCTCAATTGTTGCAATTTAATAAAAATTGCATTCATAAAAAACAATATTTGAAGTAGAGTCAAATATATATTATTCATTCTGTTCATGTACAAGTTAAGTACTGTTACAGTAAAATATTTTGTTTTTATTAATTCACGACCCAGCTTGCGCCGGGCACACAAAAAATTGTCTTATAGACTCATCAATTGTTCCCCTCCACGGAAATCTTTAGTAAAAGGCGAAAGATTTATGCGTGTGTTGAAGGGAAACCAGAGTAACGATCACACCGTCTGTCCGCGTATTTATCCTCGCCGCGGTGCCCTTCCGCTTGCGAGAAACGCTCGCGAAAAAAGACATCTAGCGGCGAAATATTGAACTACGTACACAGGTCGCTACTGTGTCTCGAAGCGACCTGGCAAATTGCACGGCGGGTCAATTTTAATCGACTCTGGACTCGTGAGACTAATAATAGTATGTCAATTAAAAAAAGCCCATTATTAAAAGCGTCTTAATTATTTTTAATAATAATAATAATAATAATTTTAGGATGTGGTTGCATCAATCCAGTAAAAAAAATTAAATGCTCACAAAAATATTGCAAATATAGTTTTATTGGAATCTGATTCAAACAATTTTTTAAAATCTTTAGAATTAAAAGATTGTTCCAAAGAACATTGAAAATCGGAACTCGGTATCGGTATTACAATATATCATTATTAACAAAAAGTAATATTAATTTTAAGGTGTGCTTGCATCATGCCAGTAAAAAAATTAAATGCTTACAAAAATGGCCCAATTTATTTAAACAATTTAAACAATTTTTTTTAATCTTTAGAATTAAAAGATTGTTCGAAAAAACATTGAAAATCCGAACTCAGTAAATGTTGCTTCGGTCGGCAATATCCGTTCTTCGGTACCTTCGGCGAACCCGAGACTCGCTTTCAGAGAAATAATATTGTCGATGATGCGAGGATATAAAGATATTGACTGTGGGCTGAGCGTCCTGCGAGTGACAGGGTTCCTTCATGGGGCGGGCGACGAGGCCGCCGTTGACTCTCCTTTTCTCCCGTCTCCCCCTCTCCCTATCACTCCTTCTCTCTCTCTCTCTCTCTTCCCCTTCGCGTCGTCGGTCCCTGTCCCACATAGTTGCTCTATCTCTTCGTCGTGTAATCACGCTCTCCGCGTCCCGTTGCGTTACAATTTTCAAGCGAGCAGCCGCGGATGTGTTAGTGTTACGCGTTCACGGATTTCCAACGACCCCCGCTTCATACCGAGCTATGAGGCCGTCTCCTGAGATCTTGCACTCTTGTACGCTCGTTGCGTCTGCCGCTCTGTCGTTCAAGCCTCTATCAAAGAGCTTCAAAGCTCGGAGACAGGAAGGCATCGAAGGGTCCTGACTCTCCCAAACTTTCGACTTATTTTCTTTCCCGTTTCTAATTTATATCCACGGGATCCTCTCCAACCACACAATGTGTCTGCATAATATTAGAAACTATTATCCATTTCTGTTCAGTCTTTAATTAAATATTAAATTAAATCTGCAGTGATTAAAAAAAATTGCATAAAAGTGTCAGAAGGCAACACCTGAAAAATGAAAAAATAAAATTTTGTTCTATAAAAATTCTTATTCTAGTGAAAAAAAAAAATTTTATTCTATAAAATTCTTATTCTAATAAAAAAATAAAATGTTATTCTATAAAAATTCCTATTCTAATAAAAAAATAAAATTTCATTCTATAAAAATTCTTATTCTAATAAAAAAAATAAAATTTTATTCTATAAAAATTTGTATTCTATCAAAAAATTCGTAAACTATAAATTGCAGCGGATTTCAGACTTGATTTTGTGGCACAATTTTGTCCCACATCGACTATTTGCTCTCCTCTGTGAAAAGAAACGCGCCAACATTCGCACTCTGCACGACAAATATTTCTCGCTGCACCGATGATTGACACTTTATGTCTAGAACCGGCGGTAGGTGTATACCCAGTGTGAACCCACAAAACGACTTGGCACCGGCGTTCGACTTTCTTCCATTCAGGATTTTTTCGCCATACATATATACGGCACGTACAGGATCGGCATCGCGAGCTCGTCCCCTTCGCCGTAACTCAATCAGCGCCTATAATGCCGCAATTTCTCTATAGTAATCGCGTTACGCTCTCTCCCCAAGCACTCGACGTTGGTGCTGCTCCCTCCTGCGGTCGCTACAGAACGAACAGACGAAGCAACAGATTCTGCCAAAGAACTGCTGCTATGCTTGGAAATCTGCCTGGAAAAATATTGAATTCCTGATCCATTTCTCGCTCAACTCCGATGTTTCCTTCTGACTGCAAAAAAAAAAAATACTCCAAGGGCCGAGGGTCAAATTTTTTTACCTCACCATATTTTTCATACCCTTGGACAGAGATACAAGTGACAATAAAAAAGGGCAAAAAAAAATGTCTGCCTTGTCTTCTTCTCTATTATCCGACAAGATTTTCACCCTATCGCGATGACTTGCAGGGGTGAATTTCGCAGCCGTCTAAGAACGAGTATACATGTATATAGTGAGTTAGTGGCAAAGGGTCGATCGTTCTAACTCGACGGACGAGGCACAGAGGATTCATGCGTGAGGCGAGTGCGTCATTATCCGCGAGCAATGAGCTGTGATGTTATAGTAGCAAAATTCGATTCGTCCGAGACCGTCGTTATTTGGGGCCATATATATGTGTTCCACCGCTGGACCAAAATCAAGTTACCGATGAGTGGCCCCCTCCCCCCTCTCCTGTCGCCACTGTGACGAATCACAGAGTCCCATTAAATACAGCTCGTCGAGTGTCCCTCATCTAAGAACAACCGTAACGATCCACAGCAAGATGCACATTTTGTGTCTGTCAGCCAAAAATTGTGCAGTCAATGAGATATTTTTTTTTTTGGTTCTAGGCACAGAATTGTACCCTACGCAGGACTACAGACAAGAACCGTGGCTTCAGGATGGTAAGTTCAATGTTTAAACATTTAAAAAAAAATTTAGATCTTGACTCAATATTATATAATCTAATTGTTCGGTATTTGCACATATTATATACATATATAATGTAACAACGAGTGAATTTACGTAAAAATAAAACCCGGTTCGCCTGGGCACCGAAAGCCTGAGTAGCTCAGTCGGTAGAGCATCAGACTTTTAATCTGAGGGTCCAGGGTTCAAGTCCCTGTTCGGGCGTAATTTTTGCTCCATTTTGTATCAATAATATACATTGTTAAAAATAATACACTTAATAACAAGTTTTTTATTTTCGTTTTAATTGTTCGTTTCAGGTAATAAAAATAAAGATTGAAAAGTAAAGACATAATCGCTGAGAGAACACGTGCGGCATGATACTGCGGGCACTATTATGATTATTATTAAAGCAGAGTTTGCCCGGTGCTACGGTAGCGAGCGATTAGCGAGTGCTCACTGTCGGAGCATTAATTTTAATTATTCCTGCCAACTGTGGATATTATACGCGATGAATATAATAGAAGTGCTGGGGTCGAGCGAGGGGTGCGTCATGGACGCTGCTAACGGGATACGATATAGTGTGTAGATATGATGTATATCTATGAAGATATAGATATGTGTTAGTGAGGTAGCTCTGCAGATTGTGTTACTATAGTCGGTCAGACTGTAAATCGGAGTCGTTCAGAACAACTCCGATTTTACAATCGTTTCTTGCTTCATTGCAGACAAACAGGAGTCGATTATAAAATTCACTTTGACTTTAATTTGGGAAACAATATCGACGATCAAGATTCTTTAAATAAACGATAATTAGGTGAAGTGTAATGCTTTATAATTTTTTATTTTATGTATATACTAACATTTATTTTATTTTTTCAGGCAGCAGCTGCGAAACTGAGGACAGTGAGCAATTTGTTCCAGAATTCCATAATTTACCCAGTAAGTCAAATTTAATTACGTTTCTTTAAAAATAATCCATAGTAGATTGGTTTATAACAACATTTTGGAGTTACCGATTTGCATATTTTTTTATAAAAATAATTATTATATTGAGATATTTGACTATTTAGGTACACAGCAATTGACATAATATTAGACCTGCATCTCCGCTAATTTCTCAATATATTGCTAAGCGACGTGTCTGCCATCGAATTGCCACTACTCCGTCGAAGCGTGCAGCAGTGGAGAACGCGCAATTGTGCCTCTCGCGAACCAGCTACTAAACTAAATTCCAGGGAAGTCAATTTCCACGTAAACGGATGTTCGACGGAAATGTCGAAGACGCGCTCGCGACTCGCGTGAACTTCAACTAGATGCCGCTGCGCTTCGGTCTGATCTAGTCGCTGGCTAAGCTCCGCACGACGCTGAGAAGATATTTGGCGCGTAACACGGCAACACGAGAGATGCTGCTGCTGCTGCTGCTGTTGCTGTGCCTGCCTGAAGGATGTACGCGGGACACAATTTTCGTGACATCCGGAAACAAAGTTGCCGCTCTTCCTCTCTCCTCGCCGACTCCAATACTAACATCTGACGCCAGGCCCCTGACTTCGACGCTCTGATAGTTTACTCAGTGCCTCTACAACCGCTAGAAAAAAAAAAATTGGATGTCGCGAATTCTGTTACACTGGTTCTTGTTGCGAGGGAGGAAAAGGGAACAAGGAAACAACCCTTTTCTGTGATAAAGATAAAGCTTGTCGAGTCTGATGGAGATATCGATGACACTGACGTTGGGACAAATGATGTATCGAAATTATGTGGCTCCTTAGGATGATCTTCGTTTGGGAATAGAAGGCAAATATCCCTGACTTCGACGCTCTGATAGTTTACTCAGTGCCCCTACAACCGCTAGAAAAAAAAAAAATTGGATGTCGCGAATTTCGTGGTTCTTGTTGCAAGGGAGAAAAAGGGGTAACAACCCTTTTCTGTGATTAAGATAAACTCTGTCGAGTCTGATGGAGCTATCGATGACACTGACGTTGGGACAAACGATGTATCGAAATTATATGGCTCGTCTTTGTTTGGGAATAAGAGGCAATATACTGGGAGAGATGTGAATTAGGTAGGGGGTGAATAAACAGGGGTGCGCAGGAAAACAGTGGCTAAAAAAAGGCGGCTGCCTCGCCTGCGGCTCTGACTTTTCACGGTGAAAAAATTAAGCACTTGGAGCGATGCAATTTTTCGAGAGAAATTACCGCTGCCGATTATCGATATCGGATTACACGATCCAGCACTTTACGCCTATAGATACATATCACTGTATATACTGTATACGCTTATACATACAAAATGTCTTTTCAATCGACACGTATTTCCATTTTTTGCATTTATAAAGCAGCATTTTCTTTTCTCCACCAAATTATTTTCATACATTTCATTTGAACGATGCTTGTTTTTTTAATGGTTGCAATTGGGACATTGATGCAATTAACTTCATGTCAATGATTATTCTGAGAGTTTGTCTGAATTTATTGGTATCGGCAGGTCAATAATTAATTTAATAATACACGACGTTATTTTTCGAAAATCTTTTATTTAACGGTGGACAAAGTACATAACGTAATGGAAACGCTCTGTGTTGTATCGTATCGGTAAACGTGCCGAGTTCCGGAAGTGTCTGAACCGAAACGAAGCTGCAGAGTCGAGGGGGGCAGGTCAAATAGCCGGCGGCATATCAAACAACGCGGATTATGGAGCGATCGAACAGGAGAGAAATTACGAGAGGGTATATTTACGAAGACTGCGTGGCGGAGAGAAGAAAAACCAATCGAGTACGATAGGACCGACGGCGAATTCATTTTGGCTTAAAATTTTTACAATATTTTTTTATAAAAAAAAAAAACATAGAGCTAAATTGTTATTTATCTCTGATGTCCAAAAGAACACGATAATATTTTATTATTATTTTTTTCCTAAAAGGGTACTGTACTCGGTGGCCCTTTCTTAACCATGTAACGGAAGTCTGTCACGGAACTTCCGTCTTTCTGATTGGTCGTGATGGTTTCGGCGATCGCCACAGGAAGTACACGAACAAACATAGCTATAATATACAAACGTTGTATCTTAGTAGACGGGAGATCGGTTTTCAATGAAAAAAAAGCTGCAAAGTGGCTTCCTCATCGCGAAATTTGGCAGTTTGTCAGGAAAAAATATTGTTTTTCGCGTTTTTCTCCTCGAATTTTTAATTTTTCGGGCAAACACCTGTCGTTTTTGGAATCAGCGGAAAATTTCCCATCGGATAGGGTTTTTACATTTGGTGAAATCAAAATTTTTTTTTTCGCCGAAAATCGCAGATTTTTTGAAGGGGTACCCCTTCTAAAAATTTGCGATTTTTGAGGGTCAACTTTAAAAATCTGCAAAAAATCGAAAAATCGAGATATCGCGTCCCGCCTAGCGGCATTCTCTTGCTTGAAGAGTCTTCTTTCGAACGCAAAAAGAAAATCCCGATTACATTGATCCAAAGAAAAATTACACCGATTTCAGTAAAGTGCTAAAATTGGGAAAAAGTGAAAAATCGTTTTTCGGGTTTTTCTCCTAACATTTTTTATTTTTCGGGCAAAAACCGGTCATATTTGGAATCAGCGGGAAATTTCCCATCGGATAGGGTTTTAAAACTTCGTTAAATCGAAAAAAAAAATTTCGGCCAAAAAAACGGCAAGGGGTACCCCTTCTAAAAATGTGCGATTTTTGAGGGTCAACTTAAAAAATCTGCAAAAAATCGAAAAATGGAGATATCGCGTTCCGCCTGACGTCATTCTCTTCGCTGAAGAGTCTTCTTTCGAATGCAAAAAGAAAATCCCGATTATATTCATCCAAAGAAAAAATACACCGATTTTAGTAAAGTGCCAAAATTGGGAAAAAGTGAAAAATCGTTTTTCGCGTTTTTCTCCTAAAATTTTTTATTTTTTGGGCAAAAACCGGTCATATTTGGAATCAGCGGGAAATTTCCCATCGGATAGGGTTTTAAAACTTCGTTAAAACGAACATTTTTTTTTCCGCCAAAAAAACGGCAAGGGCAAAATCGTTTTTCGCGTTTTTCTCTCCGAATTTTTTATTTTCCGGGCAAAAATCGGTCATATTCGGAATCAGCGGGAAATTTCCCATCGGATAGGGTTTTAAAACTTCATTAAATCGAAAAAAAAAATTTCGGCCAAAAAAACGGCGAGGGTTAAATTATTTGGTTAAATTATTTGCGTTACAAACTAGAAAGCGGAGGCAATTTAACCAAATGATAAAATCTGAAATTTCGATGTTTTCAAATATACTTATATCTACCGATGATTAGCTTCGAAGGATCTGACTTATGCTTCCCACGCGCGACCGTCCCGTTTGATTTATCGTCGACGCGCCGAACGACCCTTCGCCCTGCGTGTGCGGCGCCACTCGCTATATAACGACGTGTATGGTGTTACACGGGGAGAATGTCCGTGGTACGCGAAATCCAGAGACACTCGGCACCCTCCATTACACTCACGTGTCACTGCAACGATGCGCAGCGTCGCTTCCGGTCCGACACGCGTCCTTATGTCCCCAGCGCAGTTTCGTCTTTTCATTTACCGTCGTCCTATACATATATATACGTATTCCCTTCGTTGTATTTTTCTATAGGTGCACAGTTACAATATATCTACTCACTGGACGATAAAAAAAGGCATCACCCCTCGAACTGACTTTATGGAAAGAATAATATAACAAATGCGAGATTTATGTTAAATTGCACTCACAGCCGATTTTATTGTTTTTTCGAGATTTTTATGATTTAATGATAGCGTTGAAAAATATTTTTTTATCTGAAACCCTGACCAGTGCAATGTTATTTGATTACAGATGGTGATGTGAAACGTGAATCCCCCAATTGCAAAAGAAATGGCAGCGATGATTTTCATGGGCAATATCCAACTCCGGTGCAGAATTCTCGTGGCCAGAATAACAATTTTTTGGATTTGAGTCCTGCGACGCCAGCCACATGTTACGGGTAAGCTGTATTTTTATTTGAACGTACTTGGAGAAAATCACATTGTGATTTTTTTATAGCTTTGCAAATGTTTACCGAAATAATTTAGGAAATATATTTTCACGATACTGAATTTTCGGAATTTCCGGAGCAGAAACAGTCGACTCAGCCCTCAGAACGGCGAAGCGACGGAAAGTGTAGCCGTGAAGGAGGAGCCGACGGATCGGGGCTACATTGAACCAGCTCCAGTAACAACTTTGGCATCTCCCACTATCCAAGAAACCCCGACCGGTAAATAAAATTGTATCTCTTCTATCACAGTTCGAAAAAATTGCAACGATCATAGACGAACCAAGAATATTAATAAAAGTAAAAATAATAAAATAAAAGAAAAAATAAAATATTATTTCGGAGACATTAGCAGTAGCCGTTGCAGCTCTGAGCGTAGAAAACACGAGATGAGTCTATTCGCACACCCTCGACACGAATTCCCATCTTGTTCCGTGACAAATCACTGCACAAAGGGAAACTACCACTCCATGGACGGTTTCGCTACATCCATGGGGTTTATGTGTAGTGGAGAGCGCCACGCCTTGTGCCCAACCCCATAAACTCTCATAAATAAGTTATTATAGTATCTCACACTATAGAAGAATTCATAGATGTCATCGATCCATCGGTTCTTAATTATCTATCGCTATTAAAGATTTATACTATAGTCAAGTCCTATTTTGAATTCTAATCTGTGTTCTGATATCCGTTACCTAAAAATACAGTGGTAACGAATTGAAGCTCTTCATACTTTTCTTATCAATGCTCCAAAAAACAAACAGTATAAATTGGTGCAATTCATTGCAAGCTATAGATCTCAGATTCTTGGTGAAATGATGTCTTACATTGGTCAAAGGAAAAGAATTTCTTTCGCTCCTGTCACGCGAATATATTGTTCGACCCATCATTATCACAAGTTTTCCATCAATTTCCTTCTGACAAGAAAAAAGTATGCGCGAATTTTTATGTCAAGATATGTTACTCTGTAAAACTTGTCTTTTGGATTTACGAACATACGAAGTAATATACTGCTAAAGTATCTATAGCTGTGTTTACTTCCGGACCAGTAAACAGTTCAGCCAGGGTTAGACAGCCTAAGGCTACAATACACGAACCAATATTCGCTCTTCTCCTCGCTTTTTACTCTAATGCGTCACCTTCGACCCTTAAAGAATATCCACACATTTTTCCCATACCTCTCTATTATTTTTATAACTTTCTAACCGAAAGAAGTTCATAAAATCACTGTAAGAATGTGTGATTAATGCCTAAAATGGAACACCTACTGAATAATAGTGGTTGTAAAGAGCTAAGACTCCAGAATTAAATATAGGAATGGGACGCGTGTTTTTCCCATCCACTCAGGGTTCCTCTCCCACCCTTTGGCCTCTCCCTGTGGGACTTCCACGTTCGCACACGTTTCTAAGTACACGTAATTGAATAATTGAAGAATGCTTTCAGCGGGAGAGAGTCGGCTCGGCGATGCTCTCGCACACAGCGCGCCTCGTGTTGTTCCAGGCGATGTGTCTAGAATATAGCAAATAACAGAGTAGATCCTGAGCGGCTTGTATACAGCTTCTCGTGCGTTCCTTACACTGTATATATTCAACCTACGAGCATACTTACTACATTTCTTCGCATCCCCGAGGAAAAGTATTCAAGCTGAAAAGCTCTTCCGATTCCTTAAATGTGCAACATACTTCTGACTTAAAATTTTTGTGACATGCAGAGATTTGAGTCTCATCAGTTTCTACAATTAATTTGAAAAGACATGTCATGGATATATTTAAAAAAATATGTTTAAGTAGAATTTATGTGTATATATTTTAGATAATTAAATATTCATCGATATATTAGAAATATGTTAATTAAATGGATGTAATGCACCGGTACCAATACACAGCGGTCAGTAAATAACCGGTTAGTTAGATCGTTAGTAAATTTTGATGCCTCGGCTTCGAAGTGGCCACCGCAATGTGCTCAACTTGCTGTTCCGTATCATAAAGGCACAAACGTTTGGAAGTTTGCCCGCTGGTTCTGTTAGGCAGTGGGCGGCGGTTGGCTTAGCATAGGGCCAACTGGAAGGGAGATCGAGGTTGCTCGCTTGGCCTCTGTGTAATCAAAGCGATTAGCCCCCACCCACGGATTCCGCGGGCTCCCCTTCCGGACCAATATTTTACGTCTCGTCCGTAACCCTACTGCAACTTTGACAACCAGCGTTCAAGTTTGTTTACTTTTTTAAAATTATTTCTTAAATGAAATTTTAAGGCAACTCATAATTCACGTCTAGCTTGAAACTAAAATTCCTCCGGATTGTAATGAATATGTCTAAGACATGCGAACATAAAAATATGGATATAAAAAAATGCAACTGTAACTTTAAAAAATATTATTAAAAATTATTTCAAAGCAGTAATCATAATTCACGTTTAGCTTGAAACTAAAATTCTTCCAAATAGTAGTAAATGTCTCTAAGACATGCGAACATAAAAATATAGATATAAAAAATTGCAACGTTAAAAAATACTATTAACAAATTATTTCTTGCGTGAAGATAAAAGGCATTACTCATAATTCACGTTTAGTCTGAGACTGAAATTCCTCCGAATTGAAGTGATAAGACATGCGAACATTTAGAGATGGTTATAAAAAATATAAAAAAATAATATTCACGTAACCTCGGTACACGAGAGAATTCGCTGACCGCTCGCTCGTCGGGCGAGGTTGGCGCTGTTGAGCTACGAGTGAGCGAACGATTTCCAGTAAGCTACATGGCAGTCACCTGGGGATTACGGGGATTCTGCAGCAGTCTGCTCGCTCCGGTGCTGCTCCTCCCTCTTCCTCTCTCTTGCTCCTATCTCTTCACTTCTCTCGTTCTTCGTGATTCTCCCTCCCCATTAAGCCGCCTCAATTATTCACTCGCAGTTTACGTTAATAATAGGATTGACGGAGAGGCGGAGAGACAGAGGCCAGGGATGGGAAAGAGGAGGATGAGAGGAGGAAAGAGAACTCCCGTCCGGAAACCGTGCTATCGATGTCTCCGCAGTCTCGGGACCCACCAGATCCCGATCTCGTCTATATCGTGAAACCTCTCAATTTATTTCTCTTTTTTAGTAAAAAAAAAAAAAAAAATTGCGAGTTGTATTCTCGCTGAAGCATTTTCCATGTTTCGCTGCTGTACAAAAATTCAGACTCCGTCGAATGCTCCGTTTGGTCATTTCTTTATTAATAGTTTTTCTAAATTTGCTATTATTATTATTGTACTAATGTATTTTTTTTTGCCAGGAAAGAAATATATATTTTTTAATTGAAATGAATAAAAAAAAAAAAAAAATAGCGAGTTGTATTCTCGCTGAAGCTTTTTCCTTGTTTCGCTGCTGTAAAAAAAATTCAGACTTCGTCGAATGCTCCATTTGGTCATTTCTTTATTAATAGTTTTTCTAAATCTACAATTATTATTATTGTACTAATGTATTTTTTTGCCAGGAAAGAAATATAATTTTTTTAATTAAAATGGAGTTACTTAAGCAGCAATACAGTTCTCAAATATTTCCATGGACTTTTATAATGAGAAAAAATAAGAAAACACGTATCTCCTATCTTGGATTACAATTTTTCAGTCTCAAGATGCAAAAGACAAAATCCTGAGGGTTAGACGCTTCGTATGCAAAACCTCGTCTGCCCTTACGTATCATAATAAAATGCAACACGAAGACACCATAAACTGAAGTGGCGAATCAAGCTCACCCAAATCTTCCCACAGCAACCACCGAACTCTGACTTGTCAATTTTTGCGATTTTTCAATATTCACCGTGCGCGACTCGAAGCCGTAAACGGATTACGGATTGAGAATAGCTTTTTCGGGGGTGTAAGCCGCCTTTCGCACGGGGATGGAAACCTCCCCCACCCTTCCTTCTTCGTTTTGCCCCCTTCCCTCGCTTTTTCCCCGACGGCGGAAGCGTTCGATTAATATACATACCATGTGCTGCGCGAGATTCCGAAAGTCGCGGGCGGTTCTCGCCGCGAATTCCTCGAGTCGCCGAGGTGCCGAGGCTCCCTGGGAGCCTCAGTACGCAGCGTATCGCACGGATTCACCGCAGCAGCAGACTTTCGCAGTATGCAGCAGCGAGCTCCGCGCTTTCCCAGCAGCATCCAACCAACCATCCCCGTGGGCTTTGAATATCAATCAATTTCCTGCCGATATTTGTGCGACGAGCACTTCACCGCCGGCGAAGCGTGAGTGCAATCGCTGATCGGGCTTCTCTTCGCCTCTCTTCGTCTCTTCGGCTCACTCGGAATTTTTTTCCCACCCAAAACACGCTTTGTATTTTTTTTTTTAATTTTTCCTAAAAGATTTAACATTTTTATAGGGTCTGCTTTCAATTAATAATTTTTAAATAGTAATTCGAATTCTATTTTTGTCTGTATTTTTATTCATTTGTCCTAAAAGATTTAACATTTTTATAGGGACTGCTTTCAATTAATAATTTTTAAATAGTAATTCGAATTGTATTGTTTGTCTGTATTTTTATTCATTCGCCCTAAAAAATTAAATATTTTTATAGAGACTGCTTTCAATTAATAATTTTTAAATAGTAATTCGAATTGTATTGTTTGTTTGTATTTTTATTCATTTTCCCTAAAAAATTGAAAATTTTTATAGAGACAACTACTTGCAATTAATAATTGTAATGAAATAGTAATTCAAATAAGGCGATTACGTAAAGAGCGATTATTTTCAGCTCACGGTTTGAAAAAAAAATTCAAGATCAAATTTAATCTAGCGTGACGCCAATGTCATGAAAACCGCAAATCCTTCTCGTTCTCCGGTTATGCGTGACGAGGAAAGAAGCTTAAAAGGGTTGTTTCGCCGAGGGGCCAGGGACTTGTCGCTACCAGCGAGTTTTCTGGAGTCTGAATAATTAAGGGGCACATACCGGATTTGCTGGCGCACGCTGTAATATGCTGTGCACCGTCGCTTATATTTATACCTATGCATTACATCATCGTTATTACATTATTTTTTAATATTTATTAATATTAAAAATCGTCGGCTATGTTTATCATCGTTATTAAATTATTTTTTAATATTTATTAATATTAAAAATATTTATTACAGCACGAAGCTTAGTGTACCAAAGACCGGAAAGTTACGGAGCAGCATTGTTAACGAGAAGAGGTTCGCCAACGTCGAGTCGACCAGCCAGCACATCTTCAGCGAGCTCCCAATGGCACCATTCGGTACCAGCGGTGACCTCTAGCAACGAAACGTCCTTCATTTCACGACACGAAATTTGGGGCTCCGACATTTATCCCAAAAGAAGCGTCACGCCGACGTGGACCGAGTTGGGTGTGCAACCGGACCTTAGGAATCCATCGTGGGAGCGACAGAGCTCCTGCTACCAAAAACGAGGGTCACCAACGACCTCTTCGTGGTCGTCCGAGTACAGCAAAAGGCCCTCGCCGTCCAACACCGCCGGCGCATGCGCGTGGAACGACGTCGCTGCTCTCGGCTACCAACAGCAACGACGAGGATCGCTTCAGCTGTGGCAATTTCTCGTTGCACTTCTGGACGACCCTGCAAATGCTCCTTGCATCGCTTGGACCGGACGGGGAATGGAGTTCAAGCTCATTGAACCAGAAGAGGTATTTTCTACATGATTTCTTTGCCACTTTTGGTAGGGTAGATGCAACGGTTTTGGCCACTGTACCAGTTGTGGCCATTTTTACTATAATATATTTCAAATTATTGTTTTCCTGTATTTTTTATATTAAAATATTGAAAGTATCTATACAAATTAACAAAATTATTCACACAATTCTGTTTAGTTTCAATAATACAAATAATTCTGTCTTTTCAAAGTCGGTGGCCACAAATGTACCAAAGGTCGCCAAAACCGGTACTTCTATCCTATTAATAATTATTCCTATCGTGTCTATAAAAAAATATATCCATTTCCAGGTTGCTCGCAGATGGGGCGTTCAAAAAAATCGTCCGGCGATGAACTACGACAAACTCAGCCGTTCTTTGAGGTATTACTACGAAAAGGGAATAATGCAGAAGGTCGCGGGCGAAAGATACGTCTACAAGTTCGTTTGCGACCCTGAAGCACTTTTCAACATGGCTTATGGAGCAGGCGGAGCGACGACACCGAGCGAAACGCAGAGCAGCGTCAATGCGAGAAGTTGTCAATCGATTTCTGGTAAAAATCCGGTTGAAAGCGACATCACCGATGCTGCGAAACACACAGCTAGTGGATACAACGACGCTGTTCTCGCAATGTATTCCAACACCGCTGCAGGTAATTCCTGTACCGATTAATTTTTTTCAAAGACACATTCAAATGGAAAAATTTTATTAATATGTCCATTTTCTTGAATATTCAGCTTACGGATCACCGAGTCTCCATCATCATCTCCATCAGTATCTCGGTGCGAACGAAGGCTTCAAGACACCTCCGAGTCGTTACAATTCTCATCATCAGCATCCCCATCAATACAACAACAACCATCATTCCCATCACTATCACCATCATCATCATCATCCGACAAGATCGGCTTACACCGAAACATTCCTTAATTATGGACGACTCTCCGGTCACGATTTACCTGTGGATATCGGAAGAAGTCAGGAAATGACGAGGCCAAGTTACGTCCACGAATCTGATGGCGACTCCAGCAGACCCAGAGAACAGACAGCTTTGGTATTCGAAACCTCGCAACGATCATCGCATCTACCATTGGTAGACGGAACGATAAATGGTTCGCAGCCGCAGATAATCGACGCAACGAGCGCTTCTAAAATCGAACAGTCTCCTTACACCTGTCTCGGCGTTGGCAGCTGCGTCTGCTGAGCCAGTCGTTGAATTGGCAGATCGCTCTGTTAGATTGCATTTTTTTGTAAATAGCTAATAAATAAATAGGCCTCTAAATACTGTAGCTACAATGTCGTCTCGGTTAATCGAAAAAAAATTGAATATACTATAAAATAATTAATTTCGAAAGACCCTGACATTTTTCTAGTCACCAGGCGCTATGAATACGTTCCTCTCGATTGTTGTGTACACGGCGCTTGATATCGTCTTAAATACATTGATAAGATATGTGGCCATATGTAAATAATAAAATAAAAAATCTTTATCAATGCGCTCACAATACTAATATTTTGCTTGATTTTCAACATCCAGACATTTTTTTTGTTCATGTATCTGTAAATGAAAAAATTGTTAGATAGCTGATAAAAATTGTTAGATAGCGAAGCAAGAATTCGTATAAAACGAGAAAGTCAAAATCACGTTGCTCGTTGAACGGACAGCTCATCGCTATTTAAAAATTTGGTCTCGGAATTCGAATGTCCACTTCGTCCGACGATTATCGACTGTCCCCACTCTGTTGCGGTACAGGTCTAAGCCAGACCTATCTTTGCGCATTGCGACTACGATCAGGTCATCGGAGAGGCCTCGAAGCGGCGGTGACGTAATGTGGCATAACGTAGCGCTGCTAAGTTCAGCTGTAGTATTTCCAGATGTGACACAAGTCCCCACTGTTGTCGTCTTTACATTTCGTTGCGCGCATGCCTCAACTGGTATATTGTGGATTTTGTCAGAGAAATGTGGGAGTCGAATATCTGACGTTTGCTCAGTCTGCTATTCGTTTCCTCGACGCCGGTCGGTACCTGCAGAGCTACTCTCTACAAATTGAAACAAAACAAAAGAAGTTCGGAGTACAGTAAAAACAATGGACACTGACAAACCAGAAATGGGTGCCGAATCAATGGGGTTCAAGGACAAGGAGAAGGCCTTATTTACCCTGAAATACTTGGAAGGTCGCGACGTCACCTATCAATTTCGGGCCATTCAGAATTATCACGCGAGAGCGAAGAAAGTCTTAAAAATCACCAAAGACGAGGAGAAAGTGAGGAACATCACCGAAGCTATGGAAATCTTCTCGGAGTGGATGCGTGATTATCGTGAAAATGATCGTGGAAAAACAAATTGGCCGTATTTATCTATCGAGACTATTGAGGCATTTATACCTTTGGCCAAAAGTTATGGAATTTACGATGACGAATTTTACACGTGAGTTGTCTTTTACAATACGTCAAAAAAATTGTGTAAAAATAAAAATTTGATATAATACTTTTTTTTTTTTTTTTTTTTTTAGGAAGTACAAAGAGGCGAACGGAAATTATACAGCATTGCGTACAACAAAGACTGATGACGGAAAATCAACTTGGGACGTCGAGAGAAATAAAAGATTAAAAGAGATAATCAACACAAAAGACAAAACAGAAGTCGACTGGTACGAAGCTGCAGATGAAAGTGGCAAACGATACCCAACTAAGGAGCACATTCGTCTTATCCTTCTGGGCTTCAGTCCAGATGCCTCCAAGTTGAAGACATTGATCCCAAAAATGCCCAGAAAATCAGAGTCCCCCAAAAGCAACGAAAAAATGGAAGTGACGGAAGAACCCAAAAAAAAGGAGCTGGGCACCAAAAGAAGCCGCGAAAGTTCGTCGAGCAGTGGCCACAGCAGCGGCAGCAGCGATGAGGTCGAAGAACCGTCGAAAAAAAAGTCACGAAAGTCTCCAGAATCGAAAGATGAGAAGAAGGAGCAGTCTGAAGCCGGCAGTGGCCTCAGTTTCAAGGACAAGGAGAGAGCCCTGAAGAGCATCGAGTCGATGGAAGGTCGCGACGTGTGTTATCAGTATCACGCCCTCGCGGGTCTGATAAAACGAGCTGCCAGAGTAATTTCCTGCACGAAGGACGAGCAAAAGATACAGAATATGAAAGAGGCTGTAGAGGTCTTTGAGAATTGGATAACCGATTACAATGCCAATCATCGATCGAGGGAAAATTTTGGGTACCTGACGATCGACATTGTTCGAGCTTATCTGCCACTTGCGTCGGAATATGGAATAGAAGTTCCGGAATTTGTCAAGTAAGCATTTAGAAAAAAAATCCTTAAAATAAAAATCCTTACTTAAAATTCTATTAAACAAAATTCTATTAAATAAAAATGTAACTTCTGATGAACCGAATCGAATCTAATTTAATAATTTGTTTTTTAATCAGAGCATATGAAAAGACTAATGGAGACTACAAGAAACTTCGGACGGTCGTTATTCCCAGCGGTGAAACGACTTGGGACATCGAGAGAAACAGAAAGCTACGTCCAATAGTCGATGGTATCAAGAACCGGCACATTCTGTGGTTTGAAACCGACGCTGGCAAGCTTCGCGGTTTACCAACAAAGGAACACACCGAATGCATAATGTGGGGATACAGCGTTGAACCCACAAAGCTGAAGAAAATGATTCCGCAACTCAAAGAAAAATTAAATGCTGCTGACTGAGAATAAATTAATATTACAATAACTACATAACGAATTTTGTATTGAACGATGAGGGTGGAATCTGATACATGACATTTGTGTAATAAAATAAACTATAAGATTTACCATATCTCCCGTTGATATATTTTCTGGTTAGTGTTTAGTAATGGGAGGAACGTATCTGTATCCACCATCAACACGAATCACTTCAGCGTTTATAAAAGCGTTTTCAATTATGCACTGAATTAAATGGGCAATTTCGTCCGGAGTAGCGAGTCGCTTTGGAGATAGGTTTACTACGTCAATAGTGGCGAAATGAAGTTTTCCTACTTCTTTCAATGCATCTGGAATAATCGTTGCATTGTTATAAGCAGTCATATGATTATTTGAGTACGAATCTAAGGTAACTTACTGGCCATTGGAGTATTTGTGAATCCTGGCGCCACAGCTACAACTCGAATTCCCATCGGAGCAAAAGCTCGAGCCAATGGCAGAGTCATCCCTGCAACTGCAGCTTTGGACATTGAGTATGCAATCATACAGCCAGGTGCATCATAAGCGACAATACTGGAAATATTGATAATAACGCCTCGTTGATTATTTTCATCCGGCGCATTGGCAGCGATGACACCGGCGGACAGTCTTGTCACGTTGAACGTCCCAAGAACATTGACGTCCATTAATCTCTTGTAAAGCTCAAGCGAATGTGGTTCGTTCGTTTCGAAGTTGTAAGGATCCTCGTGAGCCACGATTCCCGCTGAATTGACAACCACGTTTATACCACCGAACGCCTTTTTCGCCAAGTCCAGAGCTTGCTTCACCTCTTCTTCCGATGTAACCTGAATATCAAGGAAAATAATATGAATACGCTACACATATTTTTGTCTGGAGAATAATGATCGATAATGTGACTTACGTCGGCGTTTATGAATCTAGCTCTGTCACCGAAATTTTCCGCGACTTCTTGTCCAGCCGGATTCTTGTCGACTATTACGACTCGTCCGTTATTATTGATGATTCT
The DNA here is from genome assembly GCA_964034905.1 of Itoplectis maculator. Lineage (NCBI taxonomy): Eukaryota > Metazoa > Arthropoda > Insecta > Hymenoptera > Ichneumonidae > Itoplectis > Itoplectis maculator. The sequence continues at coordinate 1,481,617 of OZ035861.1, forward strand.
ACTTGCGATAGCTTTTCCAATTCCAGAGGCTCCGCCGGTGATAAGTGCGATAGTATTCTGAAATGGGTTTAACAATTTGTCGAGTACGAAGGTTCGATGCTGCTCCGACTGTTTTAAATACTCACTTTCATTTTTTGATCCATATTGACGAAGGCAGATGTTTACTCAACTCCGTTCAACTCAACTTCAAATTTGCATCGGTATCATTAAAAAAATGTGACTTTCTCGACGATGCAATCGGTTACTGTGACACTTCACCGCGCCGGCCGTGAGCTTATATGAGCGCGTACTTGGTTTTTCTTTTGTCGCCATTTCACTTTCTAAAACCACTATCGTTGGCGACACATGCACCAGGAAATCTTATCACTTTCTTTGTGTTTTCATGAATATTTATTGTCTGTAAATCAATGGGAATACACTTTTTTCCAATGTCCAATAATTCTAAAATGGTTCGCTTAATTAATTATTAAAAACGATACACTATTTTCAAACATCAAACATTATTAAAAACGATACACTATTTTCAAACATCAAACTGCTGCCGGTTTCCCAACGACCAATCAAATGCTGAATAAATCGACAACAACGGTTGCTCACGAACTTTTTAATAGAGGATTGCATTACTTAGTAATGGGAGGAACGTAACTGTATCCACCATCAACACGAATCACTTGAGCGTTTATAAAAGCATTTTCAATTATGCATTGAATTACATGAGCAATCTCATCCGGAGACCCTCGACGCTTTGGAGACAGGTTTACCACATCAATACTAGCAAATTGACGTTTTGATACCTCCGACAATCCAACTGAAACAAACGTCGCATTAAAAATTTATAAAATAAGGTAGCTGCCTAATTTTTTTAAATAATTTTTTTATTTGAATCTAAGGTAAGGTTTATTTGAATCAAATTTACTGGCCATCGGAGTCTCTGTGAATCCTGGTGCCACAGCCACCACGCGTATTCCCTTCGGAGCAAAAGCTCGAGCCAATGGTAGAGTCATCCCCGCAACTGCAGCTTTGGACGCTGAGTATGCAATCGAATAGCCAGGTGCATCGTAAGCGAGAATACTGGAAAGATTGATAATAACGCCTCGTTGATTATTTTCATCCGGCGCATTGGCAGCGATGACACCGGCGGACAGTCTTGTCACGTTGAACGTTCCAAGAGCATTGACGTCCATCAATCTCTTGTATAGCGCGAGCAAATGTGGTTCGTTCGTTTCGAAGTTGTAAGGATCCTCGTGAGCCGCGATTCCCGCTGAATTGACAACCACGTTTATACCACCGAACGCCTTTTTCGCCAAGTCCAGAGCTTGCTTCACGTCTTCTTCCGATGTAACCTGAATATCAAGGAAAATAATATGAATACGCCACACATATTTTTGTCTGGAGAATAATGATCGAAAATGTGACTTACGTCGGCGTTTATGAATCTCGCTCTGTCGCCAAAATTTTCCGCGACTTCCTGTCCAGCCGGATTCTTGTCGACTATTACGACTCGCCCGTTATTATCGATGATTCTATTTGCGACAGCTTTTCCAATTCCAGAGGCACCGCCGGTGATAAGAGCGATAGTATTCTAAAATGAGTTTAACAATTTGTCGAGTGCGAAGGTTCGATGCGGCTCTGACTGTTCCAAATACTCACTTTCATTTTTTGATCCATATTGACGAAGGTGGATTGACAGGACCTTTTTCCTCAACTCCAAATTTCCATCGGTATCACAAAAAAATGTAAAACTCAATTGAGAGTGCACTTCTAATGGAATCAGTGAACTCGACTGTAATAGGAGAATCCTGCGCCACGCAACTTTATGGACGACGCAATCGCGGTTATTGTGCCACTTTACCGAGGCGACCGTGAGCTTATATGAGCGCGCACTTGATTTTTCTTTTGTCAACCGCGCCATTTCACTTTTTAAAAGCACTATCGTTGCGACTTATGCAACAGGAAATCTTATCAGTTTGCTGCGACGGGAACAAAGCAAATCGATTTTTATGTTTACACTGCGCGGCGAAGACAACCATTCGATTGAAGAGAAAATATCAATAAAGTATTGTCTCAGCGTCATTCGTTACGACAATGAGAATTATAACTCTACGAGAATTATAGCATTTACGAAGGTGTTCCAGACATAATTCTGTGATCCTAACAGTGGCAACTGGCGCTTCAAAAGCTGCCGAGAAATTAATCGCGAACGCATTGCGGAAGGATATAAATTCCAGCACTGCAAATGCCAAACGTTATGCTGAAATAAATTGATTTCCGAAATTCCGAAATTGAAATAATTAATATTCTATGCTAATTAAAGCAAACAATTTTTTTTTGTACATTAGAAATTCGTACATAAAAATAAAGAATTTTATATGTGTGATTGCTTGATTTGTGGGTCATCTCAGATTCTCCTCACCCCAACTTTAATTAATGCATCAAAACACACAACACATTTTTTCTCAGAATGTTGCTATCGTCACGAAATAAAAAAAAAATGTTTTCCACCTTCTGTCAATCCAGAGAAGTCACCACTCAACGAGCAATTTCTCACATCTGTTGACGATCGATGCAACTGCTATGAATTCGTGAAACTTTGTGCGACAACAAGTTGGAATCTTTTGTGAAGACGTCAGACGCGTTAAACGTCGCGCACACCTATACGTTATCTTTTCAATAAATTATTTCGCTACATTTGTTCGGAATTGTTAATTGCAACGGTTACTGCGCCGAGCACAAAGAACCCAACGTCGAGCAACAAAAGTCAGGTGGACGATGCAACTGGTGACACAGATGCGGCGATGTTGGTCATATTGTCCAATGTTAACGCTAGAAACGCTACCACCACGGACGCCGCTCGACCTGATCCCCGGGAAACAGGTATAAATGCATACTCAATGATGTCGATTGGGAAGTGCAGTTTCGACGGTGCATCGGTTGTCGTATCGTCGTCTCGTGGTCGCCAATATGAAGTACACCGCGTTATTGTTTTGCCTCGCGGTCACCGCGGTGGCAGTCAACGCCGCTTCCGTTTCCGGCCAAGCCAGCATCGACAGAGCTTCCGTGAGCCGACAATAGCAATAAAAATAATTAAGCCAATCAAATATTTAAGTATCATTACATTTTATTTCGAACAGACGATCCCATTTCAAATAGGTCAAACACATCTGTCGATTTCAATAAACTTCAACGCTATTATTATTATCATTATTATTATTATTATTTTTATTTTTATTATTATTCAAAATAAATAAAAAAAAAATTAAGCCAATCAAATATTTAAGTATTATTACATTTTATTTCGAATGCACGATCCCGTTTCAAATAGGTCAAACACATCTGTCGATTTCAATAAACTTCAACGCTATTATTATTATTATTATTATTATTATTATTATTATTTTTAATTATTATTCAACGCTAACTATTTTATTCGGTATTTCGCCTATAATAACATAAAAATACGAAAAATACGAAATACATTCAAAGATAAAAATTAAACATTTTCAAGAGGCGAAAAGAATTTTTTTTAATACGAATGTTTTTTTCGCAGGCTGCTATTGGCGGAAGAATCCAGTTTCCCCGTATTCCCGGAATCAATGCGCCCATAGGAAACATCCTCGGAGGACTTTTCGGAGGTCCGCACAGAGGTCACCGAAGACCAGGACCTCCACCATTCTTCCCGCCGATTCCAGGACCCAACGGCAACCGCCAGTGGCCCGTCCTGCCGCCCAACGGCAACCGCACTTCTCCAGTCGATATCCCCAACGGCAACCGCACGACTTCGAACGAGACGCCCAACGATTCGTCCGATGACTCTGCTAATGAGTCCACCGACGACGCTGCCAATGACGCGGCCAACGACTCGACTAACGATAACAACTCGCCCAACGACCCTACCAACGATTCGCCCAATAGCTCCTCCAACGATTCGCCTAATGGCTCCCCCAACGACTCGACCAACGATTCACAAAACGATGCGACGAACGACGCTTCCAACGATGAATCGCCCAGCGACGACGCTTCCAACGACGATGCGACCAACGACGACGCTTCCAACGACGACGCTTCCAACGACGACGCTTCCAACGTCGACTCGACCAACGATGACGCTACCAACGACGACTCGAATGGCCAACCGAGCCCATTGAACCGACTCGCCAACCTCTTCGACATCCCCGACCCAAACACCCTGATTCCCGACATTCCCTCGGGCGGAAACACTCGCGACGTCGATGTCCCGGCGATCCCCGGCCTTCCGGATTTGTCGCAATTGCCCAGAATCCCCGGACTCTCGACCGCCATTGAAATGGCTCGCGATCACGTCCAAGAGGCTCTCGGACTCGGAACTGACATCGCCGGCGGCATCCAGGAAGCAATGCAGGAGGCTTTCGACAGCGAAGACCCCGCAGCCGCCATCCGCACCATCGTCCGAACCATCATCGACGCTTATCTCACCGTAGCCGCGAATTGTCCTGTAATGGTCGTCGGCAGCCGCGTCATTCAGGAGGGAATTCGTCTCGCGTTGGAAGTCGCCGCCTCCGCCAGAAACGTTATCTTCGGCACCACCTCCGCGCCCCCCGTATTATAAATAATCCACTCACAGTTATTTCAACGAAATAATAGCAAAATAAAAAATACTTGTGCACGCTGACAAAACGCGTCGACGAATTTAAACGCAATAGATGCAGATTCTTGGTGAAATAGATACTGACGCAACATTGGAGCATTTTTATTTGTTTTCCTGTTGAATTGTGTGAAGATTTGTTTTTTTTTGTGCATTAGTAATGGAGTCCCTCAGAGGGGATGAAGGAGGATTTACTTACCTATTTAGAAGCTGCTGTTGGATAGGAATACATCGGAAACTCGGAGGAAGTGTCGCATCGTCGCTTTTGGCCCACAAACGCGGATATTAACGCACTCGATTATTGTAACGAAATAATTGCGAAATGAAGAATAACTGCTCCACAGTTTCGCGGCAAACGCGGATAAAATTCCACTTCGACTGCGCGAAAGTCGCAGTCGCTTCGACACATCACTGCAGCCATCTTGCGACGCGTTGAGCAGTTAGCAGTAAATATTCTCCGTCGGTAAAGAAATTTTCGCAGTCTGCGGATCAGCTGATTCGGTAACTACAGTGGTGATAGTGGTGATAATGACTACTGTGTCCAGGAACTAATAAAAAAAAAATAGTGAGTGACCTAAAGTTTACTGTAATTAATAACTCACTTCGATGAATCGTGCCAATCGCTATTAATAATATAAACATCGGTTTGGTATGTTTGCAATGTTTAACCTAAAAATTACATTGATTGAATACTGAGCAAGAGTATAAATTCAGAAATAAGGTGTTTTAGAAAAATTGCTATTTTATTACAATTTTTCTTTGCATAGGTCTCGGATTGAAAAAAAGATGGCTGCTAATGAACAGACAAACTCGGCGCAAGCCTGTTACTGGAGTACCGGCCATCATCATCAGGAGCAGCAAAATTCAGGATACACCCTTCCTCCGACTAATTTTCCTCCTCCCGATCTGAGCCAACCACCTCCGTTGCCGCCTGTATTCAACGTTCCGCCGCCGATCATCGGCAACGGCAAACCTATGATTGTGCATCCGCAGCACCAGTTGCACCAAACGTCGCCCTATCCCGTCATGATGCCCAACTGCTATCCCCAAATCCCTTATCAAGCTCCTCCGCCTCCAGTTACTAATCCCAGCAACTGTTACGCATCAAATTACCCTCAGCCTCCGCCCAGCGGCAATAATTACGCCTGGGAGTCGCAAAACATGTACCACAACGCCGGACAAACCAATTGGCAAGAGCCAACTGCGTCGCAGTCCTGGAAGACTCAGGAACACGAGAACTCTGCGTGGAAGGAGTACGGCAGCTATAAAGACGCCGAGAAGAATGTTAATCGCTACAGAAGCGAAGACTCCCACAGTAAGAAATCGGAGTGGCGATCTGGGGACCGAGAATCAGAGTCGCGAAGGAATCCGTCCAGCAGGAAGCGTTCGAGGAGCCTGGAGCATAGTTCCCGACGGTCCAGCAAGCCGCGAGGCTCGTCTTCGAGGCACGAGGATCGCAGGGATCGAGATCGCAGACAGCGAAACGATCGATCCAGGCCGAGAGAGGAGTCTCATGCGAGCGAAAGTCGTAGCAGAAAGAGGAGTGAGAGTCGTTGCAGTCGTCGCGAAGACGACGCTGCTTCGCGACGGAGCTCCAGGAGTAGCAGCAGTCGTCCTAGAAAAAGATCGCGGTCACAGGAGTCACATGCATCCAGGTCTTCCGTTGCTCCTACGACAACCGCAGCGCCTGCTGCGAAGCCTAAAGTGCTGAGCGAGAGGGAAATGATTCTCGAAAAGTACAGAAGGGATTACTGCGCGACTAGTAAAGATATGGAAAGGCGGATGAACGAATTGAACGCAGTCGGGCCTGAAGGGATAATCGAGAACGAGCGGAAACATTGGACGCGAACTGCACCCGCCGATCTTTATTATTCCAGAGATGAGAATAATCCGAAAATTATGAGGGGCACATCCAAGTTGCAAGAATTGTGCTCGATATTCAAGCATTTGCTGCTCGATAGAGCTGAAATCGCGAGAGCTGATCAAGTTAGTTTTTTTTTATCATTTTTTAAATTAACAAAAATTTGGGATTGCTATGTATTAATTTGTACTTTTTTTACAGTAGCATTTGCGGTTGCTAAATTAATTTTTTATTTTGACTGATCAAGTTAGTTTTTTTTAATCAGTATTGAAATTTTTAAAAATCTGGGATTGCTATGTATTAATTTGTAATTTTTTTACAGCAACATTTGCGGTTACTAAATTGATTTGTAATTTTTTTTACAGCCTCCCTACGTTCCACCGCCGAGAAAAACGCGCGCCCGTTTATGCAGGCATAAATCGGAAGCCTGCAGCAGCTCATCCTCCGACAGTGATAGCTCTTTGGATGAGGACGACAGGACGATGGAGGAATTGATGGCCAAGAAGCAGCATCCGCAGAGGCTGCATCCGGAAATGTGGTTCAACGATCCTGGAGAGATGAACGACGGACCTTTGTGCAGATGCAGCGTAAAATCTCGGAGATCTGGGATCAGACATGGAATTTACGCGGGCGAGGGTGCTATCAATCGGTGCGATCTCAATTCGAATAACGCCGACAAATTGTATCATTACAGAATAACGATAAGTCCGCCGACGAATTTTCTCACGAAAACTCCGACGATTATTAAGCACGACGAGCACGAATTCATCTTCGAAGGGTTTTCTATGCTCTCGCACTTTCCTCTCGTTAAATTGCCAACTTGCAAAGTCATTAGATTCAACATCGAGTACACGATTCTTTATATCGACGAGAAATTGCCGGATAACTTTACAATCCAGGAGCTCGACTATTTTCGTGAGTATTTGATGCTCATTAATCTTTGAGAGGCGACGAATAAAAGATAGGAATTTATCGTTATGGTCTTTGCTTTTTTTCAGAGGATTATCTGTTCAAGGAAATTCTTGAGCTAGTCGACTTCGATTTGCAAGCAGCGCAGGATAAATCAGGATGCGGACAGTTTCACTTTATGCCGAGATTCGTGCGCGATTTGCCTGACATGGGTCAAGAAATTCTGTCGATGAACGAAGTGCTCAACTATCTGATTAAGAGCAGCAGTCTTTTAATTGAGCCTGACCAACTGCCGAAATTGGTGGAAATGCCGCAGTACAAATGGCAGAATTTTGCTGATGAGGTCAAAGGGATGGTCGTTACGTATCCCGGAAAGAAACCTTGCAGTGTGCGAGTCGATCAATTGGATCGGGATCAAACCGATCAACCTCCAGGAGTCCTCGCTCATCCAGAAATTGTTCACTTTGGTATTCGGCCACCGCAACTCAGTTACGCTGGAAATGCCGAGTACGTATTTTAGGCTTCAGATTTTTATTTTTTTCTGGTGGGGTTCAAAATAGTGAATGACCAAAAAGCGAATGGTCAAAATAACGAATTTAAAAATGATGGAGTCTCAATCTAGAATAACCATCATTACGAAATTTGTTATTTTAGTCATTCGCTATATTGATCATTCACTATTTTAACTGCATTTTAATAAAATGTGGATAAAAATATCGAATTATCAAAATAACGAATGGCTAAAATAGCGAATTCCGAAATGATGATCATTCTAGATTTAGACGTTCGTTAGTTTTAAATTCTCTATTTTAGCTATTCGCTATTTTGATCATTCACTGTTTTCAAACCCACCTCTTTTTTCCGAGGTTTATGTACGTCTAATTAAAGTTACCTGTGCTTGCAGTTATCAAAAAGCTTGGAGAGATTACGTCAAGTTCCGTCACCTCCTCGCGAATATGCCGAAGCCGAGTTTCGAGGACAAACGCAAGCTCGAAGCTAAAGAAAACAAGCTCCAAGAGTTGCGGACACAGAGCAAAATGAAGCGCGACGTCACAGTCGACGTAAGTTCCGAAGGATTCTACCGAACAGGAATAATGTGCGACATAGTGCAGCACGCAATGCTGATACCTGTATTAGTCTGCCACCTGAGATTCCACAAATCTCTCGACAATCTCGAAAAAACCCTGGACTACAAATTCAAAAACCGATATCTCCTCCAACTGGCACTGACCCATCCAAGTTACCGCGAAAATTTCGGCACGAATCCCGATCACGCGAGGAATTCCCTCACAAACTGCGGAATTCGTCAGCCCGAATACGGCGACCGGAGGATTCACTACATGAACACCCGTAAACGGGGAATAAATACATTAATAAACATAATGTCGCGTTTCGGAGCTCGAAGGGAAACAGAATCATCAATAGCGCACAACGAGAGACTGGAATTTCTCGGCGACGCTGTCGTCGAGTTTCTCACATCAATCCATCTCTTCCACATGTTTCCCGATCTCGAGGAAGGCGGATTGGCGACTTACAGAGCGGCTATAGTACAGAATCAGCATCTCGCGGTTCTGGCGAAGAAATTGAACCTGGAGCAATATATGCTTTACGCTCACGGCAGCGATTTGTGCCACGATCTCGAATTGAGACACGCGATGGCAAATTGCTTCGAGGCTTTGATGGGATCCCTGTTTCTCGATGGTGGAATAGACGTAGCTGATCGAGTCTTCGGCGAAACGCTTTTTAAGGACGAGGCCGATCTCTCCAAAGTTTGGGTGAATTATCAGCGACATCCTCTTCAAGAACAGGAACCTACAGGCGATAGGCAATGGATTCCGAGCTTCGAGCTTTTGCAAAAATTGACGAAATTTGAAGAGTCCGTTGGCATAGAATTTACTCACATCAGACTTCTCGCGAGAGCCTTCACCGATCGCAGCATCGGCTACACGAATCTCACTCTCGGGTCGAATCAAAGACTCGAGTTTCTCGGAGACACAGTTCTGCAGCTCATCGTCTCTGAGTACCTCTACAAATTTTTTCCCGAGCATCACGAGGGTCATTTGTCGCTCCTGCGAAGCTCCCTCGTCAACAACAAAACGCAAGCCGTCGTTTGCGACGATTTGGGAATGACTCAGTACGCTTTGTACGGCAATCCGAAGGCGGAATTAAAAACGAAAGATCGCGCCGACTTGTTGGAAGCATTTCTCGGAGCTCTTTATGTTGATAAAGGCCTCGAGCATTGTCACGTTTTTTGCGACGTGTGTTTCTTCCCTCGTTTGCAGGACTTTATCATGAATCAGGATTGGAACGATCCGAAGAGCAAATTGCAGCAATGTTGCTTGACTCTGCGAACGATGGACGGAGGGGAACCGGATATTCCGGTGTACAAAGTCATCGAATGCAAAGGTCCGACGAATACTCGAGTTTACACTGTTGCGGTTTATTTCCAAGGGAAACGTTTGGCGAAGGCTTCGGGGCATAGTATCCAAGAAGCGGAGATGAATTCGGCGAAGGAGGCGCTCGAAAAATCGCAGGATCTTTTCCCGCAATTGGATCATCAGAAGAGAGTCATCGCGAAGAGTATGAAGATGCAACAGTGGCCGGGAAGTCGAGGAAAGCAGTCACGAGGAAGGGCTCAGAGAAATGAGAAATCCGAGGCGGACAACGAATCTTCGCAGCAACGAAAGCGCAGAAGTCGCAGTCGCGATCGTGATCACGATACTGCAGATCGACGATCGAGAGATCGTTACGATAGTTCGGATCGAAGGAAACACGACGACGATAGAGATTCCGACAGAGATCGGAGACACAGAAGCACATCGACTAAAAAATCTCCCAGTCCGGAAAGAGAGGACATTGATACTTTGGACAGAGAACTGAGACGCGCGAGTTCCTTGGAACGGTCTAAAAATTCCGAGCGAAGTAGCGACAATAAAAAATCGCATTCGGAGACGAAGAGAAATGCGAGACGTGAGAAAAATTCGGATTCTGACAAAGATTCCGACGAAATTTATCGAAAATCGAGCGTCAAGTCGAAAAGGAAACGCGCACATTCTTCTGATAAAAAAGAATACAGCAGCGACGACGATAACGTTCCAAAACAATACAGAACAAGTAATTTTCACAGTGAAACGGATAAAATGTCTGACGCTTGAAATTTGATAAGGTGACGATTCCTTAGCGCTTATCGATATAGAATTCAAAACGATTAAAAGTAATTCGGGAAACTTTTAATTTTTGCTAATCATGTTTTTAGCCGGAATTCGTAGCTCTTATGTGCTTAAAAATATACAAAACCGCAGGAGAAAATATTGAGAAAACTGAATCATGTAAAAAGGGGGATATGAATGTTACTAAGAAAATACTTTTACATTTCGCTTTTAGATCATTCAGTCCCCCTTAATTTTTTTTTGTCACATACTGTATACAAATAATGATATCGTGGCTGTGATCTACAAGTCGGAGGGATCTGAAATGTCATAGAAATTACTTTCTGCTCCGAACTCTTCATTCTTTAATAAAGATTTTTTTTTTATTTATAAAGCTATATGATACACCTTTACATCCTTTATGTACAATCTTTTCAAGCCAATTACGCTGTTATCAACTGTTTTTCTGGCGATTCTATTTGCTTCAGAGACGAATGTTCTCTGAAAATGGGGTCTCTCTGTTTTTTCAAGTATTTATTTTCCTTGAGCACCTTTCGACATTGGCGGATGTTGTTCATGATATTTTCGAGATCCCAATGCTTTTTCAGCAACGCGTCTTCTAACGTAAAGAGACCAACACGTACGCATTGGACTTGTGAGCAGGAAGCGGTGCTTCGCACCTGCATTCCAATTTCGTGAACGAGCGAACTGAGAAACAACTGATCGTCGTTAATGCAAACTATTTCCAACAGGAAATCCGGTGGCTGAAATTCGATGCACTTTATGGAATAAACCATTGGAACTTTGTTATCCGCTGGTCTAATCGGACCTTGTACAGCCAATTCGTAAGCAGCTTGGCTTTGAATCGGCACTCCGCATATCCTATGAAAAATCATATTTAGAGTCAAATATATCTAAACGTAGAAAATATGCTCGATAGGAAAATTATTTTCTGCTTACTCGAACATCTTTTTTTGGTATGTCGATTGCATAGACGCACATATTTTGTCTATGTGATCTCTCCGCACATGTTTCCACGATGTCTTCTCCACAACTTTGCCCGTAGAAAAGAAGTTGTCCGTCGCTTTACCGAGAGTCCCTTTCACCTTGTAAAACTTTGTCGGGTTTCCCTGTTTGATCGCCTCTGCCATCCAAATATCTTTGTTGATCGCTACGAGAAGAACGCCTGATGCATGGTTCCACAGGCGGCTCGCAAAACGTATCTTTAAATCCTTTTCCTGATATCGAGGACCAACCAAGAGTGTATTATCCGCCCAACTGGGGCCGACAACAACACTCATTGGTTTGTTTGTCTCTCCCTCGATCCAAACGTGCTGTTCCGGCGGACGTACCTCCAATTTGTTCAGATCTGTGTACACAGATTATTAATACCATTAAAATCAATAGATCAGCCTCTCGTTGAATTCACTTACTAACCTCTGCAAATATGAGTTCTCAATGTTTCCTCGACATGCATAATATGTTCCGCAGGTGGCTTATAAATGACGAACAGGCCGTTTAACTTGTGCCACGCAGTTTGTGCGCATTTCAATGACTTCATGTTGTTAATTATTTATTTTTCAATACTTTTGGCTTTTCGGCACTTTCAACACTTTCGGCTTTTCGGCACTTTCAACACTTTCGCTATATTTGTGTAACGAGTATCGAGCGCTGACTGTACCTAAAATCACGTCGGGTAATTCGGAAGAGTCTAAAACAAACCCAAATTTTTCTAGCGCATTTCGTTTCCGCGCATTAATCAAACAAATTACGATTGTTTATAACTAATTGTCGCATAGAGCTGTGCAGCACATGTCCGGCTTTGGCGTAAAGTGTAAACACGGAAGGCCCGAGCGGTATCATAAATAAGCGCGCAGAGACTGCAGACTCAGTCGTAGGTAAATATCTACAGCCATAATTAACCAGCGACGACTGATAAAACCGCAACCTGCTGCGACACGTTCCGCACCTCGAACCTCCCATTGGTCAGTCGCAAGATTCCACCTCTTCAACCGAAAACAAACGCTCAGACGCCAGCAGGATACTGCTAAGGTAAACAACCCTAGGCTTCTTTTCCCCCACTGCAACGCCATATAATTGTTGTGCCCACAAGTACGAATAGAATAGACGAGTCTTCTGTGTCTGCGGAGCTGAGAGACGGGAAAGTAGCATCGAACATCGCAATACGAAAGCGAAGGATCGCGAACGTGCGAATATAGGTATCTACGACCATAATTTACCAGCGACGACTGATAAAATCGCAACCTGCTGCGACATTGGTCAGCAGCAGGATTCCACCTCTTCGACCGAAATCAAACGCTCAGACGCCAGTAAACACTAGGCTTCTTTTCCTCCGCTGCAACGCCACATAATTGTTGTGCCCACAAGTACGAATAGAACTGAAGACCCTTCCGTGTATCTGCGGAGCTGAGAGACGCGAAAGTAGCATCAACATCGCGATGCGGAAGCAGAGGATCGCAAATGGCTGTGCGCAGGTGTCCCGCAGCGGGAAGCGTCGTCTGCTCCTGCCAGTCGGGGTGCCAAAGCCGCGAGGGTCGCGAGCAACCCCCACCCCCAACGCCTCCCACGCGTCTCGCTGCTTCGGGAGCCAAGCGCAGTCCGTGGGGGGTGTAAAACGTGAGTGGAGGAGGAGGGTGAAGGAGGGGAAGGGGAAGGGGAAGGGGCGCACGGTTTTCGGAATGGGAAAGTAAGCTGCTGCTGCTGCTGCTGCTGCTGCCGCCGCTGCCGCTGCGACTGCGACGAGGGAGGTTCGAGGCACAGACCGGAGTCTCGGCCGCTCCAGTCGCTGCGATGGAGCTTCGCGAGATGAGCAGCGTCGCGACCGCGGAGGAGACCGCGGAGCTCCTGCCGAATCAGGCCGACGACGACAATGACGACGAGAGCTACTTCATCGACTACGCGATACAAAAAGAGATTATAAATCGCAATCGCAGCACCGCGAGCCGTCGATTGCTCAGTCATGTCGCGAATTATCCGGATCTGAACGCCGCGAACAGCAATCCGCGTCAGAAGGTGGGGAAAAAAAGGCGCTTGGAGGCGACTCGAAAGACACCTGCGAAATTTACAGCGAAATAATGATAACCTTTTTTGGGCTATTTTTCATAGTTTTTTAGAAGTGATTCTGCGTGGAAAGTAATTAGGTATAATATTTTTGTTTGCATTTTTTTTAAGTGAGGTTTTTTTTTTATTTTGATGATGAGATAATTGCGAAGAGTTGGCGAAATAATGATAACCTTTTTTTGGCTATTTTTTATTGGTTTTTTTAGAAGTGATTCTGCGTGGAATGTAATTTGGTATAATGTTATTTTTATTTGTATGTTTTTAAGTGATGTTTTTTTTTTATTTTGACGATGAGATAATTGCGAAGAGTTGGCGAAATAATGATAACCTTTTTTTTGCTATTTTTCATTGTTTTTTTTAGAAGTGATAATGAAATGCGTGGAAAGTAATTTGGAATGATATTATTTTTTATTTGTTTTTTTTAAGTGATGTCTTTTTTTTATGTCGACGATGAGATAATTGCGAAGAGTTGGCAAATAATTATTTATGTATTTGTGAACAGCTGACGGCTCTTTGTCCGTTTTTCTTTATCTCTCGCTTATCTCTTTTTCTCTTCCCTTTTTTTCTGGGGAAAAAATTGCAATGCATCAGTGATCTTCTACGCACAGCGACAACCGTTTTTGGATGTAATTCAAGCTCTTTGTTCCTCGGGATTGTAATTTCATGTCATTTGCGGCGGGGGAAAGTGGGTGAAAAGGGCCGAGAGGAAATCGCAGCAGTGAGCGCACGTGTCGGGTCTTTAGCTCCATCGGCTGCAAAAAGTCTCATTAACGCTGTTGCTCACGTATTTTTCTTCCGCGTGAAACAAGTTTTTACGACACTTCGCCGTATCTATGATTTTTATTTTGTTGGTCGGAATCTTTTGCAATTAGACGATCTCGCGATTGGAGAAGTGTCTGAGTGTCTGTGTAATGTGTGTGTAACAGTTTCCAAAAATTCGAGGTTTACTATTCTTATTGAACGATTATCAAATATTCTGAGATTTTGAATTTTACAAAAATTCTACTAGTCCCTCCAATTATTTTACTCGGCCTTAAAGTGATTTTATGAAAGGTAGAAAATAAAAAGAAAAAGCGCAAAATTTTACTGCGCATCTGTTTTTATTTTTCCACCAATGATTTCTCGCCGACAGAATTATTTTTTTTTAAGAGCCGACGGAATTATTTTCTACCGCGTCTCTTGATTCAAATACAAAGTCTAACAAATACGAAGAAAATGTTTTTCATTCCCCGTCAGTTAACATCAATCCACAAAACGCAAATTGTATTTTCCACTCAGTGTTTGTTGGTTAAAGAAGAGTGAAAAGCTTATTTTCCTTCGGCAAACAACGATAAAAAAAAGGTGAAAGCTTTGCTAAAAAAAATTGCTCGATTTTCAGGAGCTGCCGTGCATCAGTTTCATCCACACGTCGGGGCCGAATTGGCCGCCGTCGCGGAAGCGCGAGGAGGCGAAGGCCCTGGAGAATCTTCGTAAGCGCGTCGAGCAATCGAAGCTCTTCAAGGCCAATCAGATCTCGGATCCGGGAGGACCGGCGACGACCGTATCGACGCAGCTCAACGACGAACAGCTCCAGCAGCTCGACAATCGGCCGAAACTTCTCAAGAAAGTGAGTTGCGAATTATTCAAAACGCATATAGTGTCCTCATACATCCTGCTCCACAATCTATAATGAGAATATCGACGAAATATGATATTCGGCGCGATAGCTCGTTTCGAATTGGACTCAGGATTCAGGAATCGGTGGTCCAATTCGAAACCAGCACACTGAGAAAAATTCGTGAGATAACAATGCGGAATATAGTGAATTCTGCTATTATAAATGGAATGAATTCTACTATTATAAATGGAATGAATTCTACTATTATAAATATAAATGGTCACAGATACCATAATTTAGTGCTGATTGCATTAATTATGGATGACAAAACCAGAAAAGCATTGTTGTACTCTCAGACAACTATGTCGTATGGCACAGATTACATTTTTTTGAGTGCAACCATAGCTACAACCATCAGCGAGCAGCGTGGACGATGCGACGTTCCCATTGGCCGAATAGACGCGTGCAATAAACTCCGTGCGGAATAATTAGTCGCCGAGCGTCGAGATGCATAAATTGGCGAGGGGAGAGCTTGAGGCAGGTCACGTGCGTGTGATGGAGCGCCGAGTGGGCCGCTACTTACGGATCCCCGAGAAATTGGATGAAACTGAGCACCGAGCGGCGAGTAGGCGGCTGAATTATCGATATATCGATATATTCCGGATTTTCCACCGGTGATTCACGTATTTATACGAAATATAAATACGAGGAATACTGTGTATACGGATGCTGGGCGATATCGTTTTCGCGTATCTGGCGAATTTGATCGATGTTATCTATCCAATCGGCGGCATCGTCGCTGCGCAAGAAGCTAAATGGAAATTGAACGGGGATTATAAATCGATCTGTGTCGATGTTTGCATTTCTTTCGGTGGGAAATACGTACGAGCTGGGATAATGATAATAATGATAATAACAATAGTACTTCGAGCATTGACGAGATATACGAGACGTCGGTACCTATCGCAACCGTTTCGCGTAGGACTCCCCTTCGTGGAAATTGCTGAAAGCAATTATTCTCGAAATGGTGATTGGGGGTAATAAAGTGGTAATAGAGGCGCTGTAACAGAGTGAGTTGTGGGACTGACAGCAAAAAGTACAAGACGTTATAGCTTTTTTTACAGATCTTTAGCTCCTAAGATAAATGTTCATTCGTTCCACACATAAAAATCGAAAACAATGGCAAAAATCAAAATCACATTGCTTAATAAATTTGGAAATAATAGTTAGGGGAGAAGACCAAATTTTCACAGCATTCCATTTGTCATCTGTTTCATTAAAATTGAAAAGGATGGCAAAAAGATGACAAATCAAAATGAGATTGCTTAATAAATTTAGGGATATTAATCAGGGGAAGAGATCAAATTTGGCCACCATTCCATCCAAAAAAATACTGCACATTGCATCACATGTTTATTATTATCATTATTATTATTGCTGGCAAGGGGTATTTCCGGTTGGCACAAGGGTGCAATATATAGTATAGTATAGTATAGTATAGTGTATAGTATATAGTATTGGCTAGCAAAAGCCGAGGGTCCCCCGTTGTGATCCTGACCTTGGCGAAAATGCAACCACGAGCCAACAGCACCAGCAGGATGAGGATGAGGCCTGCATAACACTCCTATCCTCACTATATAGTTGTTTGGTTGCAATAGCTGCAACCAGCACGCGATGCACTCAGACACGTTGCACCTGTGCCCAGCAATTCGCCTGCATTTCGGATGTAAGCACCTTAACGCAACCTCATCACGAAACTCCACTGATATTATTTTAATTCGTTTTTTTTTATTTCTTATCAAACCAGCGCATTTCTTATCTCAGATCTGCTCCTGGTTATAAACCGAAGGATCGAACGTGGAAATTGAGGGTAAAAAATTCAAACTCGTCGACGACTAAATTTGGTCGTGATCGATAGGACGAAAAGTATCCCATCGCCGAGATATTCGAGAAGCGTGTCACTCGCGACGAGATTGGGGAAAAAATATTCGTCTCAGTGGTTGTCGACGATTCCCAAGAGAATATAGTGAAATGATGATAAGAGGGAGAGCTACAGTACCCCGTGAAAATAAAGTAAGCTCGAGAGCATATTATTAACGTGTATACATGTTGTATGTGAAAGTTCCACTGCTCCAAAAGTTCACGTGGCCAGTGTTGTGGTTTATTCATCGATATTCTGATTTTAATTTAGGAAAACGCGGTTGGATGAAGAAAAGAGGCCATGGAAAAAGGGGGGAGAGACTTGGAAGCGAGCCAGTCATCCCGCGATTGCCAAATCTCGTTCCGGCTCATCCCCCGAGCCGGTTTACCCCTTCTCCGGTCTTCCCCAGTTTTCCGGAGCACCGTTAAAGCTTTCGAACCCTCGGAAACTCGCCCCTTTCGACGCTCGATGTGTGTCGTCGAGTTTACTCGCAGCATTCTTTGACGTTCGGTTTTTTTTTTCTTTTTTTTTTTCATTCCTTCTCTGCTGACTTTCCGAGCTTTTGCTATAGTTATAATATCAGCTGACATCGTTCCCACATCGCAACCTCCCTCTCCCCCTTTTGCCCCGGTTGTTCCCGACCTTCCACAACGTCCGGGAAGGTCAAGCGCGCGGGGAAAGAAAAATTTGCTTGGCTCGCTCGAATTCATCGCCGAGTATCGGAAGAGAGCTGCGGAAAGTTTTCGCAACGTGTTACTTTCCCAGCGGAAAAAGAAACAAAGTGCCGAACGAACTCTTCGAACGTTTTCACCCCTCAGCTCGCTTTTCTCATCCCTCTTTTTTTGGTCTCCTTTCGGTCAGCACTTTATTATTTATCAATTTTATTATCATCGTTTCGGACAAATCGTTTGCGGTACTTTCATCGTTTCCGACAATTCGTTTGCGGTACTTTCATCGTTTCCGACAATTCGTTTGCGGTACTTTCATCGCTTCCGAAAAATCGAGTTCGGTTTATTCGTCGTTATGGACGAATCAGACGAACGTATAGGCAACGATGACGACACAGAGGACGATACTGGCTATGAAAACCGCTATTTGGATTCTGGAACCGACAACGAAAGCCGTGCGAAAAATTCGCCAGTTTCGTCGACTCGGACGAGGTTCGCCGGTTTCGGGACCAGTGTCTCTGATGTCAGGATCGTTGGCTCCGGACTCAGCGACCACTGCGACGGTTTCGTTCCTTTCAACGTCCGCGCGAAGCGAGTCGACGGACAGATCGATTCTCGGCGGCGATCTCTTAAGTCGAGGAGGAGCGGATGCGAGGCTGAAGGGTTTGAGTCCCGGATCCTTAAGGACGTCCCGGGAGTCTCTGATGCTCGGTGGTCCCTGAGCTCGTTGCTTCGGTTTCGGCGACGTATCTTCGCCCGGAGAACGTAGATCGACGCTCACGAAGCACGAATCGTCGATCTCAGGTTGCGGCGCTCGGCTCGACTCGTCGTCGCTCACTGAATCGCTAATTCGCTCGGATTCGCGAGAAGCTTGGGTGACGTTGACTCTGGTGAGAGATTCCGGTGTGAAGGGCGGCGCGTCGGGTCGTAGCTTCGTCTCGGAAAAGGGAAATACGGCTGGAAGAGCGTCATAACCGGGTCGCTGAGGGACGAGGCGATGGGAATTCGTGGCATCGTCTTTGACCTGTTAAGTCGAACCCGCCACACATATATATTAATTTATGTTTTATGTATATAGTTGCTTCTATATATGTTTACACAGTATCGCTATATAAATATGTACTATTCTTATATTAAAAATGAAACGACGTTTGAAATTTGGCAGTTTGTCAGACAAAAATATAGTTTTTTGCGTTTTTCTCCTCGAATTTTCGATTTTTCGGGCAAATACCTGTGATTTTTGGAATCAGCGGAAAATTTCCCATCGGATAGGGTTTTTAAAGTTGGCGGAATCGAAAAATTTTTTTTTTCGCAAAAAACGCAATTTTTCGAAGGGGTACCCCTTCTAAAAATTTGCGATTTTTGAGGGTCAACTTTAAAAATTTGCGAAAAATCGAAAAATCGAGATATCGCGTTCCGCCTGGCGGCATTCTCTTCCTTGAAGAGTTATCTTTCGAATGCAAAAAGAAAATCCCGATTATATTGATCCAAAGAAAAATTACACCGATTTTAGTAAAGTGCCAAAATTGGGAAAAAGTGAAAAATCGTTTTTCGCGTTTTTCTCCTCAATTTTTTTATTTTTCGGGCAAAAACCGGTCATTTTTGGAATCAGCGGAAAATTTCCCATCGGATAGGGTTTTAAAACTTCGTTAAATCGAAAAAAAAAAATTTCGGCCAAAAAAACGGCACGAGTCCTCCTACGCTAGCTAACCTTCGGCCACGCGCGTCATTCTTCCTAGTATTTTCATATTATATAGAGCATCACAAAATAATAATCATAATAAATATATATTTATATAGCGATACCCAAAGCCCCGCAGCAAAAATGAAAAAAAGAACCCGATGGAATTTCATTCGTTTACCTCATTTAAATCGCTTCCAACTCCGTGTTTATCAATCGAGATTTTGCCCAGCTCCTCGCCGGGCTCCCCTGATTCCGGACGCGAGCGTATCAGCGGCTCCTTCTCTCGTTCTTCCATGGGAATTTCGCCGGCGCGACGATCCTCGAGATCCTTGACACGAGCTCCGAGCGTCGGCGACGACGACCGAGGCGATTCTCCGCCGCGTCGACCAGTCACGTTGCAATCGTCGCCCATTGCACTCGGCCACTGGCTCTGCCAGTTTCCGCTCTTCTATGCCACTTTCAAGGGTCTTCGCTGCACTTGGTTTGTGTACGTTGACGATTTTTCATTTGCGTATTATACGACGTTGACAAGGCCGTCGATGGATTCGCCAACGCCAACTTCGCGTCAGTAGAAAAGAAAAAAATGAGCAGCTTGACAGTTGAAGTTTGGTGAATAAGGCGAAGTGGTGAATATGAAACACTCTTACCCTAAAATAAAAAATTCGATTTTTAATTTTTCGGTCAAATAACAAAATAGAAAATTCTAATCAGAGGCCGAATAAATCGACAACAATGACTGCTCGCAAACTTTTTAAAAGGGAGATGATGATAGGTCATTTATATACAACCCTAGAATATATCACATATGAGAAATGTCTTCGATGATGGATTCGCCTCGAAATATATTCCTACAAATGTACAAGAGTCCGGAAATGTTTGATGCGAATCGTCGACTCAATTTGCGTAATTCCATACGGTCATGAAATTTAATAGGACATCATTGTGGCAGGGACGAAATTCTATCCGGACCGAGCATACTATTTGCGGATATGGTTACAAACTTGTGTACTTACTCTTACTATATACATACACTGGAGTGGGAGAACGAAGGCGTGTTAGCTTCCAATGTCGAGACGAGACAGATCGACAAGGGTTGTGGGAGGGGAGGGGGGGGGGGGGGGGGGTCGTAATAAAATGAGCAGGTCAGAGACATCCGACACAGGCAGACAGACAGCGGGGTTGATGGCCAATTATCGATAGTGACAACGTCACCGTCGCTGTGCCTGGACTTTCTCCATGTTTCTGTAGGCACATCTATAGTATTCTCTGCACATTTCCATCCAAAGCACTTTATTACCTTCCACATACGTCGCCATTGTGACAGCAAATGTCGATCTCAAGAATAGTCGAAAGCCCTGAAAACGGTGACGAATCATATTTTATTCAGTATTTTTTTTCTAACTTCAGTAAAAATGATTTTATATATTATTTTGAATAAAAAAATGTATTTGGGCTGTTTCGACTTAGGTAGATGAACAAAATGTTGGCAAGATGTGTCATATTAATGCCTCTTATGTCGCAAATCCCATTTATGTGTATTGTTAATAAATTCGAATTGTTCATATACATTGCTGACAAATTTGCTGATAAATTAACCGCAGTAAACGAAATAGTGTAGGCTAAGTGTATTAACACAGCTAAAGGGTATTTTGTGCTACATGGAAATAGCCATCCATAAAGCACCGATGCAGTGTCCACATTCTTGCATTTGATAACCACACACGCGACATTTTTTTACTGCTCAACGGGTCAACAGTGACGCGCGGGTGAATCAACCGTCGGACATTCTGAAGCGTAAATTCCAGCGGAGAAATGCCCGTGAAAATATTGACTCAATGGCTTAACAAAACGGTCCGGACCAAACGGCATAGGAAATTATCGCTTCTCGCGTTGCGCTAATACACCTGCTGCAACTAAATCAACAAGGGTAACTGTTATCTCTTTTTCCTCTCTGCATGAACCCTGCGTTCGGCCTCTGTGAGGCAATAAACGTTGAAACAAAACCAACGTAATCCAGTTGACAGCCTAGCTAATTAGTTGCAGAGTGGAGAGGCTCTCGTGCCGCTTAAACGATTTCGGCCTCGACGATTGGACAGTACAGCAGAGTCGATAGTCATCGAGAGCACTGTACAATTGTCATTTCTTTTCATAGCAAAATCGTTGAGAAGGTCAGCGTCCAATGCTGCAGGGACAGAATTCGGCTAAAATCCATAAAATACGTATCGTTTGATGTTCACCACTTTTTCACCACACTTTCTATGTGTAAATCCATAAAATATGAACCCCTAGATGTTCACCACTTTTGCCCTAATTTTACTTCAAAAGCCCTTTCAAATTTGCTCGAAGAGATTGGACGCAATTTCTCGGCAGAAGGGCAATGAAAGTGTTTCTAATTAGAAACGTATATGGCTTCCTCATAACCCAGAATGATATGTGTACTTTGCGATAGTATATAGAATTAACCACAAAACCGCAGATTTTAGACGAAAATATGTAGCCTGGATGACGAAAAAATCTATCCGCTTACTTAATTAATTCCCCAATTCCTTTATCCAATTTCACGAAATGAACTCCTTTTTCACACCCAAGTCTTTTAATTCCTAAAATGATTTTTAATTTTGCTTTGGGACTTTTGTGGCTCAGGAAAATTGGAAAATATTCGCAGGAAAATTGTTTGCGTTTGGTAACCGCGTTGATTTATCGTTTAAGGCGTGTTTTCAATATAATCGCGTCGTTTTGGGTTCTGAGGCATACCAAAGCATTGATGTTGCATTTAGTTGAAGCCACCGCTGCGCGGCTGAGGTTTCCTGCGCGACGGCGATGATCGTTGAAACGGGTGCTGAATGTCGCCGTCGGAGTTTATAATTAAAATGTCAAGTGCCCGAGAGTGAAGTGTGGGTGGGTTGGCTGGCCTGGCCGCGAGCGGGGAAACCCGTGTTTAACCGAACTTACAATACAACAGAGGGTCGGCCGCGACTGCTGGGAAGTTTTCATGAATTTCCTTCAATGCAAGCCACGAATAATGGACGACACGTACATTGGTACATAGCCACATATATATTTTTATATATATATGTACGTACGTGCGCATTCCAAGTTTTAACCTTTGCCATGCGCTCCGAGCTTTTCAGGCGTGTGAGCTTTACTTTTTCCCCGTAACGCCTGCGCATTTCCATAGAATATTAAATTTCGAGAGAGAAAAAGCCCCCATTTTTCGCCCACTTTTTCCGGTAAAAAAAATAAATAAAATTAAAAAATAAATTAAAAAAAGGAAGATAATTTGCCACGGTTGGTCCGCCGCACGTGCAGCAACCCTTTTTCTCTCCGCATTATATTTTTTCATCACGCTCTATCTGCTCTTTCAATTACGACGAAAAAAAAAAATCTATGCATGTACAGAAAATTAGGACAAACGGCGCGATGCGTCGTCGCCGGGTGCACTTCCGGGCCACGTGGACCCCATCGCGCTCCGTCGCACCAGACGAAAGCTGCCTGTTTCCGGTGACCTGAGAAATTATCGGCTTTCTCGCGTATTTTCCATTTTAATTACACCGTTCGCGGTTGAATAAATAACAATAACTGGAGAAAAAATGGAGCTTGGATCCCCGAAGCTTTTTTTCCCAGAAGGAAAAAAAAAGAAAAAAATGGACTCGCGTTGACATTGTGCAATCGTAGATTGCCGCAAGTAGGAGCGATAATTTATTGTGACGCGTCACAAAAAGAACGGCATAAAATTTATTTCCTCAAAATAAATAAAATAAAATTCCCAACAATTTTTCAGAGCATATAGTAATTATTGTAATTCATAATAAATGTTTCAGCACTGCCTATGTTGCATAAATTGTAAAGAAGAGAGCGAAGCGAAGTATTGGAAATGCAAACCGACATTGCTGTTTTATTTCTTCCGCTACAATCGTCACCAGCATCGACATTAGTCGCAATACGCTCGTCGATACAAATGTCAATATGGTTTCGCAGTGTTCCATTGTCGCAAATACACCAATGCTGTGCACCTACAATCGAAGGGGTGGGAATGAATGGATCGTGGATTGACAGGTGTGCCGTCGATTCGGCGTCATTATAGTCTGAATTGTCCGGCGTTGGCTGTAGGATATGACCGTGTCGTCACCAACGCTATACAAATGCTAGGAATGTCCTGGCACGTGGACAGCCGCTGTCCTGGCCTCGTCTGGACACCTCTGACACCCATCGAGCATCGTTTCGACAAGCGGCCATTAGCAAGAAACGTGTCATGATTTATCCAAGCGAAAAGCTGCACACGTGTCGCGTTCACGTCACGTGATCTCGAAATCCTACGACTGTCTGGCATTCCGGCTATGCTGGACTGTCATTCGTCGAGAAGTTCTCGTTGGGAACGAAGCGCACAAAGGGTTGAGTGGGTGTCTAAGCCGGTGAAAATGCTGGACCGGATCCCGAGCGCAGTTGGGAGGGTGCAGGGTTTCGAGCGGGCCGCACCTGAACCCAAAGTATCGACCGAAATAGGACCCTCTCTCGGTGCTCTAACTCGCTCCGCGGTCTGGAGATCCGCGAGGTTGTCGAGCGACGCGCGGTGTTATTTCACCGACGTGCGGTGAGCAAAATACCGAAATGGTAACTTTACGAGAGCTGTGGTGAATTTTAACCATAGACGTGCGTTAGGTATATTGCTGATAAGACCAAAGGGTCCATTTGTATGATGTTGAAGTTTGCATCGTTGGAATCCAATAAAAATAAAAAATAAAAAATGATTCCAATGAACCCAAAAGATCGTGATATAAAATGTTATTGTAATGATTAATTGTCATAATAACTTAGAATCGTTAGAATTATTTTAGAACCGGTGGAACATTTTTTTTTATTTCATTTTCGTTGCATTCCAACGATGCCAACTTCAACGTCATCAATTTGTGAGTATTTAATGCACTAAAGATCCCTACTTGGGTTTCTATCTTCACGGTTATAATGTCCAAAAAAGCAGTCGTTATTAAATGATAATATTAGAATTAAAAGTTAGACTGATCATTGAAAAGGGTACTTTTGGAGTCCTATATGAAAACTGCGTATGACCTTCCATTCGGTGTTATCAGACAGCTTAGGTTTAGCTTTCATTTGGATTAAAGTACCAATAAAACTGTGTGTAAAAAAGCAGCTCATCATCTTCCTTCGTTTTACGAACGCGCAGTCCACTTTGCCTTTTGTTACCTCATCGGACATCGTTTCGATTATCCGATAAACAAGAATTTCGCTAGCCTTCGTCCAACAGGAGACAGTATATTGTCCGAAATATCGACACGATCTCCAATATTCGAGGACCGAACTGTTCGCTCGTCAGAGTAGCAGTTTTGTAGAAACTTCTTGTAGAATCACATTGAGACGGAAAAACGATGTCAAGGATAGTGGCATTACGAAAGCTGCAATCCACCATCACCAGAACGGAACACGTGCCATGAAAATTGGATCAGGTGCCTCGACTCGTCCTTCGCGAAGGACGCAAACGTTGCAGAAGACTTACGCACTTCTTTTTTAGCTTTTTTTTCTTTTTTTTTTTTTTTCATAGCTTCTGTGGATACTCGACTCTTGTCGCTTTTCCTTGAATTACAAGTATCGTGATTACAAAGGTCATGACTCGAGGTCCATGAGACACCTTTTCGGCCATGACGCTAATTAGCTTCTTTCCCCGCTCTAATTACAAGTCACTTCCGGTTTATGTTCTGTCTATATGTACATACATACACAAATCAGTGCGTCTATATGTACACGAATCACCATAACTCGGCTATCCTGAAGCGGACTGCTGTAACCTTTGGCTGCTCGTGAACTTTCCTACAATTATAATGTCTGCGCGACCCCTCAGGCCGTATAACCATAATTGTGGGCGTCGAATAAAAGTTTTTCATTACCTCCGCGTGCTGAAAATAATTTCGCTCGCTGCGTGTACAGTGATATATAAATCTATGTACATATATATATATATCGCTGCTGTGTCGCGAGATACTCGGTGGATAAATTCGCCTGTGTGCTCCGAAAAGTTTATGGAAAAAGTGCCCTTCGCACTTGGGCAATCGCCAGCCAAGAAGCCAAGGTTTTTTTAAAAGTAAGTCAGACTTTTGGCTCGCGAAATTCCTCGACCAATAAAACTTTTACGTCCTACGATCATATTTCGAACTTTTTTTTTGTGGTTTGAGGCCACAGAGGGGAGAGAAAGTGCACGTGTATTTTTTTTCTCCGATCCTCTATCGATTAGAGGGAAATAAAAGTGAGGGAAATGTGACATTAATTGGCAATTAGCGCGATGTTGGCTTTCCCCCTCGATTCCGTGATGCTCGGTCGAGCGAACGCAACGTTCGGGATTTTTATCCAGTCACTATATATAGATATATAGTAAAGGACAATTGATACTTAAGGGATCGTCACAGTGTGAAAAAATTGAACAGAATGTTTATAACCGTGTATACTATCCAATAATGAAAAAAAAATGGATTTTTTTTTATTACACACTGTGACGATCCCTTAAAAAATGCATCAGGATACTTGACAGGCATTTACGAAACTAAATAATAGTTATTAAAAAAATAAAAACCATAAAAAATATATTTTAAACATATTTTTTATTTCAGTTACTTTTGTAGTCTTTTTCGTGGAATTATTTGAACCGGAGAAAAATTAAATTTAACGACACCGAGTTTTAAATTGGTGAGCGTGCGGCGTCCGATAGCAGAAGGCAATTGCCGTTCACCTCGAGGGACGGCATTGCGATGTCCGTTGGGCTGTCCGCTGGTCCGACTCTGCACAGCCAGCAGCGACGGTCGTCGCATCACGAGCAATTAGGAAGGAGCCGGGGCAGCACGATACAGGAGATATTGGGCCGAAGTTCGTTTGGCCGCGACTACATGGCAGCATCGCTGCTGGCGAAGCTTCTGACTCTAACGGCAAGCCTGCGGGTGATCGTCAAGTGCACGTAGCAAACACATGCAGACCGCGGTATCCCTTCCAGCGAGAGAGACGCGACTCCGGCGTTGCGGTTCTCGCCGAGTCGCATTATATCCACTGACTCGAGTGTGAATCGTCCTTTCAACCTCGTAATTCTGGCCCCGAGTTTCCTGGCCTTTCCTCGACCAGCTGGAAAATAGAGGAACGTATAATTTAATTTTAGGTTTGACGTTTTAGTTCAGCAAAAAATTTCTGCAGCCGAAGACAAATAAAATTATGCCTATGTCTAATAAAATTATAATAAGATTGCATTTTTTTTTTTTTTTTTTTTCATGTGTGAATCGTCCTTTCAACCTCGTAATTCCGGCCCCGAGTTTTCTGGCCTTTCCTCGACCAGCTGGAAAATAGAGGAACGTATAATTTAATTTTAGCTTTGACGTTTTAGTTCAGGAAAAAAATTCTGTAGTCGAAGACAAATAAAATTATGCCTATGTCTAATAAAATTATAATAAGACAGCATTTTTTTTTTTTTTTTCAAGTGTGAATCGTCCTTTCAACCTCGTAATTCTGGTCCCGAGTTTCCTGGCCTTTCCTCGACCAGCTGGAAAATAGAGGAACGTATAATTTAATTTTAGCTTCAACTTTAGTTCAGCAAAAAAATTCTGTAGCCGAAGACAAATAAAATTATGCCTGTGTCCAATAAAATTATAATAAGATCGATTTTTTTTTACGATCGATCATCCAATAAATCATTTCTTTACTCTGAAGTTTTGAGTCGATATTGTCGAAAATTCAATATTTTTTTTAATTCGCCAATTTAAAGGTGGAAAAAAATTCAGGTCACGGACAAAATTGCGAATTGACACATTCGCTCTACAATGGAAATTGCCCCATATTTCTCACGCGACCAATCGAGTTTAATGAGAAGATTTATTTCCATCTTTTCCGATCTCTCGGTCCGCGAAATGCTTAAGAATTCGCTGACACGCGAGAAATTATTCATGGAGCCGAGGTGGTCGAATAAAAAATTTGTATAATTCGCGACGAAGTCCGCTCGATGTCGCATATACGAGAATGGTCGGATATATACATAGAACACACAACTGGAACGAACGAGACTATCTCCCAGGAGGCAACATCTGCTCGGACATTATTAAAGGTTCCGAGCCGATTAAAAGCGACGGAAGGTGAAGGACGCGTGCGCAGCGTGCGTCGCACCAACCGAGAGCAGCCACCACTGTCATCCGGACTCGCGGAGAATGTCCTCGTTCCAAGGACTCGACGACTTCCTGCGACTCGACGTTTTATAAGCTCCAGTAAAAAACAATTCACTCTTTTCCTTTCGACGCTCCGTTAACCTTCAATTGAAAAAAACGACGAGAAAAAAATTCCCTAAATCTTCCAAAGTCTTTGCCCTGAATTTTTTCAGACTCGACGTTTTATAAGCTCCAGTAAAAAATAATTCACTCTTTTGCGTTTAACGCTCCGTTGTCTTCGAACATTTTTTTCTAATTATTTTTCAATTGATGATTGAAAAATAATTTTTTAATTGATAATTAAAAAATAATTAGTAAAAAAATCCCCAAATTTTTCAAAACCTTTGCTCTGAATTTTTGTCCCGAATTAACCTTCTTTCCGAATTAAAATCATCTGTGACTTTTCGGTCCCTGACACCGAATCGACCAATCGCAACTGCGCTGTTTATTTCCATATCAAAGATAACCAAAACGCCGGTCATAAATCGCTCCGTCAAAGCGACAAAGTATATTCGTTTGAACAACGAATCTCACGGAATCCGAGCGGTTTCGGTAGAGCAATAATGATAAGGAAAAGTGCGACACACAAAGGCAAAATGCCCGCCGACAGAGCGAGAAAAGCGCCGTGGCGTGATCGTTGACACGCGACGGACTCATAAATATTCATTCATCGTTTCTTACGTGTTCCCAGCGAGAAGTACGCGAACCCTGAACTCGCCGTAGTAAGATAGTAAAAAATAGTAGCAATAAAAACGGCAGTAAGGGAGGCTTCCCCCTTCCCCTCCCCCCAAACCTCCGTGGTTGGTTCGTTAATTTGTTATTTTCTGATTCGTCGTCACGTCGACGTACTTATCGCGAGTCGCCCGATAAAAATTAACATCTCTCGCCTTGGCCCTCGCTCTGTTCTCTGGTCGCCATTTCCAACTGCCGGTAAAACACGATTAAGCCGCGAGACGAGTAAAAGCTGCGAAAATGGAAAGGTTGCTATGAAAAGTGCCCGGCGTACGCGCGGGACATAAATATTCATTTAAAAGCTTTTCTCCCCGGCACGCCAACTTCCTCGCAATCGCCCTTCTTCCCTCTTTCCTCCCCTCTCCCCTCTTCTCTCTCATCCACTCTCTTTGCACCCTTCGGTTGTTGCTGTACCTATAGAGTGCAGCGAAAGTTTGCCGCGAGTGTAAAGTACATGCAGATACTGCGGCGTGAGGATATACATATATATTGTATAAATATATGTACAGTGCCAGGGTTGAATATAGTGAGAGGATGTGGAGTGAGCTCGGGTTCCGAATGAGAGTCTGAACTGAAGGGTCGGTGGTTATAGGTTTACGCTCGACGTATAGTAGGCAGAGACACGCGTTATATGTGATGAGATATATAGGTTCCCCGGTGGAAAATTTGTATCGTTACATTCGGTCCAAACCAGGTCTTGATCAGGCTTAGACAGGGGTGACACGACTCTGGCCAAGGCCTGATTGCACCGAGAGAAAAAGTTTCATTGGTTAATGAAATTTCATTAAAATTCCAAATCTATGAAACATTTCTTTGAAATTAATAAAATAATATACTGATAATATAATCTTTTCATTGAATTAATGAAAATGTCTCCTTGATTGTGGTGATTAATGAAATTTTTCTTTGACGTCAATGAAATGTCTCTTGGAAATTAAAAAAAAAAAGAAAAACATTTTATTAATTCAATGAAATTTCATTGAAATCCAAACCTATGAAACATTTCTTTGAAATTAATAAAATAATATACTGATAATATAATAATTCCATTGAATTAATGAAAACGTCTTCTTGATTCTGGTGATTAATGAAATGTTTCTTTGACGTCAATGAAATGTCTCTTAGAAATTCAAAGAAAACATTTCCTTGGAATCAATGAAGAAAATTCAATACACCTATTTTATTGTATCAATGCATTTTTTTTCTACCTAATCTTTTTCAGTTATTTTTCTACCAGGCTCACTGCACTTTTTTCGGACTCCGGAAACTTTACTGGTTGGCTGACTGACTGGTTGGTTATATATTGAGCCCCACCCCCAACCCTCGACCCCCTCACGACTCGCATATTATATATATGCACAGTTAGAAATCCGCGGCAGTCTCATTATTGACTCTGGTTGTGAAATTGCACTGTGTGAAATTCGTCTCCGGCGCTGAGGTTACCAGAATCGTCAGGATATAATCAACGCGCGACCTGCCAGGAGGGACGAGAGCCAGGAGAGACTCTATGAATTTCTCCGGGCGCGGTTATGTTTGTGCAAAGTCCTCGCGCCGTGTAGATCCGGTTCCAGGGTTGTCGCATAGTTGCGGGTACGCCTATTGCCGTATGTATATTATAGTATGGCGTAGTTATAACGTCTCAGTCTCAACGTTTGCCCGTAGCGATTCGTACGAGGCGAGAGACTCGTAGCCGGAAATTCGCTCGACATTTGCGGAGAGAGTAAACGTGATTAATATGGGGAAGCTATGTGGTCTGGATTTTTATTTTTGGGGATGAATGTCACTGAAATATTTTCAGAATTCTAGACATACATTTTTTAAGAATTTTATTTCAAGTTCTGACAATAAAAAAAATGGTAGAAGCGGTAAACATGATAAATATGGAAAAACTATGTGGTCTGCATTTGTATATTTGGAGCTGAATGTCAATGAAATATTATCAGAATTCTAGACAGAAATTTTTTAAGAATTTTTTTTTCAAGTTTGACAATAAAAAATCGTACATAAGAGTCTGCCAAGAAAAAGGGGAGACACGCGAGGCGTTCGATCCATAAGAAATTCCCCTAACAAGAGTCCAATGTATTATATATATCGAGGACCGAGAAATAGTGGGCGAACCCCCGATTTTATATTTCATCGCGTTACTCACTGGTTTCCGCCTACATTCGCGAAACTTTGAAAGCTCGATTTTTATCGATCGCATCAAAACTTCGCGTCTACGTTTCTATGAATAGAAAATGTTTTCCCTGCGCGGTTAGGCCGCCGTTGTGTATACGCCGGAACGTCCTCCGAGCGACCGGGAATAAATCTTTTCAGAGCATTTCATTCCCCACTCAATAACGCAGGCAGACCCTTCCGGCGCCTTCGCCGTACTTTGCATTCATACAAATTACCGTAGATACGCTTGTCACAATAGTCTTCTCCTCCACTCGGCGTATTTTAACTCGGGGTATGATAAACTACTTTGCATCGTATTACATTGCGTCGCAAATGCGTCACTTGAAGGGGCAGCTTCGCATTACCGTGAAATTTTTATACTAAACCGTCGAAACGATTCAACTCCTATCGCCACAGTCCACGTGGCATTTTATTATTCGCCGAGGAATTTCGACTCGAACCGCTCGTCTTTAATTAAGGGTTTAATGACGGAACATTATTATCTCCATTTTTGTAATCCGGATTACAAAAGCCTCTCACTTTGGATTCACTTTTGCATTTATAACATTTTATTCTCAGTGAAGTCTGTCACTATAATACATTAATAATATTCTGCAATTAATGTCAATTATTATTATTATCGTTCTTTTTAATCAGGCTAATTATCCAATAAGTCGATAATGAGAATAAATATTAATAAACCTTAATAAATTAAGGTAAGAAAATAATCATGACACTTGGAATGAGAAATTCTTGTATTCGGATTTCAGAATATTTCATTATTCTCTGGTCTGCTGTTTTACCTCTTTCTTCCCCTCCAACCTATTTCTCTAGAATCCTTCTTCATATCATTCCCTCGACCTGTGTACGATTCGCGAGCGGTGGTTCGTTTATTATCGATCATTTCAAACTTCTCGTTCCACTCGCTTATCTGTAGATACCTTCGCTGTACTCCACTGCCAGTGCAGTACTTACTATCATCGCGTATATAAACTAGGTGAAATAAATCTTGAGTGGAGTTGAGCTTGGGAGAAACGCAGCTTGGGAGGTGAAGCGGCCCAGGCGCGTCTCATGCTGATTCGGTCAAGGTCCGGGGAAAAGTACCAAGTTGCAGTGGAAATAGTGTGCCGCCGCCGCCGCTGCCGCGAGACTGATGGCTATCCTTGGTTCCCTTTTGGGATTTGCATCGAGCTCGGCTCCCGGGGCCAAGCTGGAGCTGTGATAGGATCAGCATGCCATGCCAGCTCTTCCAACCCTCTATATATGCGGGCCATTCCCTACAGCCTGACCCTTGACCCTTCAAATCCAGTCCGCAATTTTTTTTTGTATGATTGACATAACGAATGTATGGAAAAATTTGCCATTTCTGAGGGTTCGGCTTTAAAATTCTGTGAAAAATAGAGTTCCTTCGTCGTTCAGTTTTCTTTCAAACGAAAAAAGGAAATCCAAATTACCTTCATCCAAAAAAAATTAATCTCGATTTTAGTAGAGTGACGAAATTTTGAAAAAATGTGCGAAATTATTTCTAGCGTTTTGTACGTCGAATTTTATTTTTTGAGCGCGCGTTATTTTTCGTGGAATAATATATAACATATCGATAAACTGGCGAAAAAGAGCGTTTTGAGGATCAGGAAGTTTGTCTGAAAAGTAATCACGAAGTTTTTATTTTCGACGAAGAAAAAAAGGAAGAGCAAGAAGTGAGATTGAGAAAAGTGAGGAAAATAGTAGATCGAGTGATCTTTGTATTCTTATCGACGCGCACGTTTCATACGTACGAGTGAAGAAATTCAGTCATAATAGAAAGGGAAAAAATGCTGAAACGAGATGTGAGAAGAAGCAAAGGGAATCTACGAGGAATATTAAACTCCCATTTATTCGCCGTTGACTCAGCTCGAGAGCACGAACCGATAAGACTCGACTATATCTGCAGTGCTCTGTGTGTAGGCGCAGATATAGCAATGGGATATTTGCATAGAGTTTGCTATGGGCACGGTAAGGGAGTGTGGAGGACGACAGGCGAGAGGAGAAATCGATAGGGATGAATACAGTGTGATACGTCTCACCAGACGTCCATAAATAATGGTTGCACGTTTGTGTCTCTTTGTGAACGCATTAAAGACTCCCTAAAACAAAACGAGATAAGCAATGAGCAAAGAGACACTGAAAAGTTTCGATTGAGGTTTAAATAAACAAAATGAAAGCAAAATTGATAATTCAGGAGAATGAAGCTGACAAACCTTCATTTCCTAATTTTTTATATTCTCGAATAATCCCAGTTCAACATTTTTTTTTATTAAAAAAGAAGGTAATCAATGAGAAGGCAATGATAAGGAAGGTAAGGAGAAATTGTAATAGTCCAAATTTAGCTAAATTATTATAACTTCAAAAGTGGAAATTCAAATACAGATGGTACAGATGGGCTGCAGATGGTACATTAAGAAGAGTGTTCCTCTTTCCTGGGGTTTAAGTGACTCCACTTCTATAGCTTATAATGTCATGCAAGGGAAAATCCACCCTTAACGAGTTCCAGCAGTGTTCATCGGTGACACACTGTAAAGAAAGAGTATTCGGCTCGTACCCCAAATGTAAATTCAAGGCAAGTCTGCATGCAAATGACTGTGAGAATGAGCGAACGAAGACATGAGAGAGATAAAAAAAATAACTGTGTGTGAGTTGCGTTTGCTGATGGGGGTTTTGTCGTACGCCGGAAACGACCCTAGAAACAGTGATAACCCAAGGTTGTCCTACCCCACAAAATATATCGTCGTTCGTGCTCGTAAAGAAAAGCAAAAGGGACGGACACGTTTGTCTGGGCGACCGAGTTGACACGTTGGCCACTGATATCTTATCGTGTCGCTGGGTCTTTAAGCGAGTGTCGTCCGGAATATCATAGCTGAAAGCACCGTTATCATTTCGTCATCGCGCATCTTAGCAAAGCGACAGCCTATGAAAACAATTCTTTTTGCAGCACAAACTAAATGGTGCATAAACATTTTTTACAACACGAACTAAATGATGCATAAACATTTTTTACAACACGAACTAAATGATGCATAAACATTTTTTACAACACGAACTAAATGATGCATAAACATTTTTTACAACACGAACTAAATGATCCTTCTGCGACGATTGTTGCGGCTGAGTTGATATTTAGGGTCGTAAAGTCGACTATGTAACAGTGCGTCGTTGAGCCCTCGCGACTTGAACTTTCACGGCCTAGATCGAAGTCCTTGAGTGAAAAGGAGGAGGTGGGCGGTGGGGATTTAAAAGAAATTCCACGCGCCATGAATAGTAGAGTAGCTTTCATTCACGTCTCGGCCTTTCTTTTTTCCGCGGCTCCTTTGCTATTTGAGATTCCGCCCGGCGGAGGAAATTTTCACGCGTCCTTATACGTGCCAACCTTGGCCGAAACTATACTTATAAATTTCGTGAACGGAAAAGAAGTTATCTTATGAATAAAAGTACAGCAGTCGAGTACCTAAAACAGTACATTTATACTCTTACTTCTTATCTCATACATCATTATATCATTAAAAAAATTATAAAAAAAAGTCTAATTACTAATTATAATATTTTTTTGCAAAAAATGTGGATCGCTTCACGATTTTGCGTCCTTGCGCAGGGGCCATACTAATTTTCTCTGTATCGTTCCAATTGTAGTATAATTATATCATTAAAAAGATTATAAAAAAAGTCTAATTAATAATTATAATATTTTTTTCCAAAAAATGTGGAACGCTTCACGATTTTGCGTGTCATCCTTGCGCAGGGGCCATGCTAATCTTCTCTGTATCGTTCCAATTTTAGTATATGTACTGCCGAAGCAAGTACATATTTTACCCCGCCGAATCTTTCTTATATATGAATCGAGGGGCTGTCGGACCGCTTGCGAGAAACGTTTCATCCTCGTGGCCATCTCTCGGAGAAATTTTGAAGCTGACGTTTCAAGAGGTCGCCATAGGGGCAAAGTGGAGGGGGGTCTTTGGGCAGCGAACAGGGTTTACAGGAATGGAGAGGAGGGGGGTCTTTGGGCAGCGAACAGGGTTTACAGGAGTGGAGAGGGGAGGGGGGGTCTTTGGGCAGCGAATAGGAGAAGAGTGGGGAGGAAGGAAGGCGCGGGAAGGGTCTCCTCGGCTGATGACTAATGCTGTCAACCGCAGCATTGAGTTACACCACTGCGGGCACCGCCGCTACCTGACCACGCCGGATAGCCTGTGGTCTTGCAAATGTCGGACGCACCTCGAACGGAAATTCAATGTATAGGGCACCGGGCATCAGAACGCTGCTACATTCAGAGACGAAACTTCGGGTTGCAATCTTGATGTGCCATATAACTTGACACATTGAAAATAATAGAACGTAAGCTCTGGGGAAGGGCTGAGGAGAAGAAAGGCAATTCACGTCGAATAAATTGATGAGATGAAAGTGCCGACCCGGCACTCGGTGATTTATCGCACAATCAGCTTCTACGCGACCGCGGAAAATTTATTGGTTGGAATATATGTTTTTTCCTACTTACTGGGATTGCGATAGGGACACTGCTGGTATCGATGCTTAGAAGGTTGAGAATAGGGACAAAATGAAAAATTGGAATAGGGACAAAAAGTAAAATAGGGATATGAATAAAAAATGAAATTCATCGTTTTACTTAATACCGCAGATATAGTTGAAATGCGAATGTCAAGACCGAGTCACGTATCTCGTATCGCAAGGTAAATCAATTTTTTTCGTATTTGTTTTCCTGCAGATCCTGAGTAACAGGCCAATGAGTATAGCGCACGACAGCAGTGACCTGGAAACCGACTGGAGGGACAGCGAATTTATAACCGAATGCCTTTGTTGGCACAACGTCTACCGGCAACGACACAACGCGCCGCCTTTGACAATGTCACCGGAGGTAAAGCATAAAAAAGGCTTCACTGTATTTTAACTCTTTTTTTTTTCGTCGTTATTTTTATATAGTTTTTTTTTCACGGTAGATATTTTCTGGTATATTTTTCCGGCGTGGAATGTGCATTTTCTCACCTCTCGATAATCGGGAAATCACTTATACATCGCCTCCCACGCAAAGGGCACTCTGGTGAATCAAGTTCGAGAGATGTACCTCAATGAACCAAACATTTAATGATTCGTGGAGGTACATTATTGAAGTATCTCTTGAAAACGGATGCTCGAGTCTCGTTTCTTTTTGCAGATGATGAATTGCTTTCAGTCATATCAGAAGACTTAACAGAAAAAAAATAATTAAATTTCTCCTGTATATTATTTTTTATTTTTTTTTGGTAGAATAAACTGATAAGAAATAAAATAAAGAGAATAATCGTTGTAAATGCGTTGGTCGGAAATAATATTTTTTAGCCAGTTAGAAAAATTAGAACGATAACACAGTGATTAATTTTTTTTTAATTTTGTTGCTTTGTTGCTAATAAATATGTATATTTTTTTTATTGTTCCAAATAGTTGTGCGAATACGCTCAAACGTGGGCGAATCATCTGGCTCACACGAACACATTTTATTATCGCAACGATCGGGAGGTCGGACAAAACTTGTACTGTCGTCCGGGCGGCGCTGTGCCAGGTGACGTTACCGGTCAAGACGTCGCTGCTTACTGGTACTCGGCGGTCAGGCAGTACGACTTTCTCAAGGAGCCGGACGTTCTTCACGCGAACGTCAACGCAGGTTCGTTCCTCGCATTAATTTTTTTATCTAAATGAACTGTACCTTTCACTTTTTTTTTTCTTACAAAGTAGAACGATTTTTTAGCAAGTAACCGTTAAAATATATCGGCTAACACAAGATCGGCTCAATGGTCTAGGGGTATGATTCTCGCTTTGGGTGCGAGAGGTCCCGGGTTCAAATCCCGGTTGAGCCCGAAATTCTTTTATTTTCACATTTTTCGATTTTCATGACCTTCGGAATATTGCGATGACGATAACGAAAACCTTATCGCATTTGATTTACGCTAAGTCGGTGAAAATAATTTTCTTAACATTCGTTTAATGAAATTCAATAGACACGGACATTGAGAATCGCTGTTTTATTCTATGTTTACTTCGACGCTTTTCGATTAAAAAAATATTATTGATTTTTGTCGTAAAATTTCCAAAATTTTAGTACAAAAATAAAAATGTAGGAAAATTAGTTACAGAAATGCTAAGGTTTCTTTTTCAGGCAAATTGTCGCATAACTATTTTCAAAGCCCGAAGACAATTAGGCTTCGCAAAACGTTGGAAACAGTCATTTTAAATTCCTCGGAGATCCGGAAAGAATGATAATGCAAATAAACTCGCGGAAGAACCATTCAGACGTAGATGAATCTTTTGTCGTAAGATCGCCCGTCGCGAAAGAGGTCCTTGACCTTCCGCGTTGGGTTCACAGCGCACGGTCGGAATCAAAGCACTCGACGAGAGTGTCTCCTGGCCTTGACCCGATCGCTCTTTCTCTTTCTCTCTCTCTCTCTCTGCCTCTACATCGACGTCCCGTTTCCTCTTTATCCCATCGCTCCCGTGGGAATCGACGAACCTGCAGCAACAGCAGCAGTCCAATTATTTTTCCGCATACAGATCGAATGATTCCGCTTGCACTCGCATCGCTCGTGGTATCATCGCAGCAAGAATTGTAATATTGAGAGATTTCGCGGGAAACGCTATAAAATCGAGTCTGAACCTTGACCGGAAAGTAGGCCAACCGCACGAAGACGGTTTCGTTGCTCTCGCCGACGGTTATTGGAATCCGTCTGTTTCGCAAAAGCCATTAAAATTTAAATTATCACCGAGATTCCCTTTCATTGTCGTTGCTTCTTTGGTGATAAAGTTGATAGCCAATCGCGTAAGCCGCGAGAGTAAATAATAATAACAATCAACAATCATCGCGGATAAGATATTAGATTAAAAAAATTGCACAATTGCATCGTCGGTGCATCAACGTAACTCAGTCGGTAAAAATGCGTAAAACATCAAATAAATGCAAAATAATAATAAAAAAATATCAAACTCACATATTTTTTTACAGACGTCGCTTCAGTCGAAAATACTTATTTTGCCTTAAATCTCACAAATCTCAATGATCTATAAATCAAAAAACATATATTTCCCTATTTCAATCAGATAAAAAAATATCAAACTCACGAAACATTTTTTTACAGACGTCTCTTCTATCCAAAATACTTATTTTACCTTAAATCGCACAAATCTCAATGATCTATAAATAAAAAAAATTAAAAAATTAGTATATATTTCCGTTTTAATCAGATCTATGATCGCGAGTCTTATATCTTACGTCACGATCCAAGCGACGTAAGATTCGAAACGCTTATGTATAACATATATATAATAAGGAGAGGGAAGGAGGTAAAGGCGCGGAGAGAGGGAAAGCGAAGCGCAAAATCAGCAGTGTCTCGGTTCGTTATACGCAGACGACTAACATATAGCGAGCGAACGAGTGAGCTGCGAACCGAGAGAACCGCGCGAGAAACCCGCTCGGGGCTTTCATGCTCGCCTGATCCCGATGTCCCGTGTGCGCAGGTCACTTCACGCAGCTCATATGGGCGAGCAGCCGTGGCTTCGGCGTGGGCAAGGCGCGCAGCCGGAGCGGCAAGATCATCGTCGTCGCCAACTACCAACCGGTCGGCAACGTCTCCGGTCAGTTTCAGCGGAACGTCCTGCCGCCGCTGCCGGACTGCGGGAATCTGCCGCTTCCACCTCCGCCGCGCGTTCGACAGTACGAGGAGCCGCCGCTCTCCGACGCGTCGACCAGCAGCAACAGCTCCATCAGCACGCAATAATACAGAACAACGGCTAACTGCATATTCTGCCTCTGCACGCGATGGAGCGGACGTCGTTGACCCCCGATACGAAAAAAAAAAAACACATTCACACGTTGTACCTGTAGATTAAATCCCGCCGAAATCCTGTTGAATCTGACCGAACTGATAAGTCAGAGAAGAGGCGATAAGAAAAAAGGAAACAAAATTAAATCCCACCTGAATCCTGTCGTCGAATTTGTCTGAACTGATAAGTCAGAGAAGAGGCGATAAAAAATTGAAAAAAATTAAATCCCACCAGAATCCTTCTGTCGAATCTGTCTGAACTAAAAAGTCAGTGAACACGCGATTGAAAAAAGGAAAAAATTAAATCCCGCCTGAATCCTGTCGTCGAATCTGTCTGAACTGAAAAGTCAGAGACGTGATAAAAAAATTTAAAAAAATTGAATCCCACCTGAATCCTCTCTTCGAATCTGTCTGAACTGAAAAGTCAGTGAAGACGCAATTAAAAAAAGGAAAAAATTTAAATCCCACCCGAATCCTATCGTCGAATCTGCCTAAAATGAAAAGTCAGTGAAGATGCGATAAAAAAAAGGAAAAAATTAAATCCCACCCGAATCTTTCTGTCGAATCTGTCTGAACTAAAAAGTCAGTGAAGAGGTGATTAAAAAAAGGAAAAAATTAAATCCCACCCGAATCTTATCATCAAATCTGTCTAAAATGAAAAGTCAGTGAAGATGAGAACAAAATAAATAAAAATCCCTTCCTCTTGGATCCTCTTGGATCTATCAGGCGATTCGTGTTTTACTGATTGTGCGACGCGAATCGCCACCGAGCCAACGACGCCACGCGCTGCAGACACCGGAAGTGCAGTGTAGAACCGCTGATGGAGCGCTGTAATGTAACTGAACAGTGGGTGGAGCGAGATCGAGCTCGCTAAAAAATCGCCCACATTCCTCCGACAAAATACTAATGTATATTATGATACACGTTATTGATAACTCGAATCGCGACCGAAATGCAGAGAGCCACTCTGCAGAGTCACGAGACGTGATCTCGACGACGCAGGGCACGACGAAACGAATCTGAATCCGCCTTAACGCTCTCCGAGTGCCCTTCGCCGAGATCCACTGCGCATGCGCATTAGTGATATAATTATTAATTAATATTATTACTATTGATTTGATCGTCATAATTATTTGTCGAATTTGTTTCGAATTTCTGTTATCGCACGGAGAATAATTAATTTCCGTGGATTGTCGTTATTTTTTTTTATAATTTTTTTTTTTATAAAAACTAGAGCCCGTGCTTTAGTAGTAAATGTCGAGACGAATCGCTCGCCAAGTTGAATCTTGGAAAGTCGAGGGATTCATCCACGAATGAAAAAAAAAAAAAAAAAAACATACACTCGACAGGCGAGACTACAATCACGATACAACAAAAACGAAATAACACACGTCGAGGCGAGACGAGCTGCTCAGAAGTTTTATCGATATAGCCGTAACCTGTTATAGGATTAGTCGGTTAAGTATTGTACGTTAGGCTAACGCGAAGACGAAAGATTGGAGAGAAGTGCGAGAAGATTGGATGTTATCGCGTGTCCAAGTCATCGGGGAAATGGGACACCGCGACTGCGGCAATATGGTAATTTCAATGCTCGCGGGGATATGGATTACCTATAGCTACCTCGGAACGGTCTCCGCCGATACGTCGTCTAGAATTAACGTGCTGCTGTTGGAAGGAGCCTTCGCATCGACGATTCCACTGTACACGTCACGGATTTTTTTTAATTTAAAGAGAAATATCTTTGATTTTAATTACAATTATCTCTCATCCCCAAAATAAAAAAAAAAAAATCCCTAATTTTCACAAGTCGAGGGACCGGCAACGAAATTCAGAAGGATTGAAAATAGTCAATTTACTTCTGATAATCAAGGATAATTATTTGTAGTGGGGGTTGAATTTTTATTTTTTGTTTTTTGACAGAGATGAATTTTTATTTTTGATGATTTTAACGAATTGTACAATTGTGAAGTCTTGTAAGAGTTCTGCTTTTAATCCGGTCCACAAAATTTTAAGTTGGAATTTTCCGAGTGAAGACGTTAAATTTCCCCGAATTTGAACGACGATGCACACGGAAAATTACAGATGGGAAAATGCAAACCGTTTACAGTTGAATCAACATCCGAAGGCGCCTCGCTGTTGAGTGTAGAATTTCTCGGCGAGACACCTGACGCGTCGGCAAGTGTCGCGCGATGGATGAGCGCCTGCTTGCCGAAGCGTTACAGTGTCCCCGGGATAGTTTAACTTAAGTTAAACATGCGGTGCCTATAATTCGTAAGAGTTTGTATAACTATTTGCTAAGCGTAGTGTGCCAGGGTCTGTTTTCATAGAACGAGATACGACGTAAGTAAGATGCATTGTTGCGCAGAGGCTTAAATATACATATACCTTTGTTTTTTTTTATTGTTGTCGTCGTTTTGATTTTTGAATTTGAAGCTGAGTGACAAGCGAAAGAAACCGATAGTAATTCCAGTTGGTTATAGAATTATTATCATTAACACGATAAACTGTTAACGTAAATTATATTATTAATGAAATAACTATAAGCTCGATGTGGCCTATGCATATTAATGCGGTTAGTTGATAATTTAAGCGAATGTTACACGTGCGCACCGTGCGAATCTTTAACGAAAGTGAATTAGAACACCAAGCAAAAAAAGAAAAAAATATAAAAAGGGTTACTTATCGGGCGTGCAATCAAATCTTCAGACGCCCAACGGATGCGACAACTGCATCGATCCCTCTGCCAAATATCATCAAAATCGCGTTTCATAGGCATCCGCCGTGGGCAGAAATTGTTGTCAGTTAAAGTAAAATGATTTTGAATTAATTTTTCGAAGAACCGAATTATTTGGATAATTTTGCTTTTGGGGTAGAATTATCCACAATTCGCAAAGTGATCATCTGAGAACGATGGATTTAATTGTCTGACCGCAAAATTGATTGACATTTTTTATTAAATTACAAATCGTTGACAATTTAATTCGAGTTATTCAAATATCTGTTCATCCTCATTCGCGGTAGTTACGGACACAAATATTAAGCGTAATTACGCGCACATGCTCGCAGCAATTATACACAGAGAGCCGACAGAGAATATTGTTCGTTGGGTAGCTGTTAGTCAGGTAGCGAGATATTTTATAACGTTGTTTTTGAAGAAATATGTGATAAGGCGATAAGGTTTACAAAAAAAAACAGGATACATAATAATGCTTGTATCGCAGCAGCAAAGGTTGACGTTTCGCGTGTCAAAAGCTCGGACAGATCAAACTCGCGAGAATAATTATTGTTAATTTACGCGCGAAACGAATTCTCGAAATTTTATCACCGTTGAATATTTGCACGCGTTTTGTTAGCCGCGTGACGCGTTATTCGTTGTCACTGATTTATTGCAATTTTCTTGATGACCTTAAAATCAAATTGTATTCGAGTTTATAGAGAAGATAGTTTTACGATGGCTTTACACATTTTTATCAACACTATTGTTGCTTAGGTAATTTACGTTCGAAGCTCGATGCTATTATTATCCCTTATTATCTCTGGTATCAGAAAAAAAAATGTCCGGGAGAAAAATGGTCCAAGATGAAGACTTTTTTTCTCCTGGCATTTTTTTCCTGGATTCATCTTTCTTCTTCTCAGTCTCTCTTTTTAGATCTTATTGCCCCAGTGCAATAAAATCAAAATCTCAATCTAAATCTCTTTTACGCTGCAATGACACAATATCTCTGTACTCGTCGCTTCGCGTCTGTAAAATCAATCTTTCACCGTTAGAACAATCGCCGGATAATCGACGTTTCCGTAGAAAATAGGAGATAGCGCGCCGAAATAGTGGTAATTATAGAATCTCCTCGCCCGATATCGGAGAATTTCGGGCGGCAAGCGTAGAAGCTACACAAGTAATCATTATTTATTTAGACGAAAGACACGTGTGATATACCGTAGACTAGAATTTTAGCGTGTAAGGCGGAACGAACCGATGATGGTTCTCGCGATCTTTTTTCTAAGCTGCATCCACTGTAATGTCCTTTGGACACAATCGCTTTGTCTTGTGTAGACAACTGAGCTAAAGGCTAAATTTTGTTAGCAGTGTGAAAACTATGTCCATGTCGAGACGGTTGAATCGCAATCAACTGCTCTCATCTCTCATCTTATCAACTTATCATTCGTATATATTAATGCATTTATTATGCAAAAATCGAACTGTCATTCAATCATCGTTTTTAGGGATAGGGATTTCTTTTTTGCTAAATCTTGGCTCCAAAACGGCCTTAAATTATTTTTTTAAAATTCAAACCTGATGAAGACGTCGTTTCACGATCAGCGCCTAAATTGTAAATCAGTCTGGAAAAAAAAAAAAAAATTAAAAAATCTTTGATTCGAGCTGCAGCTTCGGAAGCGAAGATCCGACCTCATTTTCGACAAATTGCACTTTCGACTCTTCAACGCAGGTCAAAGGTCGTCAGAAGTGGCCAGGATAAACGATTTGCAATTGTGTTTACGGTTCGTCTCTTTGCCTACGATTCTCCCATTTGGTGCAGCAGTAAAACCGCTCGATGCTTCGGATGGAAATCTAGCATTATTGCGTCGACTCGCGTGGCCGTTTGATTAATTGTGTTGGCAGTGCGCAAGCGGCTCCCGTTTGACAAGGGGACTGCCTGATAAATTAGTCTAATTAACGCGACCGACAGGAATTCGACGATATTCTCGAAGCAAAAGCCTCGCGAGGACACAATGGCCGCGTGGCGCTCAAAGTTCCCCGGGTCCTCGAGGACCATTGATCGTTCAGCCCTGACTAGAATCGCGCACTCACAAATAATTGGGACGCTCGAGAGGCTCGCAATAACGACTCATCGTCTCCTCTTGGATGCTCATTAAATTACCTTCAGCTCTCGCGAGGCTCGTTTTCGCTTCTCTCAGACGTCTTTTATCCGCCTCAGCGCGCCGCACGACGAGTCAGCATATATAAACACTGCGCTTTGCGTTGCCTTTGCCTGAAAAACCAGCCACAAAGAATAATACAGAGCTGAATTGTTCTTTGAATGGCATTTGTACCTTTTGCAGTCAGCAACCATTGAAAAAACTGGACTTAAAAAATGCTTGGAAAATTTCCCAAAAATACCAACGAAAATTGTGACATTGAGAATGGTCTCCAAGGTCATTGACGTTTTAATCTGATCCCAGTATTTTTTATAATTTTTATAAAAAAAACACGATGACAAATTATTGAGCTGAGGGCAAAAACGTACGAAAATTATGAAATAAATTCCATCGTTTATTTAACTTGATGAAATTTGGAAGAGATGATTAATTTTCAAGTCCAAGAATCTCTCGAATCGAGTTTGCCGCAAAAGAAATAAGAGTAGAAAGCGTGGCGGAGACGAACTTTTGCAAACTGAGTTGCGAAAATAATTTCCGCATTATTTGGACGCCGCTGAATAACGACGCCGCTGGTCACTGAGAATATTCAATCGCATCGGCGCCGGAGTCGGAAGTGCAACAAACAACAAAGTTTCGAGCCAAGTTCCGGGACAGGCGAACGGCGGACGGCGAACGGCGGCGGGGGGGGGGGGGCAGCGCGGGGGGGAGACGTGACACCTGCAATGCGCCAACCTTAATCTCCTCGCCCCTCTCGCCCGTTTCATTTTGCCTCTCTTATTTCGAAATGCCGGCGAGTAAACACGAAAATGCAAAGTATTCCCTGTTGTCGACCCAACTCGC
Organism: Itoplectis maculator; assembly: GCA_964034905.1. Taxonomy (NCBI): domain Eukaryota; kingdom Metazoa; phylum Arthropoda; class Insecta; order Hymenoptera; family Ichneumonidae; genus Itoplectis; species Itoplectis maculator. Next base: position 1,525,730 of record OZ035861.1, read on the forward strand.
AGCTCGAATCAACAGGATCATTCGATTTTGTATCTATATAGTACAAGTATATATACACTGGGAAAAAAATACTTGAAATTTAATGTACATGTACTGAAATTTTTAATTCATAAACTGTTATAAATTTACTATACAAATGACAGGTCAAATTTATTTTTGGTACTGTAATTTTTATAATTTGTTTTAATAGAACTAAAAGTAAAATAAATAAATAAAATAAAAGTATTAGATTAAAGTAAAGAATAAAAGTATTTTAATTTTTAAAATTTACTCTAATTTCATTGCAATGGTACCTTAATTTAATATCAAGATTGTACATTAAATTTCATTGACTAGTTTATGGATAAACACTTCCAGTCTTTTCTGACAGTGATAATATATACGATGCAATACACTGAAAAAAAAAAAAAAAAAAAAATCTGTGAACCTATCAAAGCTTTGTCGATTGGACAAAATATTTGACACAGCAAATCGAGATTTTTTTAATTCCATCATCTGTTGCTTCCATCAATTAAATATTTCTTTCGATTAAATTTTGTTGGATCTAAGGATATATTTTTTTTTTATTTATTTTACAGTAGAAATGTTGTAAATTCAAATTTTGGTGATAGTGTTGATAGTGAGTTTCACTACAATAGCGGATCACCGAGTAGTTGTTCGTCGCTGATATCATTACCCATAAACTTGTCTTTAAACAATAAGCCTCCTCGTCTACGTGTTTATAGCGAGCTCCAGCTAACGGCTAACAGCCTCCGAGATAGAGTAATTACTATGATAGACGCACCTGCTCCCACGTTGATACTCCGTCATCAAACCCGATAGCCACGTAGTGTGTGCCACACACACACATACAAATTGCCACATATTGCTACAAGCTGCATACATCGCACCGCCGGACTCAGAGCCCAAAGCTCGGGACGAACTAATGCCAAATTGTGTAGCGCATATAATAGGTATAAATACGAAAAAAAGAAAACATATCCGACATTTTTCTATTTCGCTATCGTATAAGTGTGTGTCGACGTAAAAACCTAGTCTACGCCATTTTTTCTATCGTGTACGGTGAATTACAGGGTGAATAGAAATTTTGGCATTCCATTCTCGCTGGGTAATGTAAAAAAGTGAAATTATAACGATCGAATAATTGGCAAATCTGTAAAAGTGAAAAATAAGTGTGAAATTTGTGTGTCTCCAGAAAATTTCACGTAAATCCGGAAATTGGATCAGTTTCTGGCCGGGAGAACTGGACGCTGGTCAGGAACTGGCAGGGAACTGACCGGGCACGAAAAAATTATCAGAGTAACGACAAATTAATTGCTGATAATTTTTTTCGCTGTCCCAGCGAAACATTTTAAGTCAACGATATTTTTCTCTGCGGATGAAATTGTTTCGTTGCAGAGATTAAATTCGTAGAGATTTGGCTATCGCAGCGAAACATTTTAAGTCAGCGATATTTTTCTCTGCGGATGAAATTTTTTCGTTGCAGAGATAAATTCGTATAGAGATTTGGTTAACGACGACGACTCAGCGTCACTGTAATGCGAGACTCTCGCGTAATTCACTCTGTGGCGCTAAATGCGCGACCGCCCGCGCGATTTAATGATAGCTGACGATCTTAACGAGTGAGCACAATCATCCCGGTACCTTGACCCTCGGTAAGCGTATTAATTAAAGTGTCTGTATTAACGACGACGCGGTCCCTTGCGAATAATTGTAATTGAGCTACGATAGGTATATACGTATACTGAACTGTACTTTACTATACTATGTACTATATATACTACACTAAACTGTACTCTGGCCGAGCGTGTAAGCGGCTCTTTCGCCGCCGAAATGCTTGATTCGCTTCGTAAACACGATAAAACGACGAGTTTATAAGAGCTTCTTTTTCGATTTAAACGAGGAAACGATTTAACGATCGCGACGAAGAACAAAAAAAAAATTAGTGCAACGGGCTGTGATTATTACGTTAGCGACGCGCGCGCGCCACGCACACGCGTATTTTCCTGCACCGCCATTATCGGTGCAAATAAATACGCTTATAAACGCCGCAAAATCAGATTGACGATTAATCCCGAGATCGACGGTTATTCTATCGGTCGTGAAAAAAAAAAAGAAAAAAAAAATGAAAAATAATGAGTAAAACGTTAAAACCGTGTTCATCGTAGGCTATTTTATGTGAGGCGACGATGTCGCAATTACTGAGGGATGCAGAATCGAAGTAGTAATAAGGCGCGAATGATTGTGTACGTTTTTCCATATTTCTTTTTATTAATTTTTCGGAGCTACCTGAACGGTGACCGAATGTTCAATTCCGTTGCATCAGTATAAGCGATTCGAACGAGTATCGATAGGATGATTTATTCGTGCAGCCCTGTGAAGAAAAAAAAAAAAAAAAAAAAAAAACTCCCGTTGGTGGACTCGAACCTTCGCCGTAATAAGCGTTGCACGATTGACGAAGGGAACGCCGCCCGTAACTGACCTACGATCGTAGCACGCGACTATAGACGTTCGATGTTTGCAATTGTTGAAACCAAAAAGTGTTATCGTTTTTTCGAGATTTTATGCGACAGTTGAGAGGGAATTGTGAACGGCTACGATTGCAGTGCAAGTGTCTTCCTCAAGAGCGTATCTTGCATATATACATAACATATAACAATAAGTTCCTACGAGAAAAAAAGAAGACGAAGATGGAAGCGCAGCTGCGAATTAATTAAGCTCACGACGATCAGATTTCCTCGGTTCATTGTTACCACTTTGTTTAGGCTGTAAACTGAAGGCCCGAATATAATCGCGTCTGGATTACGATTGGTCCTCGAAGCGAGAAACATTGTTGGACTGGTCGAAGCTGTAAGATAATATTATTAATTATCGTTTGTAAACATTTGTAATTAGTTGTTTGCTTTGTCACCTGTTTTATATGCGACGCCAAAAATAGGATCATGTGTACTACTTTTATTGACACGGCATCGGCTGAATAAATCATTGTTATCGACTTTGGAAAAATCATCCTTTGAACCATTCAGTGTTTTCGGTACGGCGAAACCTTTGTTCTATCCTCCTCCGTCTTCTGCGGCTCTGGCTGCGAGACTGCTACGTGTTGTGCCACTTCGCTGTGCGGGTATTGTTATCATTATTCGCCGCACGAAATGCCCGGGACACTGGGAAAACAAGGACAGCGACGAGAATCCCACGATCCGATATCGCTATTGTTCCGGGACGCAGCGGTTGTAAGTAGCTGCTAATCAATTAGCTCTGTGTGCGTCGACCTATATCGCTCGATGGATCATAATGACCTTTTTTCTTCTCCAGTCGATTTTTCTCCAAACAATTTATGGAAGACTGTTTGCCTTTTTTTTACTATTCTTTAGTTGAAATTACTAAAATGTATTTGATTGTGAAAATCAAAATAAAAATGCAAATATGGAATTATAAAAATGCCTTTAGAAGGATGTGTATTAATTTTTCTTTCTTGAGGGCGATAAAAAAAATTAGTAAATTGTGCGGTTCAAATTGGTGGCAAAGTGGCACATTTTTTTCGCCCTCGCTTTAGGGTTGAGAAGGTTCGCCCCTGGGAAACCAGCATCGCCATCGAGTGCAATCACCGTCTCCGGGGACTCGATTTTGTGCACCCAACTCTTATCTACAGAATTCTGACTTACCGACATCGAATGGCGGGGAAAAAAATAGGTGGTAGCAGCAATTCGAAGCTCAGAGATGGCGCTGCGGTCCATTTCCGTAATATTTAGACACACGTGCAAAAATAACTCCAATCGGAAAACCGTCAAATGCGTTGACGTATTTTTTCGTTACGACAATTTGTGCAAATACCGATTGTTTTTCCTGATCGAGGATTAAGCTATTACACAAGTGAAGATGGTGCGAAAACGCCGAGGTGAGAAATATTTACAGTCTATTTGCATTCCCAGCTCATTGAACAATAAAAATTACTAGCGCAATTCATAACCTCAAAATTCGATGTGGTCTGTTTTGCAGTATTTACAGAGAGTAAGGAGGAAAGGATGGTGATGACAATAGGCGAAATAATTCAGGAACTGTTGCTCGCGCACGAACAGCGCCGTGACGTCGATCTCAATAAACTCAAGACGAGAATCTCTTCGAAGTATGGACTGGACTCGTCGCCCAGACTGGTTGATATAATAGCGTCGGTTCCGGCGGATGCGAAGAATATACTCTTGCCAAAATTGAAGGCGAAGCCAATAAGAACGGCCAGCGGTGTAAGTTTTCCGTCTCGATGCGACTCAAAGTTTTTTGCGACTTTGCCGATCAAAGTACTCAGGCATAATCAAACCTATTTTGCAGATAGCAGTTGTGGCTGTGATGTGCAAACCACACAGATGTCCCCACATAAATATGACCGGAAACATCTGTGTATATTGTCCGGGAGGACCAGACTCGGATTTTGAATACTCAACGCAATCTTACACAGGATACGAACCTACTTCTATGAGAGCGATTAGGGCGAGATACAATCCGTTCCTTCAAACCAGACATCGAGTGGAGCAGGTAACGAATCAAATCGGACAATGAAAAATACAATGAATAACATGACAAAAAATAATACTTAACATTGATGCACAAATTAATTAATTGATGATTGATAGCTGAAGCAGTTGGGTCACAGCGTCGACAAAGTCGAGTTCATCGTAATGGGCGGTACTTTTATGTCTCTTCCGGAAGATTATCGCGACTTCTTCATCAGAAATTTGCACGACGCTTTGTCGGGCCACGTGAGCAACAACGTCGACGAGGCGGTCAAGTATTCGGAGCGCAGCCGAACCAAATGCATCGGAATAACCATAGAAACGCGTCCGGATTATTGTCTGAAGAAGCATCTTTCAGACATGCTTCGCTATGGGTGAGCCCTGTTTTCTCGCCAATTTTCTATCGTTCCCAAATCGTCGACTTCGTTAGGTAAACCTTTTTTTCTCGTCAGATGCACGAGACTTGAAATTGGCGTGCAATCGGTTTACGAAGACGTCGCTCGGGACACTAACAGAGGTCACACGGTTCACGCGGTCTGCGAGAGTTTTCAGTTCTCCAAAGACGCCGGTTTCAAAGTCATAGCTCACATGATGCCTGATCTGCCGAACGTCGACATTGAACGGGACATCGAACAATTTGTCGTAAGCTACATCGCCATTATAATTTATTTCAATTTATGACTTTCCAATGGAGCAAATAATTTTTATTATTTCGCAGGAATTTTTCGAGAACCCGGCTTTCAGAGCCGACGGACTGAAGATCTATCCTACTCTCGTTATTCGCGGTACCGGTCTTTACGAATTGTGGAAAACCGGAAGATACAAGAGTTATCCGCCGAGTACACTGGTCGATCTGATAGCGAGAATTCTGGCTCTTATTCCACCTTGGACTAGGGTTTATCGTGTGCAGAGAGACATACCGATGCCTCTTGTCAGGTAATGTGACTTATAGCTTGGCTTGGAACTTTTTGTCTTCTAATTTTTTATTTGGTTTCTAATTTTTCATTTGGTTTCTAATTTTTTATTTGGTTTCTAATTTTTTATTTGTTTTCTAACTTATTTCTCACAGCTCTGGTGTAGAACACGGAAATCTACGTGAATTGGCCCTAGCTCGGATGAAGGATTTCGGTACGGATTGCCGAGACGTGAGAACTCGCGAGGTCGGTATCCAGGAAATCCACAACAAGGTTCAGCCTTACGAAGTCGAGCTCATCCGCAGAGACTACACCGCCAACAACGGCTGGGAAACTTTCCTCTCGTACGAGGATCCTACTCAGGACATCCTCGTCGGACTGTTGAGACTTCGAAAATGTTCCGACGAGACATTCAGGTGACGTATTGGTTGCTCGCTCGAATTTTAACATCCAAAGAACAAACACGTGAAATTCCGCAATTACATTATACTATTTTATTAAATTCCGCAATTATTATTATTATTAGATCCGAGTTGAAGGGAAACTGTTCGATAGTACGAGAGCTGCACGTTTACGGTAGCGTAGTTCCCGTAAACGCTCGAGACCCGACAAAGTTTCAGCACCAAGGCTTCGGAATGCTGCTGATGGAAGAAGCCGAGCGAATAGCCCGCGAGGAGCACGGTTCGACTAAAATCGCAGTGATCTCAGGCGTGGGAACGCGAAATTACTACAGAAAGATTGGCTACGAACTGGACGGTCCCTACATGTCGAAAATGCTCGTCGACGAGAGGAGGATGTGAACATGAACGTGACGTATAGAATAAATTGTGTATAAGTTGTACCACCTCGTTTTCCATAAATTATTTTATTTACAAGAATTCGATAATTCAAATATTTTTACGAAAAGTGAGATTGTTGCTCTTGTTTATATTATGGCTTGGCCGCCGCCGAACGCGAGATAAACGGCGCAGCCGAGTACGTCGATGGCGGCGATGTAGATGAACACGACAGGCCAGCTGTGTGTCACGTGCAAAATGTAGCCGGCGAAGTAAACTCCCAAAAAGCCTGAAAAAACATCAAACAGAATTAAAAAAAAATCGCTTTCGCGAATCGAGATAACGGAGAGAAAAAAAATACAAACCAGGCACAGCTCCGACGCTGTTCATCATTCCGAAGACGCTGCCGGAATGTCGAGGCGCGAGATCTGAGGGATTGACTGCTACTGCATTGCTGTGGAATCCGGAGCCCCCGATTATGAGGGTTAGACACAAGATAGCGCCTTGGAATGTTTGCACCTGAGCTGCAATTTCGGTAATAAAATGCTGCTGTTAATCGGAGTCGGATTTTTGGATGTCTGCTGTCGTCGTTTCACTCACCTAATAAAAGAAGATTCACTATTCCGGAGACGAAGCAGACGCTCTGAATAATCTTCCGCGTCGATGTGACTGAGTAACCGGAACTGATGAGCCTTTCGGATATCGCTTTGCCGAGATAAGTGCAAGGCAACATGGACAACCATGGAACCATGTTCACCACCCAACCCTTCGCAACGATTGGAAAACGATTGAAGATTAATATTAGCATCGATTTGATTGGAGCGATTGGAAAACGATTAAAGATTTATATTAGCATCGATGCGATCGGTGCGATTGGAAAATGATAAAAGATTTATATTGGCATCGATTCGATCGGTGCGATTGGAAAACGATTAAAGATTTATATTAGCATCGATTCGATCGAAGGGATCAACGCAATCTACGTAAAATTTCCGGATCTACGGTACCTTGACATCAGGAAACGTGTCGTGAAAATACGTCGGCATCCACGAGAGCAGAACGAAGAAACAATTATTCTGACACGCGTGAGCGATCACACAGGCCCTGAAAAATTTAATCCATCGATTAAATTGTGAAATCAGATCTGCTTCGATTACCAATACTTAAATCAGCGAAAAATAATATACCAGAACGACGGCGCGGACCAAAGTTGTCGCCAAGGCAAACTATGCTCGGCGCTCGTTTTTCTCGTGCTCCTTCCGCCCTTGATAGTCTGGCCATGATAATAAAGTATCGCCGCCCACACGAGACTCACTCCGCCTGCAAGAAATAACAATATCATCAAAACTCGAATTCCACAACGCAAAATGTTCGCGTGCCTCTCAACAATTACGCGAACGATCCGAGACGCGCATCGGCAATGCATTCGAGGTCGCGTTATCAGCCAACCTAATAGCTCGAAGACGATAGACCAGCCATAAGTTTCCAGCAGATAAGAGCCCAGGGATCCGGTCAGAAGTGTCCCCAGAGCCGAACCGGATATCAACAGGCTGAAGAAAGACGCTCTCTCGGATTCCTGGAGTCTCTGACTCGTCAAACTGATCATACTCGGAAAATGCATTCCTGAAAAAAATTTAAAATCAGCGGGAAACGATTTAAAATTTAAAAAATGGCTTACGCAAAGGGGACGGATATTTTACAAGGGGGGAATACCTTGGAAAGCGCCGTTGACTGCTCTTACCGTCGCGACAATAGGCACCGAGTAATCAACGTCCGTAAAAACGTTTATTATCTCCGGAAGCGCGAGAGTCGTTATCGCCCAACCGAGTGCGGCGAGCCACATTATTTTTTGTCCGCCAATCCGATCGCTCGCGTAACCGCTCGCGACCTGGGTCAACGTGTAGCCCCAGAAGAAGCTGGACAGTATGACACCGGAGTCCGTTTTGGTCCACGATTTTTCCCGGCTTATAACCGGCATCGAAAGCGGCACCGACGATCTCGTCGCGTAAACCATACAAGTGCCGAATATCAGTGAGACGAACCATCGTCGTCGCTCGTGTCGGCTCCAAAAATTATGTTTGCTCTCGTCCGGCAGAAGCGTCATCGTCGCTTCGACGGAATCCACTGTCATGACACCGAAGATTCCGAGAATTATGAATGAAAATTGTCAGCTCGAACATTCGCGAGGATGTTTTGATTATTATCGGGATTTCGACTGTCGTCGTCGCGATGCTTGGTAACGACGGCGGTGACAGTTCGGTTGTTGCGATGGTTGTAGACAAACAGCTGCTAGACGCGAGCTGCGGGACTACCACGTCGCCGTGGCGCGAATGGGCGACTGTCAGTGGCGATCAGCTGCTGCTGCTGCTGCCACAGCTCTACTGTCGCATCTCGCGGGAGAGACGACGCACGGGTGACTCGGGTTTGGCTAGGTGGACGCGCGGAACCAACACACAGCTGGGACACAGATCGATTGGCGGGGATACATAGCGCTGCTGGAGTCTCCAGCGACAACATTGCGTACGTGTCAGTATCAAACCTGCTTAGCAATTACGATTAAAAGCTATAGAAACGGATCAAATGGACAAAATTACGATTAAAAAATAATCGTTTAGGATTCAATTGTATTTTTGGCCGTTTCATTGGTTCTAATCGGATCGTTTAACTATAGTTCCCTATAGGGAACTCTTTTTAGGAGACTGCGGAGGTGGCTATTAATTCCATCCGACGTTTAATGTGTTAATTGAATATTCCAGATTATTATAAATACACCTGTTAAATTGGAGCAGCTAAAGTTCCTTTTGGGGATTAACACTAATTTTTTTTAATGTCCATTTGGAGACCAGATTTTTTTGTCAATTCTGTGTTAATTGAATATTCCAGGTTATTATAAATACACCTGTTTAATTAAAGCAGCTAAAGTTCCTTTTGGGGATTAACACTCATTTTTTTTTATTGTCTATTTGGAGTTTGGAGAGATTTTGAGAAAAATGAGATTCAAATTTCCCGCGCTAAACGCGTCCCGGGTAAACAGTCTGGAAAGCGGGAGTTATGCGCATGCGCAGCTGCGCGCGGACAGTGGTTGTCAATCGACGTTATTCTGCGGCGCTTCGTCCGCCAATTTTATCGCAGCGCAAAGCATGCAACGCGCTGCGCGCCTGTGTACGGCTCGTGTTACGTGCGTTTTCGTGCGCTCGTGTACTCCACTCTCGTGTATAATGTAGTATTTATCGACCGAGACTACGTGCACCGGTTTCGCGTGCAGCATCGCCCCGAGCTCGCCGAAGTCATCTCCGAACACTGTAATTATGACACAAATGCCCAATTATTTAAGTCAATTTGCTTGGAATATTCTCACCGCGGTGTCCACCGATCGATCGACCCCGCGTCGTCGAATCTCATTGCGATTTAACGCTCCGCACATCGTTAAACGTCAGTTGCGGATTATGTTCGACGGAAAGGATTCGCTCGCCGATTGTTTATTCGCGCGAAAATTCAATTTTTTTGTTCGGGTATTATCGGTAATTATAACGAAAGTCGGATCTGAAGCGTCTCGAAGAGAAACACCTGTAAATTATGGAATGGCACATAAGTAAAAATTGAACTTGGTATAAAATATCTCTTAGCGAGTATAGAAAAATTAATCATTTCTGTGAGATTTTTTTTCTAAGGCAGCGCATCGCTCCTTCTTTTTTTTATTTTCGACTCGTAGGGTTTTGGTTGCGCCGATATACAAAATTGCGACTGGCGCAGCTTCATTCCTTTTGCGTAATCAATCTGTTTACTCAGTAAAGTACAATATTTTTATGTCGTATTTATCTTCAAAATTTGAACCTAAAAATTTATACTTTTTTGTAGAATTTATATTTATGGAGTAATTTTTATTTATTCCTTCGTGCTTTGTATACTTTTTGGAATAGGTCCGTACAAAAAGTAACGTCAATCTATCAGTGAAATTGACTTCGACTCGTCGGCAAGTGATCAATGAAAAATGAATATTTACCTGTTGAATCAGATAATATTAGCAAAATTTATTACTGTGAATGTTTCTTTATTTAAAAATCGTAAGTGCTTATTTTTATACACCCAATACAATTTTATTTCTCACTTTACCCCAAACCTCAATTGCGAAAACAAAAAAAATCAGTTCCGCTCACATTTCAGGATCCCCGAAACCCACTTCATCAAGAAATGGAAAAAACCGAGGACGAAAAGGACGACAAGGAGGAGGATTTCCACGCAGGTCCATCAAGCCACGACGAAATCGAGCCGGGCCTCTTCCTCGGCAATCTCACCGCCGCGACGGACGTCGATTGGCTGCGCGAGGCAAAAATCACTCACATACTCACCGTGGATTCCTGTCCACTCCCGCGAAAAATCCAACTGCTCCCAGAGATGACGTTCAAATACATCCAAATAACGGACATGCCGCGAGAAGATTTCCTCACTTACTTCGAGGATTCCTACCAGTTCATCGACTACGCTCTCGCCGGTGGAGGAAAAGTCCTCGTTCACTGCTACTTCGGCGTTTCGAGATCGGCTACTTTGGTCATCGCGTACATAATGAAGAAACGCGAGCTAAGTTGCTCCGCTGCGTTCGACTTCGTCAAATCAAAACGTCGCTTCGTCGGTCCAAACGCCGGCTTCATGGCTCAGCTAAAATTATACGAGGACATGGGTTGGAGCATCGACAATACAAATGTCCAATTCAAAATGTACAGACTCCAAATAGCCGCGGATATGGTCCGAAAAGCTCGGATCCTTCCCGGCAGTTGCATCGACCTCGTAAAACCCGATCCGGCGCTGACGACCGTCAGACCCGAGCCGACGGTTTATCGTTGCAAAAAATGCCGACGAATAGTCGCGAGCATGAGCAACGTTTTGCCGCACACGCCGCACGAGAGGCAAATCTGGCGACACGTGAGCACCAAAAGACGCGACAAGTCGCCGAAGCAGCTGAAGACATTGATGACTACCGCTGCGACTGCTGGACCGGCAGAAAAACCGATCCCGAAGCAGGAAAACGCTGCTAATGCTACTCCTGCTGCTGCAGAATTTTGCACTAAGACGTATTTCATCGAGCCGCTCGCCTGGATGCCCGACATTATTCACAATGTCGAAGGAAAGCTCAACTGTCCTAAATGCGACGCGAAGCTTGGGTCCTTTAGTTGGATTTCCGGTTGTCAGTGTCCCTGCGGCACGAAAATCGCTCCAGCTTTTTATCTCGTTCCCTCGAAGGTCGATTGGAGCAACGCAGTGCAAAACGTCCTCGTGACTATTTAACGATAGCGAGGTCATTAATCCCGCGCGAAAAATGCCGCTTACGACGCTAATTTCCCGAATTAAATAAAATCGGCGAGGAGAGTAATTCACAACCAGCCATTAATGGACCATTAAAACATAAGACTACAAAAGTGAGAATACATTCTAATCGCGTGCCAATTGTCGTTACTGATTTTTAATATTTCGTACTCGAAGAAAAAAAGAAACTGAGATTAAAAATCAACAAGATAAGTAAAAGAATAAGAAATGTTTAGCTGCTTGGCGCGCTTCCATTTTTCCCTCCGGACAATGTAATCTTGTCTTCGTTGAAAAAAAATAACCCGTTTACGAACAAGTATTTATATTTATACACTCGCAACTTATATATTAATATTATATTACATATCTATATGTATACATGTATTATCGACATTTATTTCCCGCGACGAAAAAAAAAATCTTACATTATTGTATCTTCGAGTCACGCACTGTTAACTATTTCAAGTTATATATATATATCTTAGTACCTGAAAATTCTTGTCTTAATGCTATACACGTTCGTTGTTCATTGAAAAAAAAAAGTCGTTTCATTCAACGTAGATGATTGTAGATAATTCGAAAGTTACCCTGCGTTCGATCCTTATACGAATATTAATAATGAAAATTATGGTACAGCTATGACGAATCTTTGGCTGATTAAAAAGGTTGTTATCGAGAGGTCACATGCTCGCGTGCATCGCTGAGTAAGGACTTCCGTAAGGATGACCCCGAAGCCTGAGAGCGTTGAGTCCGTTGACCGAAGAGGCCTCCAGGCCACCTGGATGCACTTCCGCCTGGTGATAAGTCGGGAACGCCACGTTGCCCAGATTTCCATTGACAAAAGCGTGACAACTCGATGACGTCGTCTGCACGGCTGCGTAATGCTGCGGCGATCGCCAATAATCGCCGTAAGGATACTGCGACATCTGACCCGTTTGCAGAGCAGATCCACTGCTGCTTTCCGTATTGCCGGTGTGATCGTGGCTATGAGCCACTCTGATTGGCCTCAAAGGGAGTGTCGTCGACTCGACCTCTCGGCTCGCCGAGACTCCGCGGTTCAGAGCCGAACTCCTCTCGTTTCGGCGGAACTTTGCTCGTCTGTTTTGGAACCAAACCTGATGGGGACCAGAAAACATGAATTTATTTAATTGTGAGCTCCGGGTTATTTTATCATTTTTATAAAATACAAGAATCGTGGACAGTTCCATTCGCAGTATCTTCTCATAAGAAGCCGGCAGCAGTTTGATGTTTGATAGTGCGAAATTTGGTAGTTTGTTAGAAAAAAAAATCCGTTTTTCGCGTTTTTCTCCTCGAATTTTCGATTTTTCGGGCAAACACCTGTCGTTTTTGGAATCAGCGGAAAATTTCCCATCGGATAGGGTTTTTAAACTTGGCGAAATCGAAAATTTTTTTTTTCGCAAAAATCGCAATTTTTTAGAAGGGGTACCCCTTCTAAAAATTTGCGATTTTTGAGGGTCAACTTTAAAAAACTGCAAAAAATTGAAAAATCGAGATATCGCGTTCCGCCTGGCAGCATTCTCTTCGTTGAAGAGTCTTCTTTCGAATGCAAAAAGAAAATCCCGATTCCATCGCTCCAAAGAAAAATTACACCGATTTTAGTAGAGTGCCAAAATTGGGAAAAAGTGAAAAATCGTTTTTCGCATTTTTCTCCTCAAATTTTTTATTTTTCGGGCAAAAACCGGTCATATTTGGAATCAGCGGAAAATTTCCCATCGGATAGGCTTTTAAAACTTCATTAAATCAAAAATTTTTTTTTTCGCCAAAAAAACGGCAAGGTGTACCCCTTCTAAAAATTTGCGATTTTTGAGGGTCAACTTTAAAAATCTGCAAAAAATCGAAAAATCGAGATATCGTGTTCCACCTCGCTTCATTCTCTTCGTTGAAGAGTCTTCTTTCGAATGCAAAAAGAAAATCCCGATTACATAGATCCAAAGAAAAATTACACCGATTTTAGTAAACTACCAAAATTGAGAAAAATTAAAAAATCGTTTTTCGCATTTTTCTCCTAAAATTTTTTATTTTTCGGGCAAAAACCGATCATATTTGGAATCAGCGGAAAATTTCCCATCGGATAGGCTCTTAAAACTTCGTTAAATCGAAAAAAAAAATTTTCGCCAAAAAATTTCGCACAAGTATTCCTGCCCTAGTCAACATTTTTCAAACTAATAATCTCAACTCTAGTCCCTTCACATATTTTCCAAAATACAAATTTCCCAAGCACCTTCTATCAACCGCCCAAAATTTCGATTTTATTTTTATTCGCCGCTGCCGAGGATTTGAGGCACGCATCCCGAGGATCAACAGCGAAGCCGCGAGTCGCGACGGAGAGATGAAGGGAGAGAAACGGATACGCCGACCGGAGACGGGACAGCGTGACGGCTCCTGGCAGGCGTACAGAACGTCGCCGCCGCCGCCTGGCGGCACGCAGGACGGATCTTTACGCGCAGCAGCGAGAGACAAGCGAATAGACAGACGAACTAAGAAACAGACAGGGCGGCAATGGTGTTGCAGCCTCTGCTGCTGCTGCTACTGGTTCATCTCCGCTGTACGAAGAGTGAGAGTCGGGCACACGTGCTGGACGACGGAGGCGACACGCTATGCCGAACGCATGTGCGCGCCTGGAGAAGCCGTCCGCGGAGTATCGCCGCCACAGCAGCAATAGCAGCAACAGCAGCAGCAGCAGCAGCAACATCGCCCGACAGTCCCCAGGGCTAATCATAGCTGCCGCGCCTGACAACCTGTCTCCTCCGATTTTATGCCCAACTGTCCGCGTCCTCCTCCGAATCTTCGAATACGCGACGAAGAAGAAGGAGGAGGACGACAACGCGCACTAAAAACACGAAGCACGCTGCGCTCAAGATAACTCAACGTGGCCGGTGGATACCGCAGAGTGAAACTACGCTCGACGTCTCGTTGACCCGGTCAACGTAGTCGACGTTGACGCGTAAAGACCTTTAGATACGAAATATATCTGTACTTTGACTAATAAGATTTTGCTTCGTGCAAAATGCGGAGTGTGAGAGTATAAATTGAATTAATAAAATTAATTTGATTATTTTTTTAGTAATGTGATTATTTTTTAATAATTTGTTTCATTAATTTAATTCATCAAAAATTAATTTGATTATTTTTTAATAATTTGATTTATTAATGTAATTCATATAAAATTAATTCGATTCTTTTTTAATAATTTGATTCATTAATTTAATTTATGTAAAATTAATTTGACCATCTAATTTAACGATGCATATTTCAGCGTTAAATTGAAATCAATACAATTCGTTTTGGGTGCTAATTAATCGTACTCAGTACTAAATATCCCAGTCGCCCTAAAGGTATTAAAAAAAAATGATAAAAAAAGAAATAAAATCATACATTTGAATAAGCAATAAAATACCTGTACACGTGCTTCCGACAGCGAAACCCTCGTGGCGAGTTCCTCCCTGACAAACGCGTCCGGATAATGAGTCCTCTCGAAAACCCTCTCAAGAGCCGCAAGCTGCTGCGCCGAGAAAGTCGTCCTACTCCTCCTCGGTCTCCGACTCCCAGCCGTAGGACTGCTTTCGCTGCAATCTGCGATCATCACGAACACATCTTTGAAATCTCGAATCTCGCTCGTGCCATTCATAATAATAATAATCACCCAACACGTGCGATGCAATTAAACGACGTGGCTTAAACGCTTCGCGTGCGCATTTCTTTCGCTACAGTCTCGACCCGTTCGCTCGTTAACAATGATGCGGAATCATTACAGTCAATCGCGATTCGACGGATGAATGAGTCGACTCTCGGGAGCCGCTCTTTTTCGCGGCAGGGTGAGCATCATCATTGAGCGTAATCGGTTGCGCGGGACCGACGAGGCGAGAACACCCACTCGAGCTGCTTTGGCTGCTGCTGCTCGCACCACCGAAGCAGCAGTAGCAGCAGACGACGCCGCCTGCGTAACGGGGTAAGTCGAGCGCGCAAAAAGGACTCTCGATGCTGATGCACGATACCAGTTGCCGCTGCCGACGCCGCGCGCTAAGCAAGCCGAGACCCTCCGCGCCGGCACTTTTCAATGAGCTCACTGTGCGCTGACTTCGCTGGGCAACCATCAAAGCGGCATAATGCGAGCAGCATGAGCAGCGTATCCCACTCGATGAAATCAAACGCCTGGCTTATTCGGAAACGCTTCTGAGGCTTGAGAATCGTTGAGTTTACACACTTATCTCTTATACGTATCCTTTGCTTGACTGACTGGAGTCGCGTGGATAAAAAAAAAAACAAAATAGATTGCGCTAATTGCGCTGGTCACACGAAGAGCTTTGGGTGTAAAATCTGTGCGTACAAATCGAGGGAATGAATGGGAGTCGCGAAAAAAAAATAGATTATGATAATTGCGCTGGACATAGGGTAGACGTGCCGTTTTTGGCCACTTTAGGCCCGATTGTGGCCATCGTATTCAAAGGAATAAAACAACACATTAAATGGAATAAAAAAAACATCGAGTAGGTCAATCGTTGAATTTATATGAATTTGTTCGAAACGTCAACACGTTTTTATGAGGAAAAAATAATTTCAAGAATACATTTATAAAAATTATAAGAAAGGAACACATTTAATGGCATAAAAAAACATCGAGTAGGTCAATCGTTGAATTTATATGAATTTGTTCGAAACGTCAACACGTTTTTATGGGGAAAAAATAATTTCAAGAATACATTTATAAAAATGGCCACAATTGGTACAGTGGCCACTAATGGTACATCTACCCTACGTTTAAAATCCGTACGTTACTCACCGAGGGAATGAGTGGGAGTTCCGAGGAGGCGAGTGACCGTGAAATCCTGGGGAACGTGGGAATTCCCCTGCGCCGCTATCACTGATCCTGAGGCGTGATCGGTCGCGTGCAGCATGATTTTTTTGCTTCTGGTATACTCGTCTCAGTGGCATAAAAACAACACACAGGAAAAAGAAGAAGATGATTTTGCAGCTTCCACTTTAATATTCGCCTGAGGCAAAACCCACTCTGTAATTTGATTTTTAATTTTTTTTTCCACACACTTTCGCACTGAAAATTCGCAGCAAACTAGTGATTCAGATCCAAGCACAGAAGACGAGATTTAGCACTCTGCCAAACTGTCCACGTGTTTTATTAATAGTTTTCGTATCGCAATCGCACGGTCGGAATATTATGCGATATTCCGAAAATAATGTCCACGGTGGGCGAATCAGTTTTTACTCGCGAATTTGATTCACAACAAAAAATCAACAACACTTCAAGTAATATTCGAGGTGATTTTCACGTTGCCGGGTTTCTTGTCACTTTCCGTCGCTTCGATTCGAAAAATTACCAACACTTCATATAATTTATACCGCGCCAACGATGCAAAACATCGGGAAATAATATTCGAGGTGATTGTCACGTTGACGGGTCTCTTGTCACTTTCCGTCGCTCCGATTCGAATTGACTCCTTTTTATTATTCCCCGCACGAATTTATTATTCATCAGCCGTCCTGGGAACGAAACCGAAACGACCGTATCGAATCTTTATCACAGAATCGACTTAGGGGTCGTCGTCGATGCTCAGTAAAATCTGCGCGAAAAGCCGCCGGAGGCTGCAGTAGCTTTGGAGCTTTGGAGCTTTCACCGTCGAGGCAGATGTCTTGTTCCTCGAACCCAACACAGATATTAATCGTATGCGCGAATTAGCGATGCACCGCCACGCGGTTGTCACTGTGCTCGCGATTCGAGCTGATTCGCTCTGGTTCGGTGCCTTCGCTGTAATTGAATTATAACGGAACGCGATAAGTGCCCGGAATGATGTACGCGTGATCCATATCATTACACGCTAATCGAATTATTTGAATAGCGGTTGAAAATTCAAAGGGGAAGGGATAGAGGGAGAGGGGGGTTCACGATGCAAGACTGACGAAACGCACGTGTCTAAATCAGAGCGAGAAAGGGACACGAATAAGAGATTTGTGAACGACAGGAATAAAAATAAAATAAATAAATTAATAGGCAGAAAAGTCGGAATAGTCGGTTCGTCGGAATAGTCGCGACGGAAATTTTTGGTGAATTTGTCTCTCGCGGTTGCAGCGACGAAAGATGCAGATGCGAACCGCGCGTAAGGAGGCAGAATGCCAACTGACTTTGGCGGAGTTAAGACGTACTTAAAGATGATCGGCTTCGTCCTCTTCTTCGTCTGTGACTGTCTTTCTCTGTTACAGTGTTGGTCGCCTCCTCCATATTCCCCTCCTCCTCATTTTCGTCTTCCTCCTCCTTCGTCTTCCGCCCTCTTCGTCTTATTCGTTCTGATGATGCTACTTCTTCTTCCCCTTCAGCTTCTTCTTCATCTCGTCGTCCTCTTCTTCTGCTGTCTCTTCGTTTTTCCTTCTCCCACATCGTTTCACGTATGAACCGAGAGAAATAGAGCATTTTAAGAGTAGGTGGAGATTTCGAGGCTCCACCCTCATTAGACGCTCATTGGCCTCGGAACACATTACGAGACGACGGATTTTCCTCTCTTCGCCGTCTCCGACTATGTTGCACTATGTTGAACTCTCTGTTTTGGGGAGTCACTTTACGGCACCGTCAATCAGCGATTCAGCCAGCCCGACGACATTTCGTCCGACGTATTTCGGGAGAACGCGCTTTTAATTCAATCGCCGAGAAATGTATTTGAACAGTTGAGGTGCGCGACTCACGCGCGTAGGTCTCTGGCAAAACAAAACGCGAGCTAGAGAATGTTGACCAAACGGATTAAAATCGTACGATTGAATTTTCCGAGGTTTGGGATATTGTCGCGGCGACGACGCACGAGCCAGAAATTTTTACGGATCGTTGAATTGAGAATTACATTATTAATGCGACGATGAGTTTTGTAATTAGGGACATTTTTTTATTTAATTACCTCGCATAGATAAAAAAAATAAACAATGCGACGATGAGTTGTTCTGTAATAAGGGACATTTTTTTCATTTTATTACGTCTCATACATTTTTTTTAATAAACAAAATTTTCCATTTTGTAAAGTTAGAAAATCTTATCTGGCAAATTTTCCGCTGATTCCGAATTACGGTTCGTTGCCCAAAAAATCGCAGATTCGAGGAAAAAAGCCCGATTTTTTTTTTTTTTTTTTCGTTTAGCGCCGGCGCCACGGAACAGACAATTTCCCGAGAAAGGAAGACCGTTGCCCGAATCGAACACGTGCGCTCATGATCCCACTATGGATTTCTATACAACGAAAAAAAAAAAAAACGAGAGGTCTCGGAACTCGTCTTTGGCGTCGACTCGCGGCTCGTCTCGTCTTTCACAAGGGTTTCGAGTATCGACACCGAGCGCTTACTGCCCCCGATATATATATCGAGCTGCACGCAGCTCCTGTGTACAAGCTCGATGATAGTTTTTTTTTCTCGCAGGCCTTTTAACAAAATCTCGTTGAGAGATACAATAAGGGAAGAGCCAAGAAGAAAAAAAAATGGTCAAAATTCGCAACCGTCACGCATTTGTATTTTACTTTGTACTTTTTATATAGAGCGTTTTGTATATTCGGGACAAAAATTGGAAACCTCTCAGAGTTCGCGTGCGAGAAATCGTCGAGAGGTTTACACAATTATTGCCGGAACCTCTCGAGGCTCGAGAGGTTCCGGCGTTAAGAGTCCGACTGTAAACTTACTTAGTGACGACAGCTGACCGCTTTATAATCGCCCGCGAGTTTCGTTCTCTCGTCGCGTGCGGTGAGACTCGCGAAAATATGATCCCAATCTTATCCACTCTTTTATAGGTAAGTAACATATGTCCCCGAATTTACAAAAATCCTCCTAAACTAATAAAACAATAATAACAGTACCAAAAATAAAAAATACAAGTTGAAAAAATACATATGTACCTAAATCTCCAAAGATTCTCCTAAACTAATGAAACAATAATAATAACTAATGAAATAATAATAATAACAGCACCAAAATTAAAAAATTAGGAAATTGAACGAAATCCTTATCAAAATTTACGATTAAAAAAATGTAAAAGTTGGATGGAAAATTCTAGGTTTCGCCAGACGATGCCGCGATAATTATTCGCTCGGATTTTATTTATACAGCTTTTATGAGCGCCGCGAAACGCCTCTGAGCGGTTCTTCTCCGAGTATCAGAAATCCTTCCGCGACGCAACCCGTTTCGGAGCAATAAAAGCGCGCGCGGCGCGTGAGACGAGGCGAGACGGACGCGGGCGTCGCGACGCTCTGACACGTACACGTCGTGAAGACGCCCACGGAGAATTATTAGGCGTGCCTGCTTACCCGGCTCGTGCGCTGCCGTTCGCGTCGCGAACGACGACGTCGACGTCGACGTGTAGGACGCGACCGCAGCAGCCGCGCTCGGCCGTCGCCAGAGCCCAGAGAGAGCCGCGTGATACGCGAGAGACTCCCTGGCGCAAGTCTCGCGGGACAGCTCGAAGCCCCGACGACACTGTCGCCTCGTTCCCCGATGACATTCACGACGAACACTCGCATTCTTTATCATTGTTTTACTTTTCCACCGCACGCGCCGTTCTCTCTTCACGTTCTCGGCTTAGCAGAGGTTAAACGCCGGGTCTTCACCCTTTTTCTGGGTCTTTTATTTCAGCCCGAATTTCCTTCCAGTCGTTAATATCGCTCTGGAGCTGTGGCGACTCAGGCATTCCTGTTTGTGGACGTTGGTAACGAAAAAAAAAAAAAAAAACAAAAAAAAAAATGATGAGGTTTTATACGACCCGGATTAGGGATTTGAAGACTTCAGCTGGGTTATCAAGTCATGATTTATGGAAGTGTCAGGAGAGGAGAGATGAGTCGTTTGCTGCACTGCGAAAGCTGAGGCAGCGATGCAATTCGATTTTTTTTTGTGAATTTGCCTTCGAATAATAAATATTACGATATTACGATAGTATTTATGATTCTTATTCAGAATTTTAAAAATATATATTTTCGAATGCATTTCAGATGAGCATAAAAAAATAAATATTTTCGAATGCATTTCACATGAGCATAAAAAATATATATTTTCGAATGCATTTTACCTGAGCATAAAAAATATATATTTTCGAATGCTTTTCCGCATCCGCCAAAATAAATGCATTTGTTTTGTCTCCTTCGTGAAGGTTCACCGAGCCGGCAATTTTTCTTACGTCCTCTGATGTGGACGCCGCATTGACCACTCTCTCACGTTACTTTCGCGCGAAAATTCCGATAGATTCGTCACTCGGCCGATCGAAGCGACGGGAGAGTCGCCGCGGGTCTCTCACGCCTCTCCTCTCAGGCTCTGATCGGCCAGCGGCGATTCTAAATCGCTCTCCTTTGACCCAATTCGCGTCCTTCATCTCCGTTCGTTCCGCCAAGTCGCGTCTCTGCTACGCTAAAAAAATTGGAGGATAAAAAGGTTCGAGGGAAAAAAATGTGCGCTAAACGGGAAAGGAATATCTTTGGAACGAGGAAGGAACGAGATTTGGGGGTTGATCTTGGGGATCGCTTTGGGGCGATCCGAGGGCTGCTGGACCACGCGCGCATTTTTTTTTTCAATTTTTTTTTAAACTCGTGCCTTTGAGTCGGTGCCGCAAATATAGGGAGAGGGGTGATTTATAAGAATCGCCGGTGTGGTTGTCCGGTACGTCTACTGGACCATTCAATGGCCCCTCGGCCATTTCCGCATGGATCGAAATATTCCGGCTTATCTAAATACTTTCGTGGGAATTTGGCTTTAATTTGAAGTTAATACGACGTTTTTTTTAAATCCGGGACTCGGCAAACAGAAGTAAATGCCACAAAATACTGGCATCCAAATATTTATCGCAGTCTGTGTACAGAGCAATATATTTATCTGCTGGAGTAAATCGGTAGTGATTATGCTAGTGATTTACTTGACGTTTTCTTTTTTTCGACTCGACGGTTAGGCTAATTTATTACTAGATAAATATATTTAAAAAAATCTTCATACGCAGACAAATATCTGGTCCATGCAAAAAGCTGGGAGAAATATGAATGTAATTTATTGTAGGTCACGTGATTTATTTAAATGTGTGGATTTTGTCACATTTTTTGCATATATTGGGAAAAACAGATGCTACGTATTTTTTGCAGCGATTATTTGTACACCTTTTGTACAAATTTCTACAATTTTTTATATTAAAATACTATTCCGTTGTTTCATTTATACACACACAAAACACAAAAAATACTCTTCACACAAAAAATAATTCTTTTTCTACGAATAATTTTACTGTTTCCATCTGTGGTAATAATAATAGTAACAATAGGGAATGCATAATATACATAAAATTCCGAAGGCTCTGTGCGAAAAAAATCTAAATGGAAGAATTGCCGAGCTTAGGATTTGCCGATCGACCGGCGCGGCAATATCATCGCCGTGGGAAATTTGGATTTGATACTTCGTTAATGTAGATTTTTTCACCCCGTCGAAACTGTCGCTGGAGACTTCAGGTCTCGCGTCACACGTCCGTCCCGATCGCCCCTGCGGATTTCGGGTGGCGAAAGCCGCGTGAAAGGTCGCTCGCTCCGTTCGCCTCCGTTCGCTTGTGTCTGGTCAGTGTCCAATGTTTCGTGACAGGATAAGGGTCCCTTTCGTCGACCGCAGATGCGGCCCCCAGTCTCGTCCAGCACCCCGAAGTCGCCGCGATGACCCCTCGCCAACATTCGAGATGGAAATTCAAGCGTGACCCGCCGCCGGCGGCTCTCCTACCTGGACCGAGAGGGCCGAGACATTTTTTTTCCCTCTCCCTCATCCCTCTGACTCGGGGTCGGCCAATTAAGACTGGAAAATTCGAAGGCGAGAAAACGTTCGGTGAACGGCAATAAGAGAAAAAAAAAACGCAAAAAAAATTACGGCGCCTTCCCCAATTAAGGGCGGATGCGGCTTTGTGAAAAAAAAAAAAAAAAAAATTGAGTTTGAGATGTAAATTTAACCAAAAGTAGTTACATTGACCCAATTTTCGTATCCTTAAAAATATCATTTTTTGATTTCTCGTAGAATTTCATTTTTTGGGTAAAGAAAGATTTTTCTGATTTTCATTAAAGATGTATTTAAGATTATTTTTTGTATGAGATGATGGAAGTTTATTTCATTAATTTTCACCAATCGTTAGCTGTCAACTAGAAAAACCCTAAAGTCGATCAACACGCCTCTTTACAGACCTTCGATGTAACATTAACGAGACTAAAAAAATCATTGAATCACAGAATTTTATTTTCCTTGCACATTGCCACTTTCCCTTATTTGCGAAGAAATTCTCACCCCGCCCCGAAGCCATTTCTCCAATTAATCTTGCAATATGTGCAAAACAATTTTTTTCGAAAAGTAGGTTTACGTATCTGTCGACAGAAATCCGCTCTCTGTGGATTTCTGATGTTTAATGGTCTTCAGTCGTCCCGCAAGAAAAGTCCATCAGAAAATCATTAATAATTCCAACTCGGTCAGTTCATCGTCGTAAAGAAACATTTTTCTAATTTTCGTTGGAGATGTATTTGAGACCATTTTTTGTATGAGACGATCCGAGTTTATTTCATTAATTTCCACCTATCGTTAGCTGTCAGTTAGCAAAACCTTAAAGTCGATCAACGCGCCTCTTTATAGACCTTCGACGTAACATTAACGAGACTAAAAAAAAATTGAATCACAGAATCCTATTTTCCTAGCATATTGCCACTTTCCCTTATTTGCGAAGAAATTCTCACCCCGCCCCATTGCCATTTCTCCAATTAATCTTGCAATATGTGCAAAACACTTTTTTTCGAAAAGTAGGTTTACGTATCTGTCGACAGAAATCCAACTCTCACTCTCTGTGGATTTCTGATGTTTAATGGTCTTCAGTTGTCCCGCAAGAAAAGTCCATCAGAAAATCATTAATAATTCCAACTCGGTCAGTTCATCGTCGTCGCCCTCCCGGGTCGCTTTTATTTCGCAACGTGTCAAGTCTCGTCACTGATCGGACGGCAAAAGTCCCGTCGAACTGGAATATCTTTCACTGACCGAGTGATCGTTGTCCCCGGGGATCGTTCCTACCTTTTTTCTCCTCCTCCTTTTCTACCGCATGGCCCTTCGGTCTCGCTCCGCTCGTCCCGCATTATATATTTAAGGGCGTCGCGACGTGGCTCAGGGCCACCGCGCCCCCTGTGTCATTTTTCCGTCGATGACAAAAGGGCCGGACGAGAAAACGTCATATTGCTACGATAGCCGCACACTCGACCTGAGCACCGAATACGTCATAAAAAGTAACACTGGGCTTTGGAATTTTTCGGCACTCGGTCATCGGTCGGATTACTTGGCATTATTTTGGCATCGACGCAATGACTCGTATTTTTTTTTAACATCTCAACCTCTTTCGAACTTTGGCCGAATCATCGCCGAGGGTGGGGACACCAAATGGTGAAAAATCATTTCTAGATCGCGTTTTTTGTCTCCGTTCGCCAGACACTGTTCCCCGATTCAGGCGAAACTGGATCATATGTTACGCTTTGCCACCCCAACACTTTTTTTAACCACCAAATCTGCGAAACGAAACATGTGTGATCCGGATTTGGCGGAGCTCGGATGTTGAGAATTTGTTATGCAAATATTGAATCCTCCCTCTCTCGAAATTCGGTATCATCCCCCGAATGGCACGAGGGAGTTTTTTTTGTGATCCGCATTGTGTCACGTTTTTTTTTTACGAGTCCTGAGTAAACTAATTTCAGTGATATACGTTTTTACGTGTCATTGTATTTGGGTGGTCGAATGTGTTTGACTCCCCTACAACATTTTCTTAGTGACACAAAAAATAAAAAAAATGTAATTTATATGCATAATTTATTAGAGTATAACCTACGTTTATTTATTCCCAATCACAGAAATAAAAAAGTGTAATTTATATTCATAATTTATTAACGGAATTATCCCCAAAATAATACTTAATCGAAGTTCGTACTAATATTATTATGCGTATTATTATTAGTGTTATGTTATTATTATTATTATTATTATTAATATTATTATCATTATTATTCCTGACCCCCCACGACTAAAAAATCCCGCAGACCCTAAGAATCACAACAACCAACAACTGTTGTCGGTATTTCGTTTGACATTCTCCTTCTGCAATATTCGGGGGCGAAATTCACACGTTTCGTGCGAAACGTCGTCGATTCCTCGATTTTCTCAAATCGCACGATTCGCTCGCCCAAGCATGAAATATTCAGTGCCCAATCAAGAGCTGTCGAGAAGAAGGAGAGGGTCTAGTACTTATTTTTCGTCGGATCTTCGGATCTTCGCAAGAGCATAGCTAACGTCCCGTGACGCCTTAAATCCACCTCGTTGACGTCGGATTTCGATCGTCGGTGCGAAGAATCCTCTTCTCCCTCATCCCTCATCGACCTTCTCTGTCTTATTGTCTATCGTCTCCTCGCAGTCGACCTCTGACGTCGCAGGCGTCGACTGCGACTGCTCCGAGTGAGCGAGTCTCGAGAGCTGTTATAGGGTGGAAGGGGGCAGTGTGACCAGTGACCAGTGGCCACAGCTTTGACCGCAGATGCGGCTGACCGGGCCCGACTCGGGCCCACCGTGACGCCATCGAGTTAGCTCCAAGCAAAAGGATCGGCCGGTGCGACGACGACGACGAAGTCGGCTGCCTCTTCGTTTCTCTCTCCTCCATCGAAACACACAGAAGAGGACAGTTTGCTCGCGATAATCGCGAACAATAAACCGACGAGGACATAAATTAGTCGACCAGCGCGAGACGAATGTCTGATGCATCGCCGCATATGCATCAGACTTGGCTTTCTCCATCGGCTGAAGTAGGATAGCCTCCTGTAAAAATCTCTGAGGAAGAGGAAGAAGAGGAACGTCCGAGACGTGAAAAGAAATGGCGGAATGAAAGGGAAAGACGTGTAGATTTTGGTCACTGTGCCAACAGACCAGCAGGACGATCGCGCAACGGTGAAATGCGGGGAAAGAGACGAGGAAGAAAGGGAAGAGAGCAAGAAGTGGACGTTCGGATGAAACGGAAGAGACCGAACCGGAACGTTTAGAGTCCAGCCGAGAAAATTGCGAATAAAGGAGCGAGACTCGAGCGGCGGCTATAAAAATCAGAGGATTTTTTTCTGCAAAGGCCTAAGTAATACGTTTCACGTTTGTCACGAGTGGCGGTTTCGTTGTGCGACTGAGTCGGTCAGGCAGATGATTTTACTGCTGGAAAGAAAGTGGAAGGTTCTTCCGCAAAGAAAATCGGAGCGGCTACCGAATAGATCGGTTAATGAATTATGTGTACAGCGGTTGGGTAGAAAAATGCCTGCGTCGAGAGAGGCTCTTTTCTCACTTTTCAGGGATTTCCGGAAGGGAGGGGGAGGGAGGGGGAGGGGAGGGGGTATAGGATTCGAGACTTCTGCGCTTTCGCTTCTTGACACTCGAGCCTCCCTCTTTTTTTTGGTTTTAGACGTTTCCTCGCTCGTTCGGTCAATTATGTTGGCCATGTGTCATCCCCGCCAATTAGCGTCTTGAAGAAAGCACAGAGATTCTTCTCCTTCCCCCTCCTCTCCCACTCTTCCCGCTCCTGTCCTCTCACTTTCTCCCTCTCTCCCTCTCTTTATCTTCTATCTCCGTCGCACCTCTTCTCCGACGCACTCTCAGCTTTACAGCAATGCCCAATCTGCTTTCTCACTTTCCCATCTCTCATTTCTCTTGTCCTTGCGGCAGAGCGAAGCGCCTCTCGCGCTGTCCTGTCGCGCATGACGGACTGCGGATAATTTTACGCGTCCACGGGGAACGCGCGGCAGCAGCGACGCCAACGCTGTCGACAGTCTTGTACGCCCGGAGAATTATTGGCGAGCGCGACGAGTCGTAAGGAACCACGCGAAGAGCTTTTGCGGAGAGAATTGTACGGCCGATGACGTTTCGAATTAACTACGAAGCTTCGGGAGGCGACTTTTGCAATTTTTTGTCCAGGTCTTTGGGAATTAATGACGTTATTTTATTTAGTCATTATTCGTCGTTAAGATAGTATTTTTTCATACTATAAAAATATAGCAAATATTGCATTTAACTTTCTATTTTCATCAATCGTCAATTTTTTAAAAAATCAGGGTTGGAAATTCGTTAGGATTGCAAAAAAAAATTCTAAATCTGTGAATTAAAAAATCTGAAAAAATTCACAGTACTTTTAAATGATACTACTATGTAATACTATATATTACCAATTGTGGAACAGATCCAAAAGGGTAAAAAAGTGTGACTCGTTGGTGAACGCCCAAGTAATATTTTTGTTGCATCCCCCTCAAGTATCTCCACAAAAAAAACACTTCTTAGACTCACTCGCCACGCTCAATTATCCACATTTTTTTTTTTCGCAGCAAAGCTCTCGATTATTTGCGAGACATTTGTGGTCTGCACTTTTCGTGCGCAGTGGAAATAATCGTGTGCGGAAGTGCCTAGTGTGACCGCCGGTGGCACGAGGCGATCGATGCAGGCGCGCGGCGTTGAATTCCGAATCAGCCCGAAGCACGTGTAACGTTATTCGTCGTCGCCTTCGACGTCGCGCGATGGAAATTACATGCGGCGGTGGACGACGACGACGACGCGGGTTCTGTCAGTCAGCTGGCAAAAGGCGTGACCGCGGGGGATACTTCGGCTCCTGCTGTCGTTGTCTCCCCGCTGCAGAGCACCGCAACCGTAAAAGCTATACGCGTGCATAATTTTACGCTGAGCACACGAGCCCAAAGTACACTCGGTCGGTTTCCGTCCGACTGCGTCGCGAACGCGTCTCGAATATCCAACGCGCGTTATACCTGTCGTTGCATCCGTATTATAAATTCAAGACGACATAAGTGCCTGCATAACTTGTGTACTTTAATTCACTGACAGCAGAAGGAATGTCCCTCCGAATGTACAACATTCGGAACAGTCTGGTTGACTAAACGCTTCGCCACCCTCGTCGTCTTTATCGAGAGAGATAATCAATCTTTGCCCTTTTTTTTAACAATAGGAATTAATAGTGACAAGTGGTGACAACAAAAAAAAAGTCGTTTCCATGACAAAAAATCCATCATAATACCGTCAAATAATAGTAAAAAAAATAAAAATAAAAATAAAAATGACACTCATGGACACTCATTTATTGCAATTACAAAAACGTCCGTTTTTTTTTACCCGACTCCAAAAGCTGTTCCCGAACCAGTAATAAAAATCCGACTGTTCACTTATTTTTTTTCCCAGAAAAAAAAAATGCGAATTAACGTACAATTGTATATTGCCATCGCCCTCCGTCCGCCCAATTGACTGCATAATTTGCCTTCTATTTTTATTTCGCTCCCAAGAGAAAATTACCCCTCGACCCCCCGCGACGAATCGAGTGCCGATAATGGTTGATTACGCTGTAATGATAATAACGATTGTTCCACGTGGGCGTTGACGGTGAAACGTGTGAGGGGGGAGGGCGCCGATAGGAGAGCAGAAGGAGCGAGTGAATGCAACGGTGCATCGGATCTATCGGGTTCTTTCGGTTCGTTCGGTTGTGGCGCGCGTCTGGTGCGGCCAGGACTCGGCCCTGACTTCGCAGGGGTGAGAAGCTACGCTAGATGCATACGTCACCCCCGTTAACAGAGCGTGACCCCTCGTTACGCCCCTCAACCGGGCCACCGTTCATATATATAGCATGCATACTATATATTCATATACATATGCACGTACAAATATACAGCACATGTACACCTACAAATACACAATACATATGCACATACATATATGCTGTAGACACATTCACAGGTTATATACACATATACACATCTACTATATAGCAGCCTTTACCTTGACGTACATATGTAATGACACACACGTCGACTCCACTCGACTTATACTTGCGTTGCATTGCTGCAGCGGTTACGAATAATTACGCATTCATACGTATACCATTGGGCAATGGTAATGCGGCGCGCTAAGGGGTTGGCATAGGGTTGGCATAGGGTTGGTATAGGGTCTCGATGTGGACACCCCCGTTA
Source organism: Itoplectis maculator (assembly GCA_964034905.1). Lineage (NCBI taxonomy): Eukaryota > Metazoa > Arthropoda > Insecta > Hymenoptera > Ichneumonidae > Itoplectis > Itoplectis maculator. The sequence goes on from OZ035861.1 coordinate 1,554,241, forward strand.
CATATTCTCGGCTGGCTTGGTGCATGAATGCAGCAGCAGCAGCAGTTACAGTTACAGTTCACTTTCACTCCTACGTACGAGTATTACATTTACGAGTACGAACGTTACATAGCGCCGATTGGGCCCTAATTAACCATCTCTCGATGCGACGCTCCGGGGGTGAAGAAATGAGGGGGAAAGGGGAGGGGCGAAAGTCTGTGGGGGGACAGACGACTCTTCAACGAGACGAGCTCGACATATGGAGGCTATGTATATGCACACCGGGTCGGCTCGTGCCGTTGCATAATCGAGGACACGAAAACAAAAGGAGAAAAAAAATAGTAGAAGGAAATGCACTTTTCGCCGAATCACTTGATTTAATTCCGGTCCATCAATCAGAAGCGCCGACGAATTCTGTGAGGGATCTCTTTTCGAGGGTTCGATGGCTGTTTGGACGATGTTGATGAAGTCGCTGCGGACCGCGACTGGTTTGTTATTGTTGGTTTATAAAGCCGAGGATCGAGAGAGGAGAGTCGATTAATTCGGTGAATGGAGGATTCGCGTGGGGCTCTGATGGAACTGGGATGAGTGGACACTTTTTTTTTTTGGGGTTTTTTCTGGTCAGCAGCGAAGCGACGACTCCCGCTGAGAGGAATGTCGACAATGAGGTTTGGCATTTTTCGCATTCATTGTTGTCGATAAAGCGGTTCGTGTCAAAAGTGCGGAATGGCAGAATTTTTTTTATTAAGTAACGAAAAATCATTGTACCTTAAATGTCAATCAGAGCAATGAGTTAGCGATATAAACATTTTTTTATTATTACTTATAAAATTTTATATTGCGAGCTTTCCATTTCACCTTCGAAAGCTCCACAACCAAAATTCCAAACTTGTGGAAAAATTACCTAAAAAAATTCTCGTAAATTTCAATCAACGCGAAAGTCAGCACCACGAAAAGTTGTCGCTCGTAATTACTCGCCAATCAACACCGCATTCTGGGTTTCGTACCACCGCAAAAAAAAAGTGGGAGTAGACTCCAAATAAACCACAAGAAAAAAATCCCAAAAAAAAATCTTTGGGGCTGTTTCCCCCAGCTTCATAAATCCCAATTAGACGAGAGAAGGACGAAAAAAAAGTGAAGAGGAAGAAAAGTTCCGTGCGGATATTTTTCTCGTGTCTGTGTGAGTCGTAGTACGGATGTCACACGTACATAAAACGTCGGCCGTAATTATCCGGCGATTTATCCGCTTTTTCGGTGCTGCGGCCAGCATTCGAGTTCGTCACCGTCTTCCGCTCGACTATTCCCACAAGATTTTGGCGCGTGAGCGGCGTCGCCGCACCCGGAAGGTCCAGGTGTCCGTTCGGGGGCCCTTTGGGGCCATTGGTGGAGGGTGCGAGCGGCTTCGGGAGACGCTCGGAAGGAGCGAGAGGACCGAAAGGAGACGAGACGCGTGGTCCTTACGCCCGAAAAATTCAATGCCAACGGGATAATACGATACAACGGCGATGAATGCCGCGCAGGCTTCGCACGACAATGAGAGACTTGATTTTCGAATGCGAGCTCATTATTGAGCCCGCGCGCGGGGTAAACTTCGGCAGCCTCGTCGGCTTATATTCGTCATATATAGTTTGTGTGCTGTGTCGCGCGCGGAAATAGTCGAAGACGACGACGAGAGAGGTCGACCGACCACCCGTCGCGTTACCGGGCCACTTTTCCCGACCGCATTTCACCTCGTTTCGCAAGCGACGTTCCTTCCGTTCCTTCTGGACGTCCGGACGACTTCCGAGGACTTCCGAGGACTTCCGATCGCTCCGAAGCGACGACGACGACTACACTAAAAATGTGGTGTTAAAAACTATACTAAGAAGGTGTCTATATATAAGTCCACACCAATTATGCTGAAATATCTCGTCACTGATTAAATACTGATTCCATATCATTGACCTACGATAATCCAGTTATTTCTTTAAATATATTTATTTATACGTATGCCTTCTTCAGGCTTATAAAAAAAACCTAAAATCAGCGCTAAAAATTGAAATTAAGGTGGGAATAAAATTAACGAAATCGCCTGTGTTAATTATACACCGTAAAAAGTGTTGATGTCAACACTATAATAACACTGCGATATGGTCCAAACTAGCAGCATTTGACATCGTCCATTTTTAACAGTGTACACTCTCACCTGGAGCGAATAAGAAGACTACAATACTTTTCCCGGCCGCATTTCAGATCCTTTCGCGTGGCGCAAGCAGCAACGACGTCTGCTTCCTCGGACTTCCGAACGTCCGAGGACATCCGAGCAAAGACGAATTTTATGTGCAACCACTCGGCGATGCTTCGCTCTCACCTGGAGTGCGTTAAGGAGAATAGAATTTGCTCGACGAGCACCCTCGACTTTATTGTACGTCCGCCGTGTGCAGCCTGTGCGACTATCGGACGGGGGTGGTTTTTCACTCGCATCGCACTCGATCGGCTCGAGTCGTAAATCGCTGTTTTTATTGGAAAAATCTCTCAGCCTCGCTCGAAGCTAACAAGAGTCTTGTTTGCGGGGCGCTTGTAGACGGCACATTGTTCGACTCGCGCTCTGTGAATGACTACAACTACTACGTTCAGGGGGCAAAGAAAAATCGAGAGGCTTTTATTTATAACGCGGCGAGAAACGCTTCAGGGATTTTTATAAGACAGGATCCGTCTATTCAGACCGAGGATTACGAGCCTCTCGCGTTGCGTAATTGGAGGGTGAATTTATAACGGATTCTTCATCGTGTTTTTCGTTCGCTTCTTTGCTCCGGTTAACATAGTTCGAAAGGACTACATTTTGAGTATGTTCAACGTTCGGCAAAATTTTCATAGGTACACTGAAAAAAAAATTAATAGTTGGGATTACCAATCGTTGGTCAGAGCTACCATTATTTTAGTAACTGCAGCCAATATTTTGGTAGATCGAACCAATGATTGGTAATAGCAAACCACGAATTTTTCTCAGTGTTGATGCGCACTAAATTCGACATAAAAATAGAAGACAATCATTAGGCTGCACGTTGCTCCCATTTGACAAGTTTCGCATTGCACAATCGATTTGACGCGCTTCCGTCGCCCGAGTTATGATCGATCGATCGAAATCGTCGAGTGTCTTTTGACTTCTGGGAATACCAACGTCCCAGCGGGGATCCGACGTAAATACGAAGCCTGCTCGTATTTACGTTTCAGGTGTCGGGGGTGGCTCTCAGCCCCCGAAGAGTCACAAACCCGACAGACAGTTCGCCCCGCACTTTCACACGCTCCCCATCTCGTCAGCCTCGCGCGCGCAGCTCGCGGTCGGTGCGACTGCGCCTGCGCGACTGTGAAAAGCCGCCGACGAGAATGAGTCCGTAATAGTGATCGATATATATCACTCGCTGGCGTCTCCCGCTGTCCAGCGCAATGGAAGCCCTAATAGTGCGTCGTACTTTCACCGGGCAAACAAATGCAACCCCCGGAAAAACCACCCCCGTCGCTTAGACCTCCCGCAGCTTCAAAATTTATAGTCCAACTGCGTCCAAAAATGGGGGGTGGCAGTAAAAAAAAATTCACACGCCAGAAATTTAATTAAAAATTCGTCGTGTCTCGTTTTTGTTTAAAATTCGTCAGAAGAGGAAACGCGATTATTTTCGTAACGGAAGGAGTGTTTATTTTTCTTCAGTGGGTAGCTTCGAGTCAAGTCCCCTGAGACTTGCCGAGCGTTTGGTGATCGTCTTCGACTCTGCTCTGCTGCTCTGTTCAGGAGTCCCGAGTGACTCCATCGATAAATCGCTCGAAGACGCTCGATGTGTGATCCAGTGGAGCTGAGAGAGAAAACAGTGAGAAGTAGGGTCACGTGCGGTTAGGTATTTAAAAAACAAGACGTGCGGTCTGCTCGCTGCGGAAGTTGAACCCTTTTTCCGAAATTAGGGTTCACGGTTCGTCGGGTTTCCTATGGCTAACTTGCCTACCGGCTAGCTATACCTAATGCCAGCATATAGCGTAGTGACTCTGCGTTGCTGACTGAGGGCAAAGGTCTCGTGGCTCGCGACAATGAAGCCAGCGGCTCGTGCAGCTCTTTGGCCCAGCTTCGCTCTCTCAGCACGCGGAGAGATCTACGAGGGTCGCGCAGCGATGTAATCTACATAATGGAATATTACTCGACAATAATGGAAGGAAGGAGGGGGGTTGTAAAGGGGGTTGGGGTGGGTCTCGTGGCCGCAGCGTAAAACGAACCGTGTTCTTAGGCCTCTTAATATATATTTAATATCCAGCCACTGTCGGAACTGCTCGCCCACTCCAACCACCGCTCGTTAACAATTGAACTTCCGGTCAGGCACTATAAAATAAAATTCTTCATTAATCACTGCCCGCCCGAGATTGCCATCGGCAAATGCTGACCACGCTCGGACCACGCGACACGAGCGCGTGTCCGGGGTTAACCGACGCCGAATTTGAGAATGGAACCGCCGATGAATCAGTGCGCGGGGGGTAAATAAGTTTTTGTTGGGGAGATAATTGCGAGATTGAGGCGATTGTTCGCAGTGGTCGGTGATTTACGGAGCGTGGCGAAATAATTGTTATTAGGTGGGAGAGTGGATAATGATGGTAATCGAATCTGCAACGTTTCTGATTTTTTTAAATTTTTTTGGAAAATTTTATACTGGAATTTTTTTGCCGATTTTAGATAGAAAATATTATGCTTAATCTGCAACGTTTCTGATTTTTTAAATTTTTTTTGGAAAATTGTATACGCAAAATTTTTTGTCGATTTTAGATAGAATGGTTATTTCTCGGTGCCGAAAATTTATTTAAAAAATTGCAGTTGGATCGAATTCGCGATTCCAAACATTCACTAAATGTTCGGAATCGTTGAGAGATTTTTGGAAAACTTTGAAAATCAATCGAAGGGTCGATTTTTGGGTCGTGAACAAATTGCAGGATCCCAAACTGGCGGATCCCAAAGGATTCTGGCTCTGAGGGTGCCAAACGAGCGTACGAAACTGATGTTTGGAAACAAGCGACCTGAGATTCCGATCGGTTTTTCCCAAAGGAATTACGACGCCCGGCCAAACACTTTTGTGACCTCCTGGCCCTTCGAATCCGCTGCACCCCTCTCGTGCAGTCTCTCGTTCTCAACCCTTTTTTTGTCGAAAAAAAAATAATTAGCCTCTCGAGCCACCGAGAAACTTGTTTCTCTTTCAGGGTCGCCGCAAAAGCCGAAGGGCTTTTGCCTCGGTGAATGCCGGGCGCTGGGCGAACGCTGGGCGAAAGGGAGTGAACCGCCTTACTATGCTCTCCGTCTCGCTCTCCCCGCTTTTCTCCCGGCGCTCGCGATAAAATCTTCAGAGTGCAGAGTCCGAGGGTCGCCGGCGTTGCAGCAACAACGATCTCCCGAAGAGCGAGGGATCGATCCATTTACCGTGAACCCACTCTCCCAAACGTATTGTGGCCACCATGGAAGTAAACAGTTTTTCTCAACCCTTTTGCGATTCGTTAAGGGCTGAGAGGAGAGGAAAACATTATGAAACTGGGGCTGCATGTGCGATACATTCCGACTGCAACGATCAGAACTGCTGCTCCGTTTTGCTGACGATTTTTGTACAATTTTTTTTTCTTTCATTGACTTCCTTCTTCTCCTCCTTTGAATTGACAACCGAACCCTTTTCAGTGAATCGGAACAAATGGCAGAATGATTGAAGAGCTACGAAGATGATGACTCGACTATTTTTTTTAATAATTCTGTTGGATTGTGTTATATTTATATGTTGCTTAATATTCGCATACGACGATTTAGGGAATATCAATTAATAAAATTTTTATTGAATATCTTGTAAAAAAAAGGTTGATTGGTATCAGGATAAACCAGATGTGAAAAGGGTCGGAAAAATCTGCTGAATCGGTAGCCACTGTTCGTTCGTTTTGCTGACACGATTTTTAACCGAGTCTTTTTTTTCACTCACCCCTTTTTCTCTCTATCAACGCTTTTCGAACCCTTTTTCAGCGAAACGGAACAAACGGCAAATAAATCGAAGGTAGAGGATCGGCGATGACTGGACTATTTTGGAAAAACCGAGGTGCGAACCTTCGCCACATGTGGAGACACATGACACCTCGTGACCTCTCCGGCCTATAAATGGATTCCCGCACATTTGGCCAACAAGAGGCGAGCTCATTGTCGCCGACGAATAAAGGCAGCAAAAGCCTCCGTTACCGCATTAGGCTAAAAAAAATAGACCACGCTCCGACGCCTCTCGACCCCTAAAAACCCTTTTCCCTAAAAAAAAAAAATTCTGCACGCTCACGCGCCATCGGCTGAGGGACATTTTCGAGTGTATCGCGCGGATCGATCTCCTTTCACTCCTTTCCCTGTCGCTGGGTGGTCGTGAGTCGGTTTTTCCGGGTCCTTTTTTTTCCCTCGTCTTCCCTTTTTTTTCGATTCTCCTTCTGTCATCGAGTGATCACGTCATCTGGAAAACCACGTCGACCCCACGAGCCGGAGTCATATTGTTCTGCTCTCGAACTTCCGACTCGAAAACCTTTCGAGTGTCGAGGTGAAAAAAAAAGATATAAAAAAAAATTGAAAAAACACTCTGGTCACTCGAGAGGCTTTCCTCGTGATCGACCTCTGAGACTGAGCCGAAAAATGGCGAAGGGTGAAGGGGTGGAATTTTTCAGGCGGTATCGTGTGAACTTTTGCTATCGAAATTATCCAGGAAAGTGACTGCGTTTTCAACGAGGGGTGACATCGGGGTAGCATCCCTTAAGAAATAAAAAAAAACCGTTTTTTTTCTCTCGATGCTCCGTCGAGTGCAACTCTTTCGCCTCATTAACTTTATCGCTCGAGGCGTTGGGATTGCAGCTCCTTTCTCTTTTTCTCCTTCTCTCACTTCCTCTCTCTTTTTCTGTACTGGCAATAAAATGTCTTTCCGTCCGATTTCCCGAGAGGCTCGGTGCCTCGTAAGAAGCGGGAAAGAGACGTCGCATCCTTTTTTATTCCTCACAGCTCGTGTGGTCTGAAATAAAAATAAAAAAATACATCGAGCGCGACCGATAAATAATTTAAAAAGCGATACAGTTATATAGCGTGGAGACATTTTCACTGTGTGTACGGAAATTGAAACGTTTATTGGACGACACGCCCAGATCTCGATTCCCGAAGGATTGACCGTTTTTTTTTTTCAAGCGAACTTCCATTCAGACCGTCATCCAGGCTGACGTGTCTATATATATACTGGATCACCCTTTCGTCAAAGCGTTCTGACACGTTCAGCCCTCCGGAACGATCGGCCCTTCGAGATCTCGATGTCTCGGCACACGCGGGGAGAAAAGTGTGACTGAGAGACGTTGCACCCGACTACTTTGGAACTGAGGGTCCCGAACGTCGATTGCGTCGTATCTGGATCGATGTATCTCAGAGTGAAACGAGATCTTCTTAACTCTCTGCTTCGACCTTCCGCCTCATTGCATTGAATTATAGTCAGGGAGTGAAAAATGATTTGGAAAATTATTTTTTATTCTGAGTCGTTTTACGTAAAATATGCAACACATAAATTTCCAGATCCAAAAACTGTGAAATGGGTGACTAGGATTTAATTCCTACAATAATCTGTAAATCATTTTACATTTTATGAGGCATCGAAATAAATGTCTCCTATCTTCGAAGTTCATCTACAAGTCACCCTTATCGCGGAACATTCTAACCATCGTCATTTTTTTCAGTGACCATTTTTTTTAATGACTCCGTTCCCTTAAATTCATTTAAAACATCGAAACGGAGAATTCGGTACAACAGAATTTGTACCGAAACCTACGGCAAAATAGTTGAACCCTTCGGCTTCGAAAAGGTGGCGCGATTAACCGCGCGTAACACTAATCTAAAATCTCTCACTTGGCGCGCAGCCGGGTGCAGCGCTTTTAATGGCACATATACTTATATATGCATTTTCTAGTGTTAAAGTTCAACGACCACTCGATTCATAATGTCCTCTCTCCAGTCGAGTGTTTGCACTGGCGCGTGGATTTATCGAGACAGGAAGTGAACGGCGAGACCGCGCACGTGCGCAGCCCGTATCGCATATATAGGTCCGCACAGTCTCGATTCGTTTGATCGCTCGCCGCGATTAAAGCTTCGTCGCGATTCGATCAGCGGTTCTGCTCCACCATCGACGTGTTCCGCCCCCTCGAAACCCTCATTCGAAGCACTCGAATCGACCTCCTGCATATGGGGACCATGACTATTCGATCACTGAGTAATATACCATCGCATAACAATAATAACAATAATAACAATGATAATAATAATGAAATAAAAAAAAAACTCTCGTATAATATATAAAATGCACCACCGTAAATCGGTTCTCGGCGAAGATAATAATAATAATAATAATAATAATAATAATAATAATGAAATAAAAAAATTCGATTATAACATATAAAACATTGTGGGGCAAATCGGATCTCGAAGCACCTGCCCCCCACCCTTTTTCTGCTGACCATGAAAACCCAACCTCCACCGTCGACGAGGTGCACGAGCTACGTTATGGCTTCCGAAAAAATAATGGGATACAGTGCGGGAGAGGGCGCATGAATATGCAATTTTGTTCAACGGCTGCGTCCGGGAGTCCAGGAGTCCGCGACGCTCCCCCGTGTGATACTGCACGTAGGTATATAGATAGTGGGGTAGTACGACGACCGTGCGGTACTCGAATGTGTATAGTATAGCCACTTTGCATTGATTAACCGAACCCCACGCGAAGCGTTACAAGCGGGTAATGATAAATTTCGACCGGTGCGAGAAGGTATTTTCGCTTTTGCACCGGCTGTTTTTTTTGGGGGGTTTTTGGGCTTAGGAGGGGGGAGGGGTGGGATCAGATTATCAGGATCGAATTCCGGTGCACGAAATCATGAATTTGGTGTATACATAGATACATAGATTTTACATAAAAGTCTGACTGAATAAAATTTTGAGGATAGGATTATTTAGAATTGGTGATTTTGGACGGTAAAATGTTTTTTTGAATTGGGGCAATTTTTTGTTCATCGACAAAACGTATTTTTTTGTAGGATTTTTTTTTGGAAGATTTTTGAAGCAGGTAAAAAAACAGTGTCACATTTGCCTAGGAACACAATGTTAAATTAAAGAAAGATTGTCAGGTGACACGTCACCCCTTAAGTATTCAGCAACAATGTACAAAGCGAGGCGGAGTTTGCTGCGTCTCGAGGACCAAAATAAATTACGTATAAACGAGGTCATTTCTCAGGAGGCCGAAGGCAGATTCGTAGGTTGAAAAAAAAAAAGCTACAAAAAAAATGAGGGGGGTGAACAGAGACGAAGGAAGCGAGTGCTACACTTTTTGCCCGGCGAGCGGGCAAAGCCGAGCGCCGTAATTTGCATGAAAATGAGAAATAACTGTGTGCTACATGTTCCGACGCACAACTTTTTTTTTTCTTCTCCCTCTATTTTTTCGGTGCAATTTTCAAAGGGGCGAACATTTTTTTCTCCATCTTTTTTTTTTTCGATTCTCGCACGCCTCATTAGGTTCTCGGTGCGAGGATCGCAGCGGACGAAGGATGCGAGCGCCGAAAAAGAAGGAAGACGCAGGAGACGAAAAAAAAAAAAAAAAAAAAAAGAGAGAAACCACCGCTTCGGTCTGAAGGGAGTGAAACGTGAAAGAGTACACAGGTTTTTCGCGCCGAGTCTGCTCGTCTTCGTCGTCAGGATCGCAGGGGTAGCCATTTTTTTTTCTCACTCTCATCCCCGTCTCTCTTTTTCTCTCTCTCATTTCCAGTGCCCCGGCTTAACGGCTCAGAAATAACGCGACAATGTTCGACGATTAAGGGTGCGCCGAAAGTACAGCAGAAGAATCGCAAGGGTCGCGCCTGACGTCCGGATCCGCCGCTGGAAGGGATCTCCGACGTCAGCTTCGCAGGACGAGGGCTGCACTTTCGAGTTTCCGGAACTGCGATAAATATTTCCCTCGTGCGCCCTCAGCCTCTCGTTCCTTCTGTCACATACCTCAATCTTTTTGTCTACGTTCTCCTCGTTCGCTCCTCCCTCCCTCGTTCGCTGACATGTTTATCATCGCCAACACGATAGGCACGACTGTAACTCTCCGTCCTTGTATTTTCGCATCTTCCGTGTTTTCATACGAAGCTGTTGGAGTTACAGGAGGAGGAGGAAGCATCGCCGAAACTTTATTACCTGTCGGTGGGTCACGCCGAGGTCGAGTGCTGTGGGACTCTGCCGAAGGGATTGACTCTCGAGGGACTCGAAGCCGAAGTACTGGACCAATGCACTCCAACCGAATGCAGGCTACTTTATTGCAGCGCTTACGCTTTTTTTTATCGGGCCTCCCATTATTTTATTGCGGCGTGATGGGAAAATTGATGGGGGAAGGGTGATAGTGATTTCGGGTGATTTAAGGCTTTTCGCGAAAGTTCGTTAATTTTTTTTTCCGATGTTTTCACCGAAGGAAGATCACATATATTTTTTTTCAATAATCACAGTACTAATAAACGTGGGGTGAAATTTTTATTACAAAAATCTCAGTTAAAATAATTATAAAAATTTTAATTTAATTTTAAATACATTAATACTATCATTAATATCAATCCCTACGTCACGATCGATGGTGACAACCACTAATCCATTACAGCAAAAAAATTATTTCAAATAGACCATTTCGTACACGCCTTTTATTACCCGAATTTTCAAAGAACCAAATCGAAACGACAGCCAATCGCCATAAACGCAACTTAAAGGGCGCCAAAAAAAATCTTCTTCACCCTTTCAGCTCTTCATATTTCGTTGCATACAATTTCGACATTACGTCAACGCGGCGTAACATTAGGCTACCCGATCAATATTCATCGATGACGTTTGATTGATCGAAACAAATATTATTCCATGAATGACAATTTACGATTGTAAATCGCTTTCGTATATAGGCGGGTATAAGTAGTGAGTCCGTCGGCGATGCCGAAGGCACCCAGCATATCGGCAACGCCTTCGGGCGGTTCCGATACGTACGGTTACCCTTTGGTTACCTATATATATAACATGCACACTGCTATTATAGGCGAATAGAATATGCAGCACGTGTACACGTTCGGTTGGATATAAATTGACGGGAAAGCGAAGAGGCTGCTGCTGATGCTGACGCTGCTCGCTGAGGCCGCGCGGCCCATTCAATAAAATATGTACCGACGTCTACCGATACATCGAAGGTCCGTGCGTGCGGATGTTCGACGTCGCCGAGGACAATGAAACGGGAGCCGGAAAGCGAAACCCCCGTCGACGCCGTCCACGGATCAGATCGAACTCGATCGCGACCCATATATTTCTCATACTCGCTCTCCTCGCTTCTTATTCTTCAACCCCTGCGATCCGCCGTCGCTGCAGTGTCCTAGCGATGCATATATATATATAGGCAACATACCTACGACCCGTGGGGGCTCAAACCCTTTTTTTCCCCGCTCCGCTTGTACGTACATATTTTATTTGCATTTAAATCGAGCCGAGCATCGCTCTCTCCTCGTGTCGCTCAACATAAACTCACACAGACAGAGGACAACACAAGTGAAACTACTCCAGAATAACCAAACCTTCGCTCCTCGTCTCTTTTTCGTGAATTCTTCCATACCTACTCGGAATTAATTATAACAGCCGGAGGCGAGGAGAAGGGCACCGAAAAAAAAATGTGTGTATGCAAATGGCAAATATTATTGTCTGGGATGAGAAAGAAGTGAAGAGAGTAGAATAACGAAGCAGGTGCGTTACGGTCAATGCGAAATAAATGCGACGGTATTTTTCTATGCGTTTCCACCGCACTCTTTGTTGTTTATTTTTCCTCCTCTGTGTCTGTAATACCGATACACACTCCGATGTATAATTCCAATGTATATATCGTGTGTATATAATATCATATATATGTGAAACCACGTTTTTTTTTCAAATTCTATATTTTTGCGATTGGGGTGAAACGTAATCCAAATAGAGCTGTAAGGGATGAATGAAAGGTGCGAGGAACGCGAGTCGATTTTTTTTTTTTTTTCGTCCCTTCGATGGAGAAAGTGTTTCGTGGATGCTGTAGGATATTTTGGCTGAGCGCGGGATTCATGGCGACTCGTATCGAGAGAAACGCGACTGACGGACGTGGGAACGAGCGATACACCGGCGTGAACTGGTACACATTTTGCCTGTGTGCTACTGCTGTGGCTGCACTGCAGTTCCGCTGGGTGGAGGTAATCTGGTCTAGGTCGGAACCCGTCTAGTCGGGCCCGGAGAGGGTAGAAGCCACACATTCACACACATTAACACAATACAGACACACATACACTGACTCACGAATACCAGAATAAGTCTTTCGAAACGCACAATATCGCTGCTATTCACTCCTTTACATTCGCCTTTCGCGTCAGCCACCCTGAAAAGTGACTGTGAATCGCGAAGGGATACGCACGGTTATGCACGACCTGTTCTCATACTGTTTATTGTCATTTTTCGCGCAGCTAAGAAGGGAAAAAAATTCAATGATACCATAAAAAATAATAAAAATAGTAATAAGGTGAAATAATAAGTTGGATTTTTTGTGAGTAATTTAAGAGCTGCAATTCCGATATATATTAATTCACATTTTTTTTATTAAGGATTTTGAATGGAATGATTGAATAGAAGAAATCATCTAAGAAATTAAATTAAAATGAAACTTTGAAATATATTGGTTTATAAAAAAAAAATTCCATTTGATTTTTTTTGCATTTATATTCCAAACCCTGCGATTCCGGTATATTAATTAAATTTTTTTTTATTAAGGATTTTGAATGAAATCATTGGAAAAAAGAAATCATCTAGGAAACGAAATTAAAGATAAACTTTGAAATGTATCGGTTTATAAAAAGAAAAATTTCCATTTGATTTTTTTTTTTATTTATATTCCAAATCCTGAAGACGTCGGATCTTACGGACCGAGGCTCAGCACTCGACGAGTGATTGACAGATGCGCGCCCCGAGCGTCGAGCGGACATCACTCGAGATTTTTCGACAGAAAGGAAAGCGGACGGCCGGCCGCCTGTATATAGAGCAATGTGCGAGATGAGTATTAGATCGAGAAGTGCGCTCCTATATATATACAAGAAGACTGCTCTATACATACGAGCCGTTTTTTTTTCTCGCCCACTTTTTGTCATCCACCCCAAATCAATTCCACCGACGTGAGTTTCGACAATCGCCGAGCTTCGCTCTCTCGCTGCTGTCATACGAGAAGAGCGCGCCGAACCCCGATTCTCCCTCGTTATGCGTAGTTATAGGGATACGCGAAATTCGAAGCTCCAATTTGGCGCCACAACAGCGAACTCTCCAGGATAAACGAACGAACGAACGAACGAACGAGAAAGCGAAATAAAAAAAAAATTCCCAAAAAAACTGTAATCCGTCAGTGTAGCGTTTGTGGCTCGTTGGCTTTCCTTCGCTTTTTTCTACCCCCTTTCCTCGTCTGAATCTCTTTTCCTCGTCGTTTTCCGTAAAAAAAAAAAATGTCCACGTGGAGTGGGGATGAAAAAAATGGGAAAATCAGTCGGAGACTGAGAGAGAGGAAGAGAGACGGAGAGATGGTATCCGTTTTTTCCCCAATGTTCACAGAATTTTTTTCCGCGAATACGAAAGGGCGAAAGGGGAGAAGAGAGGGTAACGCACGAGGTGAAAACTGGAACCGGAGCGAACACGACCAGAACTCCCGGGGTGGACATGGCGAGCGATGCGCCTCGCTGCGTGAAACCATTTTTCCGACACCCATTAGCCTCGATTTTGATGGATGACGACGAGGTCATCGGGACCAAAAAAATGAGACCGATCGTAGTTGGTTTTGGATCGTCGATATACAGAACGCGTTTTGCGGAAACTGCAGCGGAGAGAGATTCATTTGTCTCACGTTTTCACATCGAATCCGCAATTTTTGTTACGCCTTTCTGTTTGCTCTAAAAAAAAGGGAAAACCGATTAGCCGGATACAGCGATTGGTAAACTCTGATAAATGTTGAAATAATAGTTCGACGTAGATGAAGCCCCAGATAACAAATGGACTGTCGACCAAGTGACGTCTCCCTCTTTTTTTTTTTAACCATTTTCGGTGCGTTTTTAACCATTACTTTTCATTCGATCTGCTATCGCAATCGTTCGCTCGGCTGGTTCGGCTGACGTAAGTCGTTACACAATTATTGGGAATTATTATATTGTCCCTGGGATAATTATCGGTAATGCGCGACGCGTGGCCGTAATTGCTCTTACAGCGCTGACATATGTCAACGCTTTCGAACGCAGCGCGTGTCGCGCGAGGCGCCAGACCTCCTCATTTTTTTTTCCAACAATTTTCCACCAGTCAGCGAGTCCGTTAATCCTAACCGAGAATCCATAGTAGCATCATGCGGGGCCGCGTGCTTATAATTTTCATCATTACGGCGAAATAAATGCCAACGGCTCCGCAACGCCTGCTTGACATTTTTTTTTACTTCTCATCCGCAACGAAAATAAAATCGTCAACCGAGGTCGAAAGGTGTGTGCGATATGCAATTAGTCTTGGAGACATTCTCCGACAAAATTTCAATTTTGTTGGGCCTCACATATTACAAAATTTTTTTTATTTTTAATTTAACTTATTTTTAGAAAAATATGTAAAGTAAAAATTAATGAATACGGATTGAACGAACCGATGTAAATTAATTAAATATGGAGTGAGTCACATTCGTTACTAAAATTCTAAAATAATGAAACTTTTGTTTGGGAATGTATGCTTAATGCATTACTAATATTATACCGAAGCGGTTGAGCTTAGAGATGCGGGGCCTACTGCAACTTCTGAGCTGGCTCGTTACGCGGTTTACGCGTCTCCGGCAATCGTAAATAAAGAAATGTTCGATGTCGGATCGCAAGAGGAGACTTTTCGAGAGACGCACAAGTCGAAGCTGATGCCTCAGCAGCTGTCCCGCATGCGTCGCACCGGCGGCACTGCAGCGACCTACCTATACCTACACCATCACCTTTACCATCACCACCACAACTATCACCCCGAAAACGGCCAATACCCCCCTCTCCCTCTCTTTCCCTCCAACATATAGCGTCCACTTTCCGTGCCCCCGAAAAATAAAGTGCATACGAAAATCCCGTTGCCTTCAATAAGGAAAATATTTGCCGAGCTGCCAACCGATAGTCCGACGCTGCGGAGAAAGCGGATTTTCATCCGAAATAAGGTGACAGGAAATATATACGTATATACATATTGTTACGTCCGGCTCGTCGCGCAACATACGCACACATTTTGAGGGTGAGAAAAAAAAAGAAAAGAAAAGAAGACGGCGATAATTCGATGCGAGACCCGAGAATACAAAAACTTGTCAAATATATATAAAGCCACTGTATATAGCAAGTATAAAGTACACAGGTTCCGAAATGTTGGAATAACGCGAAGTAAATCCTCGTTCCGTGCGAGCCGAATTTTCGGCATCGTGGAAACCGAGATTTTTCGTGATTTTTGATCGATTCGGAGTAACGAATTCTTCGTCGTCTGGACGAAGCTGTATTTTCGTGGCTGTATCCGCAGAACGAGAAACCCTGATGCGGAATGTCCGAACCTCGACGAATCGACTCCGTTCTGAGGGAATCGCCTGGAAAAAAAATCGTTAAAGAGCCCAAAAGAGGTTCGACGCCGGTGCCGCTGGATTTTTCGGATTTGAGAAATTGTGTCGATTTGTAACTCGTGTTCGAACCACCCTGGTAGGTCGTATCCATGGGGTTTTTCGCGTTAACAACTATGGTGGGTCGAAAGGGCCGATTCTGCGTGGGGTTGCTTATGGGGGATGCGGGCTCAACCCCCTCGACGGAAAAGTTGTGATTTTTTCGTCGAGGACGTTTGGGTGGATAAACCAAATGCATTTGGGATTCATGGGCGTACTATGAGCTCTACCTATATATATGTGCGTATATACATATATAGTATACGGACTGAAGCCTTCGGTTTCCGTACATCGATACACCTAAAAATTAATCAAACGGGGGAAAACAGGCGGCGCACCCTTGCGCACCTATATATATTATATATATAGGTATATATCCGTATATCCGGCGATTGCGGCGGCGCGAGTTGCACTCCGGTGGTCGGGCCGCCCTTTACCATGATTTTCAAGGCAGCTACTGTGACTGCTGCTTCGAGGCTGTAGAAATAGGCGGCTCGCTGGTAGCGAGCAGCGCGTGGCCGAGTTTCGAGTGACGAGTACAAATCGCTTTTGACGTCGCGTCAATGCGATCTCAACTCGAGGCGTTCCCCGTGCCACATCCATCAACGTATTTCCACCGAAAAGCCTATGAATAGGAAAAAAAACACACCGGGAGCGATGAAACATGGGACGACGGAAAACGCGAAAGTCCAAAACGCGTCGACGTATCTCGTAAGGCGCGAAAATCGGCACGCGGTGAAATTGTCCGGCAGATATTGCAGGGCAAAGGGGGAAAGGGAACTCTGAGGAGTCTAATGGGAATTTTTTTGAATGGACGATGTGGAGCTCTGAAAATGAAAAAAAAAGTTAATGATCAAAAATAGGAATTGAATTAATGATCTCAAACTGAACGTGACGTATTTTTTTTTTTTTTTTTTTTTTTTTTTTTTTTTTTTTCATACGTAACGAATAGTTGAATTTATTTTTGCAACGCTGACCATTTTTCCTTTAGATGGAACAACTGACATCCCCATAAAAAAATATTCCACAATCCTTCTGTCGACGTCACGAAATAACTGTAATAAAAAAACGGTTTCTCACCGCAATCTACAAGAATTGAAAGTTGGTCCGAAAAAAGAACAGAGGTCGCATAGTGACCATCATGAAAAGACCATTGGAAGCTCGTTGAAAAAAGAGCTCGGAGAGCTGACTGACATACGTCAAAGCCAGAAAACTCGAAACCACAGAAAGTGGAGCTCGCGGTAAAAGAGGAGACGGAAATTATTCCACGGGGACGATTTTGATATCGATTGCTGTACAGAACGTGAAGTGCGTGCCATCTGTCAGTGAGACTGGAGATCCCATTCTCTCTCCTCGTCTTCGCTATACCTCTACGATTTACCTACCAGATTCTCGGCACAGAAGCTCCAGATTCTTGAATAGAGCGCTAGACGCATCCGCGAAGGCAGAGTGTCCGATGACTCCGACGAACACAAAAAATTCGAGAGCTCGGTATGAAAATGCTATATACAGTGACAGCGAGGGTGGTTCTCTCTGTTCCTTACTACGCGAACCTTGAACCTCGATCCAGGCCAAAGTCTGAATTCCGTCCCAAAAACCCCAAAAATCGTCCGTCCGTCGATGCATCGATCGCATTTTGAACGCATTTTCTGGTCGACTTCCGAATTCGCAAGAGTAATTGGTCCTTCGACCTTACGGGGCACGCGAGCGATGTGCGGGGGATGAATGAAAGGCGCTCGGATGAAAAGAAAGGAAAGGGAAAAGGACAGCAAAAGGAAAAAAAGGACAGCAAAGGAAAAAAAAAATTCGAGTCGGACGGCAAAGGGAACGCAGAGGCCGAAGACGAAGAGGAGAGAAGCGGGGGCGAGTTTCGCTCTTACGATTTATTTCTCGCAGTCTATAGGCGGAGACTTCTCGGCGGTCTCTCGGAGCTGAAAAGTCGAGGCGGCGAGGTTCGAGGATTGGACGAAGCGAGAGCGGCGAGCAGCGCACGCGAGGGATTAGCGTTTCCTTGGAGCGTTTAACGGCCGTGAGATTGGTCTGTGAGACGTCGCTGAAAGGAGAGCAAAACGAGAGTACAGTGAGAGACCGGAGCGGCGGTGGCGTCGGCGGCAAGACGATCTTTTGTTGCGTTGGCATTGCGGTTGGCTCGAAAGACGAACGCGCGAGCGAGAAACGCGCGGCGCGCGTGCGGCCCGCGCCAGCACCGGGACAATTCGCGCACTTCCGGTCCGGGGCCCCCGGTCGACTGACTGACGACTGACTGTACGGGCTGCCTGTCAACCGACACACGAGACCTTTTGATTTAACGCGCGAGTGACAGCGCAAAAAAAAATACACTGCGAAGGCCACGAGTAGAGTAATATTTTTTTTGGGTGTAATGCGAGAGCTGTAATTATACGGATTCGCGAATTTGTGGGATGGAAAAATCGTTTTTCGCGTTTTTTTTTCTCGAATTTTTTATTTTACGGGCAAATACTTGTCGTTTTTGGAATCAGCGGGAAATTTCCCATCTGATAGGGTTTTTAAACTTGGCGAAATCGAAAATTTTTTTTTTCGCAAAAATCGCAAATTTTTAGAAGGGATACCCCTTCCAAAAATTTGCGATTTTCGAGGGTCAACTTTAAAAATCTGTAAAAAATCGAAAAATCGAGATATCGCGTTCCGTTTGGCGGCATTCTCTTCGTTGAAGAGTCTTCTTTCGAATGAAAAAAGAAAATCCCGATTATATTGATCCAAAGAAAAATGACACCGATTTTAGTAAAGTGCCAAAATTGGGAAAAAGTGAAAAATCGTTTTTCGCGTTTTTCTCATAAAATTTTTTATATTTCGGGCAAAAAGCGGTCATATTTGGAATCAGCGGAAAATTTCCCATCGGATAGGGTTTTAAAAATTCGTTAAATCGAAAAAAAAATTTTTCGCCAAAAAAACGGCAAGGGGTACCCCTTCAAAAAATTTGCGATTTTTGAAGGTCAAATTTAAAAATCTGCAAAAAATCGAAAAATCGAGATATCGCGTTCGGCTTGGCGGCATTCTCTTCGTTGAAAAGTCTTCTTTCGAATGAAAAAAGAAAATCCCGATTATATTGATCCAAAGAAAAATTACACCGATTTTAGTAAAGTGCCAAAATTGGGAAAAAGTAAAAAAAAGTTTTTCTCATTTTTCTCCTAAAATTTTTCACTTTTCGGGCAAAAACCGGTTATATTTGGAATCAGCGGAAAATTTCCCATCGGATAGGGTTTTAAAACTTCGTTAAATCGAAAAAAAAAAATTTCGCCAAAAATCTCAAGCCTCCTCCTACGCTAGTTTTATTAAATGCACGAAAAGATATAATATTCAACCATATCCCCACTCGATCTCCCCCACCCCCTCACCCGTCAATTTCATAGAAATTGACGAAAAAAAAAACTTGAATGTCCCTCATGTTGCACATTTTCCTCGACGACGAGAGTCACGAGCCTTCCAGCTGGGAAAGAAGACAGGAACAGATTTTTTTTTCTAGGGCATCGGCGCGCGCGCTCGGATCTTTTCTGCCCGTGTCTAACATTATTTACTTTCGAGAGGGAAGATGCTCGTCGCGTGCGGGGGAGTCGAGCGTGCTTTTTACCATCGCTCCCGCTTCGGGGGCAAAAGGTGGATCCGGCCGCGCGTGGATCCACCTTTGCCTACCTGAGTCGTCAATGGACCCAGACCCGAGTTTTTTTTTCAACCTCTCCGCTGGATTCCGTGGCGGTGGTGACAGCCTCGAGATCGATGGTTCCGTGAAGGAGGAAAACCGTCGGGCGCCGCTCGTCGAGTCTTCCAGGATGCGCAGCCCTTAAGAATTGCATCCACCTTTGCACATTCGTCGAACCATTCCTACCAGCCGAAAGAAAATCCGATCTCGTGCCCCAAAGAAAGTAAACCGAGACCCCGAGACCGGCGATACATAATTGCCAGACTGATCCAATAATCCGGTGAATCGTCCTCGAAGACCGAATCAACTCTCCACCCCCCAATCCAAACATCACTGGACGCATCTGCAACGCTTCGTCGCCAAAACTTTACTACGTCATCGTTCCTTCTCTTCCCTCAACGTCGAATCATACGGAATCAAGAGCGAGGAAAAAGCAGCCCAGAAAAAAAATAATATTCATTCTGATTCAGCCACCGAATGATTCCAATATAGAAAAAAAAATGCAATTCATGGTAGCCACTCGAACCTGACCTTCAGCTTCAAGGACTGTCCACTTATATATACCTCTATACCCATATCCTATATGTATGTAGAATATCCAATTTATTTTCGTGCATATAGGTCGAAAAATGCAATAAGAAAAAATAATAATCCTCCAGCAGTCACTGTCCCTAAGATCATTGTTAGGATTTTTGTGTGAGAGCCCCTGTCACTCATACTCTCTGTCTCATTCTCTCCTTCACTTTCTCTCCCTCTCTCCCTCTTTATATCTATCTGACCCGGGGACAGCAGAGCAAACTGGCCGGAGCAGTGAAGTGGTCAAGTCGGATCTCGCAGGAGATGGAAAGTGGGGAGAGTCGAGGAAGGTGGCAGCGCGCGCCACCACGAGGCAATTGGGGCCTAGTCGGGGCTGCCACGGAGCCACCATGGAGCCACCCTTACCTGCATAGCCGCGGGCCCCCTGTCTACCCCCTCCTTTTTCCCCCCGGACCAGAGGCTATATAAGGCCCCTGGATAATCCCCACCACGTCAGTTAAGTACTAGCAGTTGCCGCGCCAGGACGTAACGACGATTCGCGCTCGAGGTTGCCATGCCGCTACCTCCACCATTCTAGTCTACTCTACTTTTTCCCCTAAACGTGGAGTGCCCGATACAGTTTTATTATTATTATTGTTAATATTTAAGCTGATTGTTCAAACTGTGCGTCGATATATTGCTACCGATTGTCGCGATAAAAGAGACTGATTAAAAGTGCTTCGTCGAACACGTGCTGAGGATTTCACACCAAGAGTTCTGGATGTACAATCAGTGAAACTGTTCTCCAGGAGTTGCACAGTGAGTAAAAATTGTTTTTGGCGATTGGAGATAATAGACAGTCGATTTGGATGACTGGAAATTGAAGGACGGTTTTTTTGGTAGTGTTGCAAATTGTGGTGAAAAATTTGCGAGACAGTTGTCATGAGAATGTGGACAATTCCGCGGTCGGTAAACTCGAGTGCACGTGGATTGTCATTGATAATATTCGGGCTCATTGACGATCGGCATGAAACGTGATTCAATATTGTAGAATTGTTTGTGACGTTGATTTAATTTTTTTTATTGTATTAAATATTAATTTCGTTGTATTTCAACTTTTTTTGCAAGTTCGTTGTAACAGATGCATATCCACTGTATTAGAATGGGAGAAACTCGACAGTAACGACATCTCTTGGAATTGCCACCTTAAACTCATGACTCCTGTTATTTCGCGCCAATAAAACGTACCTGGCAATGTAAAAGCATAAAAAATTACAATTAAACAATTGTCCGACCATTAAATATGCAGGAATCATAATTACAGTTGTCACTTCGACAGTCGAATCTGCAGCAGGTGCAATAATGTTACCAAACTAAAAATACTTTCCACTTCCATCGATCAACAATTCAATTATCAGGAATCCTCAAAAGTCCTCAATCCTTAAAATCAATTAAGAAACAAGAAATAAAACGTAGGAATTAAAATTATTTAAAAGTCTTCGTTCCAATAATCAGTATGATAGGTCTGAATAAAAAATGAAAAGTAATCAGAATCATTTGAATATTCAAATCCAAAGCGATTTTCCTCAGCAGATTCTCCTGCTTTCTGCTCGGCGGTTGCACTTATTAGCAAAGGAGCAGCGACGCGTTGTACATAGAAACTATACCTGCATGTGCAGCAGCCATGTGCTCCTCGCGCGAAACGGCCGACGAGCTTCCCGCGTGCGTAATACCTGCGCACGTTGGCCGCGTATCACGCATGGGTGATAGGGGTTCGCCTTCATTCCTCGCGATTTGCCGTTCACCTCCCCACGTCTCTCGCGAAATTCCTTCCCCTCTAGAAATACGATATA
This sequence comes from Itoplectis maculator, assembly GCA_964034905.1. Lineage (NCBI taxonomy): Eukaryota > Metazoa > Arthropoda > Insecta > Hymenoptera > Ichneumonidae > Itoplectis > Itoplectis maculator. The sequence continues at coordinate 1,575,996 of OZ035861.1, forward strand.
ATTCGCGAGCTTCGTGGCTTTTCTCTCACGTTACCGTTTCCCTCGTCCTTCGTCCTTGGTCCTTCTTTTTTTTTCTTGTCTCGTTCCTGGGAAGCAAAAAGAATTCTTATTCACTCGTCTCTTTCCTTCTTTTCTTATTCACTCGCCGCGTTATATGCTAATCGTATCGCGATCTGGATTTCACCGAGGCGCCCATAGCGCACCCATTTACAATGGCTAAAATGGCCTGACAATGCCTTAGGTAAAAACCTTCGCCGCCGGCCGGGCACTCGATCACTCCTCGCTCCTCTTTGCTATTATTATTTGCATATTTATTCGCCATGCAAATGCCTGCGAACGTATCGCGTTCCCTCAATCAGCGACAATTGCCGACGTTCCCATGAGACGACCCGGCGGCGAATTCGCTGGATAGAAAAATCCGGTTTGGTCGGGCGAATGAAATACCGTAACAATCGATTAATCCCTTGAAGCCCTCGAGCCTTCGGAGATTTTTCGCGCTGACGATTCCGCCTCAACGTCGATAATCAATCAGAATGAGAAAAAAAAATGCAAAAAAAAATTGTTTTGCTGAGAGGATTTTTTGTTTAAAAAAAAATGTCAACCCTTTCAGGGCTCGACGACGAATTAGGAGTCGAGTGACTGGGAATTATTTACCCCGGCCTCTGGGGACGAAAAAAAAATCTGAAAAATTATCTTACGATTGACTCTTGTTCTCCGTTGTCAAATTAGAAGTGACGAGTCTGCGGCCAGAATGAAAAAAGGTGGAGAATCATTTATCTCGAGGCATAAGTCTTGTCGTCTTGTGTCTCTTTGCGAGGTGAAAAAAAAAATTGGGGATAATGAAGAGCGACCCTTAGGGGCCTCCGGTGGATGTCAACGGTCGGACATTGTCAACCCTTTCCGTTAAACACGTGTAACCACGTGTCAAAGACTCCGGACGAGAAAACAGGAGAAAAGCGGGTGTCGCGACCGCAATGCACGAAATGTGTCGTAAAATTTTAACGACACTCGGAGAGCGGACATTTCGGGGACCGTTGGCCGGACGTTGGCCGACGTGTCGCGTGTAACTAGAATAGGGCGGGGAAAAAAACCAACAAGTGTCACGCGCGGCGGGTGCTGGTAGCAAAGGAAGACGACTGAGAGAGAGAGAGTAACAGCAAAAGAGAGGGAGAACTTTTTCTAAAGACGTTCGTCGACCAGCCCAAAAATTTTTCGAGCACGAGCTACTCGCACGAGCCGACAGCCTAAGGCCCAAGGGCCTCCGACCCCAAAAAGACGGAAAAGAGAGGAAGAAAAAAAAAAGAGGAAGAAACGACGGATCGGCGAAGGCAGAGAGCAGAAAGAAGGAACATATATGCGAGGCGCATGCGCGAGTCGAGTACATCTGCCGGTGAGAAGCTGCGGCGCGAGCGAGAGAAATGGAATAAAAGGCCAAAAAGAAGTTGGCAAGAGGGGGGCGAGCGAGAAGGAGAGAGAAGAAGAGAGAAACAGAGGGAGAAGAAACCCGGACCTGAATCCTATACAAACTCCTCTTCTAATACTTTAGCACACGCTCAGAGCCGAAATCTTCCACTCTCGTCGCACGGCTTTTGCTCACTCTCCGCTGCTGCTCCGTCGTCTCTGCGCACACACAGAGACTGAACCTAAGTCCAGGAGACTCGACTTGGCCGAGCCGAGAAGCGGCAAAAAGGACTCGCGGGGCCCCCGGTTTCCATTTAAACGATTCCTTGCGCCCAGGCGTTGGCCCCGCAGAATCGAGAAGCGATTCTTTTATTTCTCCCCCTCCCCCCCTGGCGGCATTGTTCGTACTCTATTTTCGGGGTCGTCCTGGCCAAAACCTGTGCAGCCCTTCTAGCCTTCTGGTTCGCTCTTTTTTTATTCTTTGGCTGCTTAATTCTTTAGCCCTTTGGACTTCCATAACTGGAAATAAAAAAGGGGTATTATCAAAAAGCTTCTGACGATGATTTCGCAGAGAGTTCAAAGTTACATATTTTTTTATGGGACTTTGGACTTTCATTCTTAGGGTGAAATGCAATAATGCGAAATTCGATCATGAAAATGCAACAGAATGTTTAGTATGTGGATTTTATTTATGCATGCGAAAATTTTGGCGACTCGGTGAACTTGTCTTCTTATTCAAGGAAGCCAATAAAAACTGAGACTCAAATTCTGTACAATCTTCTGGTCCAGCTTTTAAACTCGACTCGGACTGATCCCATCGCCACCGTTTAAACGATTCCTCAGACGCATCAGTCATCGCGGAATCGCTTCTCAATTCTTTTATTTCCCTCCCCTTCCCTCATTGTTCGTACTCCATTTTCGGGGTCGTCCCAGCGAAACCTGTGCACCCCGTTCATCGTTATTTCTTTCTTACTCCACATCTCTTTCTTCGCTCCGCTCGAATTCTTCCCTCCCTTCCCTCGGCTCGAAGTCTGCGGCGCCCTGAAAATAAAACCGAGGCGTTATCAAAGAGCTCTGGGTGATTGTCACAGCGAGAGCCAACAGCCAAAGTTTCGCCGTGCGTATAATATATATAATGTGTGCATATTACATATGAGAAATACAAAACAAGGCGAGTACAAAACACGATCACGAGTACAATGAGAGATAGGTTTATATATACACAGACACAAACACACAGACCACGAATACGGTGAATACAGTGTTAGGCATGCGAAAAAAATCCCGTCTCGGGCGACGAGCCTCAGCGACCTCATTCAAGGACCTTATTCACCTTGGTCGCGCGTTATAGGTGTCTGCACACGCGCGACCGTTTGCCCGCCCCTTCTTGCCAAGGGTCAGGGGGAAGGGGGGGGGAGGGGGACGACGACTCAGACTCGACCGTCCCTCTTCTCACTCTTTTCTATGCCGCGATTTCTTTGCATCCTTTCGGACTGCATATGCAAAAACCGGGTTGCCAAAAACAAGTCCCGCCAACAAGGGTCGCGGAATTTCGTTCGCACCCTAAAATGCACATTGCATATGACGCCGGGTACCGAAAATTTTCGGTGGCATGGGAACACCGAAGCATCGAGGCAGGTGTGCTGCTCCAAATAGTGTAAAACCCGAGAGCTCTAAGCTGTCTCCGCGACGCGTTTCCCCCCCACCATCGACTCCCCTGCGCACTATATTTATTTCCATCCCTCTTGCGCTCCTTTTTCTGTCTCTGTCGCTCTTGTTCTCGTTTCTCGAACCCTCTTGCGAAAAACGCGTACGAACGACTCGCTTACACAGTAGAATTCTCGCTCTGAATACGGCTTTGATTGTGGTGGTCGGTTGGGACCCCCTCAACGACCCCTCCCCCCTTAAGCCACCCCCCATCCCTAGATTTCTGTTCACTTTCCGTCTCACTTTCGTCACCTTCGCTCGATTCGAGGTCTTCGCGATTCGCGTTTTTCTCGCCCAAGTGCGAAAAAGCGAATCAGAAAGAGAGTCTGAGACAGAAAAATACTGAGAGACAGAGACAGACTGAAAAATACTTGGAAAAGGAAAGAGCACAGCGCATACAAAGAGAGCAATGCCACCTCGAAAGGTGCCCCGGGGTCAATCCAATATAAATCAGAAACGTCTCGCGTTCTGAACATGAGCGAGAAAGAGATCGACGACTCAAGAGTAGCCTTAGGCACAGTCGTAGCTCATAGTCTTACACGCTGTAACCCACACACACATACAAATACACATACACATACACACATACGCAATAGGGGGCGAAAGAAAAACGAGGAAGGCAGAACGCCTAACGCACACCACACCAACGACTGCGCTTGTGCGACATGAATAGAAATCATTTTTCGGGTACAGCGATTCTCCTCCGATCTCTGTGTGTACACTCGGAAGGAAGGAGGAAATACCCCGCAACCACCAACACCATACCACCGTCACCATACCACCGCCGCCACATTACTCTCCGACAAACGCACCAAACGTACTCGCACTATTTCACCCAGAATCACATTGACAGTCCTCTAAGTCTCATACATGACCCAAGACTCGATGTACATGCAGCAAGATATATATATACAGTGCATGTAATATATAGCGTACCATGTGTGTGTGTCTAGGCCCAGGTTTTTCGGTAGGGTTGTTTGCCTTGGCTCAGTCGAGCTATACGATTTCTGAAAGGGAATCACAGGTACGGCGAGCTGGGCCGAAGCCCAGCGAAGAGAAAACCTTAGAAAGAGAAAGATGCATGAAAGAGCGAGAGAACGAAGCAGAAAGAGAGAGAAGGAGAGTCCTATAGCGAGCAGAGCTCTCACCTGCCCTCCCCTTCTTCTCCCGGCACCGCAACCGCCGAGTCCCGAAACTCGCCGGTCCCAAACATTCGACTCTCTCACTTCTTCTTCTCTCTTCTTCTCTTCGAGTCGCCCTTTTACCCTGGCCAACCCCACCGGCTCCTTCCCAGAGCTCCGAACCGCGAAAACTTGTTCGGCCATAACCGGAGGAGGACGATCCTGTCCGTGGCTTCTTCGGAGAGGAGGCTACTCTTCGGCTCTTCGACCCGGACCTTGAAGTCCTTGGGATTCCTCATGCAGTGTACCAGACACTCCTTCGGTTCCTCGACCCTTCTCCTCACTTCTCGACGAGCTCGACGAGCTCCTCTCGACGATCCTGGATCCTCGAAGCGTCCTGTCTGGTTGCTCCTTCAACTTCTTCTTTTATTGTCTCTTTTCTTTATTCTCGATTATTCTCCTTGCCCACTTTTTTCTTCAACGTGCCCTTCGTCCCCCCCCTCGCCATGGTCTTTGTAATTCGCGACTTTCAATCGTGTACGATGGGTTCTGCACCTTTTCTTCGGTCGTCCACCGGGCTCGATGTGGGGTCGCCGAGGGCACGAGCCGGTATAAAATTGTCTCGTCGGGTGGGATCAATGCCGAGCCTCCACTTTCGTTTTATTTTGCCCTGAGGATGTTGCACACCGCGAGATGTAAAGAGAATTAGATAAAAAGCGAGGGACCAACGGTCGGCTCCGTTTGCGTTTGGAGGGTACCTGACGAATCTTCCGGATCGATGACTTTACGCCTCTTGGTGCGTTCTCCGGCTCCTCGCCTCCAACGCTGGGTTCATATGGGCTATGCTGATGAGAATTTAATTTTTTTTCCACGTGTCGGTTATGACCTTCTTCGTTTTTCAGTCATTCACAACGGAGTCATTGATCCGAAATCCATTCGAAAAATTGTTAACAATGGACCTGGACAAAAACTGGGGAATCTCGGAACCGCTGTGGTTGCTCAGGTCTCGAAGGTCGTTAACACATTTTATCCGCCACCAATTTATCCGTCTGGAAGCTGAGCACACTGCAAGATGTAAAAAAAATGAGATAAAGAGCGTCAAATGGTGGATCCTATTTTTTTTACAAACCTTTTCTCATTATCTTCAGCTCTGCTGACTTTCTGCCTTTTAAAACGTTTTTCCGCTTCATCCCACAATTCACAAATCTGGTCCATAAGCTCCACCGACTTTTTCATGTTTTTCTATCAACATAGTTCGAACGGTTTCAAAATTCATTCCACGTCCAACTGTCAAATAACCTGAAGAACAAAATAGTAAAATCACTCATAACGCACAGTCAGAACATGAGGGAATCGTTAGCACATTTCCAAGGCACCCAACAGTCGAAGGAAAATTCTCCAACCCCCTCTCCCCAAAACCCACCCCCTCGCGAGTTTTTTCCGTCGCCGGTTTCTTCGCTTCCTCGCTTCACGTGGCGGTAATTGCGGTTCTCATAAAACGGTAGGAAATGGGAGGTGTATATAAAAGAAAAAAAAGGGTGTCTCGAGTCTGAGCGACGAGTGGACGTCGGGAAAGAGAGGCGTCGATGAATGACAGGCGGCGTTGGCGAAGAAGAGCACATGAAAAAAAAAAGTAACAGCTAAAACTCGACAACCTGCTTTTCTTCCAACTGTCGTCAACTCGCTTCCCCAGTTCCAAGACACAGATATATCTATATGGACACATATATGTTTCTTCCTACTCTCATTGTTTTTCTCCCTTTTTTCGTCTTGGACTCCCCTTCGTCCGGCGAGAAACCAGGGTAATTTTTTTTTTTCGTCCCTTCCTCGTTTTCGAGGGTAGTTACCGCATCTCGCGTGTCGTCGTCGTCGTCGAGGCCCGCAGCGCCCGTTAATGTCGCTCTCGAATCGGACTCGGGGATCTTTTCTTCCTTTATTTCGTCGGAAGACGACGACCGAGTTGGCCGCGTTCGCTATCTGTGTCGTTCGCGGTCGTTGAAACGATCCCTTAATAAGCCCCACCGATGCTTCGGAGGTCTCCTCGCATGACCCGCGATCCTGTCCATCGACGGATAAGTTTCTGGATCCTGTCGCAACAATGACTACAATACGTCCTCACCTATATCTATACGTACATAGACCGTACACCGAAACCGTATTACGTATACGTACATAGAAATATATATAGACATATAAATATATACCGCGACGGTATAATAGCGACTATAAAGCTGTCCCAACGGTCGTTCCCCGCGCTCTTCGTGTTCTACACGACACACTATCCTTTTATACATCCCAAACTCTCTTTCCAATCCCGGTCTACCTGGTCCCGAATCAAAAACTTCTCCTCGCCAAAACCCGCGCGACCCAAAAATCCAGAAGGGCTCAACCGCGGCCTCAACTCTTCTGTTCTCCATTCGCGACGATCGACTGTGTAATGGTCATAATTGTAGGGACATAAAACCTGTTTCTCAACCGAACAACCAAACCCGAACCAACCCGACTGTTATTCTTTTTACGAAATTTATTACGATTTCTCGCGGCGACCGTTATACGAGGATTGAATCTCTCACAATTAAAAATTCGTGCGACAGGTGAAACAGCGAAACGTGCGATCGCAGGTCCGAAAGGTAGAGACCTGGGGTAGCTCGTGGCGATTTATCGTCGCTATCGCAATTATGCAAATGCTCTCGCCATTAGGGCTTATCCGCTGTACAGCGGTGGTATATGGCCACTCGAGTGGGGGCCCCCCTAAGCCCCCCCTTCCATGCCACTCTCACTGCGGAGCTCGCAGCTCATAGTACTGTGTGTACAGTATTCGTGTTCGCCAGGAACCTTCACTGTAAACGTATATACAGCTCGCAGTGGGTTCGCCCCCCTCCAAATTCGCCATCGCGGCCAGCCTGGCAGGCCTAATAACCCCCCCGGGCAACCTGTTGCCTAATTCCCATTGTATAATATAATAATCCAGATACGCACACTCGAGCACCGATGAAGTGGGGAGGAGAAGTAGCAGGGAGCACCGATAACGCTCCTCAAGTGGCAGAAAGGGTTATTGCATCGGTGCTCGGTGCTGGATACCGTCTATATATACCGACATCTCGAGACTGACCCCCGTTGCGATGGTCTGAGTTGCGCTGCGCTGGGTTTGGTCTGAGTTGCGCTGGATCGAGCCTGGCTGGGCTCTGGACTGGTCTGAGTTGAGCTCAGTTGCCCTTCAGTACCTTTCCAACTCTTTCTCGGCTTCTCGAGACTCCCCATGGCGAACGTTTCGCTGACTGAACGAACGCCACGCGAAATTCAACACAAGACTTCTGCGAGAGGAGGAGAGGGAGGGAGAGGGGGGAGGTGGTGGTCGACGACTTTTTGTTCTGTGATGGATTGTTCGGGCCCAAAACGATTCTGGTGTTTTGTCCACTGCCTAAACGCCTGTAAAATCACGTTTCTATTGGGAATGGAAAAAATATTCGCTGCGAGGTTTAGTCTACGATGAGCGAAAACCGCACGAAAAGAATTGGCGAATTCTTTTTGGGCTAAACAGTTGAGCGATAAGATCGTGAACTGGAGATTGTTATCTTGTGCGAACAACCCCCGGAGCTATAATACTGACCCTTCAGGAAATTCGACGTTCCGTTGCAACGTAGGGATATGTCAAATTGTGGACACGCAACCCGCAACGTTGCAACTGAAGTGCCTGAGGCGAGCTAAGAGATATCCGCGAGATATCCTCGTGATCGGCGATTACTTCCGCTGCAGAAAAAAAAGCGCCGGTTGTCGACAGACGTAGAGCGCCTTGTGATATATAATAAGAATGGTTCGAGGAAATTTCACCGACGGTATTTAATTCGCGCTCTGGAGACAATAATTAGGAGGCCATTTTTAGGAACTCACGTTTTTTTTTTTTTTTTCTTTTCAAATCGACACCAGAAGGTCGACGAATTGTCAATGAACCGAATTTACGGTTATTCGATGATTATGCAAATACGTCTTTGCGACACTCGACGCACTCGAATCGAGGGTGCGCAGTTCCACCCCCCTTCGAAAATTAAATAGATAAATACAATATTGAAGGCCGAGACAATTACGAAAACATTTTTTTTTTTTTTTCGTCTCGACGAATTGTCAATGAACCGAATTTACGGTTATTCGACAATTATGCAAATACGTCTTTGCGACACTCGACGCACTCGAATCGAGGGTGCGCGGTTTCACTTCCTTCGACAAATTAAATAGATAAATAAAACATTAGAGCCCGAGACTATATATATGTGGGCGCGTGGCACGTGCCAAGAGGTCGAAAAGTAAAAGACGGAGGATCGCGTGCGTTGACCGGAAGAGTGGTAAGGAAAGACGACCGAAAGCGAGAGAGAGAGGCAAAGACATTGGCGCTGCTCGATGCCTTGTCTCGTGAGATCAGAACACAGGTATAGCGGGTGGAGAGCGTCCGACCGAACCGCCACTTATGCGTGTCTCTCCGCTCCGTTTGTGCTCGGCGCGGGCGACGAGAGCTGCGTGTATATTTCGGTGGATCCGTTTTCCTCGGCCAGATGTGGCCCACCGACTGGCCTCTGTCCCTCAGTGCGTCTCGCGCCAGGTTCTCTGTCCTCGTCGCACCGGTTCGCCGGTCTCTCAGTCTCCTCTCTGTCCTTGTCGCACCGGTTCACCGGTCTCTCAGTCTCCTCTCTGTCCTTCTCGCCATATGGGCAGGTGCCCTTTCCGCGCGCAACCGAGAAACGACGACGCGCGCGGGCAGCTATAGCGCACGCTCTGTTTTGTTGGTAAAAAGGGCCGTAGACAGAGAGAGAGAGAAGGTGAGAGGGTTTCTCTGTCGCCCTTAAAGGGACGCGAGAGCGCGTGCGCGCGGCATGGCAACAGCCTGTATGCAAATGAATGCATTTTTATACCCACTTCTGACAATGCACGACGCGCGGGACCCTCTCGCCTTCGTGCGAGTGCGCGCGAGAGCCCAGCGCGCCCCCCCTTCGAGCGGAGGAACCGTTAAAAGTTAAAACCTGGTGTTCGTGGTGGTGTCGATGGTGTTGCTGGTGGTGCTCAGGGTCACGCCGGACGAGTAGACTGCATTCCGCAAAGCAGGAATTGTTTTATTTTATTTTGTCGAATTTTTATTTTATTTTTATTATAGTAGTAGTACGCTGAAAAAAATCAGTAGTTGCGGCTACCAATCATTGGATATATCTACCAAAATATTGGTTGCAGTTACTAAAATCATAGTAGCTCTAACCAACGATTGGTAATCACAATTATTAATTTTTCTCAGTGTAGTAATCGTGATTTATTGACAATACAATTATTATACATATTATACTTATTAACATTTTTCTGGACATTTCAAATTATATACTATATGCATATATTATATGCATTGTCAATTGCCATCGACAGAGGTCCTTCAGCCTATTTTTATTTTTATTTCGTTTTATTTTATTTTATTTTTAATGTAGTGTAAGAGCAGTGAATGTGAAAAATGTGGTCCATATTCACCTCTTTTACACTATGTACATTTTTTTTTTTTTTTTTTTTTTTTTTTTTTTTTTTTTTCAAATCTTTTTGTCGTTTCATCGTGCGAAAAGTTGGGCAATCGTCGTCACCGGTTAGCTGTCAATAATTCCCGCTGTTCGAAATACTCGAAATCACTCTCCCGGAAATTATGCAATTCACACCCCGCGACTGCGGTCGCAGCGACAATTTTTCTTTCTCCTCTGTGTGTGTGTGTTTTTTTCCTGCTTTTTGTTCGAACCACACCCGCGGCCCCAAGGGGTCGCAAACCTTCGAACTTGGCGTTCTTCACGCCTTCTGGAGTCCTCGAGGCAATTATCCCGATGCACTTCGCGCTGCGGGACATTCGACGCAGTGAATTAATGGACGCGAAAGGGAGAGGACTAATGGGGCGCTTTACGTATGCTTCGCGCACTGATTCGTCTCCCGACGCTCGGGTTTATCGCTCGGGAATTTACTTGCGCCGATGGAAAGACGCGCCAGGGGCTTAAAGAGCCGATGGATTCGCGTGCGTGACTCTCGTCGCGAAACTTTTCCTTGAATTATTCATCGCGCAACACGAATTACCTCGACTCTCCCCCTCGATCGTTGTAATACAGGCGAAACGTAACGAGGCTCTCCCGGATAACGCGATAACATCGTCAAGCTGAAAACAAGAATTACGGGCAATAAAGTAATTACGAGTATCGTGTTTTACTTAATACATAAAATTTACAGAAATATATCTTTCCGGTGAGATTTTTCGTTCCGTAACGTTCGACTTAATAATCTCGATCGGAACAGATGAAAAGTGCTGCAAGTGTCAATGTTGTCAAATTAACGACTCCTTCGATTCGCCATTAAATATTATTACGTAATTATCATTATTAGGTAAAGAAAATAAGTCTTAAGCACCAAAATAATTGGAAGAAAAAGTCTCTTCTCTTCTCTTTTTTTTTTTTTTTTTTTTTCTTTAATCCCTTATTTGTTTTCGACATCGGGAAGCTGCTGTTCGACTCTTTTTATTCTCCTTCTGTCTTCTCCTTCTCCTTCTTTTCTTATTTACGGAGATCCAACTGGCGCGTTTAGGGTTCAACGGGAAACGTCGCTCCTTAAGGTCCATTTAACGAATCGTCGGGAGCGAACATCGTGTCTAGACCGCAAGTGCTAACTCGTAAAACCGACGACTCAGGTGTGCGTAAGAGCAGCCGAAGAGGGAGGCGAAGGAGTCGAAGGAGGTGGAGAAGAGACACACAGCGGCTTTCACCTGTTTCACTGTTTCCCGTATGCCGCGACAGGTGCGTCCCTTTGTGGACGGAGTATAGAGACTCGAGGCCGTCTCCTCCTCGTCAACGCTTCGACGCCAACCCAGAGTCCATAGCGTATAGCAGCGAGGATCCTGCGACCCGGGACGACACTATTATAATTAACTGGGCATATCAAAGACGAGGGCGGCCGCAAGGCTATATAAGCAACGTTGTAGCTTCCAGCACTCCACCCGATTCTCGGTCGACCGAATGGGCGCCTGTTTCCCTTCGCAGTGCCGAGACAACCTGCCTCGTCTCCTCGATACCAGTATTTACCTGAGCTAATTGAGCTGGTCGTGGTCTTCCGTTCCTCCAATGTCGCGTAATAAAAACGCACCCTCGTCCCTGGCGCCTTTTGGCCTCTCGGAATTTTTGCCGATTTTTCTGGAACAGAAAAAGTTAATTTTTATTATTTGTGATAAGGGTGATAAGTGTCTGAGGACTTTGCCATCGGTAGATCAGATTTGAGAGATGCCATTTTTTTAGGTATTTATAAAGGGAAATTAAATTTGTGTCACCTGTATTAATTTCACCTGCATTCGAATTCTATGGAAATTTAATTAGAGAGACGACGCTTATTTAACACTCAGGGAGAGAAATCTTTTGTGACGGTATAGTTGAGTTTAGGATTCAATTTTTTTCACCTGTGTTTATTTCACCTGCAGAATTTAAATTCTATGGTGGAGGGAAATTTAATTAAACGAGAGACAACGCTTTCTTGGAGAGAAGAGAGATATTTTATTTCCTCGGCTATAAATCGTCGGGTTCTAAGAAAACTTGATTTCTATCTTTCTGTCTTTCCTTTCGGTGCGGCAACGGCTGAGGTGCCGAACAGGTGTCCCATTTGTCAATTTCCCGGCTTAGAGATCCTGTGTGTATATATATAGAAGATCCTTCAATTAATTTGGAAAGGTTCGCACGGCGAGAACTGGCAAAGCCGTTTTATCCGGATATATATATAGATATATAGGATAAAAAAAAGAGGCGCAGCTGCAGTGGCGGCTCACGTGTTACATTATATATCTGGGGCGGACGAAAAATCTCTGTGGAATTCACGGTTGAGAAACCAGAGAGGCAATGGTATCGACAGCCGAAGCGCGCGTTTCGGCCGCTCGCTCAGCTCGCTCGTCTTTTACATGCCCGAACATTCGTCGTTCGCCATCGACAGTCGATAATCGCGCACGTCAGCCGTAAATTTCACGATTTTTTTTTTTTTTTTTTTTTTTCATGGCTACACCGAGAGCCACTTCCGTTTCCGGTCAGGGAATATACAATCGCTATACTAATATCGACATTTCTTGTATAGAAAAAAAAATAAAATAAAATTTAAAAAAATAAAAAATAACCAAACGTCACGAAATAAAAATAAACGTCTCGTTTTAATTATTTTCATCAGAGATGCTGAAGTGGACGGTCTCGAGATCCCTGTCGACGGCCAGCTCGACGCCCCACGCAGGCGTCGCAGCTGCGGCAGCACATCAGACGATGAACAACAAGCCGACGCAGTCGCGAAGGCCCTTTCGCGATCTCTCGAACACACCGCCGACCGGAGGATCGAGATCGAGGATAACCATCCAGCCGGCCACCCAGAATTCCTCGAGCAAACCGACTCCTGGACGGCGGAGACGGTGCAGGAGTCACGGGAGCGATCTTCGTGCCTATTTTCAGGTGAGACTTTGAATTTAAAAAATTGTCCCTCAACTCATTTCCACTTACTAAAATGTCACGATATTTTTATTCTCGTCACTTCAACTTCCTTTCAATTTTATTCGAGCCTCTTTGCTGCTATCTACGCCTATTTAAAATGCACATTAATAAGCAAAAAAATAATAATTTTAATTTTATATTATTATTGTAATTTCCGTAAACTTATTTTACACTTACTAAAAATTCACGATATTTTTATTATCGTCACTTTACTTCCTTTTAATTTTATTCGAACCTCTTTGCTCCTGGCTATGAATCTTTAAAATATACATTAATAAGCAAAAAAAATAGTAATTTTTATTTTATATAATTATTTTAATTTCCCTAAACTCATTTTACACTTACTAAAATGTCACGATAATTTTTTTTCTCCTCATTTTTTAATTTCCTCTCAATTGTATTCGAACCTCTTTGCTCCTGGCTATGAATCTTTAAAATGAGTATTAATAAGCAAAAAAATCATTTTAATTTTATATAATAACGATTCTAATGTATCTTTTTTTTCAACAGGCCACAAAACCGAATCTCAGATCCGCAAAGCGACAGTCCGTCTCCACCGAGAGCCAAAAATCCCCGAGAACCGAGAGTTTCTACCAGAGCACTCCGCGAGTCGACGCTGACATTGGTCCCCTCACTTTGTTCGCCGGAAACGGAACCGCGTCGCGTTGCTCGACAGCCTCCACCTTACCCACCGACCCGACGGTCCTAATGATGAGCAGCCAGCATCCGAAGACCTTTCACAGCGCGACCTGCAACGAGATGCCTCAGAACGTAGTAAACGAGGCTCGCGCGAATCTTCAGTCGCACGTGTCCGACTTTTTCCACCAAATCTCCGTCGCCGGAAGCCCCGAAGACGTCATGGAAGCGGAATCCGTTCCCCTCGCAAAAACGCGAATCTTCGCTCGCAACTGCGAAGCCGCCGCGCGCATGAAACTCGCTTCAGAATACGCGCGGACTCCCTGCTGCCATCCAAAACTCGCCAGGGTCACGAAGCTCCACGCGCGATGCAAGACGACCCCTTATCACACGAAAATCGGCGCCCAGGCGGCGAGAAGTCCGTTAAAAAATACGAAACAAGAGTCGCTGGTGCAGCAAACGCCACTCGCTGGTCGATTGGCGCATCTGAGGATTGATCAGGACCTCCCTAATTACGAAAATATGGACAACACTGTGACGGAAGTTCTCAACAGGTATTTAAACATTTTTTTTTACATTTTTTTTAACATTTTTTTACATTTTTTTACATTTTTTTAACACCAAAAAGTGTCACTGTTTGTACACTTAGTACAAAAAAGGACTTTTCGTTTATAGTAGCCCAAAAAGTACTGTTTTACAAATTTCTCTGTTATGAAGATGTATCAGAGTATCATTTATATGATATATTTGTTTTCAGGGAACAAGAAGCGAACACGAGTGTAAAATCAGTAGCGGAAATTTTGATCCTCGATGCTGAAGAAAGGCGGAGGGTTCTCCAGGAATCCGATCCGAGGATAGACCCTATTATGGACACTGCTGATACTGCTGCTGCTATTGCTGCTGCATCGGGGAGCGGTTCAAGATCATCATCGACAGCGGAGCAACACATTTACGAGTCGATAGCGGAGCGCGAGGACGAAGGCTTCGTCGAGGAGGGAAAAGCTCCGCACAACGATAGCTCCGTTTCCTCGGCGAGTCAGCTGCTCGAGGATCCATCGCCCATGTCGTGGGCGTTCCGCTCGCCCAGCGACTCCGAAGGCGTCTTCACGTTGCGACGTCAGAGAGGAATTCGCCGGAAGCGACAGAAGCGAGATCCGGACAATGAAAAATCATCAACGACGAGCAAGAAGCGCAGATCACTGAGTCTTAGTCCGAGCAGCAAGCGAAAAATCCTGGAGACTCGAGTTCCGGAAGTCGAGGCAGTCAATCATCACGTGAAAAAATGTGCTCTGGAAACCGATCTCGATTCCACGGATTTTGGGGAGGTCACCGCGTCGAAGACGATATCGTCGCTCGGTCGCAGCAGCGAGGAGCGAAAGGCTGACGATAATAATGCGACGAAACATGCGAATTCCTGGGAGCTCGACAGTCCGAAGTCGTCGTTGATCGACGACTTTCAGAGCTCTAAGTCGTTTCTCTACTCGGTGACGAACACACCGGAAGCTCCGCTGGTTGCGACAGTCAGACGGTGTCTTAAATACAGTCCGGAAAGTGAGACACCGAGATTGGAGAGCAGCTCCAGGGGCAGCATCGAGATCGAGTGCAACGTCGTCGTCGACAGTCTTCACGTTCGTGGTGAGTTTCTATAAAAAAAAAAAAAAAATTGAAATCCAAACGAGCGATGAGAATAAATTATGTCTTAGTGTTCACGCAATGAGTAAAATCCTCGCCACATTCGAGTCTATTAAAATTGACAGTAAAAAGAAAATCAGTAAACGTGTAAAATGCTAAAGAAAATTTTCTAATTAAAAAAAGATATTGCGTAGTTCCTTGGAACCTAAAAAAAATCGATTGAAATCTATTCCCTTGGAACCCAAAAACGATAATCGACTAAAATGCTAAAGAAAATGTTCTAATTTTAAAAAAGATTGCGTAGTCCATTGGAACCTAACAAAAATCTATTAAAATCTATTCCCTTGGAACCCAAAAACGAATCTATTAAAATTGACAGAAAAAACAGCATCAGTAAACGAGTAAAATACTAAAGAAAAAATTCTAAAAAAAAAACTCCCTTGGAACCTAAAAAAAAGCTAATAAAATAAACAGAGCGCGAATTAAGGTGTAAATAATTAATCCGCGGCTTTCCCATTGACCCACGCGTCCCGCGGACCTCGCCCAAAATTGTTACGACCCTGCTCTACGGGGTTACGAAGCGCTCGCGAAGCCGGAGAGAGCGAACGTGCGTCACAGCCGAACTCCGGGGTCCGGGGCTGTGATGCATCCCGCGCGCGCGTTGCTCGCGAGTCGAGTGGGTGCTCTATGTAAATTAGGGCGCCTCGTTAGAACGGGCACGTTCCTGGGATAGGACATCCCAGTGCCGTGATACCGTCGAGCCACCCCCGCACCGCTTTGTTCGCCCCCCCGAAGGGATGGAAAGCGCGCAGCTCGATGGACGCAGGCGCCGCCGCTGCCGCTGCTTCCACCGCCGGCTTTGCCTTCCCGCGGCTCTGCCTTCGCGCCCCGTGGAACTCTGTGCCAGTAACCCACAGACCCTTTCGCGTCGTACGTTCGCCCCTCGATTACGGTTAGTAGGCTCAAAACCGCCACGATTTGGCCATCGATTCGTTCCGCTTTGTGTTTTCATCGTCCTCTCCCTTTGTGTGTGTTTTGGGTCCTTGTTTACCTACAAACCCTGGAAATAAAATATATTTAATTTACGGAGATAATAAAAAATAATAGCAACACAGATGACGTCACAGAAATAATAAAAAAAATAATAATAATAGCAACGGCAGTAAAAAGTCTTCGAGTCTCTAAAAATGAGAGAGAGAGAGAGAGAGAGAAAAATTAGCATTGCAGCAGCGCAGATAACCGAAATTGCCTGACCGTATAAAATCATTCGAGCCACGTTCGTCGGATCTGTGTTGACTTTCCTGTGTCAAATTTTCGGAAAAACATTTTTTTTCGCGACATTTTTCTGTCATAAACGGTCGACATGTGCAGGGAAAGAGGGAGAAAGGGGCGCGGGAGGCCGCAGGGAGTGAGTGAGCGTGAGTGGAAAGGGCGACAAAGCGGAGTGGCTCGCGCGCGACGCTCGCTCCGAGTAGTAGGAACCGAGTCCGACGCGCCAGTAGGTAAATGCCGCATTGTCCGGACACGAGTCCTCTGTATTCGCGGGGGGTGTGTTATACTCGTCTCGCCTCCCTCGAGGGAAGAGAGATCGCGACTCCCGACTGCAGCGGGCGCGGAATGCACCGCGTAATTTTCCCAACCGGGGGACGAAGACCGAAAGGAATCTCGGTGCAACGTTAGTTAGCTATAGGTAGGAAATTGCCGCTAGGCGGAATTTTCGGCGGACTCGCGGATTCGAAGGGTTCGAGTGGGTGGCAGAGACGTAGACGCCGCGACCCGGAATAATTATGTAATTAACCGACCTCAATTGTTTCTCACCCCCCGGGGGGTGGAAAAGGAGGAGGGGGTTGCCCTCCCCCACCACAAACCCAGAGTTGAGCCAACGCCAAGTTTGCCACTGGCGCCGCGTAATCGCGAAGAAATAATTGTTTCATTCTTCGGAACTTGATACCTTCCCTCTCTTTCCCTCATTCTCTACGTTATTGAGAATTATTATTGTTGAGAATTATTATTATCCGTGAATTGCATCGAAGAGGCTGAGTTATTTCTGCGAGTGAAATATAAATAACGTCAGTCTGTCTTCGGAAATAAAGCGGACTGCCCACTTCGTGTCTCCTTCCCTCGCTTTCGTTTTTTTTTTTATTTGAGTATATTTTTTCCACCCCTAAACTGAGCAGTGATTTTTTTTCGCTTGGCCAGCGAAGCGAGTGGCTTGTTTTTCGTATCCGACGAAATTCGTTAATAAATCTGAAGTACGTTTTTTGGCGCGTGGATTAATTTTTTTTTTCGTGTGTTTGTGTGCAGTGATACGTTGCAAGGATCTGAGACGAACGTACGAGGGACCGATACACGCGTACGTGAAGGCGAGCGTGAAGAATCCGTGCGGCGAGGGTGCAGTGGTGAAGCGAACGGCGGTTCACAGGGCGACGCCGAATCCGGTTTTTCACGAGACCCTCGTGCTCCCTTATCCGGCAGCGGGGAACAACAATTCCACGAGGACAGCAACGTCCCTGGACATCGCGGTCTGGCACCGAGATCGACGTGCGAGGTAAGCATCTCTTCCCCTATAAAAAAAAAAATAATAAAAAAAAATGCAGTCGCATTCAGGATTAAAACGAGGCCGCGGTCTAATCGATTACGCAAAGAGCCAACGTCGCTATTTAAACAGTTTAATTTTTCTCTCTATCCCTTTCTCTTTTTCATCCCCCTCTTCCTCTTCCCTTTCTCATGAAAAATGCGTTGGAAACCGAGAACTATGGGTCACGAGAAATTCTTTTGATGAATCGAGGACGCGTGTGAGTTGTTTCATCCATTCGAAAGGAGGGATGAAGGGATGAGATGAAAAGTAGCGGGGAGACCCCAGAAGAGGGGGGAGGGGTACTAAGGGAGGGGGGGGGGGGGGAAATATCCAACCGCGCGAGAATATGTGGGCTATGTATTTTTCTTCTCTCTCTCTTTCTTTTTCCATCATCTCTTCCCACGTCCACGTCACGTGATGTATCAGTAGCATTGAAAGAGGCGAGAGAGAGCTTCGCACGTACGAATATCTCGCCGGGCGCGAGTGTCGTTGGCGTCGGCGGTGGCGGTGCTGGTTTCCTGCGACGACGAACGCGGGAGGGGAATCGATTCTCCGACGACGCTTGCGCACCTACGGATCCTGCCGACTCGACTCTCGTCCACGTGCAAAAACACGGTCACACGTATTTCTCGAGCAGCGCGCGCTGCTTTGGCGCCGTTGGGGTTGTGCGCGAGCGGAGTGGGGGAAACCGACGCTTTGGGGGTTGCGCGTCGATGTGCATCGGTGAATCGACGCTTTCAGCATCTCTGTCTCGTTTCCGCCGACTTCGTCTCAGTCGTTCTGTCTTTTTCTTTCCCTCTCTTTTTTTCTCTGCCTCACTCATTCTATCTTTTTCCCTCTCTTTTTATCAGCCTTCTGCTCTCACTCATTTTTTTCTCCCTCTCTTATTTCCCTTCCTCTCTCACTGATTCTGTCTCTGTCTTTCTCTCCCTTTTTTCTGTCTTCCTCTCTCACTCATTCCGTCCTTTTCCCTCTCTTTTTATCACCCTTCAGCTCTCACTCATTTTCTCTCTCCCTCTCTTTTTATTTCCCTTCCTCTCTCACTGATTCTGTCTCTGTCTTTCCCTCTCTTCCTCTCTCACTCATTCTGTCTCTTTCCCTCTCTTTTTACTACCCGTCAACTCTCACTCATTTTTTTCTCCCTCTCTTATTTCCCTTCCTCTCTCAATGATTCTGTCTCTTTTTTTCCCTCCCTTTTTCTCTCTCTTCCTCTCTCACTCATCCGCTCTCTCTTTCTTTCCCTCCCTTTCCATTTCTCTTCCTTCTCCTCCTCCTCTTCTTCTTTCCCTGACGCTCTCCTCTGTTGCCGCTGTACAATGCAACGGATAGGACGTGGACGGTATACTATAACGTTGGACCTGGTCCCTTGCGTGTTTCAGGCGCAGCGAGCTGCTGGGCTGCATGACTCTACCCCTGCCCCTGGCCCAGGACAAGGTAACTATTGCACAAATAACTACTCAACTTTTTTTACCTCGCTTAAATAACATCTCACGTCTACTTCATTGCCGTTGCAAAATTGTAAAAGCCCAACGCTGCTGTTAATTTGAGTTCAGACTTGGCAAGAATCGTGAATTGGAAGGCGCGGTGGGAAACAAGTGGAAATTTAATTGCGTGACCGAGACCGATTTTATAACGTTGTAATGCCCGGGGCGCGTGTCGCGGGTCTTCCTCGCCACTTAAGGTCAGGGCTAAGCCGATTACGGGGCCAGTGCGGTCGCGGCAAAGACTCCACGGGGGTGGACGGGTAGTCCCTGCCGAGTTAGTGCCGAGCAATCGTCGCGCCTTCGCGGTATCCGCCACTCAACGTTGCGGCGACTTTTTTTGATCGACTCCCCCTCTCCTCTCTCACCCCTCGAATATTGCAACGAGTGCGCGATCGGGGACCGGAAACTGTAAAATGGTCATCGTGGCGATTTATTGCGTGGTTTTCTTCGTGGCCGGAGTTCTCATTAAAATCTTTAGTTTCTGCTGAGGCGGTGGACTTTTTTTAATTACGTTATTTTTAACTGTACGATTTTTTTTTATTTTGGTTGTGACTCGATGAGCAGCTGTGTGAATAAGTGTTTTTGGTGTTTATCCAGGAAGCGACATGGCACCCTCTGGAAGCTGGCTCGGGAAGAAACACGAGCACGCCGTACTCAGGATTGCCCCAGGAATGCGCCGTCTCGCCGCCTCTTTCCAAGGACGGCGGCGAACCTGCGGACAACAACAATACGAGTTCAGCAGATGATCTCACGTATCTGAGGTATCTCGAGCTCGAGCCTTTAGATCCACTCACCGGGCTGCCCCTGCATCCGACTTTCACCGCTAGGGGTGGTAGAACGCCATGCACCATCACCAGGAGGCTCATAAGGCAGGGCGGCGTCAACCAGGTATGTCTCCTACATTTCCCTCTATATCTGAAAAAAAAAAAAATAAAAATAAAAATAAAAATGTTACTGCACCCAAACCCTACACTGAGAAAATTTAATAGTTGTGGTAACCAATCGTTGGTCATTGCTACCAATATTTCAGTAACACCAAGCAATATTTTGGTACATCTGACCAATGATTGGTAGCCGCAACTACTGATTTTTTTCAGTGTAGCAATCACGGCGACGAAAATATCGCTCAATGGAATTTGTTTTTTGCACAGAAAAAACTTTCGGTATGGTCAAAATGTTGGAATAACCAAACCAAAAAATTCTGATAGTTATTTTTTCGTTGATGGAAGCAAAAACGTACCTTCATAATGACCTTCCATTGAGCGTTATTTCTATGGTCACTTTGACAGTTGTTTTACGGAAAAAATGAAAGTTTTAGTGATTGTTAGGGAAGCTACGAATTTTTTCTAATGAACTTATTAATTAATTTCCAGGTACCATGGGGCTTTTCCCTGTCTTGGGGACGACCACCGCGGGTCGAGCGAGTCGACACCGGAAGTCCGGCCGAACGAGCCGGTCTCAGGCCCGGCGATCACGTGGTATTCGTCGACACGACGAACGTGGTGACCCTCGCGCGCGAGGACATCCTCTCGCTGATCCAGTCGGCGACGACGCAGCTCGTCCTCGAGGTTTATCGCAAGGGTGCGGCCCACTCCGCGACGCACAGGCCGAGCGTGGTGAACGTGACGCTCCAGCCGGCCCTGGACCATCAGCAGAACGGTCAACTGCAACCGCCGGCGGTCGCCTTCACCGCCGAGGTCGGTACGGGCGTTTTGGTATAGATCCGAATCGTATTAAAGCGGAGAGAGAAAGAGAGAAGAATAGAAAGGGGAGAGAGAGAGAGAGAGTGATAACGAGGATAGAGCCGATATTATTTTTCGTTCGTTGCCGTTCGAGCGTTCGTACCTCGTCCCGCTGCTCAAAAAAACCTCCGTCGTAGACGTCCGCACCCACCTATAAAAAAAATTATCGCGTGATTATTATTTATTATTAACGAGACGTTGTAAAATCACAATCGTGTGTAAATTGCGTGTATGTCAGTAGAGTTGTGAGTCCGCCGTGCGAGCGATGAATCTACAGTGAGAAGCTTTTTGCGCGCGAATATCTATTAGAG
Organism: Itoplectis maculator; assembly: GCA_964034905.1. Taxonomy (NCBI): domain Eukaryota; kingdom Metazoa; phylum Arthropoda; class Insecta; order Hymenoptera; family Ichneumonidae; genus Itoplectis; species Itoplectis maculator. The sequence goes on from OZ035861.1 coordinate 1,597,118, forward strand.
CCATCAAAAACGAAAGACACGAAAAAAAAACTGTTACCTTAATCTTTTTTAATTTATCGATTAAGTTACGTGATTATTATATTATTATTATTTTTTTTTTTCACTCGTGCGACTATTACGATTTTTATTCGTTTACATATTTATTGCGACTTTTTTCCGTGTATATATATCTCGATTATATTATCATTTACCGTTGCGTATGTGTATATGTATTATATTTATTGTGAGAAAGGCTTTCGCGACTCGAGGATAATATATATCTCGCGTGTGCCCGCGCACGCGTTTATCAGAGCTTATTTTTCTTTTTTCGTTTTTTCTATTTTTTTTTTCTACTTTTTTACTTTCGCGTCCAGCTGTCCTAGACTTGTATAAACTTATTATTAATTATACACTTTGATTATTATTTTATTATTTTTGTACCCGGCGCTGTGTACTCTTCGTGTTTGCGAAACGAACGAGATATCGAACTCTGCGATTATCTACATTCGGTAGCAAACACTAATTACGTTTTTTTTTCTTTGTACTTTGTTTTATTATTATCATTATTATTATTACTATTATTATTATCATTATGATTTTTTTTAATTGTCAATGTCACTTTTATTTTGTTGCCAACAAGTTTTGTTCAGAACTCGATAAATCTGTTGCTCCTTTATTTATTCAACCCCCTCAACTCCGCCACATCGATGTCGTCCTTTTAATTAGCCTGTCGAACTTATTATCGTCGATTATCGTCGACCGATGCACGAAGTAGAATGCAGTTTATTAGCGTTAAAAATTGCGCTTGTTTCGCATTTTTTTCTTTTCTTCTTTTTTGTCGCTGTCGCCTCGGCCGAAAACGAACACTCGCAGCCAGCGGAGAATCGTCGACGCTCGTCGCTGAGTTATGCTCAGCAGGATCCGGTGGTCGTGGCGGCATTCACGAGGAACTCGCAATCTCCTAATCTTCAGGTATTCCCAAATCTCGCGCCGGACGCGTCGCCGGACGAGGAACTGGCGGTGCGCGAGGCGCGTTACTGGTCGACGCTGAAGGGCGGTCAGACGCGTTTTCTCGTGCCGCTCGCCGATAGACGTGACGTACTTTCGGCTACGGACTACAGCATACTCTTTCAAAATCTCGAGGAGTTGGTTAAGATATCGGAGGAGATAAGGGATGAAGGCGGCGGCGTCGAGTGTTACCTCGCGCGAGTGCCGAGGATCACATCGGCTTACAGAAGATATCTCGGCGGCTTGCAACGTTCCTGCTGTCTACTCGTTGCGTTACGGAGGAACTCGGCGTTCGCCAAGTTGGTTTGCGAGCCTGCGGTGCCGCACAAGAGGCGACCCGATCTTACGGGAGTGTTGCTCCTTCCTTTGGAGCACTACAGGTGAGTCGACGAGCGACGACCAAAGTTCCGTGGATGACGTTAATAAAGCTGTAAAAAATTAGAAGTAGCGACATTAGCGTTTTGCTATTTCGGCTAGACGTACCGTTTATGGCCACGGTGTCATTTGTGGCCATAAGACAATAGTGTTTTCATAGTTAGTCACTATTCCAAAGTTATTTAGTCATTATTATATTAATAAATGTTGTTCCTCGGTACTTTCTATAAATGTAGAGCTCTTACGCAAATATTAGGACACGTGTTAGACAATTTTCTACGATGGCAATTAGAAAAATGTGGATCTCACAATTCATCCTATACTTTTTTTTAAACAGCAATTCTTTTATTCAAATACATAAAGTAAAATACTTTTATACAAATTGAAACAATTGTACACGGTGGCCAACACGTAACAATCAAAAATCGAGAAACTTACCTGTGAATGATAGGTCGTATTGATCCCTGGATGCATGTATTGTGATCTCTCCGATCTCAGGGAAATGACAAGACTGGTAGGTCTAGCTTCGCCGAGAAATTGTCAGAAGGCGAGGGACCTCGCCCAGGGCTACAGGGAAGCTACTGCCAATGCCGGAGTGATGGAACCACCGAGAGACACCGGTCGACCGTTGCTCAGTCTGCAAGAAGTCGAGTCGCGATTGGTGTTCGCCAGGTGTAGACCTTTCACCCTCGCGATGCCAGGCAGACAATGGTAAGCCACTATAAAAAAAAATATACATATAAAAATAAATAAAATAAAAAATATAAATGTAATTACTCGAATCTTGTGGAGACGTTTTATACATACCTTGAATTTTCATCAGGCTCTTCGGCGGAGCTTTGGCCAAGGTCGAAGGTCGTCGTCTCCAACCTTCCTGGGCTCTTCTGCTAACCGACCTCCTCGTCTTCGCTCGAGTGTCCCGCGATCGTGTCCTCTTCGTCACCGAAGAACCCCTTCGATTGTCCAGCATCGCCGAAGCCTGTTTCACCGTTCGCAAGAGACCAACCGAATTCAGGCTTCAGGTGTCCATAACACCAAACGGAAACAGCGAGAACGGACATCTCGAAGTGGTCCACAGCGGCGGTTGCAGTCCTCACGGTAGACCACGAAGAAGATTGCTCGTGCTGCGCGCACCGAGTCCCGAGCTCAAAGCCGTCTGGCACAATCTTTTGCAACGTCAGATGTAAGTCGCGTCCAGAGTCCGAGACCCACACGTTGACGCTTATATCTGTGGATATCCATCCCCGTCTGTTCCAGTCCGTCGTCTGTCGATGTCGTCCCTATCGTCACGTCTAACTATATCCTTATTTTAGAATCTATGTGAATACAGGCTGTGGGGGTACGCCGAGCCTCGGCAGTCCTGAGGAGAGTCCCTTCACCGGCAGCAACTTCACGACTGCCTGCGAATCGGCGCCGAGTCCTCAGGTACTCTTTTTTTTTACACTGAAAAAAAATTAATAGTTGTGATTACCAATCGTTGGTCAGAGTAACCAATATTTTAGAAGCTGCATCCAATAGTAGATTAAACCAATGATTGGTAATCGCTACTGATTTTTCTCAGTGCATAAGACTCACTTCTTCCTGACAAACCGAAGAACCGTAATACGACCCTAAAACAAATTTTGTGCCAAAAAAAAAAATACAGATCCCCGCGTCAACGAATTCTCCGCATCGCGAGGACGAAAGATTGCGAGGCGAGTGTCTCGACAGTATATTGAAGAGCAATGGTAATCAGCACTCGGACAGCAGTCACCTGGCGCAGTGGGTGAGAAATTCTCATCAGATACCACCGCCCGACAACGAAATTCCGCTGGAAGAGTGGACGAGAGAGGAGCTTGCGGCGAGAGCTCCGAAGACGAATTCTCCGGTGACGAGCGGTGCTGTTCAGAGCCAGGAGAACACTGTCGAGGAACAAATCGCTATGAATTCGGACGTTGAACAGCAGAGCACGACTTCCAGTGCTGCGAGTCTCAGTACCGTCAAGTCGAACAGCGTTACGGCGAGCAGGAAGAATGGCGCTGGGCTGTTTCAAGGATCCATCAAGGACAACGCGAGCACGGGCTCCATCAACATCTGCAGAAGGTGCCACAGGTGGAGTCTCACCTGGCGGTGAACGATCATCTACCGAATGATTTTTATATCGTGATTAACCCGATGGAGAATCACTCGGGTTCCTCCGAATTCCGACGTCACTTTAATTCGATGGTGTTCCTTTGGTTTGGTTGCAGATCCGGATGCCCGACTCCACCGTTGCCGAGAGATCCGTTCTCTCCTCTTCCACCGAAGATTTCGGTTCTACCGCCGACTCCGGATCTCTGCACGAGTCATAGGTTTCGGAGCGTTCTTCATGACAGTCCGCAACGCAATAGCTCGAATTGTACACCGGCTGATGGAAATACTGAGGATGGTAGCGAGGATGATTTGGACTGCGATGGCGAGCCGCCTTACAGGTATTTGTGATTCACGATTCGACGGACCTCTTGAGTTGTTTTTTTTTTTTTTTTTTTTCAAAATCGACTAAAAAAGGGTTGTAACCAGTGTTTTCAGGGGTAGAATATGCGACTTAAGAACGATGGTAAAGGTTAAAAGTCGATATTTTGAAAAAATAAATTTCGTGACCTCGATTTGGGCGGTTTTCGGCCCAGCGGCCAGATCTACGATTTCTGACAAGCAAAACGACAAATTTCCTTTTTTTTTTTTTTTTTTCAAAAGTAACTGAACAAGGGTTTTTCAGTTACTCACGATATATTATTGAAACTTAAGGGCTCTGAGACGATTCGGAACGATGAGCAGCCTGGATCAGGACGACGACCTGGACGAGCAGGCGGAGGACGACAATCGCGATTTGGAGTCACCCCCTTCAGGTCTGCGAGCGTGGACGGCACGAGCGAGCAGCTTCGTCGTGAGCAAAATGGTCCTCCTAGAGCAGCTGAGCGAAGGCGTCGGCGGATACCTGCTGCAGCCACCTGTCCCGCCGGAGAGAACGGAATTCTCGCTGGATCCGAACGACGAGGAGGGCACGACATCCGGTGGAACGTCGGGCGACGATATATGGGGCACTCCGACGTCAGGTGGACCCGACGACGAGAGTTTCACCGCCAGTCCGGTTGGTAATCTTATCTCTTCGGTTACCTAAATTAATTAAACGCTCGAAACACATTTGGAAGGTACTGGCTGCCTCTGAACGCTTTCGAGGCTTCCGTAGATCGATTTGTACAATTTTTCCGCTGTCCTGCGTAGGCTTTGTGACGATGACATTTTTCTCCCGACCGTAGAACTAAAAATACTCGACAATTATTGGTTTGACGTGTGACATTTGTATCTGCGACGTGGAAAAAGTGTCCCAGAGTTATATGCGAATATATAACCATTTGCCGCTATATTGGGTATTCCCACTAATCGATTAAGTCGAGATTTTCATATTTCTTCCCTTTTAGCATGTATAGAAAAATACAAAAAACATCCATGTTTGGCTTGAATTTTTTACAGTTAATTCTGTGTTCAGAAATAATATTTTTGACGTGCGAATAATTCCAGTACCTTTTAAATGATTCGAAGGACATAATACGCACCAAGCAGCAAGTCGATAGAATGTATGAATATTATCAATTCTCTTTTATGAAATAAGCTTCGCACGCCTCTGCATGACGCAAAACGCTTGCCCTCTGTTTGCCAAAGAATCACTAGCCCGAGCTGTGTGACTGACGTTCCCTAGCCGTCGACAAACGGCAACGTGACCGGTGAGGACAACTACGGCCTCAGCCTGAACCAGGACGACGATCAGGACGTGCTGGACGGCGACGTCGACGACTGCGAGCTTCCGGAGCTGAGCATGGATCAGCTTCTCGGAGGAACCGGAGGCGGTAGTCTCGGTTCGCTGAGATGTTTCCTCGGTCGCCGAAGACTGGAGCCTCTGCCAGAAGAAGAGGATTCGCCGGGAAGCGGGAAGCATCAGGTCGGATGGTGGTGACAGAGGTTGGAGGTCGAGACCTCACGAAAACTCGACGACAGCGGCAAACACGAGCGTGACAAAATATTCGCGAAGCTCGGAGAGGAAGACGAAGACTTTCGTCGCAAGATCCTCGATCTCCATCGGAAATTGTCGGACGTCGACGAGGACAGCGCCGCCAATGTTGTCGCGCAGGAGGTCAATTCTTCCAAGCGCACTTCTTCGCCGTCGAAGATCAAAAAATCTTGCATCGACTCTGACGGTGTTCCCATCGCTGCTGCAGCTGCGTCGCCGGAGTCGAAGAGGACGAGTTGCTCGTCGAGCGCAGAAGCGAGAGAAGCCAGGAGCCTCGCGAGACACGCCGATGCTACCAAAGAGCTGGAGTCGATCGCCCGAAGAAACGAGAGAATGTCGTCGAGTGGTGATTCTTCTTTGGACAAAGAGCTCGAGCCTGACTTGAGCCGAAGATACGTCAACACTGAGAGACGTCCGTCCACGGAGAAGCGACGACTGAGGAAGCTTGATCTGGAACTCGAGAGAAGAAGACATCTCGAGCAGCTGAGACGACGATCCGAGAGGCTGGACGATGTGACCGAAGAGGGATCCGACGAGAGCGGCGGCGGTCCCGGCGGTCCTCGGGAAACAAGTATTCTAACGCGTCTGAGAATTCGCAGACGAAGCATCAAACTGTTGGGCTTCCTCAGTGGAAAATCGGCCGATCGATCGCAGGAAGAACGCGCCGCGCGGCTGTTGAAGATGTACATGCCTGAGAAAGGCGGTGGTGGTGCCAATAACCGAAACGGACAGAACACTATTTCCATTCATCACACTTCCAGGGATCGAAGGTTCTGGAAGCTGCGAAGTCGAAGGAAATCTAATTCCGCGTGAACATCCTGAAATTGAAATTTCTCATTTATTATCCGTTACACGCGCCGCGAAAGTGCTGCGAGAGAAGGCCGAATTCCACTGAAAAAAAAGAAGAAGAGATGAGGAAAATCGTGAAAAGATCGACGTCGGACGTCGTCTGTTCGCCGACTCTCGATGATAAAAAAATACTCGTTTACAAAACGCAGAATACAATCTCTATTACTAGTTCGTAAGTCATTATTACTGTACGATACACAGCATAATACGTCCAGAGACGAAAGATTTTTGTAGCTATGAATACATTCGCGATAGTGACGACGGTGAAGAAATGTTTAAGCAGTTTACGCGGACTAATTGTCTCTTAATTATCATTATTACTTATCATTATCATTACGATTCGTATTTATTATTATTCTTATATTATTATTATTGCTTCTTAGGACTTCCAGAATATTCGCGTTGTTGTATCAGAGGAGGATTTCTCTCATTCCGAAGAATCCGATAAGACCCCCGTAATAAAAAGCCATTTTTGCGTTTTAACTTTAGCGCTTGAAGAGGCTCGATAGTACGAAAGAAAAAAAAGTATTAAAAGTAAAAAAAAAACCAGGTAACGAGCGTAGAAAAAATCCTAGTTTGTGGGGTTTTGTCGAGACGAGAATAAATTAACGATGTTGCGATAGAACTGTACTTGCCGAAGAATTTGGAAACCTTCGTTTCAACGACGATGCCAGAAGACGGCCTATAAGCGAGTAGTTTTTTCCCGAAAGATAAAGTCAATCTGTCCTTTTCGAGCGCACAGGGAAAAATGGCCTAGTCATTAACTGTAATAATAGCTTTATCAGTTCAAAAAGATGAAATAAAGAGAAAAAAACCTTAGAGTCCTATTTATATTGTAACTATAGATTCGTTCTTCGCGAGGAAAAGGCGGAGGAAGGTACCGACGGTGTGTCCCGTGGGCTCTCGGAGCTTATTTACTCTGTAGCGTTTGAACGTGTTTATTTCGAGCCATTAAATAGGTCCGCACGACTGACCCAACGCGGCACTCATCTTCCACTCTCGTTAAGGTCCCGCTCATGATACAAACCGGCGCGACTGGCCGCACAACGTATGATGGGGCAATGAAAAAACAAATTTAATGTTACTGTTGGTAGGTTGTAAACGGGGCCCTCGCGAGGCTCAACTCAAAATACGAATAAATTATACTATTTGTTCAACTATCTCTCTCTTTCTCCTGAGTTCCCTTTGTAAAAATATTTCTCCACAATCATGCTTTTTTGACAACATTTATTTCAATTTACACATAGCAGTGGTTTTTTTTTCTCTATAATAAAATTAATCAAGTACCTCCTAGTTCAAATCAAATCCCAAGTTCCACCGTCTTCTCAGCACATCGTTGAGATAAGGACGGTCTAGTCTCTTGGGATTCTTTTCGAACTCCACAGTGGCTTTTTCTCTGACGGGATCAACTTTCGGCGCGACCAGGAGATCTCCGTTCTCGTGAAGATACGTCGCAACGTTGTCGCTTTCGGGAAGCTTTTCCGGTGTGTTTATAGGAGTTACTACTATAAGATGCTTGATTTGCCACAGTTCGGCGCAGACTTCCGGTGTGTTCTTCACAATCGCTATGTCCGATACCTGAGACAAAATTTAATAAAATGAAATACAACATTTTTTTTATCGTACAATCGTCAAAGGGTACAAATCACTCGGTTACCTTGTCGTTGAGCTTGAGTCTGTCAAGAATACCTTTGTGCCAGTAGGGATTACCCTTGTATGGTTTTACCCGACGTACCATGAGAAGTTTCGTGGGCGTTATCGGAGGATCTTGGTGATCAGGATGACTGAAAGCAAAAACGATGCATTCTCCGCAGATGCTTCTCTTGTCGTCTCGCAAGCAAGTAGCGATCTTTAAACCTCTGAAAAAGTAGTCTACTTACCGTGGATAATAGGTGACAAGTCCGTACTTGACACCATCCGCTTTCCATGGCCTCGGTGGACGCTGACCGCGATACGAACGCACCTGCGTCAACATAACGTTGAACAGTCGAGACATTTTGGCCCCCTGCAAAATTAATTATTATTGTGGAAAAGTGAAACTTTTGAGGTTAAGTGCCGCCGGTGCCAAACTTTGAGCCAAATGTTCTTTGTTTTGTGAAGGAGAAAAGTCGAAGGCCCGATTTGTGGCCAAGTGTTTTTACTAACCGATTGTTCGATTGGCATCCAATGTCAGTAAATAATTTGATCACCTGTGGAGAAAATTGTCCCCGAAGCCCGGTTTTCACTCTCTAAACAGTCTTCTGCTTCCACAGTCCTCGTGAACTGCTTATATCCTCTCTTAGTTGAGTTAAAAGGGGAGGGGGAGGACCAATCACCGGTTTGTAAGCCAATTATTTACGCATAGGAATCTCTGAACACAGTCGGTAACGTAGGGATTCTATTTGAACCGCTTTTACCGACCTGAAAAGTGTTTCCTGTCTCCGAATGAAATCCTAAGCGAAATAATAATAAAAGGGGGATAAAAATATTGCGGAGGTGTAAATACGTAATCTGCCTAAGAATTTATGCGATTGTAATAAAATTAACATTTTATTTGAAAAATTGAGACATACACAGATGCGAAAACAATGGTAGCACACGATAGCACCGATAGATATAAGATTAGATCGATACTGGAGTGACTATGCCGCGTGCGCACGCGCCAATTGCGCCGCGCGTATTATATTCGATATAATCGACGATCATTTTTTTATTTTTCTTTTGTTTTTTTTTTTAGCGCGGGAGGTTCCATTGGGAACCTCCCAGTTTGTTTTGATGTAACGCACGGGAATCATACGAGCGTCCGGCGCATAGCATAAATATACTATGTGTATTTTTTTTTTAGGGGAAAAGGTAATTTTTTTCCATAACGACCTTTCCTGATATAAAGAGCCTACACGTGTTATTTTTTTTTTTTCACGTTCCCACGGATTCGTTATGAATGGTACTATCAATGGAATGAATCAATGAGATCTCTACTTAATCTGTGTCAATTTACCTCGGGTAGATCGTCGTCTCTGTTATTACAATATATAATTAAAACATCCGAAGAACATCGCAAAAGAGGTTTGACCTGCCCCGCGAAGTCTCCGCTTTAAACCGAATAACAAATACTTTTTATGATTTTTTTTTTAACTGTTTTCCACCTTTCGTTTAATAATCTCGACCTCTCGCCCGTGCCGAGACGCGACGAACAACACGAATAATTTATTTGAGATATACAATAAGACGCTATAATATTTCGTAATACAATAATCAATCGTTAAATACGTCCAACGTGATTTTTCATCAACCCCTTATTAATCACTCTTTTTAATTTTTTTTTTTTTTCATAGAGACAGATAAAGGAACTATGAAGAATTTAACAGCATTTTTTTTTTTCTCTTTACTATCGGAAATGGCTTGGAATCCTCAGTCAGGAATATCGAATAATTTGATGAAAGTCGTGCGAGATACGAGGCGCAATCAATTGTAAATTGAGCTTCTCGCGCAACGGAATTAAATGTCATATATAATATATACGATGCACTATTGTTACACACGCTACTTCCGCGCTCGCACGAATCGCTCGTTATTATACTTTTTTTTTAAACTTACTTCCACTCTTAATTTTTTTTTTTATCTTTCATTCGTATTTACAAATAAAGATTTTCGTCGTACGTCGGTGGTGTAAGTATATAGATATATACGACGAGGATGCAAGATCATCGCTCACAATGCTATAAAATTAAAAACTCTTCGTCGATTCGAAACGGAATAGCCCGTCGATGAAGCCTCGCGTCGAAATTCTAAAGCAAGTAGATAAAAATCTAGTCGTGACTGCTTTCGCCATCTACGAAATTGGCGCAACGAGGTCTGTCGACCGGGTGGGGGGGGGGGGGGGGGGGAGGTATCTATATGATACATATAAGAATAACTGTGTCGATTCTCTATGCGTTACTCGCTTTGGCTTGATAAAAATTTCGCCCCGCCGATCAAATCTGCAGAGCTTTTTTTTATGTGACTCCCCGGGGGCCCTTGGCACATACCGTATTTCGTATTTACCTTTCATTTTTTGTTTTCTTTTTTAGTATTGTACCCTCTGTCCCGTGTCTCGACGAAGCACCGGCTGAACTGAACTATCGAATTTGCAATTCGAAGAAAAATCTCGAAAGTCGATCTCGAACACAAAAAGGCGTGAAACGTATACGGAGCGTCCCTTGGAGCAATATCTTGGTCCTGCTAAGATAGAGATCTCGATGGAGGATCGCGCGTCGATGATAAAACGAAAATTCGATGGTGCCGCAAACGAAAATCATCGATAATCATAATTACGTCCGAAATTCACTCTCACATTTGGCATAGCCGTCCATTGGAGCAGTTTAACGAAGCAAAAAAACTTGTTCATTTCCTCGTTAAAAGATAAACAAGTTTTAACCGAAAACCACTCCTTTGTCCGCGGGTTTAAAATTCACTAAATTTTTTTTTTTTGGCACACACCATCCGTCAAATTTCGTCATTCCGCTTCATCTCGCGTTTCACGTAGTTGTTTTTTTTTTTTTTTTGGAAAAGCTATTACCGTGCTCCAGCAATGATCCAATTGCAGGGCTGCTAATATACAATATCTATGGTATATCATATATGCATATATATACATATACATACACATATACTTCTCGCTTTCTCTCGCGCACATTACATCTGTCTTCCTGCAGCACTCAGACTCTGAGGGATAAAGCGTTTTATCTTACTCTTATTGAGGTCTCTACAGAGCTTTTTATCGTTCTCCTCTTTCATCTTCTCTCTCTCTTTACGTCTTAACTCATAACTAATTGTATAATCAATGTAATATATCAACGAAAGCTCCGAAGCTTTGCTATAACTGTTGTTTTTTTTTTAAAGCGAGCCTTCGTCCAATCCAATCGCAAGCGCAACTTTTGAGGAGAGATCAGCGCCTTCTCTACGAGATAATCTAGTCGCGCAATTAGTACAATAGTTCCGCGCGCTATTATAGTACAGAAAACCCGCGATCGTTATTCGAGCTCGCAAACGTCGAGAAAGTTATACAATAGAAAAGAGGGTTTTTCTTCGATGAGCGCGCGCGCTGTTTTATATCTCTTATCGCGAGCGTGGAGAGCAATAGACTCCACAATCGGACCGTTGGCAATGAGCGAGCACATTGACGATTATTATTATTCATTCTTCTTCTTTTTTTATAATATTGCAACCTCGCGAGAGTCTCCTCGCGCGTTCAACGCGCGCGCAACGACGAATCACCGGTCGCGCGCGATATCTACGTCTAAATACTCAGAAGAGTCTAGCAGAGCTTTTGATACGTGCATCGCAGTCTCCGTCCTCATCTCCCATACTTTCCGTATTCGCGTTACTGTTATTATATCAGCTACTACTCCTGCTCGACGCTTATGTCGACGGTTCGCACGCGCGACGAATCGGTTGGCAGCAGTTGAAGCCTCTCGGGTTCGGCGTCGAGCATAATGATGCACATGAAGCTTTTCCCAGACGCCTGATCCCTCGGATATATCGTCACCGGTGCGAACTTGTCCACCGTTCCATCGACGTAAGAACAGAGCTTCGTATAAACCTGAGGAAAGTGTCGCCTGAGCGAAACGCCGCGAAGTCGAAGCTGCCGCTGAATATTCGTGAAGCCGATTTCCCGAGCGCTTCTCGGAGTATTCTGACCATCTCTCTCCGGCATCGAAGTCAGCACCAGAGTCTCCGGCGAATCCATTTCCCGAGTGATGTTGCATGGCGACGCAGTCTGCTGCTGACGTCCAGTTTGCTGCGTCGAAGCCACCGAAGACGAACTCGTGACCGACTGCTGCTGCTGTTGAAGCTGTTGAGGCGGCAGCGGATGCTGAGGAAGTCTGCAGGACGAATCCAGTCGAATTTTCCCGCAGCGTGAGACCAACTGTCGCTCCCAACGAACAGCTCCGCTGGAAGGTACTTCGCTGACGACGCAAACGGCGACGTAGAGGACGAGCCTCGTCTCCGGGTTGTAGGACTTGCAGAGACGCATGACCTCTGCGTAAAGCTCCGCTCCCATTTCGCTGGGCAGGAGATCCGACCATCTGACGTAAGTGGGTTCGCCGAGGTCGACGAAACCGTTGCTGACGAATTGCTCGGCGATTTCTGGACTGGAGAAGAAGCATTTGACTGCGCCTCGACCGTGAGAAGTGTATCCTCGCTGAGCCAGAGCGGAGATGTGCCTCAAGGTCGCAGGGTCCTCCTTTGCTGAGGAGAGAACCTGACGACAGAGGGTTCCGGCTCTGGAGTGAAGACACGTGCGACGATGACGCTGCCAATGAGCTCGACGACATTCGCGCGAGCAATAGAGACAGGTGCAGTTGTGACAGCTCTTGTAGACTCTTCTGGCCTCGGCGACGGTCGTCGCGTTGCCGCACTTGTTGTTCCGACACTTGACCAGCTTCTCCGAAAGTGGAATGCCAGCTGTGGCTACTGATGAGCCGGTGCCTGGTGTATCGTTGTTCTGAGCGTTGTCGAAGCTGACCCGACGATTCCGCACGTTCGATGACCTCGAGGATGATCGATAGGGCGGCACGATGTCGCTGCCCTCGCTCTTCCGGCGCACCAGCTCGCCGACGTAGTACGAAGAGGTGCGAGGCGGCGGTTGGATGTCCACACGACCACCTCCCGGGGATTCCGGGCTCCCGCCCCTAGCGGACTCTGCGACAGAAGTAGCACTCACGTGGTAAAATACTGAGGATTCATACACCTGTGGAAATAAATTAGATGTGAGTAAAACAGACGGATGAGTCGGAAGCTTTAGTCAGCAACGATGCGAAGATGATGAGAGAGAGAGTGATTTATCTACGATGCGGTCGCGTTAGCAATGATTTTTTATATAGCGAAGCTCGCGGGCAATAAATGTGGGAAGCAAGGGAATATGGAAAGGATTTTTTTTTAAGGCAGAAAAATGAAAAGAAAAATGATACCAAAAGCGCGCTGATTGTGGCTTTGAATGCATGTGAGTTGTAGGTCGTTACGATGAAGACAATTCGACGATCATACGGTGTGTATTATACATGGAATACTTTTTTTTTTTGCTTTTTTTTTTGGTACTACTATGAGCGTGGTTCAGCGTGCGATGCGGATAATCAATACTTGGATACAATAATTATATACTGGTGCTGGTCGAATGGAATACAACGTATACAAATGTTGAAGAGATGAGCGCGGCGACAATATAATTGTAATTCGACGAAAAGTGAGGATCGTCAGAGCCGAAACTTACATAGTCCTCCTACCTTGGAGGTCTTGGCGCAGGTCGCTGCAGCTCTTCCCGGCTTTGGCACTCGGCTGACCGGCCGACGCGGTCGCAGCCGCACGATGATGTCGGATGGACGTGGAACCGGATAGGGGCCCAGGCCCGGGGCTTGGGGTCCGCGAGGCGGAGGGCAGTCCCAGGAGGGAGTCAAGGACGTCCTCCAGGGTCGTGGAGCCGGGGCTGGGTTTGTTCCGAAGAAGAGCTGCCGTAGCCATTGCCTCCTCGTCCTCGCTCTGTCCCGATCCTAACGATTTCCAAAGGTCAACGCCCTCCTTCCACGACTATATCTCTTTTTTTTATTTATTTTTTTATATTTTTTTAATCATTTATCTCTTATTTTCTTATGTTCTCTTTTTTTTATTTCCATTCATTAAAAAAGCACGCAACACAACCTAGCAGCCAATTAGCTCTGTTACTCTTCACATCGCACTTTCCGATCGTCGAAGCATCGTGTGACCTTTGCACTCGTGTGTTACATATCGTATTCTGTGTTCAGGGGTTTTATAGACACTCGGTTAAAACACAAACTCAAGAATAAATAATAATACAAAATAAATAAAAAAAACGTGCAGCTGATAACGAGCGACAAAACTAAAAGACTTTACTTACCGTGAACAAAGCAAATAATCGGACCGAACGTACTTGTGATATACAGACATACGAATATTGTAGAATAATAAGTAAGTAATATACTCGTGAAGAGACTGCCGGTGAAAGAAACTAAGCGAACGCAAAGGTACAAACAATAATTTATTCTGACAAGGATACGTACTACATGTGGTGATAATTATTGCTGTCCGAACGAATAAGTACGGAATACTTTAATTCTTTTTTCTTGTATTTTTTTTTTTCGTCAAAAAGGAGATGCGAGCGAAATGCTCGAGAAATCGTTCGCGGCCCAAACGAGACTCACGATCGAAGGAATCCTGCGATCGTGATTCGTCGACGAATCGCGAGCAACTCCGCGAGCCTCGCTCTCGCGATTAAAATAATTAAAATTCATAATAATATCATTCAAACGCGTCCGCAACACAGAAACAATGGACAGGTTCTGACGTTACTAAAATAATATATAAATATATTCGTGTTTATATTTATATATATATATAATCAATGTATGTATAATAATAATAATAATAATATATTCATATATATAGCGTGGGTATGTGTGTGTTTTTGTGTATGCCTTTGTTGATAATAACTGGACTTAATTCGGGAGAAATTTTACATTAAACATATATAAGGTGATAACGCGATAACGAAGCAAAAGCGCCGACAGGTGTGGAACGGGCAGAGGGAGCGAGGGGATGAATCTTTGATATATATATACTTTGCGTACTGTGCGGCGCAGTTTGTTTGTAGGGAGAGAAGCTCCAATGCGACGATGCGATTATCCGCGAGGAGAGCGATGTAAAATAGAAACTTGAAAAATTGACGTGTAAAAAAGATTTTTTTTTCGAGAACGGAACGCGATTCTCTCGTTGCCGTCGACAACGAGGCACGAGACTTTAATGGAATGAACCGATAGATCGAGTAACACATATTCGATGTTCTGCCTGTCAGATGTTTGACAAGAAGAAGAATAAGAAGAAGAAGAAGAAGTAGAAGTAGAAATAGAATAGGAATTGACTCTGACTTGGCAAATTAGCGAGAAAAATTATCCGCCCCGGCTATCCACCGCATGTTTTCGGCGAAGCACCCACGTTATTAACATATCAAACATAACATCATTACAAGAATAATATATATCTCTATTCTTTTTTTTTTCATATATACTTTTTTTCTATATGTATTTCTTCTTCTGACAAATCGACGAGCTCATCGCGAAGCTATTGTTATGTACAAATATTAAAGAAAGGCTCGAAAGAAAGCCGACGAGAGGCGACTCGACGATAAAAACGATCCCACGCGACGAGAGCACCGGATTCTAAATTTACAGCAGATTCTACAGCGTTTTGTGCTTCGAACAATTTTTTTTTCTAACTAAAATTCTAGCACGATTTGCAGCCAATGTCTACGCGGTTGCCGATAAATTCTACACTACCGGCGAGTCCTCTGTCGGACGAGAGTCTGGTTTCGTAGCCGTTGGAGGCTGTGTCGCGATTAAAAACAACAATTGGAAGTGCGCCCGGTGGTATGGCTGGTGTCACTCGTCGTTTGCGAGGTGCGGCGGGCACGTGCGAAGGCGAGACTCACGCAGACTCCGTCGCGCGCGATTATTCCGTCTGCCAATTCGCGGCGCGAGCTGCGAGAGGCGTCCAAGGACTCGTCTCGAGACACTTGCGTTTGTCGCGCGAGCGATTTTATAATTTGCTCGTGATGACGGAAGCACGAGGATTCGGCGGGACTGGGATACAGAGATACACGTCGAGGAGTTTCCGCTAGGCGAGCAGCAACTCACCACGGTGATGTCGCTGATGTTGCTGCTGCTGTTGCTGCTGCTGCTGTTGCTGCTGCTGCTGCTGATAGTGAGGATGACTCTGAATGTGCTGATGATAACTCGCGGATGGCGACGGCGACGGGCAAAGACTTCGCGTTCCGTGCTGCTGATATTGCTGCTGCTGCTGTCCACCTGAGCCGCTGCGAATTTGCTGCTGCGGCTCGTCCCGCGTCGGCGTTAGGTCGAGATAGAGACCAGAGGTCGCCGAATCCACGCAGCTGCACGATTCAGTTCCCGTGGCGTTGCATCCGGCGCAGCATTCGGTGTCGGTGGCGAGGCTCATTGGCGTTTCCGGCGAGTCCACCGGTCTCGAGCCCACGAATGAACTCTCCATCCAGCATAATTTCACGCTCCCTGTTGCAATCGAGCAAAGTGTTAATTAAATAAAAAAAAGAATTGCGCTTTTAATACAACTACTCTAGATTTACGTAGGGTAGAAGTACCGCTTTTAGCCACCTTTGGTCCAGTCGTGGCCACCGACTTCGAAACGACAGAATTATTTGTATTGTCGAAAAGAAACAAAATTTTATAGATCTGGTTAATTTGTATGGATACTTTCCAAATTTCAACACAAAAATACAGGAAAACAATAATTTGATATAAATTATAGTCGAAAATGGCCACAAATGGTACAGTGGCTACAACCGGTGCATCTACCCTATATATAGTATAGTAGGGTAGATGAACCGTTAGTGGCCACTGTACCGATTGTGGCCATTTTTATAATTATATTCTATCAATTATGTTTTCCCACATCTGCATGTTGATTTTTTTAAAAATTCATATTAATTCACTGAATGGTCGACCGGATGCTTTTTTATATGTGATTAAATATTATGTTTTATTCGTTTGAATGTAATGGCCACAATTGGCACTAAGGTGTCCAAAAACGGTACATCTGCCCTATATAGAGAAATCGCAATTATTCAGTGACAAGAAATCGTCCGAGAGAACGAGCCAACCCAGATGTCCCGAAGCGCAAGACAGTAAAGAGCGAAAGAGAAAGAGGAAAGTAGGAATTAAGCTATCGCGACAGAAACGTCGATACTCGTGTAAGAGCAGCGAAGAGAGATATTCGCAAAAGTCGAGGTCGACCCGGAATTTCAGGGTAAGGTTATTTCCGTTGGTCGCGCGAGCGCGGCACACGCTTCGCAGATTGAAATAGAAGCGAGCGAGCGAGCGTGCGCTTGTGTTGTAGGTATACAGTGGCGGAACCGCGAGTGCATTGAGAGCGAGAGAAGACAGGCGAGACAAAAGGCCCGCGAGTTGACGGCATAACAACGACTCTGCTGCTGCCTCTGCTGCTGGTCTCCCTTCGCCAGGAAAAATCGTTCGCAAGCCAGATTCAAGAGTATTTCGTCGTCGCGCTTTTCACTGTGCGTTCTCTTCTCTCTCCGGAAATAAAATATACGGCGGCCAAGGTCGAAGCCCCGAAAGCAGCGAGAGCCTCGGGTCATCTAGTACTCCGGTTCCCTTCGAGCCCACTGTCCTCCCTTTTTTATTTCTCAGCGGCTGGGTCGGATCTCCCACTTTCCGCGGCGCCTCTCCGACAGAACGACGGAAAGAGTCTGTGGGTCAAGGTCTCTCGCAGCAGAAATGTCCACGTGCTTCGTTCTCTTCGTGCGTGTGCATAGATGACAGACAATCCACAGTAACCACCGCGACAGGCGATACCTCATTATTTCCTCCACGTCGCTTTCTCTCGGTCTTTCTACACGCTTCTCGTGGATCGAGCAGTTGGTGTGTGTATTATCGACAGCTTGAAACATGTTTTGTTAGTGTGCCGAAGCCCAATTAGCGAAAGAAATTAATACGGTCGATCGTTAAATGAAACGTTAGAGGAATAATGGATGTCTGTTATTATGCGCCTACATTCAACATAAGGAAAAAAAATCAATCGAAATGATTAAATATAGAAAGAAATTCAAAGCGAACGAGCACCGAAATTATAGACCCTTAAATGATAATAATTATTACATAATTATAACGAAAATAAAAAAGATGATGGAAAAAAGGAAAAAAAATTACCTTCGTCGCGAAGTTTAATAGTGGCGGTTGGTGATGGTTGTGGTGGTTGGTTGGTTGTGGTGGTGGGATCGTTTTTGTTTTATATCTCT
The DNA here is from genome assembly GCA_964034905.1 of Itoplectis maculator. Classification (NCBI taxonomy): domain Eukaryota; kingdom Metazoa; phylum Arthropoda; class Insecta; order Hymenoptera; family Ichneumonidae; genus Itoplectis; species Itoplectis maculator. The sequence goes on from OZ035861.1 coordinate 1,615,174, forward strand.
CTCTCTTTTTCTTTCTTTCTTTCTCTCTTACCCTCTCATTTTTTTTTGTTGTAGAAACTTTTTATATAGACGTTTTTGTGTATTGTTTTCTCGTTGGCAGAGGGTTTAGTGCTCACCTCTGGGGCTGGTGGACCTCGCTCCGCCCCTGTCGTCCCAATCGTCGGGTCGAGGCCGAGGCGAGAGCCTTCCACCACCGGCGACCTCCTGGCCGCTTTGCACGTAGTGCACAATAGCCGAGGTCACCTCCTTTATCGAATTCCTCACCTCCAGCTGCTGATTCGTCTGTTCCTTCTGCTGCTGCTGTTGCTGCTGTTGCTGCTGCTGTTGCTGCTGCTGCTAAAAGAGATACAATGACGAGTCATGAAATTTGCACAGTGAAAAAAATAAAGCTTCTTGGGCAAATTCCGCGGGATCAACGGAGTTTCGAGGGCCTTTCGAAGAGCCGACAACCGAGTCGCTCTCAGCCAGCCCCTTCGCGCTCTCTAATTTTAACCAGACGAAAGCATTTTGCGCTCCGCTGTCTGCGGATATTAAAAATAAATTGAACAAAGAAGGCGGAAAGAGGTGCAGCAGCCGTCTGTCTCGACGCGGAGAACACGTGGGCGGTAGTATCAAGGGTCACGTACGCTCGAGCGAGCGAGTAACCGAAACCGACGGGCGTCTTCTCGGTGTGCCAAAAATATCGATATGACCCGCCGCGACTTGCAAGCTTCGGCCCTCCCACGGTCTGGAAATGTACTCGATAAATAGTCATCGCGCTTTGAAGAAATAATAAATAATTCACGATTGATTCTTCCTCCCCGCGCCGCGACCCTCTTTTCCCGCGCTGCGGCTTTGAATCTATCGAACCAACGAAAACAAGCCGACGGGGACACGTTTTATATTCGAAATGAGCGAGATTCCGGAGCATCAATAATTTATCAGTCTATTTGCGAATCCCAATCGGGTCGTCTGACCGTGTTTTTTTTTCCCTGGTACGTATTTTCGTCCTCGTCATGAAAGTCAAAGTGCAGCGAGTGAAATATCGAACAACAATGATTGCTCGGTTTCTGCTGGTTTCACTTTTTCGCTTTCGTACAGTTTTCCTTTCCATCAAGGGGTATTTTTTTTCAATCTGTCTCTTAATTGAAAGGGGTCTGCTTTTTTTTTCAAGGAGCCTCATTTCGCGCGGATAAAAATGTAGGAACCTTCTTTGTAGACTGCAGCTGGGGTAGAATGCCCTGAGCGAGACGCTCCGCCGGAGTTCGAGGATTGGCCAATCGTTCCTGGGAACGCCAGCCGAGGTAAGGTTGCCGATGGTTGAAGGACGACCTTGCCGAGCTTGCGGGCGAACTTCCGGCGCTGTTCAGCAAGCTTGTGCTCCATCTCGAAAAAACGGGAGGCGTTGGACTTGGACTAAGAAGAACACCTGCGAAAATACGGTTCGGTTAGTACACTCGGCGAATCAAAGTGAAACGTTGACTTGACAGAGGCGAATCAGTGGCGGAAATTACCGGTTGTAGGTTGCCGGTTGGAAGACGACGAGAGGGAGGACAGTGAGGTTGTCTTGGATCCGAGAGACCGCCATCCGCCGTGCTGCGAGGCGTCCGAGTGCCTCTTCAGACGAAAACCATCGCGTGCTGCCGGCGAATTTTTGTACCAGTCCGGAACGTTGAGCCGCTGCAGTGATCGCTGTACCCTGAGCTCGTGTTCGCTCGGCACTCGCTCGCCCACCTTCTGCAATTCGTTCTCCGGTGGCTGAAAGCAAAACATGAACGTTCCTTTATTATTATTATCACAAGGCAAGTCGTAACAGTCGGTAACTATTAAAAAAAAAATGCTTCGAGACTTGCGCCTCAAGTGCAATGTGCATTAATATTTTTCTACATTTTCGAAAAGCAATTAGCTCGAATATTTCCACGTCAATATTTTCTGAGAACCTCCGAGCAAGTCTCTATAAATAATTAGAGCATTAGAATAATTCGGGGAACCCCCTGCGGGGTCGGTAAAAAAATCTTTTCCCACTGTGAACCTTAACCGAGGGTCGCGGTTAGATCTGACGATGTATTTTGGGATTTAGGAAAAAGAGTTGGATGAGAAGGAGAAAGAGAGAAGGCGAACAGGTCACACATAAATTTAGCTGTCGGGCGAGAGTTGCTCAACCGTGACGTGCAACGCGACGGTGGCAAAGCGAGGAACTTTGCAACGGAGAGAAGAGAGAAATAGAGAAGTAGGCCGACATCCGGAGCCTCGGTAACGGACCGTCGCTGCTACGTTCCTCCCCCGAGAAAGATTCAACTTGATGCCCTCCTCCCTCCCAGGGTACAAATTTAGCGGTGTGTGTTTACAAGGCGCCTCCTGAAGTCAGCTTACGAGACGAACGCGCGCTTTTATTTATCATCCCTTGAGCCTGAAAAATGCAGCTCGGGGGATATAACACGAGACTAATCGTCTATTTCATCTTATTCTCGCTTTCAGTCATTGTCGGATCATGTCTTCTTATTCATTTTTTTTTACGTCGCAAACAAAATGTGCTCCATTTATTATCGCATAAAATTGTGGACTGAAAATAAATGTTCTCAATATTTTCAACGGTGTCATATTTTTTTTTTGTCATTCAAATAAAAATTGAAATAAATTTACGGTTGAGTGTGGACATTTAAAAAATTCCTTGGCGTGAAAAAATTATAATAATTGTGCATATTCATTTTTTGGAATATATATGAGGGTCGATATTACGGATGGAATAAATTATAATTGTTGTGAACACAAAAGTGCGCAGTTGATGTGACAATTCACCTTATTCTCGGTCCTCGAGGAGCGTCTTCCCGCAGAGCCTCTTGCAGAATTAACCTCGAAGACGAGCGAGACTTCTCCCTCGAGAATCGTCGAGACCGAGGGCAACCGACCGGTCACTACAGTTTCCCCGAGGGTCGTCTTCCCGCACTCCTCTTCCTCCCGTCTCATCGTACCGAAATTTCGACCCACCCGCAAATTTCAACCCTCCGTCCGTTGCGTTTCGGAGCAGAACGACGAGAAAATATTTCCCGCTCGAGCAGACGAACGCGACGGGGATAAAAAAAAAATGAAGTCACCAGATACGGTCGTCAGGGTAACCGTGTGGCAAATTTCGCAATCCGCAGTCGTCGATGATACCGACTCCGCTCTATTACAGAGTCAATATTTGCCGGCGGAGTCGGGAGAAGGCAAAACGACGATGGCGTGTCAACATTGTATATTTAGCGAGCGTCAAGTTTTCCGTCCCGCAGAGGCGGCGATGCATCTTCGCGCCTTTCGAGTCATCCCCTCGAAATTCCTCGATTACTTTTCGCATTCCTCGTCGCCGAGCGAACAAAAATCCCTGCACGAACGAACGAAAGAGGAAACGTTGAAGACGGAGATAACGGAGAAAAGCGTTTAGCAGTAAAACGTTTTATACGTGATTAAAAAAACGAGTAATAAAAAATCGAATAAAAAACAAGGCGTGTATATAATACAGTTGCTGTAAAATATTCTAGTCCCTCGCCGGACTGTCTCCCCTCTCTCTTCTGTTCATTTCCATGCGCTGCCCATTTGCGGACCGCCAGACACTTGTGTTTCCGACCGAACAAAGTTCTAACGGTACCAGGGGGAACATAGTAGCCACTCCATTGGCTCCGCCGAGTGCATGCAAAAACAATGAGAGTGCACTGGGAGTACTGAGAAGGTGCTGCGATCGCATGGAGCCTATGGCCTCCTCGTCTCTTTGGTCTCTCCTCGTTAGGGATTCCAAGAGGAATGGTTTATGCACTGGCTAAAAGTCTCGTGCGTCTGAAGAGCCAGAGGGTGGTGGTGGTATCTCCACACTCGGTGCGTATGTACATGACGCATGAGTCGTTCTACGTCAGCTCAGCCAGTGTAACCCTTACCCCTCGATTTTCGCGTTTTTCTCCTCGAATTTTCGATTTTTCGGGCAAACACCTGTCGTTTTTGGAATCAGCGGGAAATTTGCTATCGGATAGGGTTTTTAAACTTGGCGAAATCGAAAATTTTTTTTTTCGCAAAAAACGCAAGGGGTACCCCTTCTAAAAATTTGCGATTTTTGAAAGTCAACTTTAAAAATCTGCAAAAAATAGAAAAATTGAGATATCGCGTTCCGCCTGGCGGCATTCTCTTCGTTGAAGAGTTTTCTTTCAAATGCAAAAAGAAAATCCCGATTATATTGATCCAAAGAAAAATTACACCGATTTTAGTAAAGTGCCAAAATTGGGAAAAAGTGAAAACCTGTTTTTCGCGTTTTTCTCCTCAAATTTTTTATTTTTCGAGCAAAAGCTGGTCATATTTGGAATCAGCGGAAAATTTCCCATCGGATAGGGTTTTCAAACTTCGTTAAATCGAAAATTTTTTTTTCGCCAAAAAAACGGCAAGGGGTACCCCTTCTAAAAATTTGCGATTTTTGAGGGTCAACTTTAAAAATCTGCAAAAAATTGAAAAATCGAGAGATCGCGTTCCGCCTGGCGGCATTCTCTTCGTTGAAGAGTCTTCTTTCGAATGCAAAAAGAAAATCCCGATTATATTGATCCAAAGAAAAATGACACTGATTTTAGTAAAGTGCCAAAATTGGGAATAAGTGAAAAATCGTTTTTCGCATTTTTCTCCTAAAATTTTTCATTTTTCGAGCAAAAACCGGTCATATTTGGAATTAGCGGAAAATTTCCCATCGGATAGGGTTTTAAAACTTCGTTAAATCGAAAAAAAAAAATTTCGCCAAAAAAACGACAAGACCGTGGGCGAATCGACGTGGAATGCCCAGTACTCATGCGTACGAGCACTGCTCATACACTCATAAAGTGCGGTCGGTGAACACGACTCGCGCCGGTTTGTGTCCAGCAGTAGTAACAGACGATCCTGGGATAGGCTATAAAAGGCGTCGACACTCGGTGATCGTGGTCGCATATCGTACACAAGAGTCGCATAGGTGGGCACGTGTGAGTTGCGTGCGTGACCGTCCACTGCGCCCGGTGAAACGTTGCATAATGATGCGTTCTAGCGGACAGCCGCGGGTAGTCGAAGAGTTCTGGTCTCTCATATAGCGCAGCAGCTCGTCGCATCATCCGCATAGGCGCGTCTCGCGTGGAGGCTAATTTTAATGACTGTCTCGTCGAGCGTCTCCGTTGCTCTCCCTCGATGTCCGTGAGGAACCGTCGACCCTCCCAGGCGTCACTGTCTGCGTCTCGCTTGGCTCGCTGACGTTCTAATAGGAGGGTTACGTCGATTGACGTAAATTGGGGGAAAGCGCGTAGACAGAGGAGAGACAGAACGACGTAGTGAAAGGGTAAAGAGAGAAAAAGAGCTCCGAAGAAATACTCAGCATCATCAACATCATCATGATCATCATCCGACGAGGCCAAAGACCCTGAAGCCGTTCCCTCTGAGAAGCCAGAGGCAAACACGAATTACCCAGCCTCATATTTTGATCCCCGCAGCGCAATCAGCGCGTCACGCGAGGCGTCGCATTAAACGACTGATATCGTTTTCCCTTCGAATCCGCGAGAGATCATTACACATCTGGGCACTAACGGCAGTGACTATTAGATTGTACGGTGGGTTTACGGTGGAGTGTGGGCAACGAATCCGTAGGTGGTTGTGAAGTAACGATCATTCCTGAGGATACGATGAACTCGAGGGGAGTGGATAGTGAGACTTGTGCCTTTCTCCCTGTGTTTTGTTTTGGAGCCCTTCTGTTTTGCCTTTAGCACATTTTTTTATTTCTCGGAGCTGAGGCTGCTTCGGTGGCTCCTTGATTAAATTAAAAGGGCTTGACGATAGAGGGATTTGCGTGTTCATCCGGGTCACGAGCTCAACCTTCGAGGGCGTCGTCGTGTGTGATGCGGTTTAGCCTTGGGTGAATATAAGGAGGGCGTTTTTCAACCCTTGGTGGTCACCGGATTCTAAACCCTTCGTAGTCCGGATAGATGACTACGAATAGTCCGGATAAATGATCACGAATAGTCCGGATCATGACCACAAATAGTAGGAATAAATTACTACGAATAGTCCGGATACATGATCACGAATAGTCCGAGTAGATGATCACGAATAGTCCGGATAGCTGACCACGAATAGTCCTGATAGATGACCACGAATAGTCTGGATAGACTACCACGAATAGTCCGGATAGATGACCACGAATAGTCCGGGTAGATGACCGCGAATAGTCCGGATAAATGACTACGAATAGTCTGGATAGAAGACTACGGATAGTCCGGATAGATGACTACGAATAGTTCGGGTAGATGACCACGGATAGTCCGGATAGATGACCACGAAGGGTCAAAGCCGACGTGCTACAGGTATACTTATTATCATAGCCCTGAGCCACTCGATAGGAGCAGCGCGTCGTATCGCCGCTGTCATCGTCGCTCGGCACCGTCGCCTCCGACACCCAGGGCGTGTCGTTTGCGCATTGCGTGCGCCCGTGCGTGCGTGCGCGGTTCGTTCGACTCGCGAGCAGCGCGGCCGTACGGTAATTCTAACCCATTTAAGTATGCGCGACGAGAGCCCGCGCGTGTTCCAACGGAAACGCGATACGCACATACGCGCCGGGTTCCATATAACGAATTGAATAAGCGCGATCTCAAATGCACATACGTAACCCCCCCCCCGTTCCTCTCGCTCTGATTAGGGACACGAGGCATTTTTTTACAGCTCGCCTCTTCGTTCCCGCCGGAATTACACTTCTCCGAATGGTCGACGACGAACGCCAACTGTTCGGTCGTTCGATTCTCGAACTTCAGCTTTACGCTATTCTCATCACGCCGGGAAATTCCTCGCGCGGTGACCGAATGAAATTGCGGCCGAACAAGGGCAGAACTGGGCCGCGAGGTAAAATGAAAGGCCGAAATGCGGCGCGTTACGGAAATAGAAGCGGCGCAATCGACTCGGGGGGAGGGAGGGGGGAGGGGGGAAGAGGGGACTCGTTCAGGGGCGTGCGAATTTGTCAAGATAATCGAGAGCACACGACGAGCGAAACGTCCACGTATATATAGGTTTCGTGTAGTAAATCGATATACCGATTTATATCGTTTGAAACGAGCAGCGGCAGCGGCGGACCGTTCGCGCTTGTTTTCCGGCGCCTGCGCATTCGTCGTTCGATAGGTCGTAGGCTGCGCCGAACGAACCGCAGAGAGATAGTCACGGACACCGCTCGCGCTTTGTTTTGCAACTTTCCAGTCGCTCCGTCTGCAATACCGAGTGAGTAATGGACATATATATATACAGATGTGTACGTGTATCAATATATATGCACTGTTAAAAATATTTCGCATAAGTTTACCTAAACTGTTTATCTAAACTGGTATATTAAATTTGACACTTAAATGGAATACAAAATTAATGTATTTTCTACCGAATCCTATAAAAATTTGGAAATTTATTATAAACGTTAGGAAACTGAGTATAAAAAATTGGAATTTTATCAAACACGCATATTAAATTTATTAGCTGGTGAATAAAATGTTCAGTAACGTAAATTTAGAAAGATTTTTAATAGTGTATGTATCCGTTGAATCCTATACAAATTCGGAAATTTATTATAAACGTTAAGAAACTGAGTATAAAAAAATTGAAATTTTACCACACACGCATTAAATTTATCAGCTGATGAATAAAATGTTCAGTAACGTAAATTTAGAAAGATTTTTAACAGTCTTTGTGTATCCATTGAATCCTATAAAAATTTGGTAATTTATTATAAACGTTAAGAAACTGAGTATAAAAAATTGAAATTTTACCACACACGCATTAAATTTATCAGCTGATGAATAAAATTTTCAGTAACGCAAATTCCAAAGATTTTTAACAGTGTGTATATCCATTGAGGTGTGCATAGCGAGTGCGCATAGTGAGTGTATCTCGGAGCAGGGAAAAATGCGTGCGAGCCTGGAGCGAGAATCTGCGATGTGTGGGCGCTCTTCGTCGTCGTTTCGCTTTGCCTATCTGCGCGCCGCCTGCTGGCTTAGCCCACATGGTCCGCAGCAACGTCAGAAGCCGCGCACGCGGCCTTCGAGTCGCTTGTACACACAATCCACCTCTTGCAATATATACATATGTCTGTATCTCTCTATAATATTGTATATATAGATATTCACAGACACAGGTATTGTGCATGCACCTCGTGTGCAACTGCAGTCGCGCCTCGCTCGCATCGCTGCTGCTGCTGCACCCGTCTCACTTGCCCGCTTCCTCATCGATGCAATCGTTTCGCCGCCGGTACCGCAAATACCGGTCAACCCGCGTGCCTTCTGCCTCTCAGCCGCTGTTGTTGCTGACGCTGCTGACGCTGATGACGTTCCGGATCCGCGCTTCTCTGACTCGCTGCCACCTCTCTCTCATCTCCCTCGACTATTCGCTTTGACGCACAACTCACTTTGGCCCGCACACTTTGCGCAAAGTACCGCGCTAGAATTTTTTCTTTTCCTCTCTTTTCTTTTTTTTTTTACTCAGCTTCTTTTCTTTTATGCGCGTCCTCGATGAGAGGCCTTTTCACGAAATTACATTCTCGTACACACTCTCGACACTCTCGAGCTTCTCGGCATCTTGTCTTCTTTTTCCTGGAGCTTTTTTTTATAGTGCGCCAGGAGAGGCCGTACATTTTACTATGAAGCGACTTTCGAGAGTCGCGACCTTCCATATTATGGGAAATTTATCTGCTGCTATCAGGAAGCAAATTTCTCGCTAATTCTGAACAGCACCGTTATTTAAAAAAAATTATAAAATGAGAAAAACGCGTGGTGATTTTTTATTCTCGATTTTTTTTTTTTTACGTAAATTGTACTATGAAGCGACTTTCGAGAGTCGCGACCTACCATATTATGGGAAATTTATCTGCTGCAATCTGGAGGCAAATTTCTCGCTAATTCTGAACAGCACCGTTATTTAAAAAAATTAAAAAATGAGGAAAACGCGTAGTGATTTTTTTATTCTCGAATTTTTTTTTTTTTTTTTTTTCGTCAGCTTTTCGAAGAGCAGAGAGATTCTACTGTATCGTGCGACACAGAGGCTTCAGTGTCGCAGTAACGAGCCTCTTGTCCAAGAAACGCGTGGCCGTGCACAAGCAGCGGCTTTAATGAAAGTGGCGGTGTGGTGGGGGAGGGAGTTAATGAGCGGTAAATCGCTTTAACCCAGCGCGATCGATCACTCGGACTCTCCAGCTCGGTCGAACGGTGGGTTATCTCACTGCCTCTCTCTCTCTCTCTCTCTCTCTCTTCCTCTCTCTCTCCTGCACTCCCGCCCTTTTTCTCCCGGTTCTCTGTGCCAACAGCAAGAGCCTCGGTATCCCGGTTACACTGAGTAAAAGCAGAAGCAGCTTCAGCCTGAGCGGAGAGTGAGGCCTATACGCGGCGGTCTATAATCACAGTACCAGCAGAATCGAGCCCCGATCACACACAGCGAGGGCGAGGGCGTTCGCGTTCATGTTCACGTTCACCCAGCATAGCCATATAGCCATAGTATATATAATACAAAATACAGAGCAGCAGCAGCAGAGGCGGCTCGATATATGCGGGCGCAAACTTGCGGATGAATCGATTGTGTGAGGCGAACCACTCTGACATCGAAGCTCAGCGAACCAGCCAACATTGTTTTTTATCTTTTTTACTATTATTACTGTAAAGCCACAGAATCGACAACATATGAACCAATTAATGAGCCCCAACAGAATTTCTAATTCAATATCTGAACACCAAAAAGGAGCGAATTTCGATTAATATTTTCCTATAATAATTTTCTTGATTTGAATTGATTATTAGTCCCATTTTTTTAAATAAAAAATATGGTAGAAGGAATGTTGGAAATTGCATCGACTTAAGAATATTTTTTCGCAGTGGGTTAGTAGACACTTAGAGACAAATCGATTGCCAAGCGAAGCCTCGAGGCCAGAGTCGGGAGACACTGACGTTGCAGGTGATTGTACGTTTAACGACGCGATTCCCGTCCTCGTTTCCCATGCGTAAATCATAGCCCGAGTCTCGCGAGACATTAAACGAGGATCAAAGGTCCTCGAGTCATCCTCTTGACCGTTCGACAACGCGGCGGCCATGTGTGTGTGTTTTTATTTCGGGTCATCGAGGGCTCCGCGAGGGCTCGAATAATTGATGGCCGATGAATTATAACGAGAATAACAAGTGGCTGGTGTTTTTCTATTCGTGTCAAGGCTCAGGTCGGTGTCTGTGTGTCGCCGAGCATCGAGCGACGGGGACAAAAGTTTTCTGTGCAGAAGAAAGTTACGACGCGACTCTGTAATTATTGTGCCTTGTCGATTCTCAGGCAAACGTTTGTACAGGTCGCAGTGGTCACACTCGTCGCTCGTGGCAAACGAGCTTTTTCATTATTCAACGGTTCGGTTGTTGGAACTGATGGTTTTTAACCAACGCTACAAAAAAATGTATACGAACACATTGCGTGTCTGTGAAGTCGTCGTTGCGAGTCTCTCATTGGTGGTAAGTGATTCCATGCCTCATTCATGTTCTATATCTCTCATTGCAAATGCTCGTTGTAACTGCTTTTGTCCATCGGAGCTTTTAGAGTCCCATGGGCTATGGTCCCATAAGCCGTTTTTTTTTTTTTTTTTTTTTTTTTAAGAAGAAACCTTTTTCCGCACTTCATTTTAACCCATTTTTATTCGGTTGTTTTCACGTCCTTTGGACCTTTTCGAGGCCCATGGACAATTTTTTAGGAAGAAGGCCTTTTGTCCTTTTCCCTTTAACCAACTTTTATTCGGTTGTTTCCACATCCTTTGGACCTTTTAGAGGGCCCTGGACCATTTTTAGGAAGAATGCCCTTTGCTCTTTCCCTTCAACCTATTTTTCCTCGGTTGTTTCCGCGAGCAGAGAGGCGAACAAGCCGAGCGTCGCTCTTTTACGCAACGCAAAATCAAGCCTGAGTTGATGATGAACGTTAGTCGTAATGCGGATATGCCACTGCGCTGTAGTGTCGGCTCCCAGTGGCGCAGCAGCAGCAGCTACCAGTTGCGTCATCGACGCTCTCTCGGCGCTACCGTTGCGCTAATAATAAAACGGAAACTCAGCGTTTTCGCGATGTGGCCTCTTGTCCGTCGCTACTCCAGTTACTCAGTGCCTTCCTCTCTACGCGGTTCTATTTTTTTCCCTCCCTCGTTTTTTCTTCATTCATACCCTGAATGAGGGCGAAATATGAAAACGCTACTTCGCGTCGCGCGCGGTTTTTTCATCATGTTGGGACTTTTAATCACCCGTCGGGTGTGTCTGGGAAAAAAAGCGAAAACGTCAGGGTTCACCGTTCATTGACTTTGACACTATTCACTTCATTTTTTCCCCGACATTCTACCGTCCTATATTTTTTTCCACAATTTATGTGACGCTGAAGCGGCGTTCAATTCGAATAGAATAAATGATCATTTGTTTGAAAATCACGTAGCATTTTGCAAGACGTTCAGTATCCAAATTAAAAAATTCGGGTGTGTCTGAAAAAAAAGCGAAAACGTCAGGGTTCACCGTTCATTGACTTTGACACTATTCACTTCATTTTTTTCCAACATTCTACCGTGCTATATTTTTTTCCACAATTTATCTGCCCCTGAAGACAGCCTCTGTTCAATTCGAATGATCATTTGTTTGAAAAACAAGTAACATTCTGCAATCCAAATAAAAAAATCCCCCAATATAAATTCTACTTCTGCGTCTAGGAATGCTTCCTGTTTGTTTTGCAATTTATTATTGATCGGATAGCGCTGTGAATAGGCGCGCCAGGCGGTGTTGGTATCTGCAAATGTTTGTTTTCTTCGTCTTCTGCAGATGCGGTGGGCAGACCCATTAGTAAGAGAGTCCCAGGAGGCTGCGCTGACCGCTTCTGGGACTTGTCGGAGTTCTCCCGCGAGGATCGCGACGAGGAATGCGCGGTGGGTTCCCCTCGAGAAAGGCCTGAGAGCTTGCACGGTGCCTCCAGGCTCCATCGTCGGAGTCACTGCGAGTCTTGAGGCCTGAGAGTTGCTTAGCTGCTGCTGGTCCTGGTCGACGTCGTCGTCGCTATACGTCGATCAATACGGCACGTGGAGAAGTGTCGGAGCATTGTCGAACTCGTTCCTCGTTTACTCTCTGCCACCTCTGCACTCAGTTACTACTTCTGGCTCTGAGTTCCTCCGTATCTTCTGTAAGCAGCTCGGAGTCTCACGACGCCTGGAGAATACGATCCGCGATAAAGTCTCGAGCGCATGATTACATCCTCTCGCGTTTCAAGGCGACCTTGCGTCGTATCCGACCCACCAACCACCCGCCGCTGCCGCTGCTGCTCACGAAAGAATAACACACGTATCCCACGAGAACATCTGGTACTATTTATAACGCGATTAATCCATCCACCGAGTTTAACTGCACGTAAGACCCGAGCGTCCTTCGATGGTGCAAAGCGGTTGGGAATGTGTAACGTCAGGAGTTGCTTGGAAAATATTTTGGATTTTCGTTGCACTTGAGAAAAATAATTCGATTGAATTTATAAATGTTTTGGAGCATTTGGAGTGTATGAAAAATTGGGAAAATATAAATTTCCCAAAAGTACGTGACGAAGATATTTAATTGAATTAGTAAATGTTTTGGACCATTTAGAGTGTACGAAAAAATTCGGAAAATATAAATTTCCCAAAAATACGTGACGATGATATTCAATTCAATGAGTAAATGTTTTGGACCATTTGGAATATACGGAAAATTTCGGAAAATATAAAATTTCCCAAAAACACCTGACGAAAATATTCAATTCAATGAGTAAATATTCTGGAGCATTTGAACTGTCCTTTGAAAAATCACAAAAAAATTAATTTCCCAGTAACAAAGCTTTCTCAGTGAGCAAGAATGTGTCTCCAATATTTCTGGTATCCAGAGTGACAACAGTGTTACGTATTTGCAATCGAAACGGAGTCATACAGGGTCACTAAACCGTGGTATTGAGTTCTCGTGGAAATGCGGAAAATGAAAATATCGAGTGAAGCAGCGAATGGGTAGGCAGTCGGCGTTCGGTTATAGCAGAGTGCGGAGAGTGTGCGAGGACCCGGTGCGCCGATAGCGACGGTGCGACAGACTTCTTTTGTCCGGGACCGAGTCTGGCTGCCGCTGCTGCCACTGGATGCGAATTGTTCAGACCCGGCCCGGCGTAAAATGTGAATCGCGAGTGGAAACAGCGTTCATTCGTTCGTCGGTTCATTCACTGCGAGAGAGACGACGACGACGACGACGATGAGGGAATAAGGAGAACGAGGCGCAAATCCCCTCTCATTGCGAGCCTCGTCGCTCTTCCATTTCGCTCGCGAGCCATCGAGCGCGACGCCTCGACGAGATGAATGAAACAATTAGTCTCGCAAAAACGTACATAAACTCCATCCCCTCCTCCTCCCATTCCTCATCCTCCTTTCCTCCCATTTTCCTGGCTTCGCACTCGGAGCAGCAGCAGCAGCAACATTATCGTTGCTCGTTGATTCGCGAAATTCTGGAAATTCACTGTTCAGCCTTTGTCCGCCTTCTACGAAAAGAAAGAGAAAAAAAAATAGAAGGCAAGGGTATTATCTTCAAAGCTTATTTTTCCATCAACAGCTGCAGACGAACTGAACGAGTCGGCTCGTCTGCTTTCTCGGGACGACTTCCACACCCACTCGAGACTCCCACTTAATTACGCGGTTTCTCGGAGAAACCGCTGCTGCGTTGAAAGCTGGAAGTGCGCCGCCTGCGTCGATGCGTAGGTCGAACGAGAGTCGGAAGTCGAAGATCAATGGAATCGATACTTCCTGCCTATTTTTTTTTTTTATCCAATCGCGATGGAATTTTTTAAATATTTTTATCCTGACTGTTGGTCTACTCACTCGCGTTCACTGTTATTTTTCCTACAGCTTTCTCCTGCCAAAAAATTCGCCCTCAAAGAAATTCCACAGCTTTTCCGAGACCAAACGGATACCAGGAATTTTTCCAGCACTCCAAGCTTTTCCAGACTCGCTGCAGAAATGTCATCATGATTCACCTCAACTGCGACCGCTAAAATGTTCCACATCCCTTTTCCCGTGGGTCGAGTCGACCAATTGCTCGTGAAGGTAAACGCAGACACGAAGGGGGAGGAAGTGAAGGGGGCGAAGGGAGAAATGCGCGACTCTGGCTACGCGCCAACTCGGAGAGTCGTTTCCGGCGGGGCTAACGTTCCGGAATAAAAAAGCGAAAAAATGATGAAGCATTACCGGACTTCCATTTTTTTTTCCAGATTTACCGGTCACGACCCATCTGCGCAGGTCCCAATCGAACGAACTTTGAGCTGTCAAAAATGTCTTTTAAAAAATGAAAAAAAAATTCTCGACTGGCAGATCGACGGCTCGACGGTGCTTTGCGATCGACACGCAGTCGATTATTTATAGCGCGAGGGCGAGATGAATGCCGCGCGAGTAAAAGACAACAGCGTGAACCTTGACATTAAACAAGACCGTGAAGACTTTTCCATCATCGTCGTCGTCTTCTCGCTAAATATATCCGACTGCTATACGTGATACAGTTCTCCTATTACAGAGTCTCGGTTGTGCAGCTGAGTCGATAGGAGAATTTGCCATGGGAAGAGAATCTCAGCTCGGCCGCGAATCAGAGGTCTCCGCAAATGCGCTGCACATCGGAGGCCGCGATACGAAGGCGAAGGTCCGCCGGAGAAACAGACGCGACGGAATGAATTGAGGACGAGGAGGCGAAACGTTGAGGAGAAAGACCCAAAGAGCAGTTTGCTATCTGACGAGCACAATGGTTCCACTGTCTGCCTGATGCACGAAGAATATATATATAAATACACACACACGTATATATTCCATATAAAGTCCGAGCATTTCCACCCCCTTTCCAAAGCGACGAGAGGCACAAAGTCTCAGCGTACACACAGATAACAGAAGCTGCCTCGACTCGCAGCTTCGTGAATACAATTTCGAGGGCAAGAACGCGAGGCCGGAAAAACAAGCGGAAGAGTGAGATGGACAAACAAGCAATTACGTTTCGGCTCGACGACCCTTTTCAGTTGATAGATTTGAAGGCTACTTTTATCACCGAAGGACAAGAGTCGAGGGGAGGAAGACACAAGAGACGAGATAACACTGAGGAAAGAGACGGACAGATAAATAGAGACAGAGTAAGAATCGTACCGATTGCATCTGGTAGCCGAGGCCAAAGCGCCAAAGAGACGAATCGAAGCCGCTATCTCAGTCTGTATAATAGAGTCACTGTCCGTCCGAGATGCAAGTACGAAGAGGTTTTGAATCGCGGAAAAAGAAGAGGAGGAAAAGACGAGGGAGTAAAATAAGAATCAGGCGAAGCCACTTAGAAGGGAGCGAAATTACCCAAAGTCTCAAGACTCAAGACTTGACTCAGACACTCAGAAAAATGTTGCCAGAGTCGACGACAATGCTTTTATGGTTCCCGCAAATAATTAAACCGGCTGCCAAATGATGGTGCCCGTGACTATTAATATAGTAAAACACACAATATTCGACATTGTTATCCCCTGAATTTTTCTCATTGGACGCGAGCAGAGCCGATTCCGATTCCGCGACGCGCAGTATTCGCTCGGCTATAATACAGCTAATGCCGAGCGGTGCACCGAGCGTGCATCGAGCTCTACTCTTAAATTTATACTACTAAGCAACCGCGAAAGTTAGCGATATGTGCGCGACAGCCGAGAGAGAAAGAATGAGAAGGAGAGAGAGAGAGACAGAGAGCTATGTACGAAGAGTGAGAGAAAGTGAGACGGACGACGCGTGGTTGCCCTGACTACGCCACAGCAAAATAAAGCGATTCTTGCGGCTCCGGTGGAGGTCGAAGGTCGCGAGCGCAAAGCTTATAACCCTTCCCCTCTCCTCCCTCAGCTCCTCGACCCTCACTTCCCCTCTTCTAGCATCGAGTCGCGGATTTGTCGAAGCTGCGTTGCACAGGCTAATAATCTGCCCTCCCTGCTGACTTGTTTTGCACCCTGAGTCGCCACCATTGCTTCTGGTGCAGCTGCAGCTGCATTCCAACCGGCATCGCAAAAGCGAGGCAAAAGTTTGGCAATTCCGAGTGTTCCCTCGCTGCGGTTTCCGCGGACACGTAATAAAGAGGCCGAGGAGCGGGCGTTCGGTGTGGGAATCGCCAGCGGGGAATGTATATACGTATATACATATGTATGTGTTTATATATATACTTGTTTACGTCCCCCGCGAGGCGGCGGCGCGACAGAGGAGATTCCGGAGCCGCCGGCCTCGAGAAAACTCGTCGCGCGGAGCGAGAGAGAGAGAGAGGGTCGACTTTTGCACTTCCTCGCTTCTTCTTTCTCCGCGCGGGACGGCCCCGCGCGGCTATTGATCTCCGCGCCGCGAGCGCCGGGCTTGAGAGTCGCGCGCGGGCGCGCGACGGCGACACACAGCGAGAGAGAGGCCGGAGCTTCGCGATGCGCGATGCGCCCTTAATCGAGACAGCCTAATCGAATTTTTTGCAACGGGAGAGGGGGAGAAGGTTGTATGTCTGTCTCGCTCGCTCGCTCTCGTTTTCTGGTTCGGACGGTCGATCGGTATTTCGCTATTTCGACCGACGGATATTGGAGAAAAAAAGAGGTCAAAAGCGAGGGAGAGAGATATTGAGTGAGGGGGTGAGTGAGTGACTATGAGCGAAGTTGTGGGTACAGAGCGAGAGAGAGAATATAGAGTAGAGTAGAGTAAGCATTTATGATTCTGGGATATTAAATTTCCTAAAGACGAGCGTCTTGCAAAAATGCAGTGGAATTTAGTAGCAGCTGACAGAATCATAACTAGAAATCTAAAAAAATGATCATGACATGACGGAAAAAAGAAAAAAAAAAAAAAAAATCATGACTGATCATGACAAGAAATCTAAAAAAGGAGGCAATACAATAATAATTATAATAAGATAGAGAGAGAAAGAGAGATTGGGGCAATATGAGCGAAAGAGTGAAAGAGTGAGCGAGATTGACCCTCGAATTGATTTGATTTGATTTGATCAATTTTTATTATACCCTTCTTTGGACTCTACGGCAAAGTTTATCAAGTCTTTAAAGACTTATAATTTTTTAGAGGAATCGTACATACGACGTATTGAAATAGAATTTAACGCAAATAAAAATAAATAAAAATACATTGAGGATTGAGAGACGATGAGCGAGCGAGAGAGACAGAGACATTGACTGACTATGAGCGAACGAGTGAGCCAGAGAGACATTGAATGAGTACGAACAACTGAGTGAGCAATGAACGAGTGAGTGAAAAAGGTGAGGGGCACCCTCAGCGTGGCGGGAACTACGCGACAGACGAATTTCTGCTATGCACCAGTCGCCCGCTTGTATCGATTTCGTACGATTGCCTCGCAGGGGTTCTCATATTCCATCTCTCGCACGGCGCACCGACTGCGCATATCTCGCTGCCGTCTTATCAGCAAACGGTATAGCGCAGGGGCAGAAATAAAAAAAAAAATCAACGTGCCAACGAGACGGCCCCTCAGAGATTAAATCAATTGGGGCTAATGGAATTATCGAGGGAATTATCGACAAAACTGATCAACAGGCTTTAAAGTAACGACCGAATCGGTATAAAAGAACGGCAACACCAGAACCAACAGCAGGAAGACTTTCGAAGTGTCTCCGAGCCGCTTCGATTTCGAGGTCAAGGTGTCATTGACCAATGACGGAAGTGACATCCGCCGGAAGTGATCGAACGTGCCGACGAATCGTCGTTGCCGATCGTCTCGACTCGCGAGTCTCTTCGTCCGCGACTATTTTTGGAGGTGTGAAGTAATAAAGCCCGCGAATTAAGAGCTCCAGCGGCTCTCGAATGGCCCGCTAATCGATGTCAAATGGAATGAATTGCGAGAGACCGACTCGAGAGGAGACTCGCAGCGCGCGCGCGTTGAGCTCCGTTATATATACGAGACGATCGCGTGTGTATATCACGCGGCGCGCGGGATGAACCTCGCGACCTTGTCACGTTTCTCGTTACGGCGCAAAGTGCCCAATCGATTAGCCCGGCTAATTGGAGTGTCGTGTCCGCGCGAACGGAGACGTCGCATCGCGCTACTTTCGTCCAGCTTCTCCCGGCTGAGCAGCGTCCTTCGTTCGCCCAGGTGAAAAAATTAATCGTCGGCGCGAAACATTTTGTCCTCTGACGAGTCGAGTCGATTGGCAGGATTTCCCGTTTCATTTGAAATTCCGGTCGCGCGTTTTGCGAGCTGAACTGATCCTCGACTCCGAATCTGACTGAGTGTCAGTCCAACTGAGTACGAATGGGTTCGACTCTGTCGCTGAATGACGAAGACGAAGGGCGAACCGTTCGTACGTTTCTCGTCTCTCGACGATGACTTTGATCATGACTTTTGCCTCACGCACTTCAGCCTCACATTTTGTTCTGTTTTTCCACTCTCGTTGCGTCATTATTCGCTGACATCTGTGCGAGTGTTTTTATACGATTTTTACGGAGGAGTCGACGATAGGTGAAATTTTTTTCCATCTCCCCTTCACCTGGTGACGACATCAATGACACTCGTCATTCGCACCCTTCGCTGTTTTTTTTTTCACCCTGCCAATGTTTTTACAACAGCATCGACTATAGGTGCAACGCGATCCGCGTATGTGGGACACCGGAAGAATTTTTTTCCCTTCTCCCCTTAACCTGGTGATGACACCAATGACACTCGTCATCCGCACCCTCCTTTCGCGTTCACCCTGCGTAATCCAATTGTCGTTCCGCGGCTCTTCTTCCGCCCTGGCTCCTCTCTCGTCTCCGTTGGGCTAATGTCTCCGTCGGCGCCGTCGCCCCTTCGACGTACTTTTCTTCTTCTTTCGCCCCCTCCTCCTCGGCTTCTTCGTTGCTCCACTTGCGGCTAAGCTCCGACGGATCTCTCTCGACCGGCACTGCGAGTCGATTACGACGAAGCACTCGACGCGACGATGGAAAAGATAAAACAAAAAATATCATTATTCATCTAATTGTCTCCCACAATTAAAATTTTTTTTCAAAGACCGAATACCAACACTCGCGAAAATTCTCCGTTTCTGCGTCGCGAACGAAACGCGAGACGATCGAGGGTCGCGACGATGCAGAGGGGGTGAAATTTCCAGGCTTCGCCCACTTTAACCAACTCAATGCGATTACACCGCCCGTTGCGTTTGCCATCGACACCGTTCGGCCGATAAAAAAATCCCGGCATAACCCCGATTGTTATCACTGTTATCCGGCTGTTCACGTTCCGCGGAAACGTCGACGAGCGTAGTCGCGGCTCTCGCTCCGCACCATCGCAAAATCCATAACGGAACGCGATGGGGAAAAGGGCCGGGCGAGAGGAACTCCACCTTCACCTTGAACTCGAGGAGCGAGGGAGACGGGAGATATAGGAAACGAACGGACGGACGGACGGACGGAGACACTGTGTGCAGCGCGAACCAACCACCATGGGCCCGGCGCTGATGGCTCGGGTCTTCAGCGCCAACCCCGAAGGGCTATCGATGGTGAATCCACATCCGTCGACAATCGACGATGAATCCCTTCCTCGTGATAACCGTTATCAATACACAAATCACTGTGCAATTTTTTTTCTATTTACCTCTCGAAGACAGTATCGTTATCCATTATAACCAAACGTCAGTCGTCGTTGCGAAACGTCAGTGTTTATTTACGTTTTTGACTTCACCGACCAACCGAAAATAAAAATACACTGAAAAAAATCAGTAGTTGCAGCTACCAATCAGATCTACCAAAACATTGGTCACAGTTACTAAAATAATGGTAGCTCTGTCCAACGATTGTCACAACTATACATTTTTCTCAGTGTACAAAAAATGCGCGAATAGGTCGGTGTATTTTTTTTTTTTTTTTTTTGCAAACTCACCTTGACGAAGTGAAGGTTCTCCTTGTCGAGGAGGAACTCCATGGATTTGTGGGGCCGCTGATTGATGCAGGCGCCGACGGAGTTGTGATGATGATCCACGTCGGACGTGTTTCTGCCGCCGGAGCCGGGCGACTGCGGCACGCGCAGCGCGTTGTCGTTGACGAGGTGATGGTCGCGGCCCTGTCGGCCGCCGCTCGTGTGATTCAGGTTGAGAAGGCTCCGGGTCTTCTTGCCGGCTGCTGCTGCTGCTGCCGCCGCGGCGACGACGACGACCTGGTGACCGGCGTGGCCGTTAGCCGACGCCCCGTTGCCGCTCAGCTCGGCGCGGAGAAGCGCCGACGGCTCGGCGTCGGCGTCGAGATCGGTCTCGAGGAGGCCAACCGGACGCGGCTCCTGGGCAGCCGCCTGCATCGCACGAGCCTTCGCCATCTCGATCGCGGCCGAGCTACCCAGGTCCGTTGCCGCGCGCCGGCGCGTTCCCCCGACAACCCCCAGCGACGACGACGACGACCTAGACGTTGGCGTCGTCGCGCCGCTGCTACTGCGCGCATTGCCAAAGCCGCCGACGCCGCCCCCGCCGCTTTGGTGATGACTGCTCGGCGGTAACGGCGGCTTCCCACTGGACACTGGCGGCCTCCCGTTCGGGCTGTGGAAAACACAGAATTATTAGCAACGTCTTGTACAACATCGGAGCAGAGCGGAGCGACTCGCACGGTTAAAGCTCGTCGGTTGATAAGGCTGGTAACCGCGGGAATGTTTGCGGCTGATAAAACATTTTCCGCGGGGCGGTGGATATGGAATTGTGAGCTTCGGAGTGGTGCGACGCGATGGAGCGTTTTATTGTTTTATTTTTATCATTGGAAGCTTTTTTTATCTCTTTTCTGTTCTCGTTGATTTTTTTTATTTTTTGGGGTAAATAGTGCTTTTTGGAATTGGCGGGAAATTTGCTTGGATAGGGTTTTCAAACTTTGAGAAAGGGAAGCTTTTTTTTACTCTGATCTTTTCTCGTCGAATTTTTTATTTTTTGGGCTAAACGGTGCTTTTTGGAATTGGCGGAAAATTTGCTTGGATAGGGTTTTCAAACTTTGAGGAATGGACATTTTTTTTCTCTTTTCTTTTCTCGTCGAATTTTTTTATTTTTTGGACTAAACAAGGATGCTTTTTGGAATTGGCGGGAAATTATCTTGGATAGGGTTTTCAAATTTTGAGAAATGGAAATTTTTTTTTTACTCTTTTCTGTTCTCGTTGAATTTTTTTATTTTTTGGGCTAAACGGTGCTTTTTGGAATTAGCGGGAAATTTGATTGGATAGGGTTTTCAAACTTTGCGGAATTTTTTTTTTAATAAAATGCGAGGTCGTGACCCCTTCGACGGGTTTGGACAATCGAAGTTCCACATTAAAACAGCAAACGAGGCAATCCGTACGTAAGAATTCAGCATTAAATCGCGGTTTCCAATCGTCCCAGGAATATTAATCATTTCGTTGACGTTGCGGATGACGCGATCCTCCCGATTCGTATTCGTCGATAATAAACAGCGACGCAACGCGCGGGAATTGATTATTAATTAGCGCGCGCGTACGAAAAGCGACGGCGAAGCGGCAGCACGTGGCGGAATGTATTACTCGGTGCTTGTGTACGAAGCGGGCGACTCCGAGGGATGCCAGACGAGACCTTTCATCTGCTAATTAATATGACGATTCTTATCGGGACGCCGAGAGGTCATTAATGTTCGTTAACATAACGATCTAACGAGAGTAGAATTTACAGTGCCCCCCCCCCCCCCCCTTCATCCTTATCCGCTCTTGAGACTGCCTCAAGTGTAGTCGCGATAAAAAAGAGAGAGAATAAAAGTGAGGCCTCTTCTTCAAGTGCATCTATCGAAACAGCTTCTGTGAATCCCACTCAGTTCTCTTTTGATGCGGTGCATCAGAGAAATCAAGAGATACATAGAAACATAAATTTATTTCGTACTAGGACTGTTAAGTTGTGTGCAATGACACAAAGAGAGCGACAGAGAGAGAGAGAGAGAGAGAGAGAGAGGGAAAGAGGGAAATAAATAAATAAAAAGATAAATTTATTGCGTACTAGGACAGCTAAGTTGTGTGCAATGACACAAAGAGAGCGACAGAGAGAGGGAAAGAGGAAAAGAGAGGGAAAGAGAAGCGACTTCCTCACTCGCTGCGCGAATAAATAACTTTATCGGCTATCGCTCGGACCTCCCACGACGGACATTTTAACAACTGGCAATAACAGGCAGCCTCTCGCAAATTTACACACACGTTCCGGATATCTCCTCATGCGCAGTGCTCGATGCGGTAACCCATAAGAACCGTGTGCGCGTCGACAAGTCGTAAAGAGGATTACGATGAAAGACACGTCGGTGAGTCATCTTCGGCGCTGAGCGACGAACACAGTCCGTCCGTCGGACGGAGAGACAGACGGACAGACAGACAGATACGCCGGTCGTCCGATTAAAAGTCAGTACGACGGAGATCGTAATCGGTAATCGCCTTCATCTACGCGACTCCCATTCAACCTTGGATTATCTCCAGGCTCAAAGTCCCAGGCGCCTTAGTTATTAAGTCTCGCTCCTTAAGCAAATTCGTCTGTTGTCCAAAGCTCGAAATTCCGCAAAATGGACAAAGCATCGAGATTAAAGTGATTCACGAGGAATTATTCATCGCTTTCGGGCGTTGGACGAGGAACTAAAAATTGTCTTGAGAAGGAAAAGGGCTGCAAAATACAAACAGGACTTACCGATAAGCGATGAGGAAGAGGAAAAATATACTGAGAAAAAAAAAGCTCAAAAAAAATGTGCGGTTGCGGACGGCGAAACATTTTGCAAATTAGACAAAACATTTAAATGATCGAAGCAACTGGGATATAGAATTAAAAAAATCTCGATTATCATTGCCGAATATTTTGTCCAACCTGCAAAATATTTATTTCGCCGCCCGTTTTGTTGGATTGACCAATTTTTTTTCTCAGTGTAGCGATGAGCGAGAAGCCAACGAGGAAGGAAAATTGCCAGCGAGAATCTCAGGGCGATATAAGGTTATTCCCACGCGACACGCGTGCGAGTCGGTAATTTAATCATGCGACTCGGTAATTTTCGTCGATCCCACGATCGGCAAGCGATCGATTCGTCGTCATCGCAGAGCGACGAAGAGGAGAAGGAGGAGGCGGCAGTCGTTGTTGTTCGGCTCTCAATCGGTGCGGACAACGGACGCTGCTCTCCTCGACCTCGTCGTGCGCGCCTGGGGTTCTCGTGCACGTGTTTCTCGCGCGAGCTCTCGTCGACGTCACTGCACAACACACAACGCGCGTTGTGTGTTGCAGAACTCCGCAGAGCCAACGAATAGAACTCCGGACGAGTCAGCGAGCGAGCCATCCGCGTGGCAAAGGTCGCGGTGCGCCTCTTCCACCTCTTCGCTCTTTCTCCCTTTTTTTATTTTTTTTTTACTCTCCGTTTCTTTTCACTCTGAGCGCCTCTTCCACCTCTTCGCTCTTTCTCCCTTTTTTATTTTTTTTACTCTCCGTCTCTTTTCACTCCGAACGCCTCCTCCACCTCTTCGCTCTTTCTCCCTTTTTATTTTTTTTTACTCTCTGTCTTTTCACTCGGAGCGCCTCTTCCACCTCTTCGCTCTTTCTCCCTTTTTTTTACTCTCCGTCTCTTTTCACTCTTGACTCTGTACACGTACTCGACTCACATTTCGCAGTCTGACCGATGATTCACGGGTGCCTCGTCGACACTCTATGGTATGTCATCTGTGTGTTGTGTCTGTGTCTGTGTTAGGGACTTAATAGTCGCTGGTTGGGAGAATTGTGAGCGAGAATAGTGAGCCACCGCTGCCTATTCAGCCACTCGGATCGCATCGTCCACCCGTGGGATTCTCCTGTTTACGTTTACTGTGGACGATGAACGAGAAAAGAAAGATAAATAAATATGTTCTGGGGATGGTACAGTCATTGACCAGACACTCGAAACGCTGGATTTGAGTGGCTTAGGTAGGAGATACTTGAGGCTCTTTTGGCTGGAAAACTGCTATCTGGCTTAAGAATCGATGGAAGAATTAGTCAGATAAGATTTATCTGAGATAAATTCATTGTTTACATTTACTCAGCCGATCGATAATTCCATTTCGCAATTTAATTTAAAGAGACAATAGAATTGAGAGTGAAGAAAAAAAATTATATTTTGAGTATTTTAATTCAGTGCTCGATTTGTCTGAAAATATTTACTAGTATTCCTTTTATTATATTTAGTAATTTAATTAAAAACCAGAGACAATAGAATTAGTGAAGAAAAAAATAATTTATATTTTGAGAATTTTAATTCAGTGCTCGAATTGTCTGAAAATATTTGCTAGTATTCCTTTTATTCTATTTAGTAATTTAATTAAAAACCAGGGACAATAGAATTAGTGAAGAAAAAAATAATTTATATTTTGAGAATTTTAATTCGGTGCTCTAGTCTAAAAATATTTGCCTAGTATTGCTTGTGAAAAATTACAACAAAAAATAGCTAAAAAAAAAATCGCGTGTCAATGGTTGGGCCAAGAGTCTCGGTGTTATCTGTACCGAGCGGCGATATCGTCGGATCGGACGCTACTCGTGGATTACTAGAACCGAGCTCGCCAGCTCAGAGAGATAAGCGAAACGCCTCCGGCTACGTCGTCCGCTACGAACCGTTCGGTTCGTTAAATCGACCGAGCCGCAATTAAACGAATCCACCGATCAAAATGCCGACCCGCCCATTACCGGACAATTCATAATTCATATGATACACAACATTCACCGCCGCGAAACATTTCTGCGCGTGGAATTCGTGGCACGCGGAATGTTCCAAACGTATGAATTGCGGTTGGTGCACGAAGAGCTCGAGGTGGAGTAAACTCCGAAGGAGCGAACGAGAGGGAGATTGAAGTGAAACGGACGATTGACTAACGAGCAGCAGCAGCAGCAGCAGCAGCAGCAACAACAGCAGCAGCAGCGGCAGAGGCAAAAGCAAACGAGTGAGACGACGTCGACGAGTCAGGGTGGATGTGTAGGCGGTGTAAACCTGCGTCGTCTGTGTGTGTTCATGTTGACTCCTCACTGCTGCTGCTGCTGCTGCTGCCGTTGCTGCTGGTACCAGTCCCGCTCGGTTTGCCGGATCCGCAAGAGGTCCGCCATTACGAAAGCGCGTCGATTACATTGACCTCCTTGTTGTTCCTCGGGGCTAAGAAGCGAGCGACAGAGAACCCAGCCACAACACTCGCACAAACCGATCACCCGACATCTATCCGTATCCTTCGCCCGATGCTATTTGGCTCGCTGAAGGGATCGTCACAGTGTGACCCTCCGAAAAATCAATGATTTTCGCGAATTTTTTTTGTTAAGTTGTAATGAACCAATTGGACTGGTTTTTTTTTTAATAAATAAGTATATTCTTGAAAAATACAAAATGATTTTTTTTATGTGCATTTCTTTAATGTATAATAATGATATAAATTGTTTAAATAGCTCGTGTAAAAAAGAGGTCCTGCATTGTGTCCACGATTGCGGCCGCAATTTTGATCTGAACCAAAAATTTCAAAAAGATTATTAATCTGTAGGAAATTCGCTATCGCGCTATGGGAGCTTTTTTTTTTTAAATTTGACAAAATGGCGGCGGTTTGAACGAAAATTAATCGAATTTAGCCCTTTTTTTCGACAGTTTTTCGTAAAAAAAAAAAGGAAGATTTAATAAAAAAAAAAGCTTCCATAGCGCGATAGAGAATGACGTTAGAAATGTTCTCTCAAAATTTGAAATCGACATCGTCATAACTCTTCATTTGAGAGTGGACACCGTTTTGAAAAACAACATTCCGAGGAAAACGCGTTTAAAGTTTGCACACGCCACTGTCACGCTGCAATCCCTTTCTCTAAGAAAGGCTGTAGCGACCGAAATAATTCGAAGTTCGATAAAAAAAATTTAACAGAATGTTTATAACCGTGTATACTATCCGATAATAAAAAAAAAAAAATCGATTTTTTTTTTATTTCACACTGTGACGATCCCTTAACGCACCCAAGTTTCAGGAAACGTTGCAATTTTTCTCGCGAAGCCGGTAATATAGTTTCGGCAAAGACGCTCTGGCAAAATTCCAAAGGTTCCGCAGGCGTCGACGCGTCGAAGGAATTCACGTCGCGTGTAAACAGAATCGTAGTAACCGTCGTCCGGTGGAGTTAAACAGAGATCCGCTATCGCTGAGGTACTCTACTCAAACATCTGCCACGCTGCGTTGTTATTTCTTGTTAGTATCATTATTTTATTTATTTTTCCTGTTAGTATCGTCTTAGTCGTAAAATATTTATTTTCTGACCTCGCGCAAGAGGCGCTGCGCTCCAAATCCGTGATTCTTCGGGGCCGACTCCTCAGCTCCGCCGCATCGCCTTCGTCCCTTCCGCTCGTCGGTGTCGTCGCTTCCTGCGTCGTTCGCCTTTCGTCCTCCGGCGCGTGAAGCGGTATTATTATATAATCCGGCTCCTTCTTCCTCCTCGTCGTCCCCGGCTGCTCGTCCATCAGTTTAACCCCAACATTTCGATTCACCGGCAAATCGCAGGTAACCGCCACTGCCTCATTGTTGTTCCTCTTCGTCACTTCAGATCGCGGCACTTTGGATCGTCCGCTGAAACGCAGCCGCGAGAAACGCTGAAGGAAACCACCGAGTCCGCCCTTTTTCCTCTCGTTCACCGGACTGCTTCCCACAACAGGGCTGACAATTTTTTCCCGCGTCGCCAGATCATTTTTCGTCGAAATCGGCGAGTGATCGTTATTATTCCTCATCGGTGAAACCGGTGGCGAGGCCATCGCGAGCCTCTTCGCCGCGGTCGCCGACATTTCCGGACTATTGCCGGAATTTTTATTTTTCGTCGTCGTCGTCGTTTCGATTTTTTCGCTCTTTATATCTAATCGCTCGTCTGCTTCAACCACTGCTACTGTTGCTTTTGCTGTTACTTCGTCTTCTTCCTCTTCCTCGTCGTCGCCGTCGTCACCGGCGAGGTCGTCCTTATCCTCGCGTCGCGCTACGACTGACTCCTTCGCATTAGTCCCACGATTCTCGTCGTCGCTCCCGCCGTTCCGTTCGAGCGAGCGGCCAATGCGATCCGACGTTATTAGCCGCGGTGGGGACGCCGGAGTTACCGCAGCACCAGCAGCAAAAGCAGCGTGGACAGCGTAGTCAGTGCTGCTCGACGCGCCGGTCGCCGCAACGTACGCACACTCTTTCCTCCTTCTCTCCTTCGTTTCCTCCACCTCCGCAACGCTCGACGCCTCCACCACCACTGCTGCCGTTGGCGCTGCTGCCGATACAGTCGACTCAATGGAATCCTCTGTCCCCTCCGCCGGTCCGGCGATACGATCCGAGGGATCGGCCGACTGTTGTTTCTCGACAACGACCCTCCACAGACGTTCGCCGGACGCCTCTCGATCGACGCGTCTCTCACCGCTCGTCGCTGATTTATCGTCGGTATCATTCTCCGCAGTCAACGCTTCTATTTCTTTTCTACGGAATTCTTCACTCGGCGACGTCGATTTTTCCACTCGTATATTGTTCTTCGTCTCGGGATAGAAGTCTCCGAGGAAGGACAATCCTCGGTTGGTCGGTTCCTCGTCCGTCGATTCGTTTTGCTGGAAGTCATCGTCGCCTTCGTCCTCGACGACGGAATCTGTGTTATCGTTTCGCTCGTCGCGCGTCGCTGGTTTCGACGTTCTCGCGAGGCCCTCGTCGAGCGCTAAGGATCGCCTAACGTCAACATCAAGAACATCGCTGTTATTGAGAATGGGTTTCGTCTCCAAGCAGGGATAATCTACCTCGTCGTCGTTATTCGCCTCTACTCTCCCTACGATTCTAGCGCCGCTACCACTTTTTCCATAGAGTGAAAATAGATCCGAGTTTTTTTTTATCTGACCTATTATCGAGTCCTGTTGCTGCTGCTGCTGTTGATCGTATTCGACGGTCTTGCCTCGCGGGCTGACGTGATTCTGATGACGATTCTGATCGTCGTGACGTCCGGCAAAAATTTCCCGATCGTTGCTGTTACTCGCCAATGTCTCCTTCCTCTCCTCGGCGACGATCTCTTCCTCACTAAAAATCCCAGAAGTCGCAGCGGAGTTCGGATCGCGACTCATCTCGCGAACGAGATCAGCTACTTTGATGCCGCAGGCGATCGTCGGCCTCGGAGCTTCCGGACGCTCGTCGCAGGCGTCCATTCGAGTAAAGGGCCGCGTCTTCGATTGCAACAATTTTATATAATCCTGCTGCTGAGCGAGTTCGTAGCTGGCGTTATTCAAAACGCGTCGTCTGGCAGGCTTCGTTCCTCCTGGTGAGTTGGGAGCTGATTCCGCGTCTTCGTCCTCAGCGCACGACGTCATTCTCCCAGTGTGCCGAAAGTTTCTCTCGTCGACTTCGAATTGCTGAGCTAATTCGTAGCTAGCGTTGTTCTTCACTCGTCGATTCGGCTTTCCAGGATGTTGACGTCCGCTGGTAAGCCTCTGCATCGCTTCCATCGCGAGAAGAGCAGTGTTTCCGCCTCCGCCGACGATGCCAGTGGCTTCCTCGACCTCGCGCTTGAACTGCCTGATCGCTTCGTCCACTACAGCGTCGATGTCGTTCTCCATCGCCATGGCTATTTCGAGGACATTGTGACCGCGGTCCTGGGTCTTTACCGTCGACCTCGGCGGCTCGGGGTCACGCGAAGAGGTCTCCACCGCTGCTGCCGACGTCGCCACGCCCGTTTCACTCGCCTCTTCCACAGTATCCTCGTCTTCTTCCTCCTCTTCTTCTTCTCGCTCTTCCTCTTCCGCCTCGTCGCCTTCCTCGGCGCTCGCGTTCAATTTCTCGCGATCCAAATGCGTCTTGGCATCTCGACCCGCGTCAGCGTCAATCGTCGATAATAGACCGCCGCCAGCGGCGTCCTCGGCGCTGACCTCGGTGACCTCGGGACGCGACTGCGTCCGCACCGAGGAGGTCAACGTTTTGCCACTACCACCGACGCTTTCGTTTTTGTCGTCGCGTCTGCGAATCGACGTTGACGAGGACGTCGACGAGTCGGTTCTCTCGGAGCTCCTCGAGCTCTCGATGGAGCTCTGCGCACTGACACCCGAGTCGTCCGCCATTTCGTGCGGAGTGCTAGCGGATTTCAGGCGATTCTCGAGGGGATCCCGATCGTCGACATTATCTTCGTTCGTAATAGTCACGTCTTGGTCGTACTCGTCCGAGCTCACGTTATCGCGATTATCAATAACTTGGTCGTCGTTTTCGTCGTCGTTTTCGTCGTCGTCGCGACCGCAAAGATTCAGGTCAACCGGCACACTGGCGACTCTGGTGTAATTCTCGAAGAGGCTCGACGACGATACGGTTCCGATACTCGCGCCCGGATAATAATCCGAACTACGTGGCGAACGTCCCGACGGATAAGCGCTGCTGCTACTTGACTCGTCAAAGCCGCTGGGCAGACTGGGCGCGCTGCGCGACTTATCCGTGAATCTAAAATTAAAGCCCGAGGAGTTGCTCCACCCTCGTTGATGCTGCTGCTGCTGCTGCTGCTGCTGACGCTGAGGATGATGATGATGATGATGCTGCTGGTGTTGGTGGTGGTGGTGGTGGTGGTGAAGCAAGCCGCTGCCGCTGAGACCGCTGCTCGCCATATTGCCACCACTACCGACTCCGCTGACCCCGCAGCCGTCGACGACGCCGGCTATATTTAACCTCGTCGTCTGCAGAAGTCGCGAGGACGCCGAGGAAGCCAGCAGCAGCGAGCTCGTCGAGACCTGGCCAGCTTTTAGATCCAACACCGCGTCCCTCTTCGTCTCGATTCCGATCTCACGAAGATCTATCGTGTTGCGAAAGTCCAAGGACGTCGAGTAACTCGGCACGTTGCAGTCGACGAAGCTCAGAAGACCGACGCGATCCTCGTAGGGATCGTAATGACGGGTTTCGCGTAGTCGCAGAGTTTCCTCGTCGTCTTCGATATCCTCGTCGTCCTCTTCGTCTTCGTCCTCCTCGTACTCGTCGTCCTCCTCGTACGGCTCGTTTTCGTGCCAGAAATCCCTGCTGAACAGACGGAAAACGTAGAAAGAGATATATCAGTATTTTTGTAAGTTGGAGCGGCGGATCTTTTGATGATCCAATAGAATTCGCAGCCAAGACAATTAGGAACCCCAAAATATTCTCAGTCACGAGGCGAGAAATGAGACGTGTATAAAGTGAAGATGAAGAGAGACTGAAGTATTTGGTATATTGATCAGACTCACCTTTGACCTCGATCGTTTCTCCGTCCACCAGCGGCGCTCAGATCGTTGCTCGTCTTGGAATAGAACGAAGCCGAAAATCCGTTGCTCAGATCGCCGGTTGAGGTGACTTCGGTTTTGTGACAAGTGTCGAGGCTCTCGAAGCTTCGATAGGGTCGAAGCTTTGCGAAGCCGTTTCTTCCGTTAACTGGGAATCCATTGACTCTTTCGTTCACCCTTTCCACCTCTTCGGCCTCCTCCTCGTCGCAATCCTCTTCGAGGCTGTCCGGCGACGTGTTCTCGAAATGCGAATTCGAACGATTCGAGTACTCGAGGGAGTCGTAACTGTAGCCCGACGGCGATACCGTCGCGCACGTTCGCTCCAGGGACTCGAATTGCAGCAGCGAAGACGACCTCGACGATGATTCGGAGGATCTCGACGAACGCGGCGACGTCCAATGCTCGTCCGCCAATGTCATCGATGCATCTCGATCCTGACTCGCATTTCGCCGTCTTCGTTTCTTCGGCACCACGGAATTGCACTCGCTGCCGCTGCCGTCCGGTCGCTCGTCTTCTCCGTCGCCAAATGAAACAGAAAAAATTATAAAAATATTAATACAAATGTTTAACAGAATTTATAAAAAAAAATTAATACAAGTATTTAACAGAAAACACGAAAAGTGTACATAAATCCCTATAACGTTGGACGGGGCTGCAGAATTCTTCGCGAGTCGACTGTACTCCGCGAGAAAGGCTCGATCTAAGTTTAGTGCATTGTACCGACGGTTGGATTACGCGATCGTAACATTTCGCAGCTCGCGCCACGCGCGAGTGAATGGGAGAATCCAGTCGGTGAATCGTTCGGTGCATATTCTGAACAAGCAAACTCTGCTACGCAAATCGTATAATTTTAGCGCTGCACTGGCGTTTAATCCGGCAATTTTAGGAGCCTCTGCTCATTGTCTAATACCTCTGAATATTTATGTGGGATTATTTTATTGTGAGCCATGGAGGATTTTTACTAATTAATTGTTGAAGTAAAATGGAGCGAGTAACGAATAAAACGTAATGAATGAGTGATGCAGCTGCGAGATTGCGAGCTGAGGTGAAGAGTCGTGTGGCATTGCGCCTGCAATTATGCAACTGGGCGTACAGCTGAGTGAAAAGTGAAACTGCGACGGTTCGGTGCAGTAGATGGCGTTAGGATGCCGGAAAGTGGCTGAGACGACTGATGGTTGCAACTTGGTCGCGATTCATCGGTTTCCGGAAAGCCTCTGTAAATATTCATAAGTGTTATTGTGTAATAATTCATAATAATGTTACCTGCTGCTCTCTGACTGGCTTTTATATGAATAACGCTCTCGGTTTCCGAGTCAGATCCAAGCCAGTAGGTAGTGCCGCTGCGATCGGAGTCGCTCTGCAAGTCGTCCGACGTCTCCTCGACTATTGTTTCCAGGAAGTCGACTTGCTGTGCCAGCGCAGCTTCTGCAATGACAAATCGTACATTAATATAATGAAAAATTAGCAGAGATGGATCTCTGAGAATTGTATTCGTCAGATCCTCTAATTGTATTTTTCTTTAATTTTTTAAAAATTATTCTTGAATTATCACAGGCAGCGAATCTCATTGGATGGAGGACATGAAGAGGAAAAATTCAGAGCGGGATCAGTGAAGATCAAACGGACGAGCCGGCATGAGAATGAGAAGGGAGAGAGGGAGAGAGAGTGAGAGAGCTCGGACGTAATCAACGAGAGTCCTTAACGAGGTCTAATCGCGATAAGGGGACGACGAGTGGAGTACACACACAGACTATGTACATCAGGCTCCAGGCCAGCAACGAGGCTTCCGTTTCACTTTCGCTAAGCGACCACGCTCTCCGGGAAACGAACTGACGTCAGTCAATCTCAGCAAAAAAAACATTGCAAATGAAAACGAGAATTTTTACATTACAAGAGACGAAAAAAAATTCTAGTGTATAAATAATGTCTTTGATTAGATCCTTTATCATTTCCATTTGCTGTGTTTCAAGTTGTGGCATTTTTAATATACTAAGAGAGGATTTACCACATGAATCTCTTGATTTCATTCGATAATTAAAGGTCACTCCTTGTGCAAAGTAATGGAAAAGATATCGTGCGATCAAGAGACGCGAGTAATGTGTAAGATAGCGACGCAAAAGCGTCGTACTTACGACCAGCGATTGAGACTATTTAACGAGAGAACCGGCGCCCGTCGGTGAGTCATTCCAGCAGCGAAGCTGAGAAGCGAGAGTCGCAGTAACGCAGCACGACGTAGAATCCGTAACGCTTAGAGGAACGTCCGGGTTGACAAGTTCCAAGGAAGTAAAGTCAATCGGCAAGCAGCCAGCGGACTGCGAGTGAATTCCATAGATTCCACGAGACCGGATCGATCGAAGCCGTCCCAAAGACCCTTCGATCTCTCCCCCATCGATGTATAATTCATAAACGAGGCGGTAGTCCATTCTGGACTTAGCTGTTTAATTTAGAGCTGCCAAGTCGTAGGAGCTGAATTCCTGCTGAGCCTGGGAAAAATCGAACCCGCGCAACATTTACGACGAGATTTTCTAATAGATATATAAGACACGGCCATTGACTCGAAGGATTACGTAGAAGCGATTACTATTACTCCTCTGATCATCAGCCCTCCGATAGAAAGAGGTAATCATTCAATGAGGATCGATTGTGGGAACGAAAAACGTTAAGAGACGATCATTATTTAGCGACTGCGATCGACAGAACGATCCTTCCATGAGTTTCGCAATAAAAGCGACGCAATTTATCGATGAAATCGTTAAATAGACGATGGATAATTTTTTTGCTAGTGACTTTTTGTCGGTCTTAATGATCGAAGATAAAATTACTGCGATTGCGTTGCAGTAAAAACTATTGTCCGAGAGAAGAGTGCTTCAATTCCAGAATCGTCCATTTAATTAAAGTCATTATTCCAGATGCAGCATTCTCGAGGATTTGATATCCCGTCGAGGTTCACGTGACTGCACAACCGCGCCGCACTTAACTCCGTGGGTCAAGGTCGACGCAAGCGGAGTGATCAATCCATATCAAAATTGCCTTCCAGAACCTCAAGAATGAAAATATCAAATCTAACACAGATTCTTTCAGCCAATAATACACAATTTGGAATTTTAATGCATCTTCCTGATTTCTCCCAATTTAATCTGCTGAGCCAAGCCAAACGAGATGGAAAAAGAGTATGAAAAATTATTCAACGAGTATCCTAAAATTAAGGAACGATAAGGAAAAATATCAAATCTACGGACAGATTCCCTCAGCCAATAATACACAATTTGGAATTTTAATGCGTTTCCCTGATTTCTCCCAATTTAGTCTGCCAAGACAGATGGAAAAAGAGTATGAAAAATGATTCAACGAGTATCCTAAAATGAAGGAACGTTCGATGCGTAAAACGAGTCGTTGCTGATGACGCCCGAGGCATCAGCGAAACGCCAGACGTTTCACTAGGAAGCCACTCGATACGACCCACTCCCGCAATATTTATTCAGCGACAAATGTTCGATTATGTCTGCACGAGTGAATGGCACGTTGAATAATCATCCTCCAATGTGTCTACAATCTTCTCGTCGAGTGTCTAGCCTCTCGTGTCGCAACTCTATGAAGACAAACCTACAGACTGACGTACAGACAGTCAAATAGAACAGAAGGAGACAGTCACCACAGTCAACGTGATCACCTTATCGCTTTCTGTCTCGGCACATTTTTTATCTCTTCTCCTTCTCCTCTCTTTCTTTCGCCCTGGAGGCAAGCGACTCCGAACCAACGGAGCGCAGCTTCTCCCCTCAGTCCATAAGAGAAGAGCGAAGGAAAGTCGATGCTGCTGTCTGTGGCCGAGCCAGAAAAGTGCCAGATTCTTCACGCTCCAAAGCCGACCAGGATTCCTGCGCGAGTTCTCTGTTCCCATACGAGAATATCGACGGCGGCAACATTCTATCGGCTCTGCGTGCGAGCAGCGAGACCGATGATGCGTGTACCGCGAGAATAAGGGGCGAGGGAAAGAATTTTCGTGGTTCGTGCTGACCTGCGGGTGAGCAACAGGTAATTCCGTTGGCCGCTGTGGCTGCTGTTAGCTGCTGCCGCTGCTGTTGGTCAGCAACAGGTGGTCGAGTTCCCTGTTTCGCTCTGATCTTTGGTTGACGCGAGCAACACTCCACGTTCTCCACTCGCGGATCTATACATATATGTATGTGTCTCCGCATCGAGCAATTCCTCGGCACACCAACTCATGCGAAACAAATTGCGTTTCGGAGGAGCTGAGGCAACTCGCTGCTGCTGCAGCTGCAGCAACAGCAACGCGGTCTGTCTCACACGTTGATCGCTCGCTTCGCAGTTGGCCTCGCGATCTCGTCGAAGGAGAAACCAATCGCGGGACGAGCACTGCGTCGAGGTCGCAACTCGTTGCACGCAGGAAGACAGGCCGATGAATACGATGAATAAGCACTCGCGTGTGTTTGTGGTATATTGTCTACAATGCGTCGCAACAATGACGAGCATCGCGAATGAGCGGAAATTAGAGACGACGGTGGCAACCACGTTTTGGGAAATATTAATACAGCAATGTGAACTAAAAAAAATATTTTTTAAACTTGACAGTTATAATAAACTCATGTGTCCAAATTTGAAAATAATCGAATTATTTCATCCCCAAAAAAAAATTCCCGAAAAATATGTATTTTTCACGCTCCAAAAGGTATTTGTCCCCTTAATAAAAATTAAATTAAATGACAACTACTTTACAGGTCAAGTGACTATTTTTTGAGCGAGGTTCTATAGCTACAAGATAATTGACATATGATAGACTATATTTATTATTGTATGAATGAATGAATGAATAAAAAAATACTATATTATATTCAATAATTATGCTAATAAAAATAGCATCGACCAGAAAAATAAATATTTATCACTTTGCGAATTACCACAATTTCTCCCAGTGCACTTGAAACAAGCGCGCGACACGTCGAGCGTGAAATTGCGAACGGACCGAGAATTTTCGAACTGGACCAGTTGGGTGAGAAATGAACGTCTTGTTTCGGAAATAAATTTTCGAGCGGATGACACGTCGAGCCGACGGGATTGCCGAGCTCGCTGCGATGAATTAGCAGCAATACTAAGACTGAGCAGACTGAGACTACGACTAAACGAGTCGGAGCGGATTGAGCGTTCCACCTGCGGAGCATATGCTGCCTGCCTTCTTCTTCTTATTCTTATTTCCCTCCTTTGCTGCACTTGTGGATCCCACGAGAGAATTCGTGCATCCCACGATGCATCACGTCTGCCATATATATGTATTTTTATGTGTGTGTGTGTGTGATGGATAAATACAGTGTTGGTGCACAGAACGACTGTGTATACGGCCGAGGAAGCGGGGGCCATTACGCGAGGATTCCGTTACACTGGAAGCCAGAATAAGAGAAGAGAAGTCTTCGCGCGGGGACCTCGAGGTGCCTCAGTGAACACGAGTCTCGTGAAAAATCGCGTGCGAGAGTCTCTTACACTCGCCGGCACGCACGGGAACCTATGGGGCATTCCACGGCTTATCGACAGGGTCGCGACCCTCATATGAGAAAAAATAATAAAAAATAATCCAGCGTAGGAGGACTCTTGCCGTTTTTTTGGCGAAAAAAAAAATTTTCGATTCAACGAAGTTTTTAAACCCTATCCCATGGGAAATTTCTCGCTGATTCCAAATATGACCGGTTTTAGCCCGAAAAATAAAAAATTCGAGGAGAAAAATGCGAAAAACGATTTTTCACTTTTTCTCAATTTTTGCACTTTACTAAAATCGGTGTAATTTTTA
Organism: Itoplectis maculator; assembly: GCA_964034905.1. NCBI lineage: Eukaryota > Metazoa > Arthropoda > Insecta > Hymenoptera > Ichneumonidae > Itoplectis > Itoplectis maculator. The sequence goes on from OZ035861.1 coordinate 1,651,152, forward strand.
TTTGGATCGATATAATCGGGATTTTCTTTTTGCATTCGAAAGAAAATTCTTCAACGAAGAGAATGCCGCTAGGCGGAACGCGATATCTCGATTTTTTATATTTTTTGTAGATTTTTAAAGTTGACCCTAAAAAATCGCAAATTTTTTGAAGGGGTACCCCTTGCCGTTTTTTTGGCGAAAAAAAAAATTTTCGATTCAACGAAGTTTTAAACCCCTATCCCATGGGAAATTTTCCGCTGATTCCAAATATGACCGGTTTTTGCCCGAAAAATAAAAAATTCGAGGAGAAAAATGCGAAAAACGTTTTTTCACTTTTTCTCAATTTTTGCACTTTACTAAAATCGGTGTAATTTTTATTTGGATCGATATAATCGGGATTTTCTTTTTGCATTCGAAAGAAGACTCTTTAAGGAAGAAAATATCGCAAGACGGAACGCGATATCTCGATTTTTCGATTTTTTGCAGATTTTTAAAGTTGACCCTCAAAAATCGCAAATTTTTTGAAGGGGTACCCCTTGCCGTTTTGGCGAAAATTTGGGCAAAATTTTTTTTTCGATTTAACAAAGTTTTAAAACCCTATCCGATGGGAAATTTTCCGCTGATTCCAAAAATCACGGTTATATGCCCGAGAAATAAAAAATTCGTGGAGAAAAATCCCAAAAATGATTTTTTTTCACTCGAATTTCGAATTTTTTCTGTCGCTAAGCCGTGGAATGGCCCATACATATTTTTTTTATTCTAATTCTTCCATCGAGAAAGCACACATGCATTCGCTAATCCAATATATTTTTCCACAGAATGATTTCCAGAAGTGTGCGTGACCGGCCTCGCAGCACGCGCATCGACTTTTGTGTCTCGCAGACTTCTTTTCGCGTCGAGGCGAAGAGATTCGTTCGACGTCCGCGTGCAGTCAGTCTGCCAGCGGCATCTCCGTCTCCCTTCTCTCCGGCCGATTGTATCTCTAATACATGTGGGTGTAGAAAGTAACCCAGATCCTCCGTTGCCACTCGAGGCATTAACATCCGCGGAGGTTTTATGCGTACACATAGAATAAATACTATATGCAAACGCAAATGCAAAACCAAACAAATCACCCAATTCTCTTAGCGGATGTATCATCGCTTTACAGAACATTTTTTTATCGACAAACCCAACTATTCTATATAATATCATCGTCGTCCAAAAGAAGCAGCTAAGCGGACTTTAAATTCCCCATAAAGCTCCAACAAAACCAGAAAAATACTACAAACCGAAAAGATATCTGGAGCGTGAAGCAACGATCACGCACGAACGAAAAAAATGATTATTCAAACCCCTGAACGTGACGTGCAAGCGTAATACCCAACTTTACAGTAATGGAGTAAACGTATTCGTTAAGAAATTAGATACTTTGTGCGGTATCTTCACGCGCACGAAATAATCCGCCTGACTGAGACGACACTTTTGGCTTGGCTCGAAGCCGACTCGTAGTACTACTACTATGTGTGTACTATGTGTGTACGTTACAATTTACATATAGGCTTATCGATGGAAAGCATCTACGGTAACCCAGACCGGCGATTTCCGAGAGAAAGAAAAGGAGATAGAGAGAAGGGAAGACGAGGACTCGCATCGTTAACGAAGATCTCTACGTGGCCAATGCTGCCGCTGTGGGGATGAGCATATCCGGTCGTTACAGGTGCGAATACACGCCAGACGCATCAAAGCTTATCAAGCGCTCACAACGAGGATCTCGTGAGAACTTTGGGGCTGCTCTCATCTTCTCCCTTGCGAGATTCACGCACCTTGCCACCTTTTCGGATTCTCATGCCCTTTACTCGAGCCGCGCATTCGTCTTAATTAAGTGCTTTTTACTCCTTAGATCACTTGATGTCTGTGATTAAACGACGAAGCTCCGCGACGTAACGTTTCAGAGATGAAAACGTACATCAGATGTACTTGCTGCGGTATTATAAACGTGAAATTCATTCATGGATGAACCTTCGATGGGTGGGGATCAAAATAACGAATGACTGAAATAGCGAATGGCTAAAGTAGCGAATTTTAAACTAACGAACGCTATTTTAGCCATTCGTTATTTTTTTATTTTTATATTCGTTATTTTTTTGATCATTCGGTATTTTGACCCAACATTTTATTAAAATACAGTTAAAATAGCGAATGATCAACATAGCGAATGACAAAAATACCAAATTTCATAATGATGGTTATTCTAGATTCAGACGTCCATCATTTTTAAATTCGCTTTTTGGTCATTCGTTATTTTGATCCCCACCTCCTTCGATATGGTCGTCAACCCTTCTGAAAGTTCACCACGCACAGTGAACTTTCGGAGGAATGTCTGTGTCTACCCGACAGGATAATGCTTAATGCGAAGAGGATATACGAGTCCGAAGCAACGACCGTAACGTTTAAACCCAACGGTCGCGACAATAGAAAGAAAAGAGAGAGACAGACTGAGGGACAAATGAGTGGAAAGAGTCGAAGAGAAACGCTGCGACGATGACGATCATCATCGCTACGCCAGTGCGATGACTGCGACAATTGGCGAACGTGAAACCACGAACCATTAGCCCGTAAATCCTCGTGCGTGGGCTGAAAGTGTTGGTTGTGCTGCTGATGCTGTAGCTGAAAACCGTAGGCAGGAAGCCAGGGATTCAGCCCGTTCACCAGATCCATGTCAGCGGCGGCCATGACTCCGGTGTCCTCCTCCTCCTCCTCTTCTTCGTCCCTGGAAGCGACTTCTGACTCGAAGGACGATTCACCCGAGAGAAGAAGTTGTTGTTGTTGCTGCTGCTGCTGCTGTTGCTGATGATGATTGGCCAGCGGCAGTGACGACGTCGACGTCCCGACGCACGTCGACGACGCCGTCTCGCTGCTCATCTTCGTCGACGATTCTTCACCGCCTCGCCGAACGCCTCCGCGGCGGTTATTCCACTGGTTTTTTTATTCGCGCTCGACGCACTCGTACTTTTCGTCGTGCTGCTCCTCGTTTCCCAGTGGTTAGACGCTCCGTCGAACTGTGAACCCCTCTTCCGCCTTTCCACGAGGTGCTTCATCATCCTCTTTCGTTGGGTTCCCTGCTATTCGTTTCCTCCTCTCTCTGTTCCTGCGTATCGCTCGCTCGGTTTCCTCGTTTCCTCGACGGTTCATCAATCATCCGCTGCAGGTTCGCCTGTAAAAAAATTAAAGAATAATTAATTCACTGGATATTTTTAAAACATTGCAAAATACGCGTTAAGGATTCTCGAATGCGAATCAATTAATTTTGATCCACAATCAGGAATGCGAATCAATTAATTTTGATCCACAATCTCGAATGCGAATCAATTAAATTTGATCGAGTCTCCGTCGAACTTGAACGAATAATTGTCTATGCGAGAAATGGGGAACAAATGGGAAAATGCATTTTTGAAAGTAGAAATTTTGCAAAGCACGCACAGATAATTCGAGCAAGAGGGAAAGTAGGATTTTTGAATGAAATTTCACGCAACAAAGAAGAGATAAAGAGTGAAAGAGAAGGGGTAAAGGGGCGGGGAGGAGGAAAGGGGGGAATGCAGCTGACAGGACGTAAACATTTCACGCTACGCGCCTGAATCCCGAGCCAAGGGTGGGGCACACGAAGCGGCAGCGGCGGCGCATTAATTCGTTCTATCCATTGTCCTCCTTTTTCCTTCTCTCATTCCGACGCGCTCACTCTTAGTTTTTTTTATTCTCTGGTTTCTTCTCGGGTCTCGCGTATTCGTCACTCCCGTTATTTTCGACACGGGGCCATTGACACTCGGTTCGCAAGGCGTCCGCTTCTCGTACTTACAAACTCGTAAAAAAAAAAAAAACGTAGATTCGAGATACAGTCTTAAAACTCGTTTTCCTTTTTTTTTTTATCTTGCCGAAAATTCGCGATATAAGATTCGCTGAAAGGCGAACAACCGAATCAAGCTGAGGACTTAACTGCACTGCACTAAAATGATGAAACTACTTTTGGGATATTCGGATCCATTGATTATTTTATTTTTACTGCGTCTCTTCATCATTATTATTATTATTATTATTATTATTATTTTATATGTTATTTTACATTTATTTTATTTTTATTTTATATTTATTATTTTATATGTTATCAGGGCTTTTTATATTTTATTCGAGGAGGAAACGAAGCTGTTCGAGACCGACTATCGAATTATATTTCGGCAAATTTGATAACCTCCGTCCGGGTTATCCGTTTTACTGATACGAGATAATTAGGATTACCGAAATGACGACGAAGGCGTTGCGCATCGAAGACGAAAAGAAGGCAGAGTTCGGCCCGCGTGTTACGATATTCGCGACACGCGCGAGGGTGAAACGCGCGGGAGTCTTATCGAGTATTACGCTTTTCTTATCGCGCGACGCGAGGGCGATTATTCCATCGCGCATGCGCCCGCGCGCAGAATCTCCGAGGCAACGCGCGCGCGCGATTCCCGTTGTACATTCTGCGCAAGCGTGCGCGAAAAAAAAAGAATTGCCGAGAGTAATAACGCACAGCGCAGGCAAATCTAACGGTGCAGTTGGGGAGAGAGAAAAAAAAAGCGGAGAAGAGGCACGTCGACGCGGTCACGTCTCGCTCGTCTGCTTTATGCACCGCGACAAACGCGTATGCAAGTACTTACGACCTGTCTGCGCGATAGTGCGGCGCAAAGCACTCGAAAAATCCAAGTGCATAGAGAGGCAAGATATAGAGAAACAGAGACACTGACAGACAGACGGACAGATATGTGATGAGAGCTAGTCTAACGCCTCTGAAATATTTATGATCGACCCGCTGTACCCTATATATATATATATACGAGTGTACATATATATGTGACACGTGTCTATACGATCACAAAAAGCAGTGTAATTCATCTGCGCGAGTCTCCGAAATATGACGCGCGAAATTCTCGCCGCAATCGCTCGCGTCCCGCGATAATTGTCATCGCCTGGAAAATTTAACCGTCACTGCGCATGCGCGCGCGAAATTCTCCCAAGCGTGTCACAAGAATCGCGGTTGGAGGGAAACGCGATACACTGGTCGATCATCGACATCATCATCGCTGTCGTCCGGCGATGACAGCCGCTGTCAAAAGTCACGCGCAGTGAATTTCTCCTCTTCGCTCTCCGCAGAGACAAAGTCGCAGAGGGAAAAGGCTACAGACCTGCCTCCTCAGGTGGAATCCCCATCGAAGCGAAAAGCCGACGAGGTTGAATTAAAAAAGAAGACCGACGAGTGCGAGCGAGAGGAAAACAAGAGTCATGGGCGAGGAGGGGGCGAGGCGAGGAAGTAAATACTACGGTCGCATGGCGAAGAAGGAAGAGATAGGGCCCGGCGCCATATCTGTGTATGTGTTCATATATACGCACTGCATACCACAATGCAGCAGTATAGCTGCTGCGGCAGAAGGGGAGTCTCGCATAGACAATTCCGTGTGCGACTGCGCGACGGCGAGCGGCGGATACCTGTCAGCGCGCATTCCACGATCCCACGTCGTGCCGAAGCAGCAGCGGCAGCGGCAACAGCCGCGGCACAAGCGACGGGCACATAGCCTCCGTGGCGTCGTCGTTCCCCGTGTGGCCGCCCTGTGGCCACCGCACAGCCGCTCCTCTGCGGCTTTCGTACAACTCCTGTCGCTTTATTGCAACGCAACTACGGCTTTCCAGCTCCGCGCTTTATTACATCGCAACTATGGCTTTCCAGCTCCGCGCCACCTTGCACTCGCACCTATCGAAGCACCAGTTCACTGCACAAAGTGCCAACTGACAGAGACAGAGAGAGAGAGGGAGTCGACTCTGCATACACCTGCAATACTCTCAGCAGCAATAAACAACCAAAGCAGCAGCACCACTCACGAAACGCGAATAAATCCGGAAAATCGGTATCCACTACGAAGCACCGAACAAAAGCACCGCAAGTTCGACAGCACCGACGTTCAAATCACATTACTTCCGCCTGTGTGTGTACATATATATATACATATATATACGTTGTGTGTATTCGCGGGATCCTCGAGCGCAGTTATCTCTTCCGCGAAAGAAGAAAACGAGGATAGACGGACAAAAGGCGCAACATGGCGATGCTGCGCGGCTGCTGCTGCTGCTGCGGCTGCGCAGCGGTGTTCGCAACTCGCGCGACAGCGAAAACGTCACCCGGTGCCTCTGACCGTAAATGCGCGCGCGAGAGGTGATCGCGGAGGCGCGCGCCGCTTATATCCAGGTGGCGGTTCGACGACGGTAACACAGACACAGACACAGACATGCGCACTGGGCTCACCGATCGCGAACCGATCGCGCACCGATCGAACAGCCACGCGAGAGTGTCGCGCGCGATTTGCGCCGGTGCAGCGCTGCTGCTGCTGCTGCTGCTGCTGCTGCTGCGCGCGACGAGCGTATCGTACTCACGCGACTCGGACTCGGGGCGCCGCACGAGAGAGTAAACGCTACTTTACCGCCGGGGCAAAATACTAGAACGTAACTCTCTCGGCCGAGTCGAGCGACGGAGGCTTTCGCCTCTCCTCTCGGTTACACAGGGGGGTGGGGAGGGGAGGGGAGAGGCGGCAGCGGCGCACGGCCGGCCATCCCCACTCTTGCAGCCTGGCCACGTGACCCTCCGGGAAGGCCAATCGGCGCGGAGGGCCGCTCGCTCGGTGAGCCAGGGCCGCGCGCGCGAAGAACCCGACGAACGCGACGAGAGAACTGCCGAAGCTGCTCCTACTACTAATCCTACTATAGTACTATAGTGCGTACTACTGCTGCTGTTGGTGGTGTTGCTGATTCGTACGCTTCGCGTTGCAGAGGAGCGAAGAGCGCCTCTTCTTCGCGACTGCGCGCGAAGTGAGGGTTCCGAGACACAAAGGATACTGCGACTTCGACTTCGACGCGACGAAATTATGGAGCTCGTTGAAATCCCTGCAGAGCGCCTTTTGGGAAAATTTGCGAGAGCGAAATTGCGCATGCGTGGCAGGATTTGCAAGGAAGCTGAGGAGTCGCCAGATTTTCGTTGTAACGGACGAAGTAGCCGCGACTTCGACGCGACGAAATTATGGAGCTTTTCGTTGAAATCCCTGCAAAGCGCCTTTTGAGAAAATTTGCTAGAGCGAAATTGCGCATGCGTGGCAGGATTTGCAAGGAAGCTGAGGAGTCCAGATTTTCGTTGTAACGGACGAAGTAGCCGCGACTTCGACGCGATGAAATTATGGAGCTTTTCGTTGAAATCCCTGCTAAGCGCTTTTTGAGAAAATTTAAGAGAGCGAAATTGCGCATGCGTGGCAGGATTTGCAAGGAAGCTGAGGAATCAACAGATTTTTCGTCGTAACGGACGAAGTAGCCAGGAGCCAAATTATAAGTAATGGGTAATGGGACAGAGGATGTTGACTGGATCGATGAATAGAACCGGACAGGGTTCACTGACCTTCAGACGTTCGGTTCAAGGACTTCGGATGATTCTTCGCCGGAGGCAGTCGAAAACTGAAGCGCATTTGTATGCGCGACCTTGAGCCGTCGGCACTCGTTTGACGCGACGTTAATCCTGTCGAAGGCGCGCGAAGCCTTAGAATCGATCTCCGCGCGTGGCTCTCTGCGATAGACACCACAATATCTGCCCTCGAGACGTGACGAATAAATAAATTGCGACGCCCTAATGTACTAATTATAAATTAAAAATTGTACTGAGCTTTTCGTATAAAAATAATATCGTTCAGCACGTGTGTATCAAATACAGGTCGAATGTTGAGTCTACAGTGCAGACATGCGCACGCGCGTTGCAGATAAGCGATCCGCGTCATCGGAGACGTCGGCAATGACGACGCGTGCTCGATTGATATTCGAAAGAGGCGTTGTCGCGAATCACGGGCGCTGAGTTGCACAATTATCGTCGATATCCATTGTCATGAGGATGATCAATCGGCGAGAATCACGAAGCACGTGACAAGTGCGATCCCGACGAGGCCACCGGCAGCCGGGAAATTCTTGGACTTTCCGGAAGTCATATCGTAATCACTCTCGGATGGTTCTGTAATAATAATAATATTGATCGAATTGGTCCAGCTCCATAAATTATCAAAACTGATAAAATTCTTGCTGCAAGATGTTGGCATACAGTAATTAATTACTTGATTAATTAATTATAATTAAATTAATTTGCTCTCGGAAGGTTCTGTAATAATAATAATAATATTGATCGAATTGGTCCAGTCTACATAAATTATCAAAACTGATAAAATTCTTGCTGCAAGATGTTAGTATACAGTAATTAATTAATCAATTAATTAATTAATTAATTATAATTAATTTGCTCTCGGAAGGTTCTGTAATAATAATAATAATAATAATACTCGAATTGGTCAAGCTACATAAATTGTCAAAACTGATAAATTATTCTTGCTGCAAGATGTTGGCATACAGTAATTAATTAATCAATTTATTAATTATAATTAAATTAATTTGCTCTCGGAAGATTCTGTAATAATAATAATAATATTGATCGAATTGATCCAGTCTATATGAAAATCAAAACTGATCAATTATTCTTGCTGCAAGATGTTGCCATACAGTGATTAATTAATTGATTAATTATAATTAAATTAATTTGCCCCACCAAACAATCAACATTTCCTGCAATGCATTCGGGCACGCGAATTTTCTCACCGTAATCAGAGTAATGCAAAGCCTCGGTAACACCGTCGTCATCATCGCACTCATCGCTTTCCTTGGCAACTCTTTCCACGTCTCTTCTCACGATTTTTTCACGATCACTCAACGCCATTTCGTAAGCGTTATCGCCGTCGAGATTTTCACGGCCGAGACGCGCCGACCTCAGGTCACCTCCGATTTGCGACTGGAAACAATTACGAGTAACCCTGTAATGATACTAACCGTAATCGTAGTACTCTGGGGGTTTTTTCGTGTCCTCGTCGTCGTCGTAATAGTCATCGCCATCGTCGTCGTTCACCTCTTCGTCCTCTTCGTCCTGGTTTTCTGTATCCTGGCCATCGTCTTCCTCCTCGTCGTAGTCTTCGTCCTGGTCGAGATCCGCGTCCTCGTCGTCGTCGTCGTTAGAAGGCGCTGAGAGATCAGCAGAATTTTCCATCTCGAGGATTCGATCGAAATACGCGTCGTTCCACATTTCCTCATTCGTCTCGTCACCGAACAGCCGTCGCAGGTGCACCGGACTTGTGCTGTACTGTTCACCTGTGACGACGAGCATCAGGAGAATTCGCAGCGCGAACATAGCCCGAACGTTGACATCGTTGCAGGGACTGAAAACGATGCGTCAGAAGAGCAGGCGGCACAATTGACACTTATCGTAGTCAACGGGACGAAGTTGACAACGTATGGCGAAGCTCGTTCTCGCTTATTTTCTTTGCACTACTCTTCAGGCCAAACGATACCGAACTAACGGTACATCTATTTATCCTACATTCGCTGTAACAGTTTGGATACTGTAGAAGACAAAATGCAAAAGTTAAAGTTCATTCACCCTGATAAGTGGGCGAATAGAATGAAAAAGTCCGACAATACGTATTATAATAGAGATTTGAAATATAATAGAGATTTGAATTCGTAAAAAAAATTTTTTTATTTTTAGAATATTCTACAGAAAATCACAGCAGTTTAATAATACTTTAGTGAGAAGAATAGAAGAGTGCGCGTCGCGAGACGTCAACCCTCGTGACGTCTCGCGGCGAGCATCTTCTGTTCGACTTGTGATTCCCTTTGGCTCGTGGCCAGGGTTGACGCCAATAGTCACTCTATGACGAAGTCTCCGTCTACGCGGGCGAGGAATTTAACTCGCAAGAGATCCTGATGACGCGCGGACATAGCGAACTTTGACTCGTGACGATCGTTCGTCGAATAGAGTGATACAATTTGGCGGAGATACGAATCAACTCGTGTCGTGTTTTTTAAGAGCATGTGAAACATCTACGCTGAGCCTAGTTGGTAATAAAAACTGTAATGAACATTTTTTACGCATATTTGCATTTACAGCTAATATAAAAAATTCATTCACTGCGGATATCATTAACGCAGTGAATGAATTTGTGTTTTTCTTGTGAATTTCGGTTTCACTTGCTCTTAAATTTCATTTTTTTTTTCTTTTGCTGACAAATTCAGATCTGGTGCTTCGTTAAGTAGGTGCAATAGCCGCACACATCCACACGTTGCCGCTGTTTAAGTATTTTTCTCGTTTAGATCCCAAAACTGAGTACCTGAAAGAGAAACGCAGATATTATTATGAACATTCTGTATATACCGCTTAAAAAAGTTTCAACAGTTAGAGAATTACAATCAGGTGAAAAAGGTGATAGCAGGTATATCTTCCTGTAGTCTTTCTTGTGTTTATTATGGTTCTCAGGTTATGTAGCTGTATTTATATTAGTGTGAAATTGGGAATACCATGGAAATGATATTTGTGTCAATAAAGACAATTTTTATTTACCCTAATGCAGTATCGATGTGTGTGTATGTAGCAATTATTGATAACGAATTGCGTGATAATTTAAACAAGAAATAACCACAGAATCCAGCTTTGTTGATTGCTGAATTTTTCTGCTATAATTCCACTGTACACAAAATGTTGGTATAGTCGGAATCTACTTAATCACATATTGGGCTAAGTTCTCGTTATTATGCGAGAACGTAATTGTGAATTTCGACCTTACCGACCTTAAATGTAGCATATGCAGCAGCAGAATATATAGCGATTTGCATCTCTGGTCACACTTTATTGAAATAATCACTTAATCCACACAGATTATGGTAAAGAAAACCCGTCTTTATTTATAACTTACATCCCCTTCGCAATGCATCGAACATTCACACAAAAATGTACAATCGGAAAATACAACTACATAACCTCACTTTCATAACGATCGCGACAGTTGTTTATCCAAACTATTGTAAACACGGAAAAAGACGCTCGAAAAACACATCAATAATTCTTCTTGCTTTTTGATCTCAGGTTCTAGAGCGTAATTTGACTTATAGGTTACTTATATCACAACTTACGAATCTACCTACACGTTAGTATCAGCGGATGTGTGTTCCCTCGTTACAGGTACCAGGAAGAATTTTTTTTTCAAACACTCCTCTTCTTTCCCTCAATTAGGTCTGCTCAAAGAAAATAAGAGAAGTATCATCTGACGTATCTAAAAATTCCGCACTTGTTATGTGGGTCACATCAAGACGCTGCTACTTTCCTCTTCAAAAATGTTTGTTTATTCGCCTTAACAGACGATAAGTACCCCATCTATTGTTATTTAGGTCTCCTCAGAGAATTCAAAGTGCAACAAATGAGTGCAAAGAGAGAACCGGAGTGTTGTTTGATTACAGTAGATATATTTCACCCTACCTCATGAACTAGCGATCACATTAGGCTGCATTAGATATTATTAATTGCTTAGGCGAACGAGAGATCACACTACCACGCTGCAAAGAAATTAAGTGTCCTATGAAGTAAAAAAATCATCACATTAATTTATTATGAACACATTTTAGTCAAAACTAAGGCAACAACGCTTTTTCTCCCTTTCTCCTGGCTCGTTTCCACTCTATCCAAGCTTTGCTGTGCCTAATAATCCTGGATACTGGGAAACAATACTTTATTGGAAATAGAGGACAAGAACTTCTGCTACTTCCAACGTTGCTGCTTGATATTATGCTCTCTTCCGTGTTCTATTAATACGTTAAACGGAGTATCCCGCGCTACGCGAGTCTCGCCGCTACCGACTTATCGTATATTTTGTAATCAACGTGATTCAACTAATTGGACTAATTTTGTTATGCCGGCAATGGATGCGAATACGATGAAATTTTTTCTGTAAGTCCGCTCTTATCGTGGCACACACGATAAGAATCTCGATCCGCTTTGCGCGGTCTTCATTGTGTTGCATTGAGCAAAATGCGATCTCGCTCGAACGATAAATCTTCGAACGAATCTCTTCATTTTGATTTCTTCTTCTTGCTCGCCTTACCTGAAGGCCTTTTGGCAGTACCTGCAAACGAGAACGGAACGTTTTTTTATCCAGACGAATATGTTCTGTTGATGTGCAATAGCAGACAGATTATAGAAACGGACGAACATAGGAAAATTACGAAAACGATAAAGAAGATGCAATTACGCAGCATGCGGGTATCGAAAAGTAGCTGTAGGTAACGATCGGTAACTACGACGTAATAAAACAATTTATTTGTACAAATTCAGACGTTTTCTTCTGCATATACAACGACGTACATCAACATCGGGACGTTCACCACCTTTGATAACGAAAAAGGGAAATTGGAAGGAAAACGAGTAAGAATGCACGAAGAGGTGTTGAAGAAAGTGAAATGAGAGACAAACATTGCGCAGGACGATGATGTGCTACACATACGTTACATTTGCAGTGTCGAGGATCTTACAAAAAAAAGTATTGGCCACCAATAATATATTGGCGTTCCCTAATAATTTTTTTTTCTACATAGGAGGTCACTACTAATAGAAAAATAATCTAGTATATACATATAATAGTAACTACGGTAGAAACATTTTTTAACAATAACACTGGGAAGTACTACAGAGTAGAATATGTACATAGAATGTTTTCGTGTCTTCGAAACGAGCTGCGGAGGCAGCACGTACGTCGAGAGGGAATTGAATGTAGCACGTGTCGAGGGCGCACTGAAAATGAGCATCTAAATTCACAATCGCGAGTTAACGTAACTGCGCGCGAAGTAGACCCTCGCGCGGGTCAACCGCGCGCTGGCACTTTACGGCTACGATCGCCAAGAAGAATTGCACGTACGAAATGTACAAAGTATTACGTACTAAGTAAATTTATCAGTACGAATTAATTAATCCGGCCACTGGAGAGGCTTTTGGCATTGCTTTTCTCTTCAACCGTTTGGATATGGATGGTTTGGTACGAGCTCCTTCGTTCGGCCGAGACTTGGTACGTGAATCTTTCGTAACGATCCACGTCGAAGGAAAAACTTCCGTTTTATTGAGAGTTTCGCTATTGAATTCGACAGCGACATTGATTCAGCGGGAACTTCGGGTCCTCTTGCTTGCGCGCTTTCTCGTAATCCACCTCTACGTTTTCAAACTCGGCTCGTTATTCTCGGCTAGGTATCTTTTGCCTACATCCCGTGCAAATATATAGTTTTGCTTTAGTCACAGCGGAGAGAACGTACACGATAATAAAAAATAAAAAAGAAAACAATTTAATCTAATTTCCGGCTAGCCCCTTTACCGAGTAGTAGATAACAAGATAATCAGACGGGAATGAATAATGAGTTTGAGGTAATGTGTGAAATCGTGCTGTGGAATCGCAAGGCGATAGATATAAAAAATAGAAACATAGAGAGGAGAGAGACAGAGGAAAAGAGAAAGAGACATGCACAGTGAGAAGTGTTAGGAGTTGGAGCATCAGCAGCAGAAACATTTGTATTCACCACCACCGATGAGGGCAGAGCACATTTTGTTGTCACCGGCCGCGGGTGACGACTGGCGAGGCTACTTGGATTTTGAATGCTTTTTTTGTTGCTTAGATTGTTCGTTACCCCAGAGGAGATGATCGAGCGCCTCGCCGGCGAAATACAGGAGGCTGCTGAATGCGAATAGTGCTAGGAAAAATAGTATTCGCAGAGGTAGCGTTAGGACCTCCATTACCGGGTACACCCAGATTCCGCTCTTCATGTATATTACGTGTACCCTGAAAAAAAAGAAGAAAAATTGTAATTGACATTGCAATTGACTGGATAAAATGTTGTAATACTGCACTGAGAAAAATTAGTAGTTGCGATTACCAATCATTGGTTCGATCTACCAAAATATCGGTCGCAGTTATGAAAATATTGGTAGCTCTGATCAATGGTTGGTAATCACTACTATTCATTTTTTTTCAGTGTATTTCTTTTTTTCAGCAATCGTTTTCTCACCAGACTAGATATACAAGCATCAGCGTAACGAGTCCCGTAAAGCCGTGCGATCGTTTGGGATACTTGCGCGGCGCAATAATCATCTCCAACACAGTGGAAACCATGATCAGCGTGTGCATCAGATGATTGAGCCACCAGGGAAAGTAGGCGTCGAGGGCTTTCGGTAGCACGAGCTCCCTGTCGACGAACATCAAGGCCCAAAACGTGATGCCCACGAACTGAAATGGATAATTACGGATAATTAGAAACGTGCTCGACGTTCGGGGATAATGGAATCCGGTGACCGCGACGAAAATCCAATGGGACACTCACCATGGCGAGGGGAAAGCCGTAGGTTGCGTGGACATAGTCTTTGATCTTGCGAATGAGCGGCGCCTTTTTCGGTGCGACCTTATTGCTGCCGTACAAATCATTGACGGTGCAGATCAGGAAGAATATCGCTTGTATTATCTGAAACAAAAATTATGAACGTGTTAAAGTTGTCCTGGTTCATTGATCTGTCTGAATGCTGCCAGCGAATTAACGCGTTAGGAAATTGCGCGCACGAGATTTTGCAGCCGGTTTGTTGCAACACTGCTGTAATAACGCATCGAAGCTGCTATTCCCCAACTGGCCATTTCGCTTGCGGCTGCTGACTTGCGCTGCCGGCTGCCAATGCGAGTGGCAGCGGATCCAGAAATTGGAGCACCATTTATGAAGCGGAGCGGTGCCGGTCGGCGAGTGTCTCTCGCGTGGGAAAGGGTCGAGTGAGATCGAGTGACCATCGGACTCGGGTGGTGAGTGCTTCGGCATGCTTCAATATTCGATGGAGAACGGTACTTGTGAAGTTCTCGGGAAATGGAAGCGATAAGACATTTTTCAACGTTACGTTCTTCAATATTCACCGTCGAATCGAACCGCAAATCGTCGATGGTAAAAACTATGGGAAATACTGTTGAATCTATGACTTTTTTTCAGTGTACCAAATATACTTATAGCGGGAGCCAAAAAATTATTTTGTGGTTTCTGCTCAGGAGGAAAATATTAAGAAGATAATTTAATTTAGGTGGCGTTCTTGCTAATTTAATTTAGGTGGCGATTATCCACTAAAATTAATAATTTAATTTTAGTGGAATATCACAAAAATTAATAATTTAATTTTAGTGAATAATCGTAACGTAAATGCAGTCAACAGGTACATTAGTCACCGACAATTTTCACATCCTCATTCAATGTTAAAAGGTGTGTCTGTCTCTATAGTTACGCCTGAAGAGCGTGCGCAATCCTTGGTTAAATATTGTGTCACGCTTATTATCATAATTTACCGTCGACATTGTAAGGCGCGTCTTGTTACATTCGGTCAAGGTGCTCAGTGAAAACGAAATGATTATGCAAAATTGGAGGTATGAATGGCAACTCGTGGCGTGAGAAACCGTAAAAAAGAAACCGTAAAAAATTGGACAGTAAATTTTTCTCTTCCCGAGAAATTGAAAGTAATTTGGCGGTCGTCGACGCAATTAGAAATTCGTCTGTTTCCATCTTTGTCGACAATTCGCGTTGCTTAATCTATATAAGACGACATTACGCGGCGATTTGAACGATCGTGCGGTGTACGAAGTGGCGGTATAATATTTTCTCCTCGCGACTTCAAACGTTCCACCGGGAGAACCTATTGGCATTCTGGTGGCTTTTCACTGTTACGTAAAACGCGGATAACACACGATTAGTGTAACACCGCGAGAGAAAGAGCGAGAGAGATAGGAAGAGACGTCCCCTGAGAGATTTTCCTTTGATAACCAGGAAGCTGACCCATAAAACGCGATGCCGATGCTGACCTGAAGAGCCCCGAGCATCGAGGTTCGTCAAATTTGCTCGTCTACCTGTCCCGCGTCTTGTGTTATGTGCGACGCTCGGTTCACCGCCAAACTCGACCCACTCTCTGCCCATCCGTCCGACTATTCACAAACTCGAGTCTATAATCATCTGGGATCGGATAATCGCTGGTAAATAGGTCAAAGTTCAGTTATCGCGGTCGAATCGATCGGAGCTATTTTTCGATACTCTTTATGAATTATTTATTATTAGATCGTCGATAATACTATTTAAATTGTCGACCTATTCATTAGAGTTTTGTATCAATGGAAAAAATTTAATTTGTGAATTAGGAAAAAAAATATGTGCAGCGATTTTGTAGGGATCAAAAATTCGCTGAAATGATTTCGCAACTCCAAAAGCGAGTTACGAGCGGGATTCATATATAGAATATAATATCCCTGAAGTAAAAGTGTCGGGATATTTTTGTATTTTTTGTGCAACAAACCGCCGACCGTTCTCCCGCTATTAACGGTATTTATGTAAGTGTAAAATAATTTAGAAATTGTTGCACAACGCGTGCTACATAATGGGAACGGGGATAGCGGCAATTACGAAGTCAGAAATCGATTCTCCCGTGTCATCTGTCAATGACGTCACGAATTTACGCCGACCGACCAGTTTATGTAACTAGAAATTTTGTCCAAAATATTTTTTGAATCAACATTTCTCCGTGATTCGTGTTTTATTATCGGGCGTGAAAGCTCGACGATGAAATCGCGCGTTAATGTATTAATGTGTATGCAACATATATACGAACCGCGTCCCAAAAGGTGAGGAACTTAAACTTGCCGCCGTAGGCGTTATGCATCTTCGTGACGGTGTCCGGCACGATTGTGTAGTAGAAATCATAGTAAACGGCGAACGCGAACGTAACGAACGTCGCCGCGTGAATCACAAGCAACAGTCCTTCCCGCATTTTTAATCGAGGTCTTCGGTAACTTTCGTCACTTCTGAAATTCGTAGGAATTTATTGTTTTATTTGTCGTCCCTAAATAAAAAAGTTACGCGGAGACGTTTCATCGAAATATTAATAAGTGACGGGAAAAAAAAGAATTATTATTATTATAAGACGAGCGATCATATCAAAGTTGAAATTCGTCCAAATTCATTATTTTATTTCTGGTGCGTAAATAATAAAAAATAAAAAAAAAAACACGAACGAGACGCTTCGTCGAAATATTAATACGTGACGGGGAAAAAAAATAATAATAATAATTATAAGACGAGCGATCATATCAATGTTGAAATTCGTCCGAATTTATTATTTTATCTGTGGTGCGTAAATAAAAAAAACGCGAACGAGACGCTTCGTCGAAATATTAATACGCGACTAGAATAAAAAAAAAATCATAATTATAAGACGAGCGAGTGCGTATCAAAGTCAACGCGTTCGGGTCGTTGCCTCAACGCGCGCGACCTGCGTCAAGACTTTCTCCCTGCGCGCGTTGCGTTGACCGGCCGCTTCCGAGTCTAATCCGCGCTGACAGCGATTGTCGCGGAAAGGATAATACCCCCGAGAGATTCGTCGTCACCGGGCGACAGGGAAAATTAAGCGAAAAATAGAAACACGCCGCTGCCGCCGTCGCGATCCAATTTTATTCCCGTTTCGTAACGTTGAACTTTAGGCGATACAAGAGGCGCGCGTGGAGCGCACGCAGCTTCAGCTGCGCACCGGCTGCGCGGGTCAGTGCAAAAGACAGAGAGAGAGAGAGAAGAAAGAGAGACAGATATACAGCCAGTCGATTGTGAGAAACGCGCGGCAATGCGGATCAAGCCGAGTGCCAATTGGTCGAATTCTTCACCCGCTAAACGCCTCAATCATAATAACAATAACAGCGCCAACTTCAATATTCCGCTGACTGTCGAACGAGTTGGTTTTTGCGTCGCGCGCGAAAAAAGCAATCAACTTCGCCGCGCCACATCTCAACATAAATTCATCACACTAAAAACCACTGTTGTGTTATTCACGGATGTAAAACGCGATTGCGCCGGCCGGCCGCGTCGCAGTGCTGTTTTTATTTCGACGCAACGCAGCAGCTTCTTATCTTTTTCGACGCAGCGGCGTCGCGTCGTGCATTTTAATCGAAAAAATCCACGGCGCGGGATAATAACAATAGTCCAAATAAGCACAACGATCCGAATAATAATAATAACAACGATCCGAATGATAATAAAAACTACGATCCGAATGATAATAATAACTATAATTCGAATAATAATAATAACTACAATTCGAATAATAATAATAACAACGATCCGAATAATAATAATTATAACTACGATCCGAATAATAATAATAACAACGATCCGAATGATAATAATAACAACGATCCGAATAATAATAATAACTACGATCCGAATAATAATAATAACAACGATCCGAATAATAATAAGAACAACGATCCGATTAATAATAATAACGATCCGAATGATAATAAATAAAAACGATCCGAATAATAATAATAATTACGATCCGAATAATAATAACAACGATCCGAATGATAATAAGAACACCGATCCGAATAATAATAACAACGATCCGAATTATAATAATAACAACAACACTCGCTGTGTCTAATTGCGAGCGACGAAATCTATCGACGAGCGCACAGCGAAAAAGAAAAATGCACAGAACGAGAGTACAGAATTGAATGACGGGCGTGGATTGGACGTAACGAGCCGTGCGCGGCTAATGCTAGTCGGGCTCTCGTCGTTGCTCTGTGATGTCTCACGCCGACGGTTGGCCCGCGCGTCGTGAGACACGAAGTCGGCGTCGGCGGCGTCGGTGTTCGCCGCGCGCGGTTATTCGCCGCTGAATCGCTATTCGCTCGCGCCCCGCGCGCGAGGCGATCATAACCTTATCGTCGTTTCGTCTCAGAAAGTCTCCGCGCTTATCGTCGTCATCGCGATGCGTCTTATCGAGATCATCGGTGACGCAGATTTATTCCTGACAATAATCCCGAAAAAACGTCACGACCGAAAACGTCTCACTGCTCGCACACAAATCGCGCAACGCATCACACGCGTCTTTGTCCGGCGTTCCCGTGAATTTCCTCAGCTCTCTGTTCTCTCTGTTTACCGGCCGTTTATTTTTAACTCCGTCGCGAGGGGAAGAAGCCGCTTTAGTCGCGACGAAGGAAAAAATCCCGGCGTCTCTTTATCAGCGAATCTCTAGTTGTGATTTTTTCCGGTCACGTTTTTTTTTTTTTTTTTTTTGCTGCGTTGATATTTCGAGGAAGCGTCTCGTGCGATGTTTTAGCGATGGAAGCTCGTCTCGCGCGCGTATTTTTCTTTGTTTCGCTCTTTCGTCCACTTTCGCAGGGATGACGAACTGATCGAGCGATGCGGGATTTTCGTTTCGCGCGTTTTGTATTCCGTACCCGACGACTGTCTCTAGCGCCTGCAACTTAACTACTGGCACGCGAAGGGATCGCGCGCCTCCGACTCCGCGCATATGTGCCGATAGACCGGGCGAGGAGGCGGCAGCGGCGGCGGCTGCGGAGGCGATGGGAGTGGGGCTGGAAGTGGAGAGCAGAGGCAGCAGCAGAGGCAGCAGAAGCAGAAGCAGCGAGCAGCAACTCGTGCGTTGTCCTGCGGGGAGACGGGAGAACCCAGGGATGTGCTTGGAATTTCAGACGACAAAAATCTCCGGGCTACGTCGGAAGTTCCGCCTGTGTAGAGCGAAGCGTGGAAAACGATACGACGACGCTGGTAGGTCGAGGGTCTGCGGTTCGAGCGATGCTAAAATTGTCCACACACAGTGCGCGATGCGATGATCGAGTGCTGCTCTTTGGCTATTATCAGAGACTTGTTTACATCGTCTTCAATGTATAGATGAAGCGGCAGAATTTGTCGACAGTCGCACGAAACATGATAGGATAGACGTAGCATTTTTGGCCATTTTTGGGCCAATTGTGGCCATCACGTTTAAAGAAATAAATTAACGCACGAAACATGATAGGATAGACGTAGCATTTTTAGCCATTTTAGGGCCAATTGTGGCCATCACATTCAAAGAAATAAATCAAAACACTTAATCGAATAAAAAAAAACGTCGGGTAGGTCATTCAGTGAATTGAAATGAATTTGTTAAAAAAATCAACGTGCAATTGTGGGGAAAAAATTAATTGAAGAATGAAATAATAAAAATGGCCACAATAGGTTCAGTAGCCCTAATCGATGAATTTTATTGGCAGCGTTGAAATTGTCTGCAGGTGAAATAAATCAAAACTAGAAAAATCCGAATTAATTCCTCGCTCTTAAGGAAATTCAGTGCCCAAGTCGAAGAGACTTTGCTATGTTAATCACTGCACCAAAGTAATTGAATAAACAGTGAGTTTTATCGAAACACCCAAGAATAACGAAGAAGCCAACGCTTCATCTGTTTCTCCTTTTTGCCAATCACCGATTCCCAATTCCGGGCGTTTCTCTTCGTACATTCCTTCGAGCCAATCCTGTCCCCCATAATACCTGCCTAGAAAGTCTTTCTAGTTACGTAAAAATTTAACTCGTTACGTTTACACATTATCGTTTATTTTGTCCCACGCTGAATTACGTATTTTGGATTCGTTAGTCTTCCTCGTCCAACCACTTATTACAGTCGTTGGAGGAGAAAAAAGATCGGAAGCTTTCGATCGGCTGGGCAAAATCGATGAAAGCGTCGATAACGCGAACGTAACTTGATGCAGTGAGAATAATCCTGGCGTTGAGATTCTGTGTCCGAAACGACGATAATGACGGTGACAAACTGCCGGTAATGCCACCTCGGCTCGGACTATGTTTCACTATGTTGAACTATGTTTCACCGGCAAAAGCCCCTCCCCTTCTCGTTCGATTAAACACTCGCTGCTCTCGTCTCTATCCAATAGACAGATAGCGCGGCTGCGAGGCGACCGTGTTTCGCGGTTACGCGTTTATTAACGTCGTTACGCAATGCCGGCCCCTCCCCCCTCACCGCTCTCTGCCCCCTTCGGCCTCTGTCTCTGCGGGATGTTGTGTATATGCCGGCCAGCGTTGCGCAACTATAAAAGAAGCGCGACGGATAACGACGAACCGCAGATAGAGAACTGGCGACTGCCTTCGGGTTAGATGCGCGTGAACCGGCGCGCAGCAGAGGTTACAGAATGTACACTGTGCACTCGACGTATTACACGATACTATGATTTATGGTCTGCCGCAGCGGGTAAAAGTAATTACGAGCATTTGAAAGCTGCCAGCAGTGACATAATGACGAACTTCCAGCTCCAGTTATGGGTTCAGTTTCGAGAGACACATTCCCTTCCTGCATGAAAATCATATCGAACTATTGCGCTGGATTCACTGATGAAGTATGTTTATTTTTTTTTTACCATTTTTTTGCTAATTTTATTAGTAAGATGCCGATTTCAGTGACCCCGATTTGGGCGGTTTTCGGGCCGGCGGCCAGATCTACGATTTCTGACAAACTGTTGGGCCAAAATTTTTTTTTTTCGAAATCAACTAAAAAAGGGTTGTAACCAGTGTTTTCAGGGGTAGAATATGCGACTTGAGAACGATGGTATAGGTTAAAAGTTGATATTTTGAAAAAATAAATTTCGTGACCCCGATTTGGGCGGTATTTGGACCGGCGGCCAGATCTACGATTTCTGACAAATTGTTCGGCCAAACATTTTTTTTTCAAAATCAACTAAAAAAGCGTTGTAACCAGTGTTTTCAGGGGTAGAATATGCGACTTGAGAACGATGGTATAGGTTAAAAGTCGATATTTTGAAAAAATAAATTTCGTGACCCCGATTTGGGCGGTTTTCGGCCCGGCGGCCAGATCTACGATTTCTGACAAACTGTTCGGCTAAATTTTTTTTTTTCAAAATCAACTAAAAGAGGTTTGTAACCAGTGTTTTCAGGGGTAGAATATGCGACTTGAGAACGATGGTACAGGTTAAAAGTCGATATTTTGAAAAAATAAATTTCGTGACCCCGATTTGGGCGGTTTTCGGCCCGGCGGCCAGATCTACGATTTCTGACAAACTGTTCGGCCAAAAAATTTTTTTTTCAAAATCAACTAAAAAAAGGTTGTAACCAGTGTTTTCAGGGGTAGAATATGCGACTTGAGAACGATGGTATAGGACAAAAGTCGATATTTTGAAAAAATAAATTTCGTGACCCCGATTGGGCGGTCTAATTAAATTTTACACATTCATATTTGAAATTAAATATTATATTAAAGATTCTTACCACATCCCAGATGGTCAAATACTTCAACTGGCCAGGATCGAAGTCGCCGAATTGTCCAGGTCGTCGGAAATGCGGCAACTTCAGCAGCGCGAACGAGTAGTAGAGGGTAAAGGAGTAAGCTGCCAGCTGAGCCACGTGAAGCAGCATCAACGTTGCCGACGACATCTCTGCTGCGGAAAAGAAAATAAGAAAATCGGTGAGCACTCAAGTTTGCTCCAATAATAAGGAAGATTTCTACCTTTATCCTTGCAATTATTATTATTATGAGGCAAAGAGCTGCAAATCATTCGGTAGACGTAAACACATCGTTGCAACTGACAATTACACTAATTTTATAATAACCACAATATCAGTCATGGTAAATTAACAAAGTGTGTATATGAATTTATGGCTGAATTATTGAGATACAAAGTGTCCGCACTATCAATGAAGTACCGACGTTTCACTGCGATTATCGACGCATCGTTTAAAATGCAAAACGAGACAACGATGGACTGTGCGTTCCGTTAAGACGAGTAAGTTAATTATCGAGGATGATTTATATATTTAAAAAAAACGAAAAATCGCGAGGGCAGATGTCAGTTTAATTTAACAGTCGACGAGACGCTGCGGCGTCTGCACTTTTAATTATCGGAATGCACGTCGCTGTAATCGCAATTGCCGTTACCGCGATAATACATAGCTCGATCGAGGTCAAGACTGGCCGGCCGGAGTTGTCTGTCCGACGTCGTCGTGGCTGCCGTCCTCGCGGCCGTCTCGTCTTTCGCTCGGCGACGAATTCGAGCCGACGACGAATTCTTTCGTGCGGGGTCAGAGCGAACACCGAGGGTCGTGCGAATTACATCGGGTCCGAAGTCTGCCCGGCGACTTCGACATGTGAACTTTATATCGTCTCGGCGATGTTACTTAATGAAAAAAATAATAATAAAAATGAAACCAAAATAATTGATTCTTTAATTTTTTTATTCTTTAACCTTTGTACCGACTTCGAAATGTGAATTTTATATCGTCTGGGCGATGTTACTTAATGAAAAAAATAATAATAATAATAAAAATAAAACGAAAATAATTGATTCTTTAATTTTTTTATTCTTTAACCCTTGTACCGACTTCGAAATGTGAATTGTATATCGTCTGGGCAATGTTACTAAATGAAAAAAATAATAATAATAATAAAAATAAAACGAAAATAATTGATTCTTTTATTTTTTATTTTTTAACCGTTGTACCGACTCCGACTGCCCAATAAATTTTATATCGTCTGGGCGATGGTACTTAATGAAAAAAAAAAAAAAATCATAATAAAAATGAAACGAAAATAATTGATTCTTTTATTTTTTATTCTTTAACCCTTGTACCGAAACCGACTGCTCAATGAATTTTATATCGGCTGGGCGATGTTACATAATGAAAAAAAATATTAATAAAAACAAAATGAAAATTGATTTTTTTTTATAATAACCCTTGTACCGATGCGAAACAAAGTTCAGGCGCTCAATACGCGCGTGGGCTCATTAAAATTCAGCCGCGAGCGAGACGAGAGTAGGTACGTGGATGAATTGCCGGTGGCGTAGCGTGTTATATCGATTAGAGACTGGAGAGGGCGTTAGCCAGACCTTACGAGGCAATTTTATCGCGCACGAAATGCAACGCCAAAGCCTCAGACGTTTCGCTGACCCGCGGGTTCACGAATCGCGTTAGCGCGGAGATATCGAGCTGAAAATCGAACATCAACCAAGACCTCCATCATTTTATCAAACGGATATGACTGACGTCGATTGGCGATGCTACATTTTTTTACACAATTTTATTCGCGTAACTGGTAACATAGTAATAATAATAATAATTAGTAGTTAAGTATTCGTAGTATATAATAATAACAATTAAGCTGATATTATGACTGAAGCTGAGAAAAATAGTCGGAGATGATACAAATGCAATATTTTAATTCGATTCTCGTCGACTGTGACGCAGGTTACGAATCGACTTTCAGCTTCAAACTGATTGAGAAATCGATGGAAGAATCATAGTCGGTAGGAGAGGGGGGCGGGGGGAGGGGGGGGGGGGGGGCAGTAGCCTTAATAAGGAAAAAAGAACTAGATTCCCTCTGGAACGGAATTTTCTGTAAAAAAGGAAGATCATGAAAAAGCGATCAGGACCCTGGATGACCTCGCGTTTGCCATGGTCACTCGATCGGCCGAACCCTGAGGACGTCCCTGAAGCGAAACCGGTTCCGGTCGTTTCCTACCACAAGTACCTATCAAGCGACTCCTATATTCCCCCCACTCTGCCTGCACCTTCCCCCCTTCTGCCCCGCGAGAGTAAACACCGTCTGCACCGCGAGCGTAGTTAATAATCCGGTGTGTGTTCGATTTCTTCTCGCGTCTAGCGCGAAGTGACTCGTCATTCGTAACCTTGGAGAGCAACTCCGCAGCTCGAAGAAGAATTCTCGTGTCCGCGGCTGTAAATCGAGAACTATCAATTTTTTCGCATGCGAATATTTTTTTGCGGAGTTGTGACTCTGATATTCATCGCATTTTTCCGGCAAAAAAATATATATTCTAGAAAAATAAAAATTTGTAATAATCACGTCAAAATAAAAAATTAAAAAAATTCCAACAATCACGTCGAAATAAAAATTAAAAAAAAGTTCCAATAATCACGTCGAAATAAAAAAATAAAAAATTAATTATATCGATTTTATAATACGGTCTGCATTATATTATTAATTACTCATTGTCAGAAATATTAGTGCAATATGGATTTCAATCATAAAGCGAATAATGGTAACAAAGCTTTGTCTATAAATGGAAGCAAAAAAAGTTTAAAGCGCCGTTACACTGTTAACTCATTAATTCGTAAAACTCGCCGCGTCGTGTTCGTCGACCCTACGAGCCAGACGAATCTACCAGGAACAAAAAAAAACCCCGATGGGAAAGTGCAGACTGCGGTAAAAAAAACGTCCGATAAAAATATATCGTCGAAGCCACCGTCCGAAGCATTTTTCACCGTGCTCTCTTTTTTCCCGCGATTTATTTTCCCATCGACCTTTCTTCCCGCGACTCATTTCACCATCGACCTTTTTGTTCCCGCGACTTATTTTTCCATCGGCCTTTTTTCCCCTCGTCATCGATTAACATAGCTTTAAGCGACGATACCGGCGTCTACAAAAAATGTTAACCATTTCCAACCAACGATAAATATATTTCCACGAATTAGCGTTAATAAGTTTCCCGCTCGTTACATAAATTCGCGATAAAAATACGAATGCAAACATTTGCTTCTATCAATTTTTCCCCGATCGGCACTTTATCGAGATTTTTTTTTTTTTTTTATTTCCTTCAGTCAATAGGTTAGAGACTCGACTTTTTACCTCAGCGAAATATCAAAACTCTCGAACGTTTAAATCTCTCAATTCCCGAAAATCGCTTCCATCGAATAAACCAATAAAAAAAGTAACCCGACGATCCGAGCAATTTTCCGTCACGTCACGAATCCCACATATATCGTCACATGTCATACATCACAATATACACAATGCGAATAAAACCGTCGAGGCCACGAGTCCAACGTTGAGCAGGAAGCGAGGGTCAAGCAAACACATATAAAATTCCCTCTACTCCAATCATCCTATATATAAATAATACACCAATGCACAAATTCAATCGCTACACACACACTGCATAAAAACGTACCTTAAAGGGCGTCGGACGTGGAATGAGCGACGAAACCGCAGTAAATTGAAAAAAATGCTCGGATCTCTCGATTGGATCGAGTTGCCGGCTCGGCCGCAAAGCGCTGCAGTTGACAATCAGCCGAAAGGTGGAGAAGCAGTAGCAGCAGCAAAACAGTAACAGCAGCGCTGCGCAGCGACGAGGATTCGGTACGAGGCCGGCGGGAGGACTGAGCCGCGGCTCAGAGGACACCTAACAGCTCGCAGGATGGATCGTCGGATTTATCGGTGATGTTTGCAGCGCCGCGACAGCAAACTCGTCGACATGGCACGTGTTATCTGTCTCTATATACGACGGCGACGACCACGCCGACGCTGGGTTATCATCGAAACCACCACCACCACCACCGCCGCCGCTGCCACCGGCAGCGCCGCCACCGCAGCCACTGCCACCGCCAATGACGCCTTCGCCACCGGTGCGCATCTCTCGATGCTTTAGTTTTGTTGTTTTTGTCCGTTTATTCGCTTCTCTCTCTTTTTTCGCAAGCCACTCGCAACCCGTGTTTCCCAAAGACGAGAAACTGGCGCTTGGTTTTTTTTGTCGGCGGGAATCGATCGCTCGGTGGTTATCACTCGTTGAATGGAGGCGCACAAAGAGGTCCGCGACTATCGACGACTTTTGCACGAATGGCTAATGCTTCGTTCGTCGAGCAGCCGCTCAGCGCTGCACACTCGACGACGAGGCGAGTGTATGGCTATTCGTTGGTCTATTAGTCTGGGGATTAGAGAATTATGGGAATATATAGTCGGGTTGTAAATATGGGCGATGCACTGCGAGGAAGGATATAATATAATAGCGATAGAAAGGATTTATCCCACGGTTTTGTTTTTTTTTGTGTCCTCAGGATCTTAATTCAAATGATTTAATTCGCCACCTGTAAATATAATTTATTGGGTTCACTGAGTATTTGTGTCGTTATTGTGATTATTGGTGAGTTCGCAAAAAAAGAGTTTGGGAAACGCAAGGTTATCATCACTCTATCCCGGATGCAGAGATACGAGTAATGAGCAGAAGGTCCAAAGACTATCGTTGCATGCGAAATAAAAATCGTGGAGCAACGGTTGGCGACGATTCGTGATAAGAAAGTTGATACTAGCGAGTCAGTTGATTTTACTATCGCAATATACGCGAAATTGAAATGTATCTTTTTCTGAATTAGTCACTTTCTTGAAACGCAGCGAAAAAAAAAGTAGTTTTTTTGTCATCGAGATAAGAATTGCTATTATCATTCCGAGTCAAAGATCGGAAAAAGATTGTCGCACGTGCGGATCAATCGTCGATCGTCCAATAAGAAACTTGGCATCTGTCGATGTTTGATGACAGGATGACTTATCTTTCATATGACGAATCTAATGACGATGCACTATACCGATCGCGAAAAATTAAACAGAGATGATCTACAAAGATTAGTTCGATTTACCTTTCGTAGTTTTTCATTTTTAATAAAAATAAATATGCAGAGTTATACAGAGAATGGCGAATCGATGCCACGTGCCACGTTTTCCGATCGGTGCGCAGAGTGTCTCAACGCACCGATCAACGAGTCCGCACTGTTTGATTACATCAGCTCGACGAATAAAGCTCCTAGCTTCGCTCTATATTGTCTCAGGTTCGTTGAGCCTGCGCTCTTCGTTTCCGTCCCGCTCTGTGTTTTATATACGTAACGCATTCTATACACGCGTATATAGCTCCCGTAACGTCGGTTCTCATTCGGTGCACCGGGTCGCGCTTTTTGAGTCGTTTTCACCGCGACCATCTCACCGTTATTATCGTCACGCGTTCGTACCTCCCGAGCGGCGTTCTTCGTGACGATGAGAAATCCGTTCCACTCGAAGATCCACGTTCGTACCTAAAATTTCCTCATCGGTGGTTTCGGGGTTTTTTTTCGAAAGCTTCGGTGTCGGTGTTGCGTTCGGCCGCTGTTCGTTGCGACTGACAGCCGCAGGCGACAACGTCGCAAAGTTCGAACGCTTTTTATCGACCCGCGCGCGGAAATGTTGAGTGTATCGCCGCGCTGCGATTTCAGCGGTGGCCGTTTGAATAATTAATTCCATAGCTGCGTTGGTAAATAGGAGCTCGGTCGATATTTCGCTCGATCGATAATCGACGAGCGTAGGGATCTGCACTGACCGGCCGCAGCGACCTCTGGAATGGCTCCCACCTTTATTTGACTTTTCAGCGTCGACTCGTAACAATAATTCGTAATATACGCATTAAGGTGATGAGCTAAACCGACTGAGTAGCTGTGATTGCGGAAGAGATAACATCAATGGTGGTCGTCGGTGGAACGAACGAGAAAACAACGGAAATGTGTAGCACGCATCAGCTTTAATAGCGAACCGTGAACCAATAATACGAAATGTTACGAAATAGACGTAATAATTTGCTGATTATTCGTAACATACGAATATAATATATAAGTAATATATAATTATCGCGATCAATCAAAAACCTTCACAAATGCCCACAAAAAAGTTACCCACAAAGATCCCACAATAATTATATTATATAACGCTTTTAACAATTCGATGGAATATCAAAATTCTCCGCCAATAAATGAAAGTCAGAAAGAGGGAAACTGCCCGAGCTGTGACCTTGCGGAGTCTGGCGCCACGATCTCGGGTGAAAGGGTTTTACATCCGTTTTGCAGCCTCTATAGTCAAGTCTCGCGCACAGACAAAGGAAAATTAAACAAGCTCTTTGAGTATAATCGTGTATCCCAAATAACAAATGCATTCGACGTATCCTGGAATATGATCGACGATTGGCCGGCTACCAATAATCCTCATCGCCAGCACTCGCTTCGCCTGATGAGTACCAAAGCGCACAGCTTTGGCGCAGGAGAGACGACACAACAGCCGGTAACCCACAACGAGGACGGACGTCCACCCCAAGCGTTGATTATCATTTTATACGAAGCTGCGCTTCAGCCTCGTGGATCGTCGGCCACAAAAGCGAACGACGTTGAAGTTTGCATCGTTGGAATGCAACGAAAAAAGAAAAAAAAAAAAAAAAAAAAATCATTCAAGCGGTTCTGAAATTATTCTAGCGATTCCAAAAAGTTATAACGATAAATCGTTATAATAACGTTTTATAAACTTTTTATACATTAGAATTTTCATTAGAATAACGTTTTTTTTTTTTTTTTTTTTTTTTTTTTATATTTGCTGCTTTCCAACGATGCAAACTTCAACATAACGAAAGCGACGCTTTCAACATTACGACGATAATACCCACACGCATGCGCAGTGCCTGTGTATACAGTTAGCCGGTCTCGCTCCGCTCGTTAAACCCTCGCGTCCCAATAAACCAACGTTACTATCCAATCCGCCACCGTCTAAAAGAGACACATGGGAAGCGCCGATAGTGTACACACTCTGTACACTTGCAGCGTTGCTATATAACCCCCAGCGTTGCATTAGCCTGTTGTGCCTGTTGTCAAGGTGCGCTGGTCGCCTTTATTGCATGTATACAATGGTAACGCAACGTCATAACATGGCCGATCGCTGCCTGCCGATCGGTAGAGTCTCTCTCTCTGCTCAGCCCCGCTTCGTTCGCTCTCTCTGTCTCTCTTTCGTCCGTCGTCCGTTCGCGACGCGAGAGCTACACTCACCGCTGCTTCGCCGCAACGTCGTTCTCGGTTTTATACCGCGCTCGACCGTCCGC
This sequence comes from Itoplectis maculator, assembly GCA_964034905.1. Classification (NCBI taxonomy): domain Eukaryota; kingdom Metazoa; phylum Arthropoda; class Insecta; order Hymenoptera; family Ichneumonidae; genus Itoplectis; species Itoplectis maculator. Next base: position 1,680,548 of record OZ035861.1, read on the forward strand.
CACTGCGGACAAGTTCGAGACTCGGTCGGTGCCTCCGCCTTATTCGGGCTTCGCGATTATTCGCGACTCGTCCGCTGAGACCTGAGTGCCGTCTTTCCTCCTTTGTGCACGACGAAAGGTTTTACGCTGCAGTGCAACTACGGATACAGATATACAAAGACACACAGCTACACGTTTATATATACTTACACAGACAGGACAGTGTAGGATACGAGTTATAAACGTGGATACGCGTTTAACGCGTCTCCCGCGCGTCGTTTTCAATTGGATCTGCGAGAGGATTGAAGGATTAATCTACAGTGACGTGTTTCCGACGTTCGTCGCTGCTATAACATTATCCGAGTGCCGCATTATCCGAGGGAGCTGCTCTCCGGTGCTTCGGTGCTTCGCTACGAAACCAGAGACGCGGACGTCGAGCGAAGAATAATTCGCTGCGCGTTTCGCTGCGGAGTGAAGTTGGTTTTTAACGAGGTAAATAAACCTTTGTTTTACGAAGTGAAAATTCGAATAAAGGTTCTGCGATGTGTCAGCTTTGCTTGAAAGGCTGTAACGGAGGATTTGTCTAAGCGGTAGATATACCGGCAAAGCGGAAATTGCACGAGTGTATTGAAGTCGCCGGTTGAAATCGGTTTGCGCAGACGTTAAACGCGCTCTCTGTTTGAGGTTGGTATACAACACGATGTGCGTATCGCGTTTCCGGACCAAGGCCGTCGTTGCGACTCCGCGACAAAAGTTTTGTCCTTCCTTTCGCACCTCTGGATCCCAGAGCGGCGGGAGAAAAGCGATAGTGGACAATGCAACGCCGCTATTCGATAGTTTATCGCTTCTTTATTAGTGTGCAATGTAAACTCGAGGCGCGATCGATTTGTCGTCGACGAGCGATGCGCAGTCTGAGATTTGATACCGCAATCGTTGGGTGTTTTAGTCTGAGTGTGGAATCATAGTTGAGGTTCGATTGGTAAATTGCGTCATGGATGTGGCTCCTGTGTCAACCGATTTTAATCGGTCCAGGTATTTTATAAGCCGTTGCAGTTCTGATGCACGGAGAGAAAAATATGGGAAAAATCACTATACTTGTGTGGCAATTCAGAAACATTCCGGATTTTTGGCGATTTTTTTCATACTCGTGGACACAAATTTTCTATCGCGTATTTCTACAAGTATGGGAAAAATCGCCAGAGTTCCGGAATTTTTGTCAATTGACAAATGAGTGTAGAGATTATTCCCATATTTTTTTCTTCGTGTGTCGTTCAGTGACAATGCAATATAAAGATATGATTTATTCAGTTTAATATCATTTATAGCCTGGGAATATTTTTTTTAACTAAAACATATCTCGAAGCTATATTTTTGAGATTATTTATTTTCAAGTGCAAAGCCCCCAATGTGTAAATTAGAGTGTCAGGAAATAAGTCCAACTGGACGAATAAATTTATCTTATTCATATTTCGTTATCTATGGTTCAACGAGTGTGAATCGAATGATCCTAGATAGGACTGGCCAGTACTTGCGCGATCATTTCCTGGTAAAAATAGCATAACAGCCGATGATCCTGCAAATAAGTTAGGATTCTGCAACTCATGCTCATTCCACGCGCCGTTTTCAGTGGCAACTTTTTTTTGTTGTTTTTTTTCTAGTATTTTCCTTTGACTTATCGATTTTACGCGACGTGAGCTATGGGACATCGACCGCTGTGTCCTTCAAAAAAATGTTTTACGTCGAGAGCGCCAGACTGCGAAAGCAAAAGTGGAACGTGAGATAGTGCAGCGGACTAATGTGTATATTTTACTCGCGGATGGTTATATACTGTGTTTTATCTCTTTTTGAGCGCTTTAGTCGACCAGATAACCGATTCCAAGTGTCCAATCGCAATAGGAAGTCACACCCGCGCGTATGCGACGATAATCTCGATTCGCCGTAACGTAGAACGCATTGCGATGCTAACGGTCCGGGAAAATTACATAAATGATATTCTTATCCACCTTCCGGAGCGAAGCGAAATTTGTTGTAGATACCGGCGACGAATTTAGAGCGATTCGCGGCTGAAAGTACGATTACGATTCCAGTTGAGAGGCCGAAGGGCCGCACTTTTGCCTCTCGGAAAAATTACGACGAGCGTTTTATTCCGTTGGCTTTGGAGTAGGAGAAACATAAATCGATTAGCATTCAGGGCACGTGAACGGTTGTGAGTCACGAATCGCTTCAGGTTTTACGATGACAATAACCTCGCGTACCGAGAGACCCGAAATTAAGTCTTCGGTCGCTGAAAAACGACAGAAAAAATTCACGACGACTCTTACGAATTGTTCTAATTTTTTCCGAGTTGGTACCACTTTGAGCTGCTTTTTTTAATAAAGTTCACACCTCGATGCATCGAACGTCAATAAAGCGTCAATTAAAATGTGATAACAGTGCCAAATTTATTTCACACGTGTCTCGAAAAAAATGTATCCCGAGAAAATCTCGAATGCAAAGAAAAGTTGACATTTGTTGGGAAGCGAATTTAGCACATTGCAATTAATAGCCAATTTACAAACTCAATACAAAGTAAATATAATGAATAATAATTGACAAAAGATTTAGCTTCGATCCTCTCTGATAACGCAAAAAGCAGACAAACAAAATGATAAATCTTGTGACAACCGACGCGTCGAGAATCGTTTCCGCAGACAGCCAATAAAAATCGAGACTGCGTCTCTGTCGTCAACGACTCGTCGCCAATTATTACAGCTGTTCCGCAGGCGATAAAGAACGCGACAAACCCGCAAGAATATCAATAAATGTCACGCTTATTTATTTCCTTGCATTTTTTTTTATTTCACTTAAACGCGTCGCTCGATATTCTCGAATGGAGATCGAAGCGTTTCGGACACCGAAACGTCGGCGAAGTCGACGTCACGCTGACCGTTGGCTCAAGGTCAAATGTTTGTGGAACGGCGAATATAACGCAACTTCCGTTTGGTCGGCGCAGGATTCGCGTCCGACGTATAGTGAAACTGGAAGAAGCGCTGGCGCAGTTTTTAGCTCCGAGCCGAACGATCGGAAATTTAGCTCCGAGCGAACGATCAGAAATTTAGCTCCGAGCCGAACAATCGGAAATTTAGCTCCGAGCCGAACGATCGGAAATTTAGCTCCGAGCCGAACGATCGGAAATTTAGCTCCGACTCAGAGTTACCGACTCGACGAGATTTACGGCGCAAGCGATACGTTACAAATGACGCTCGGTACAGTCCGAATTCTTATGTAACCGTAGTCGATGTACAGGGACGACGGATCGTAAAAAGCGTTCGGTGTATCCTCGAGTCCGGCGGTTTTGTAATAACGCCGGTCGAGCGGTCGTCGCCGAGCCGCACGAGGCTGACTCACCGTTGGTAACCGGCTTCGCGCCGATTTCCGTCCTCCTCTCTTCGATATATCGCTTTGCATGGCTTTCTTCCTCTCGCCTTCCACCTCCCCCACTCCTCCCCCCCTCTTCGGTGTCTCTCTCTCTGTCTGACGATCTGACCAACCGCCCTCAACACTTTCCAAGGAATATCGCAACGTGCTCGATTTCATTTCACGCGGCTAACCGCTGGTGCACTGTCAGCAGTTTTATTTTTAAACGTAACTGTTAATCTGTAAATATAAACATGGCTCATGCCGATCGCCTTTTTTGTGGTTCGTGACACATAAAAAATTACGACATCGAGGTAGGATAAGATTTAAATGAGTCGCAGTTGGAAGCTAAATTTCAATTTATTTTTCCGCTGTGCAAAAGTTAAAAAATTTATTAAATTTCAAGTTATTTTTCCGCTGTACAAAAGTTAAGAAATTCATTAAATTTCAATTTATTTTTCCGCTGTACAAAAGTTAAAAAATGCATTAAATTTCTATTTATTTTTCCGCTGTACAAAAGTTAGAAAAATGCATTAAATTTCAATTTATTTTTCCGCTGTACAAAAGTTAGAAAAATTCATTAAATTTCAATTTATTTTTCCGCTGTTTAAAAGTTAAAAAATTCATTAAATTTCAATTTATTTTTCCGCTGTACAAAAGTTAAAAAATTCATTCCTTAAGCTTCAGTATCGAAACCTCGAACAGTGATTTAATGATTGCAAAGAGAAAATCGCAGGAAAATGAGAAAATTGGTTAGAAGCTATGAAAAATATGGAGAACCGAAAGACTGATGATTCCACTATTACTGAAGCAACGACTAAGAAAACCAGTAAAACAGACTGCAAAGTATTCCGAGGAAACCGGTGAAATAAAACGAGACCAAATGCGTGCGCGAAGAGCTCGGGCATTAAAATCTCCGCTAGATCTCGTCAGGCCGCATCATTTATACCGAGGGACGAACCAAAAAAAAAGAGAGATAAAAAAACAAAAAAAAAAAAGAGAGAGACGAACCTCTTGGAACTCGCTCGCGACTAACGGTTCCTTCGCTTTTCTCGAATCCTTCGTCCGGGGCCCCTGAATCGGCTCTTCTGCTCTTCTCCGTATCCACTCGACGGGGCCGACAACGGATTCCCCGTTTCTTCGAGCATGACGTTCTCTTTCTTCATCGCGTGACTCACTCCCTTAGCATCTTTCTCTCGGTGGTCAGGCGGCTTCGCCGCTCGCTCGCGAGTCAGTCTCTGTTATCCCCGCGTTCGATTGGTCGAAGCGCGCGACAATGCGTTCGCCTCTGGTGGAACAAAAGAATTTTAATAAACATTCGACGGGGTACTAACGTGCACCGAGTGCGAAATAAAATACGCAGCGTAGATCGAACGGAGTGAAAAATCGCGTTGCCGATCGTCGCGTTTTGGTGACTATTTTAGCTGCGTCATTCGCAGGTGACGAATATTCATAAATCCTGTATTAAAAAGTTAGTGAGCAAACAGTGTTGTCGATTTATTCAGCATCTGAGTGGTCGTTGGGAAACCGGCAGCTGTTTGATGTTTAATATCGCGAAATTCGGCAGTTTGGCAGAAAAAAAATCGTTTTTCGCGTTTTTCTCCTCGAATTTTCGAATTTTCGGGCAAATAGCCGTCGTTTTCGGAATCAGCGGAAAATTTGCCATCGGATAGGGCTTTTAAAATTTGCAAAATAAAAAAAAAAAAATTCTTGATTTTTTGGAAAAACGGCAAGGGGTACCCTTCTATAAATTTGCGATTTTTGAGGGTCAAGTTTAAAAATCTGCAAAAAATTGAAAAATTGAGATATCGCGTTCCGCCTGGCGGCATTCTCTTCGTTGAAAAGTCTTCTTTCGAATGCAAGAAGAAAATCCAGATTTCATCGATCCAAAGAAAAATGACATCGATTTTAGTGAAGGGCCAAAATTGGGAAAAAGTAAAAAATCGTTTTTCGCATTTTTCTCCTCAAATTTTTTATTTTTCGAGCAAAAACCGATCATATTTGGAATCAGCGGGAAATTTCCCATCGGATAGGGTTTTAAAACTTCGTTCAATCGAAAATTTTTTTTTTCGCCAAAAAAACGGCAAGGGGTACCCCTTCAAAAAATTTGCGATTTTTGAGGGTCAACTTTGAAATTCTGCAAAAAATTAAGAAATTGAGATATCGCGTTCCGCCTTTCAGCATACTCTTCGTTGAAGGGTTATCTTTCGAACGCAAAAAGAAAATCCAAATTTGATCGATCCAAAGAAAAATTACACCGATTTTAGTAAAGTGCCAAAATTCGAAAAAAGTGAAAAATCGTTTTTCGCATTTTTCTCCTAAATTTTTTTATTTTTCGGGCAAAAACCGGTCATATTTGGAATCAGCGGGAAATTTCCCATCGGATAGGGTTTTAAAACTTCGTTAAATCGAACTTTTTTTTTTCGCCAAAAAAACGGCAAGGGATACCCCTTTAAAAAATTTGCAATTTATTCCAAATAATGTTCCTGTACCTAAAATACAATTTTTATGGTTCCAGAAAACATCAGGATCAGTGGCCCTTCGGTGAAGCCGAAGTTCAGGAAGAGATGTCGGAATACTGCGAATACATGTGGGACCCGACGCGCGGTCACGTCAACACAGCGCTGGCTCGGAGCATCTACGTCGAGGAAGCAAAATTCGACGTGCGCGACCGAAAATTGGCGATCAAAACAGTCAGAGCGATACTACGCGACATGCCCGGTGTCGGTTAGTAGAAATCCTACCATCTGCGCCGCTGCTCCGTCGGAGACGTCGCAGCGAGCGATGAACCCACGTGAATTCCGATCACGCGCGTCTGTTTCCTGAATACGAAATCTCGCAGTCGTCGCAGCCGTCGCGTGACTATATTGTTATTCCTATATTGTAGACCTGAAGCACTGTACCGATGAATACATAACGCGCTTCCTGCTGGCGCGGAAGTACCGGACGGAACAGGCGGCCGCCCTCATCGCCGCCTACCAGGCGCAGATCGCTCACCGACAGGACATTTTTGGCAATTTGACCGCTCGCGATCCGCCGCTTCAGCGAGCACTTCGAGCTGGAATTCCCGGAGTTTTGCCTGCACGGGACAGGTACGAGACATGTACACTGAAAAAAAATTAATAGTTGTGATGACCAATCGTTGGTCAGAGCTACCAATATTTTAGTAGATCGAACCAATGATTGGTAATGGCAACTACTAATTTTTCTCAGTGTATCCAAAATTATGTCATGTAATCTGCACGGAGCGAAAAATATGGGAATGATCTCTATACTCATTTGGCAATTGAGAAATATTCCGGAATTCTGGCGATTTTTCCCATATTTTTCTCTCCGTGTGAAGTAAAAATAATTAAATGCAAATTTGTATGTCCTGGAAAAATGTTAACGATGATAAAAACGTTTGCACAGGAAAGGCAGGTGCGTCCTCGTGATTCTGGCTTCTCAATGGGATCCGATAGCAGTGCCGGCTTTATCGGTTCAGCGAGCAATTTTTCTTGTCCTGGAAACGCTCATCCAAGATCCCCGAAATCAGGTAATAGTCACAAAAAAATATCTGAAAAATACTCACGAACGTAATTAATGTCAGTCTCATAAAGATTTTTAAACGGAGCTGTCCGCGGTTATTATCCCGTCGACAGGATCGTGGGATTCTCACAGACAATGCGCGATTTTATTATTCAGTGGCTCACTATTTTTTTCTCCTTTTCCTTCCAGCAATGCGGCTTTGTCGCTGTGGTAGACTGGAGCGGCTTTTCTCTGCGCCAGGGTGGTGCTCTCGGTGCAGCTGCTCTGCGAAATCTGATAGCCGCTCTTCGCGGACGATTTCCTGCTAGATTCAAAGCCGTCCACTTCCTGTCAGCGCCGCTCTACGTCCAAGCCACCCTCGCACTGGTAAAGCCTTTTCTCGACGAGAAGACCCGACACAAGGTGAGTACTTTCACATTAATATCTATACCATCGTTCTCAAGTCGCCTGAAAACAATCGTTTCCAATGTTATCATATTTTCAAAAATATTCATTTTCATTAGATATACCTACACGGCAACAATTTGAGCACTCTGCACGAGCACCTACCGACGGACATATTGCCAGCCGAATTGGGTGGCACCGGTCCAGCGTTCAATCCAGGTTTGTGGGCAGAGCCTGTAATTCATTCGGCGATGAAGGAGGCCGAACTCGCGGCGATAAAGAGGGACAAAGAGCTCGCGGAGAAAGCGATGAACGCGTATAACGCGAGCGAGGAGCCGAAGATTAAAGACCAGCAGCAGCAGCAGCTCGAGAATTCGTTGTCAGAAAACGACGCCAGTCGACAAAGAACGCCGGGCAACGGGGAAGAAGCTGAGGATAGAATGAATCATCTCCAAAACACGACGACGAGCGAACGTCGAAGATGCATCGAGGATAATGAGAGCAAAAAGATAAACGATTCGCTCGATGCCAACGACTCTCTCGAGACTTGTTCGAATAACGGTGAGAGCCCGTTGATCCAAGCGACGAGCAACAAAACGAGCGAAGCCGCGGAAGCCACCACCGATTTACTCGACGGAATCGGCTCGAGCAAAAATAGCTACACGCTGCCGCACGAGCAGAACCGAACGTTTAGCGGCAAAACGAACAAGAACAAAATGATTAAACGCCGCGACGACGGCAACAAGAATTTCGAGAGAGCGACAAACGATGACAATCGCGAGGCTGACAATCGCACTCGATTTCGGGTCTACAGAGACGAAGAGGACAACGAGACTTTAGTGGAAACGAAGGTCGGTAAAATTCGCGGGAATTCCGAGTCCGAGGACATCGTGTGCCTCGATCCACCGTCCGAGACGAATTCCAACGAGTTCGAAATGATTTCCAATCATCCCGACAGCGACGAAGGCGCCGACAATTCCCTGGAAACTCTGAAAGTCGAGAAAATCGTCGTCAAGAGCAGCAGAAGCGGATCTTTACCCGAAGAGGCTAATCTCATAACGTAAAGAATATTTTTTTACATAGAGAATTGGAGATCTCCTCGGTCTATATACTGAAAACTGTGATGACGTTAATATTTTTTAATTATTCAAACGACTACCGAAGCGAATATTCACGATTTGCTACCCTTTTTGACTTAGGTTTATTTAATGTTTCGCGTATACGAGGAATCGATGGAAAGTATCGAGGCAAACGAGTTCAGTAGGAGGGTTATTCAATTATTTTCGTTCTGTAATCGTGTGTATGTATATATGCATCTATATACGATCGGCTTACGTGAAAAATAACGCATTTGCGGATCGGCGAACGCTTCACGTCAGAGCGGCGCGTTCGAACGTCGGTCGTAATTATATATATTATATCCATCCGGTGAAATCTCTCTCTCGCGAATCAGACGTAAGATCTGCCCCTTATACAGGCCCCGCGCGTAAATAACAATCGGCACTTTCTCCAGCGAGGCGTAACTCCTTTGCGCTGCAAAATGAGGATTATTTAACGGTTATTCTTCTGACAGTCGTAAGTTGCGAATTTAAAAAAGAACTGGAAGATCCTAGAGAAATTTGTTGATTCAAATTGTATTTCGCTAAAAATCCAATACTTATCGCACAATAAACGAGTCGAGTATTTTATACGAGTTTTATCCGTAATTTCTCACAATTTCCCCTTCCTCATGAGTCACCCTCGTGAGATTAAAAAAAACGTACATTCTGGGTCATTGCTTTTTTCTTTATGTAAATAAATGTGTATATATTACATATTTCTTTTCAAATCGAACCTGCGTTTGCTTACTTACTGAAAGTCCCTTCCCTTCGTACGCGGCTTCGTCGTTTTAACATATCAAAATACTATACCAAAACCTATGAGGTACATAACAATTATAGTAGTCACACACGCACACACGCACGGCGAAAAATATTGTGGCAATAGAGATAAACGGCTTTAGTCGCTTTCCGATCCATATTTTCGTGAATTATGCCAATTTTTTCGTCGCGAAGTATCACTTTACAAGAGACTTTTGATTGAAATTTCTTTTTAACAAACTGTACCTAGAAGAAAACAAATTATTTTTGTTTCCACGGAATATTCTTGCATAAAGTTTCGTAAGAAAATAATTTTTTATCAATAAAAACGTTAAAGATAGAATTATAAATGCTATATGTTAATTTCACGAAGCTAATAACGTAAAATAAGTTGTGGAATAAACGTATGAAAATATGTAATTCGAAGTAACGATGATTGCCTATCTCTGCGTGGCATATAGAAAAATGTCGTTGGAAGATGCACGTCTAGAAATTACAGATTATTTTTTCGTGTTGCATTGTTTGTAAAGTCTCATGAGACACCCGATTTCCCTTCGGCGCGCGAAATCCGCATTAAAAAACGTGTAAATGCCTATTATCAACGCTCCCCTTTCCAGTCGAGTACATATTCTTCATCTAAAGTGGATTAAAAAAATAGCGATCAATGTGAATTGGCAAATGTTGCGGATTGACTGGAATACCTTTCCCCCTTCGCGAGGAGAGACGCGGCGATTTACTATGGAAAAATCGTGTCCGAGGTAAGTGTATATAATTTTAATAGGAAATTGCGGGTAAGACCCAACCGCCGAATCCTTTCTCGAGTTCCACTGCAACGGCCAGCGTTAAGTGATCCTGATACAAGCCACCCACGGCTTGTATCCCAATGGGAAGCCCTTGCTTGTTCAGTCCCAGGGGAATGGCCGTCGCCGGCAAACCCAGAACATTTATTATTCCGGTGTACGAGAAATTGAAGGGTTTCACGAGAGGTTCGTGATGAAGCGGCGCCGCCGTCGGATGAGTCGGATACAAAAATACGCCGTCTTCTCCCAGCATATCCTGAAAAGCAATGAAACAATCCAGGATTACGTAACGTTCGCAGTCAGGAAAATTGCGATTATTTTTTGCCCTCGTTCTACGGACTCACTTTGAACTCTTGATAAAGATCGCGACTTTCCTGCACGAGTTTCGTGCGCTTCTCGCTGTCGTGCTTCAAGCCGAGGTTCTCGAAGGCCGCGGTAATCAAGGCAATTAGTGTGTGAGAACTGGTGCAAGTAAACCACTTGGCGAGCTCCCACCATACGTTCACGCGTCCCTTTCGATTCGCCAGCTCGTAAGCGAAGTCTTTGCCCTCCGGCGACGTCATATTCGCCAACCACAGCGCAAGACTCTTCTTCATCTTTTTGATCTCGACTTTCTTCGCTTTCACGTTGTGCGCCGTTTCGAGGTACTTTACCACTCGCTTCATGGCGTCTCTGATCTCGCGATCGACGGGGGATACGAAGTACTGGCCACCGTCGTGTTCCATATAATAGAACTGAAATTAAAAATCATGATAGACACACAAATATTTTTCATACCACTTATTTCGGATCATAGAGGCTATCGGCTTACTTTGAGCTGAGACAAATCAACCTTGGCGTCCAGATTGAGCTTCGACGCATTTTTGTCGGCCAATACTTTGAGAATAGGCGCGAGATCGGTGGCGTATCTGCACATTGGGCCAATTCCGAGTAATAAATCTTGATCTTTGGTATGTGCGTCCGGATATTGACCATCGTTGGATACAATACCTGCGTATAACCAAAGCATAAACTTCAATAATAATTTGTAGAGATTTTACTGCCTAATGTACAGTTAATATATTGAAATGAGATGTCCCAGTCTCTGCATCTACGAACCCTTCGAAGGTTTGTGTCCGAAAATGCCGTTGAAGAAGCTGGGTATGCGAATGGATCCGCCGATATCAGAGCCAATTCCGAATTGCGAAGCAGCAGCGGCTTGAATACATCCCTCACCTCCAGAGGAACCACCAACGATGTGTCTGGCGACAAAAGCGTCACGTGTCAATGTTGAAACCAGAGGAGAAGGTGAGAGCCACCTCTCTCAGAGGGAGTCAATCGAATTATATGCTACCTCGTGTTGTAAGGATTCCTCGACGTTCCGTACACGTTGTTACCAGACTCCCACCACATGGCCAATTCGGAAACGTTTGTCGTGGCCAGAGGGATGGCACCTGCTGCCCGTATGAGCCTTACGACTTCAGCGTCACGCTCAGATACGGTATTCTTTCTCGAGACAAGACCCGCCGTCTGTTTCATACCCTCGATGGCGATGCAATCCTAAAAAATTCAACGTTCAATGTTTATTGGAACTGAGACTCGTTGATTAAGATTTTTAATTCGAAGGCAAGATTTTTTAAACAGTTCAATTTGAATATTGCGACTGAGACTAAGACTCGTCGATAATGATTTTTAATTCGAAGGCAAGATTTTTTTAACAGTTCAATCTGAATATTGCGGCTGAGACAGACTCGTCGATAATGATTTTTAATTCGAAGGCAAGATTTTTTTAACAGTTCGATCTGAATATTGCGGCTGAGACTAAGACTCGTCGATAATGATTTTTAATTCGAAGATTTTTTAAACAGTTCTAATTAAATATTGCGGGTTAAGACTACCTTCGTCGTAAAAGGTACACCGAAAAAGGGTTTCGTTTCCGCGAGAACTTGCGACGAGGGTGCATTTGGCGAGGCCAACAGCTCGTCGCATTTGCGAGCCTCCTCCAAGGCTTCCTTGAATCGATTTTCGGCAACGCAATTCAGAATCGGTTGCACCACCGTGATTCTATCGATGTACGCCTGGACGACCGATTCGGCTGTTAACTGCAATGAATAATTCAATTAATTTCGTCAATCGTTTTCGTTGCGTGTGACTAGCATACGAAGCCGTAAAGATAAAACATTATTTGCGGCTGAACAAAGTAAACAGTTTTATCCGAGGTTTTATCGGCTCGGTCTGTACTCGATTATCTCATACATACGTTGTTCACCTTTGTACACAAGGAAATCTAGTATTATAACAGACGTACATATAGTACGTGTTTACTAACTCTTTTTTCACGAATCATCGCGGCGATTGCCTTGGACGGTCGCAGTGTGTGAATCATGTCGGTAATCGGTGGCTGAGATTCGGCGGGACCGCTGAGATAGGCGACGGTGAGAAATATTCCTCTCGCGACGAACTCAATCAGCCGATGTATGAGGGCAATGATCTTGCCGCCGACCTTCATTTTCTCGCTTTTGTGCTCGTTCTTTTTCGTCATTTTTTCACCTGTAACAAGAATAGTACATTATTAGTCATCTATATCCCATACAATACAAAAAAATACACTTGTGTATTTTTTTAATTCCCAAAAATTGGGTGTAAAATTTGAATGCCTTTTTTTACCGTAAAAAAATCGTACACATTTTTACGTTTGTATCGTACAAAAAAAATACACAAGTGCATTTTTTTTGTACGATAAAAAAAGACATCCAAATTTTACACGCGATTTTTTAACAGGTCTAGAAATTAAATTTAAACATTTTTCTCTGTGTACATTGAATGCTATTTTGTGGACAGACTAACAGTGCAGTTTTCCTGCGGAAGTTGATCAACAACTTCTGTATGGATTTCAAGAACCACAACTGAGAGACTGAGTATTATTGGCAAACCGGTTGCTCGTCGCGTACGTCACGCAGTGTCCCCGGTCTTCGCGGGGGATAGGCGCTAGGTCGTCTGGACTTTTTGCCACGCACTCTATGCTCTATGCTCCTCTCGTTTTTTTTTTCTGTTCCGTCGCTCGTCGGTGCCGCGCGCGGCATGAACCGTGCGCTAGGTGCTTCTGATTCAGGAATGAAAGGTCATGCGAGCTAATTGTCGGCAATTGAGCATTCAAGCTATGTCGCGCGACCTCTGCACACGGCGACGTAATACAATCGATCCTAAACAACAATATCCTCGGCGAAAAAAAAATACTATCGATGAACCAACGACAGAATAAACTCGAATCTTGACTGGTGGCAATGGAAAGTCTCTGCGAAGCTCAGTAATGTTTTCCACGTCCGAGTAAACGTTGCTTATAATAATTTAGTATTTTCTAGGTAACATTTTTATTGATTTTTTTAAGTAAAAAAAAAATCAATAAAAATGTTACTTGATTTTTTTTTTACTTAAAAAAATCAATACACTAGAAAAAAAAATGTTAAGTAGAAGCTCAAACCTCGATTCCAAATCGCAAATTTACTGACAAACCTTTTTTTTTCAAAGCAAAGTTTTCTCAGCAATTAGCTTCTTACTGTTTATTATTATAATTTTCTCATCTCCGCGAAACTTTTTCAGGATTTGAACGACAAGTAAGGTCAACGTTCCGATGACCAACTAATAACTAATAGTGGCGCAGACTAAACTGGCGATATATCTGAATGTATATTTTTTCGTGAATGTTGAACTTTAACCGGTTACGATGACCTACTTATTTTGACAATGAGCCAGTGGAGAACGTTCCAGTCTGTCGTTTTAATCCAAACCAAAATTTAACGGGAGTGCCCCGAAAATACCGACAGCATCGTGAAAACTAAATACGCAACTATTTAACGGAACTATTTAGCACTCGGCGGTTTTGACCCTCTTTCATGTATTCGGTACCTAAATATTCTCGGCGAAATTCTCCGAATACCCAACGACCGCGATATTTTGATACAGGTATTTTTCGCCACGGTACTTTTCACCCGGAATGACGTATATATGTCGTGGCACCAATATTTTGGCGGGTTACCAACAATGTATATGACATTTATGTACGAACTTAGATATAAAAAAATACAAAGCCATTTCAGTTACGTAAAATAATTGACATCCTTTTCAATGGCCTTCGATAATTCATCGCAACTATCCGCTGATTAAATCCTGCGTTAAATTTGCTGATTTTAAATCCTGCGTTAAATTTCACAATTTCAACTCAGATATCCTAATCAATCGCGTCGACTAAGCGAAGCCGACGAAATGTTTAAACGACGCGGAAACGGAATCGATAAAAAGACTTTTCATCACCGACCGCGACAGCCGAAAGCGGACCTTTGGATAGCGATAAGGGAGACCGCGGCTCGTAACTGAAGCGATAGGCGACCAGACCGGCGTTACGAGAGCCGAGCGCCGTGCTTGACAAAAAAAAGGCCTGTCTTGCGAATTTCAAGAGAGACGCCGGCTAAAGATTCAACAATTTATCGAGCCGACGACGCGACGATAAAGCCGCCACTTATCAACGGGAGCCGCGCGGCCGGCAGCACACAAAACCACTTGTAGTGCACGTAACGCGATATATAGGCCGCAGGTAGGGGAGGCGACGTTGGCGCTGAGCCTCGTCTGGCGAAAAAAGGCACGTCCGAAGTTTCACGGCCGCGAAATTCGCCCAAAGTTCCCTCCTCTCCTATTACACACATCTATATCACATTGTGCATTGTCATTTCTTTCTTCTATAAAAGATACACAGGAAACTGTATATATAGAAACACCGAAATCTCTGCGTGTGCAGCAAACCGGTACAAATGCATTCCGAGCCTCTCATTATTTACGTCGTTGCCACAAATCGCACGCGAGGGCTTCGCCTAACCCAGAAAAATATCGCAAACGCCTCTACCATTGACATTACCTAAGCCACCGGAGCCGCTAATGACGGAAACTGTCGGCCGACAGTCCTTCTCGATTTTTATTCGCAATTCGCTTTGACACTTATGAATTAGTAGAAAAACGAAAAAAATAAACACACCCACTTCGCGCGCGCGTCGCGCGACCAAAGCCGGTCGACGACAGCAACAATAGTACGTGAAACAATGAGACGAAGGCGATACGCGATAAATCACCGTCGAATCGTGGCCGAGAAGAGAGAAGAGTCAGCAGCAGCCTGTCTGCGAATATACGGTCGGACAGTCTCACGCCCGCACGGAGATAGACTGGTTGGCTGGTGGCTCTCTCCACGTTACAGCCTGAATCTGTCCCTCTCTCTCTCGCCTTCTCTGTTGTCTCTATCTCGCGCGCCGCGAGCGGCGAGCGGCAACACGGTCGATCTGACAACTATCTATAGGTAATACAGCGGCCGTGTGTTCAGAGGAACCGGGTGGCATATATCGTGCGACGGCTCTGCCTCACCGCTGCCCAATGTGTCATAGGTTCTTCGGTGTGCTGTGCACGATTACACAGCTATAGAACACAGTACCACACACTTACACACACGAAATTTATGTATGTGTGTGTTGAGCGAAATACAACGTTCGCCAGACGTCATTTTCACCGCGCGAAAAGGCAGTGTTACGTTTCAAGAGACGCGGTAGCTTCTCGACGCCAATGTCAGTGCCGTAGGTGTGTTCAGCACGATTACACAGCTATAACACAGTTACACACACTTACACACACGAATGTTGTATGTGTGTGTGTTTAGCGGAACACAACGTTCGCCAGACGTCATTTTCACGGCGCGAGAAGTCAGAAGCTTTACGTTACACCGGTCTCGTGACGCGAATCTGTGTATGTGTGTGTGTGTATGTGTCTGCTCTCCAATGTATAGGTTCGTAGGTGTGCTCGGCACGATTACACAGCTATACACACTTACACACACTTACACACACGAACATTGTGTGTGTGTGTGTGAGTGTTGAGCGGAACACAACATTCGCCAGACGTCATTTTCACGGCGCGAGAAGTCAGAAGCTTTACGTTACACCGGTCTCGTGACGCGACTCTGTGTGTGTGTTCGTGTGTATGTGTGTGTATGTGTGTGTCTGCTCTCCAATGTCATAGGTTCGTAGGTGTGCTCAGCACGATTACACAGCTATAACACAGTTACGCACACTTACACACACGAATATTGTATGTGTGTGTGTTCAGCGGAACAACGTTCGCCAGACGTCATTTTCACGGCGCGAGAAGTCAGAAGCGGTTACGTTACACCGGTCTCGTGACGCGCTCTGTGTGTATGTGTGTGTGAGTCTGTTTCTGTGTGTGTTTCGCGTGTGCTGCGCGTTGACCCTGATCCCCACGTGACACTTCTGTCACAGTGTCTGTGAGCTGGCCGGACCGGGTTGCGCGTGTGCACGTTTCGCTAGAAGCTCTGCTGCTTCTTCGCTTCTCCGCTGCTGCTGCTGACTGCTGAGGCCCCACAGAGAAGGTACCATCGCACGAAAGGACGTTTACAGCGGCTTCGAAGCAGCCGCGACCGCTTTCCGGCCACTTGGCTCTGATAACGCGACACAAAGTGCGAGTAATTGCTGTGATTATTTGGCCATTACGATTCATCTGTCACATCTCTCGCGGCGACGGCGAGTCAACGCAGTGTTACCGGTGAGTAGTGCCTGTATATACATGCTTGGTGGTCGGTCAGCTGTAACGAGGTGAAAATCGTGGTGCCGAGTGCTCGAGGATCGACCGGTGAAAGCGTCGCTGACGTCGGGATGTTCGGATGTCGTGGCGGGTTTTGAGGTTAGGTTCCGGCTATTGTTGAGGAGTTGAGAGTCAGCGCAGCGACGGCGGCGACGCTGGGAGAGAAAGTCAGGTGGAGTCTGCGGATCTGTGTCGCGAGGCTTTTTTTTTTGCGGTTGAGGAAATCATCGTTGCGACGGAATTTCGCGCGGATAGATTGTTTCGCGTTGTGGTTGCCATTGATTGTGGTGGCCAAGCGAAACATTGCAGTCGACGCGAGATAAGCGTGTGATAAACATTGCACGCGACTGGTTTGTCGATAATAAATATGACATAAATGGGGTCGTCGATGTTTAACAGCATCGGTGATGTTTGTTTGTATCTGCGCGAACGGTGGTCGGTGGTGTGGGTTTACCGGTCGGTAAGGTAGAGACCTACGACAGGTGGGGCGAGCGGTTCGTGCTGCCTCTTCGGGCGACTCTGGGAACCAGGTTGCCCGCAAGTTGTAGGTCATTGACCGATATTTCTTCTCTCTTAAAATGTACATGACACATCGAAAGTCGAATATTGAAATCTGAAGTCGCTATAAGAGCCAATTACGAGCGCTCCTGTGCCAGCCAAGCGTTCTGGTTGGTCGGCAGCGGCTTCGATATATAAAAATCGATTTTGGAATGTCATGGCCGCTGTAAGGTCACTTATCGCGCGCATTTTGAATGGCTGTACTTAAAAAAAAAAAAAAAAAAAAAAAAAAAAAATACATGTTATATTTGTGGCACGGAGCACTAATAAAATTTCGCGATTCCAGAATTGAGATTTTTTTTACACAGAATTAATTTCGTGGTTTTTTTTTTAATTTCAAGTTAGATATATATTTTTTTATTGAATTGTTTTGTGATTTGTTATTTCGTTTATTTCGCAGCATCCGGAGAAAGTCTCACGCCGGACCCGATGACGATAGACCGCAGAGCGAATGGAGCCTACAGATAATACAGACACTTGTCGGCCGTCTCGTCTGAAGGTGACGGGTTCATCGATCACGAATGAAGCGAAAGAACTGCCGGAAAATATGAAAAAGGTGGAGGTGAAGCCACCCGCCTCGCCGACGAGTTTCCTGGCGAGAAACGCCGTCTTACTGCCGTCACAAGTCGCCCGTCTCAAGCAGATTAGCCCGGTGCAGGCTGGCTTACAGGTCTCCAATGCGCCTCCGGTTTCCAGCGGATCAGCTACTGGCAAGTATATACCTTGGCTTGATGCTTCTCGCAGAAATTAATCACACAAATCGATAACGTGTAATTTACGCGCCTTGGAGCGTAATTATTATCACATGTTGCATAATTACTGGATTCTTATACTTATTAAAAATCATATGGATTTTTTTCCCAGTGCACTTGTGATTTTTTTTACAGTGGCTAGCGAAGGAAAATCCATTGAAAAAAAAAAAAAAAAAAAAAAATGTTGAGGACAAGTGCTTATCCTTGAATGAATGGATAGCCGCGCGTTTATCAGATTGTCAGAGCTCCCAGCGACACTGATTGCATCTCCAACCGTATTGAAGTAATCGCTGAGCTCTCACATTTATCGTTACACAGTCGTCGAGTACACCTGGATACCTGGTCGTCAGCGCGATAGAAATCTCTCTGAGAAATGAAATAAAAACCGCCGTCAACGAGATGACGAACCTGTTGAATCGAGCTGTGCAGCAGCAACGAGGCAACAAGTGCGAGACTTGGCGTATATGTTGTTCCCTTGGCGGTGTCTATACTCATCCTCGGCGCGGTTCAACTTGACCACGACCCCCCCCCGAGCTATACGGGCTTGGACGTCATTGGGCCGAGAGCAAAAGTCTCGGCACGTCTAATGTACATAAACCGATGTGGTTACCTAGTCAGGTTTATGTGAGGGATGTCAGGTGCCTGCAGCTACGAAATACTTTCTCACGACACAAATCCTGCGAGCAATTATATAATTATTGTAGTGACGTCGATACGATCGAAATCACTTCGCGTTTTTCTCGTTGAACTTCCCATTTTTCGGGCAAACAACGGTGCTTTTTTCGCGAAATTTGCGATTTTTAAGGGTCGACTTTAAAATTCTGCGAAAAATTAAGAAATCGAGATATTGAATTCCGCCTTGCGGCATTCTCTTCGTTGAAGAATTTTCTTTCGAACGCAAAAAGAAAATCCAGATTCCATCAATCCAAAGAAAAATTAGATCGATTTTAGTCAAGTGATAAAATTCAAAAAAATTAAAAAATCATTTTTCGCATTTTTCTCCTCGAATTTTTTATTTTCCGGTGAAACAAGCATGATTTTTTTTTAATTAGCAGGAAATTTGCCATCGGATATTGTTTTGCGGTGGTAAACAAAGTTACACGAGAAATTCCACAGCCTATTTATTAAAAGTAATTGCAAATATTAAATTGCTAATGGACGGTCAAACATTTGCTCAGCCTCGGAGGGCGATATAGACGCGCTTATTGCTCGTTAGCTCCGACCTCATATTTCTTCCGCGAGCATAAAGGTATTTCTGCAGTTTGCGGATCCTATAATTAATCGCTGGTTTTGCGTCGCACCATCGTTATTACTGACTTGCGTTTCTAGTTCGGTAGGCAGAGTTCGGGGTACACACGCGCGGGTCTATATAGTCCCCTGCGTGTCTGCTCCATTGTATAGTCCGAAGGGAAACACGGTAATTGAGTACTGGCAGGTTGCTGCTGCTACAGCTCGCCAGAAATGCTTCGCCAGCACAGACTAAACAATGGCGAGAGCCGCCCGAGCGCCAAGTTCCAAATTTTGTTCGCTCGCGCGCTAATTCCCCAATAATTTCCATACCAACAACCGCAACTTTCGAGATAATGTATATCGCGCCGAAGGCACGAAGCTCTCTCCCTTCTCCCCTCAACCAGTCAGCAAACAGAGTGACCACAGAGCCCTGCCTATGTATCATCGGCAAATATTGACCCTGCTTTCGACGTTTTTAATTAAAGCTTCCAGTCGTTGCGTGCCGGAAATGCATCCAAAGCTTCGCCTCTCAACGATAACGATACCTGCATTGCCACTTTCATTTTACTCGCTTCGTTTATCTTTTACGTTTCGAGCCACTCAAGAGGCTGCCATTTTACTACAACAGCGGTAACTCGTTATGCAAAAGGACTTTCGAATAGGTCGTTAAAGGGAGTTACGCTTATTTCAGTTAAAAAAAAGAATGTTTTATTCTCTCGCGAGTAAAAGTTGTTTAAAAACGTGGGGCTTAACTATGATACTAATTAAAATGAAAAAAATATGTATTTTATTTTTTTTTCCAGCTCAAGTGCTCCGTTAGTTTGTACATTGCTGAAGGCAACGTAGGTCATCCGTGGCAACGAAACTTTTCCATCAGTCAGAACTTCCGCGGAGTATCCCTTCTGTTCCCGAGAGGAGCTAACATTGACGAGCCCTTTGTGCCTTCCATTCGCGAGCTTCAAGGTTGACAGTTGACGGGCTGCCTGTGCGTCGAAGCGCTGGTCGAAAAGCAATAGCAAGGCTCGTTACGTAAAACGCCTTTTGAATAGGGAATTAAACGGAGCAAAGTCTATTCCAACAAGAGGAAACGTTTTATTTGTTCCTTCATTAATAATTTCGATAACCAGAATATTTTCTCATCTCATTTTTTTTCCGCTTAAATACTCTATCATTAATTGTTCATGAATCATTAATTTATTCCAACAAGAGAAACGTCACATTTTATTTTTTCCTTCATTAATAATTTCGATAAATGGAGTATTTTATTTGGAGTAGTTTATTCCAACAAGAGAAGCCACGTTTTATTTTTTCCTTCATTAATAATTTCGATAACCAGAATATTTTCTCATCTAATTTTTTTTCAGCTTTAATACTCTATCATTAATTTTTCATGAATCATTAATTTATTCTAACAAGAGAAACGTCACATTTTATTTTTTCCTTCGTTAATAATTTCGATAACCAGAATATTTTCTCATCTAATTTTTTTTTTCAGCTTAAATACCCTATCATTAATTTCCGGTTGTAAGGGCAACGTCAGACTGTCCAAAAATAGCCTTCCTGAGGGTCGAGGATGATGAAGGGCCTAACGTTTACCATCGATGACCCTCGTGAAACGTGCGGCTTCACCTCCACTGCGTCAACATCGACGTGTCAAAAGCCCGCTTTGCTAAACGCTGCTCCAAAAGCTCCCTTCTGCGTGCCGGGTCAAAACACGCTCCCTCTCCCCACGCCTCTTGGTGTCGGTGAGCTTTATATTGATCTATCTGTCCCGCAAGCTTGTATATTGGGCTTGCCAGACCGCGTGCCGCTGTCGCAGCGCAGTTGCTTGCGATCCTTCGCAGCGGCAACACACCCTCAGTCATAACTCCGCCACAAAATTTCCCTGGGATTTTTAGTACAATATTCTCCCTCCCAAAAAATGTGAATACTCTGAAGAGACGTCGTGGCGAAAAAATCGCGCCGACGATGTCAACGACGAGGCCCAGAATTCCATCCAAGAATCGCGACCTCCAAGTTCAAGGACACGTTGAACATGGTCAGTGTGTCACGTCGTCCTGGTTTCTTCGTCTTCTCGGCTCCTCCGATACTGTCCTCCGATCTTCACCCCACCACTATTGTTATTCTCGTCGTCCAAGCCCCTCAGGCGACTCGGAGACTCCGGCGAAGGCAGCGCGCGCGGCGATATAGAGGCCAGTGTGATCGCCGAGTGATTGCGCGAAGAATAGAGAACGCGATGCGCGCAGCCACACGAGAGGAGATTTTGCTCTGACGTCAGTGTACGCACGCTAGTCGAGGCGCACTGAACGCGTGCTCCGTTTCATATAGAGGGACGAAAGCCGGGCTGCCGGTGGCCGCATGGACCTTGCGAATCGATGAGGAGCGGCCAGTGAAAGCCTCGAGGGGCTGTGTTTATCAATTCATCGCCTGCAGCACGTGTCGCCCCGGTCACTCGTCCACCCAGGAATCAATTGGGTATAGGGCTGAGGGGAGAATCGAGCGAGACCGATGAAATTATTTCGCCGCTCAGCCACGGCGAGACGATGAATTGTCGCGCGGAGAAGTCAATACCGCGATTGTGACGAGAGGGGTAAGATGCCTCTGTGCTGCGGGGCATCTCCGATTTCCGACGTCGACGGCGACGGCTCTCACTCACCACAGAGCCTCGGTCTCCGCGTCCAGGACGGTTAGTAATTGCCGTAATTGCCAATTAGTTGTACCGTCCAACGGATGTTTCCTAACGCCGCGCGGCCGACGCGTGACGGGTGAGAGACCGCATCGGATCGCACGGACAAGACTCACGCCTTGAGTGCGAGGAGCTGTTGCTGCTCTTGATGAAGGAGCTGAGTGTAGGAGCGACACCTCGTTGGCTGTCAGGAGACGAGACAAGATCTTGTCTCGGTTTGCAATGTCCTCAGTCGATGGTCAGATCGATAATTAATCGGTTTTGGTGGCTCCGTTTGATTTGAACATTAGGATTTCTCCCTCCAAATGTCTCTTCAATATGACAGAAGAAAAAAGCTATTAGTTATTAAAAATGAATGCACCTATAATGATTTGACAATTTTATAATATTATTTTCTTTTACATCAGATATATTTTTTGTTTGTATTTAATTTATGAAAATTGCTAAAAACTTGATTTGTCTTTGCAGGGAATCCAAGAAACAAGACAGCTCTGGCGCCGGGTCACAGTCTAATGGACTGGATCCGATTGGGTTCATCTGGCGTTGATTTGACCGGCGTCGGCGGTGTTCCGCGTAACGTGACGCTCAAAGAACTGGCCAAGCATAACAAGAAGACGGACGCTTGGATAGCAATCCGAGGTAAAGTAATCAGAGTCAATCACGTGAAACTAGAAAATCATGGCATTTTATTGACGATTTTTTTTTATCGGAGCTTTCTCTCAAGTATCGAATGACTGTTTTAATTCAGTTGGTTCTCTGTCTGTTTAGGAATTGTTTTTAACGTAACGAGATACATGGACTTTCATCCTGGTGGCGTGCCAGAACTGATGCGAGGCGTCGGCAAAGACGCGACAAAGTTATTCGATGACGTAAGTTGACCCCGTCGACCGAGACTGCCGGTTCACAACTGTCCACCGAGCCTCGCGAATCGAATCGTAATTGTTGCTCTGTGTGTATCCACAGATAAATGATTCCAGGTGCACGCTTGGGTCAACTACCAAAGTATATTGCAAAAATGCGTCGTCGGCAGGTTGACGAGGGGCGAAGGTGTCGGTTCGTTCGACGTGCCGGATAAATCAATCACCAGCAGTACAAATCAGCTTTCATTGGGTGCGCCTAAAACAGGAGCATCCAGCGATGCCAGTAAGTAGTATATTTGACCTGTAAAAAAATAATAGCAAAGCGTCGATAAGTTTTATCGGCGCCTTGGATAAAGTAGCAGTAAAAAGAGAGGAAGAGACGGTAATCAAATTATCCCGCAGAAGGAAAGCCGGAAGGAGATAAAATCACGTCCGTATCGGCGGTATCGAAGATACAAGTCGATTGGAAACAGACGACGAACTCGTTATCTTTTATCTACAAGCCGACGCGGGATCAACACTCGACTGCCTATCGATTGACGAGATTAAACGCCTCCGAGTTTGTCCTTAAGATACATCTCGGCAACACTGTGATCAGGCACGATTACGATTTAAGTGGCGACGTGAGCTGGCCTCCCACGTTTAGCAAAAACATGGAAAATTCAGAGGTACATATAATATTTTTTTAAAAATCTCATATCAAAAGAACCTATAATTTTATGTACATTCTGCTGCAGATTGAATTCACGTTTGCAAAGTCTACGGGAAAGCTGTGGGAATCTTACGGGAGCAGGACTCTCGGAAATGAGGCGAAGAGCAATGACCGAGTTTACAAAGAGTACAAAGTACTTAGCAATACTGTACTGTGCGAAGGAGTGCATCTATTGGTTGTGCGTTCAGAAAATTATATGGAAATTATACCTGTAGGCAGACACGTTGAAGCGAGAATGAAAGTAATGGGTAAGTTGGAAATATTTTTTGCCGCGTTTCCAGATGATCGACAGATGTGAATTATTTTTCTCGTTTTGCAGGAATGGAAGTGTCGAGGTCTTACACACCTGTTCCACCGTCCCTTCATCCCGAGCACACGGCGCCCAATTATAGGCCCGATTGCTTATGCTTAATGGTAAAGCGATATCACGATGGTGCTCTCAGTCCGTCCATTACAGCTCTGGAACCGGGGCAAATCCTGACTTTGAGTAATGGCTTGGGTACCTTTGTAGTTGAATCCTTTGACGACTGTCCCACTATTCACATGCTCGCCGCAGGCACTGGATTAACTCCGATGCTCGGTATTATTCAGCGAGCTCTCTGCAGACGCAACGTGTAAGAGCCGCCTTCGTTAATGATTCAGAATCCGTGCGCCAAATGCTAATCGATTATCGCGCTCGTTACGACGCTCGACACTATCCGCGGTCGGTGTTGTCGTTTCAGTACTGATGTTTGAAAAAAAAAATCTCGTTTCAGGCGCTCGGTAAATCTCGTGAATTTCAACAGAGCCGAGGATAATATCTTCTATCGTTCGCAGATGGACAGAATTTGCGCCGATAAAAAGTAAGACCGCATTTGTGAAGCTAATCGAGTTAACATTCCTTTACACATTCATTCAAACATTCCTTTACACATGACGTTTTTATGTTCACTGCGTAGATTGAAAGTCGTGCACGTTCTGTCGCAACCTGGGGAATCGTGGACCGGTCGACGAGGCCTCGTGTCGGAGAGTTCGCTCAGGGAACTCGTGGGCACCTCGTCGAAGCAATCGTGCGTTTTTACGTGCGGCCCGAAAGCCTTCATGGAAGTCGCCAGAGAGTAAGAACTTCAAAAAGTTTCCATAAAAGTTTCATAAGCAGTAAAAAATAGTGTAAAAAGTGTATTTTTTGCGCTGATTATAATATTAATCTTTTTTACAGAGCGTTGAAAAAGTTAGATTGGAAAGTCTCGCAGATGTACGAGTTCGACGGATAATTCGTCCAAATCCTCAAGAACACAAGAAAAAAAAAGGAACCTTAGTAGAAGGCGAGACGCGTGTAGCTGTCGACTGCACGAAATTAGTAATTTTCTCAAAACGCTGAGATTTTCAAACGGGTAAAGTGCTCTCGCGGAATATACCTCAAAAGGAATTTTACCTCCTACAAAATAATTCGAAAGATTTTCACGATACTTCACATATTTGCTTGTAAAACTGCGCTTAAATCGCAACAAACCCCTGAGCAACTTAAGGGGACGAAAAGAGAGCATATAATATACTTTTGTTCCACCCGATAACACCACAGTACAAGCGACGCTTCGACCACAAATCGAAGCATCAGCATTATTGACCTTAGACAATTAATGGGAACAGAAATCGCAATCCACAAAAAAAAAAAAAAAATACCTAAAATGAAAGTTGGCTAGTATGCGTAAATCTTTTTGAAATGTTTTAAATCAACGATTTCCCGAATCGAACAATCATATATTGTTAAGTTATGCGTCTACGCGGTTCGGGAAATCGACAAATCGTAAATAAGAAATCTTAATCTTAAATGCGAAATAAAAGTGTACAGCCTATTGTAAATAATTCCAATGGATTGTATTTATTTGTATTTACGAGTAAGTAGAGCAGATAGACGAAACGTGTGTAGGTGACTGTGAAATAAAAGTGAAAGAACAAAGGGATAGTATCGCGGCCAACAATGGTTGTTTAATCGACGAAATTGCAATGCTTCCTCTTGTCCCGTTCGTGCTTATTAGTTGCAAATCGTGTTCGAATAAATTTTCCTCCTCGCGCGAAGTCGCGTTTACGTATATATCGCGGACGGGAGGTACTTTCCGGAACGGTGGTAACAGCAGCTCGAGGAAATAATACAATCGTGAAATTCATTTGCATAATTTTACGCGCCCGGCACCCAAGCTGCTCGGGTGGAGGAAGAGAGGCTTGCTATGCAAATTTTCGACTCTCGCTCACGCTTGCTTCGTCACGGCAACTTCGGAAGTGGCGCTTTCTACGGTCACTACTTTGCGCGTCGAACGAGAGTAAAAGGAGAGACGAGTAAGAGGGACGCGCGCGCAAAAGGAATATAAAGTTCTTCGTCTATTTAATCCCTTAACACATTGTCGAGCTCTTCTCAACACTGCTCTCCTTACGAGCACTACTCTCGTCAACGCCTTTTCATCCAATTCTTCTAAAATACGAACCTACAAGTTCCTTATGAATTTACAAGTACCCTTTTGTAAAATTTTAGCTGCAGCTTCGCTAAATGTGAATATCAATAAAAAAAAAATGCTCTTGTCCGAGAATTAAAAAAATTCGAACTGTCTGTTGCGAAACAGTGGTAATCGAGGCTCCAATTAAAATCATGATTATAATAAGCGTCAAACAATTTTAAGAAATTCATGGCGTTTATAAACTTAACCAGGGACAGTTATCGGCTAAAGTAAAGAGACTTTCGGTCGTCGAGCGTGCGAAAACTTTCCTGTGAAAAAAAGTGCTTCGATCACTTTTTTATTTTTTTCTCGACTCACCGCTCATTCGTTTTCCTCGAAAATTTTCTCAACCCACCGCGTGCAAGGAGAGAGTGCAAGACTAGTTTTCCAGTGGGTCATTAACGCGCGTGGAAAAGGCGGTGCGGGTCGTTACAAGCGGGTTCGTCGGTAGGGGCCTCTTCACCGATCTACACGTCCATCCGGGGAACCCCTGAGACTTTCGAACTCACTCTCTCTACCACCCCCACCCCCTCTCCTCCTCTTCCTCACGAGGGAAACTTCGATAATGGTAAACTTTGCGCCGTTCGGGCGTTAATTTTCCGGCAGAGGGAAGATAGCCCACCTTATAGGTAACAACCTATAAGTATAGTGCAACGATGATGGTACTAACGTGCAAACGAACGACGAGTTTTCCGCAGGGCTTATTGATCGTCTCCCTCCGCATGAACGAACAAAACTTCTTTTTCCGCAATATGACAATATTCGCAAGACGTATTTCTTTTGGCGTCTGGATCCGTTCACGCATATATCTATAAAAGATACACATATATAGATGTACAAGCCACTATAATTAATGGTCGAGACGTCTAACGGATCGTGCCAAAGCCGTGAACCAGATTTCACGACGGCGCTGACTTGTCCTTGTCGCGTCACCATTTGCACATACTTC
Organism: Itoplectis maculator; assembly: GCA_964034905.1. Classification (NCBI taxonomy): domain Eukaryota; kingdom Metazoa; phylum Arthropoda; class Insecta; order Hymenoptera; family Ichneumonidae; genus Itoplectis; species Itoplectis maculator. The sequence continues at coordinate 1,707,324 of OZ035861.1, forward strand.
ACGTCCAGAAGGTTTCTCCTTTTTTTTCTTCTGTCCAGAAGAAGATCTCAATTGAGAAATGGTAAACGAGGTGACACACTAATAAAAAAAAAAAATTATTCGCGACTGTTGCAAAATTATAATAAAAACGTGTGATTTTTTATTTTCGGTTCATTCAAAAATGTAACAAAAAATAAGTCTGCAAATATTTTTCAAAAGCTGGAAAAAAATGTTGTACGAATTTTACCGCGCACAATGACGAGCAAAGCCATTGCCCTCGTTTTCCGCGGAATTCATAAACATAAATACTTTAGGAACGTCAGTACGTCTATGTTTTTTCGTCGTTTTTTCCCGAGAGGAAGATTGCATCCAGTAATGGTAAACGAGGTGACGCGGTAAAAATGAATAAAAATAAAAGTAAAGATAAAAAAGCGCCGTGAAAGGGCGCCTATCGATTTTCAGCGCGCTGCGCGCGAGTAAAAGGGAATCTAGCGTGGCGATCGTAGCGAGTAAGACTGTAAACAAAGCGGCGAGAGAGAGAGAGAGAGAGAAAGATACGGAGAGGGCACGGAGAAGCGTTCTCATTTCCCTGAAGCGAAATGGTCAATAGTGTCGCCGACGGGTCTGACCACACGTACGCCGTATCTACTGCGGCGCTCTCGTCTGCTTCGCTCGCTCCCCTTCAGCATTTCCACTTGTGGCGCATCTGCTCTGTCGCTCTCCGCGGCTCCGTTCGCCACGTATCTCGGAAGATTGCACAAATCGCCAACTAAACTCGACCAAACGGACAAACAAAATGTACAACGCAACCTCCGGATACACGACTTTTTTTTTCTTTCCTTTTTTTTTTTGCGAGCGCATCACGCTTGAATGGACGAGCACTGCTGTATGGAAACGCGGTGATTCGGAGCCAGCGCGGAATATACGGTTCGCCGACCGATGAATGTACCTTGGCTTCCTCCTCCTCCTCGTTCTCTCTCCCCTTTCTGGACAATGGTCCAGATTTCCTGGAAGCGCTGGGATATTTCGACGAGGCCGCGGCGAAATTTCAACGTGTCGCTTGCGAGACCAGTAGCCGCGCGCATTTTTTCCACTTCTGCCTCTCGTGTTTTTCTGCGATTCACGTTTTGCCCTTCCACGCTCACGCACACACAGCCCTCGTACATAGTGGTCCGGGGCGAATGCGCTATGACTTTCCGGCTGCGGATGGAGACGGTGCGTGTCTACCTATATCTGTAAAAGTTCCAGAAATCCAGATGTGTAACCTGGTGGATATATATATATGCGATATACATGTATGTCCATGTATAGCATATATGTCGACGTAGAGCAAGTCGTCTGTGCTGCTACACGAATTCCAGAGGGTAGGGGGAGGAGGAGGGGAGGGGGGAGAGGGACAAGAGACGGGGAGCGGGAGGGGAAGATGGACAAGAGAGGAAGAGGGGAAGGGGAAGAGGGACAAGAAAGGAGAAGGGGAAGGGTAAGGGGGACAAGAGAGGAGGAGGGGAAGGGCATGAACGAAGCAGAGGAGGAGAAGGGGGAGGGGGAAGAAACAGAGAAGAAGGGACAAGAGGGGGAGGGGGGGCAAGCCGAGCGGAGGGGGAGGGACGTCCATATGAGAGACATTATAGTATGAGAGAAAAAAGAGAAGGAGAGAAGCAGAGAAGAAGGGACAAGAGGGGGGGGGGGGGGTGGGACAAGGGGAGCGGAGGGGGAGGGATGTACGTATGAGAGACATTATAGTATGAGAGAAAAAAAAGAGAAGGAGAGGAGCAGAGGAAAAGGGACAAGAGGGGGGCGGAGGGGGAGGGACACGAGAGTACACGAGGATATATGAGCCGAAAAACTAGTATTATGTGAGAGTGGTTTGGTCGTTGCGCGTATATCCGCTTATGCCCGCCGCGTGTTCGTCCGTCCGTCGGTTCCTGCCCTGGAAACCAAAATCCACCGGCAGACCCCCGAAACACGCCGGTTCAACCGGACCAGGGGGAGGGGGGTCACTCGATTCGCGGTATCTACGTAAAAACCCGGCGCGACTCGGTGCACACGACGAAATTGCGGTTTACGATGAACCCGTTAAATTACGATAGTTTCACGACCGCGTCAATATTACAGCACTCACCGATGGGGGAAGTACACGAGTCGTTCCGCGTGCATCATCGAGTATCAATATTACTCGATGCGTTATTGAGGCATCGAGTGATATTGGTATCTGCTTCGTGCATTGACGCTCGGAGTGCTTTTGCGGTTTTGGGCTCGGCGCCTCGAATTGTCATTATTCTTGGGTATTTTTCTTTAATTTTTTTTTATCTTTTGTAACGATAAAGTGTATTTTTATCGGTACAACTTATCAATAACTTAAAAATAAATTCTTATCAGAAGAATGCATCAACTTTAATCAACCAGAGAGTGATTTTCGATCTCTCAAAGTATGACCTATATTTCTTACACATTTTTTTTTTTTTTCGATGGTTTCAGAACCTTCGATGATGACGTCTTTGCCGATCTTTCTCCTGTCACTTTTGCGTCAGTCGTCGACAGTTTTACCGCCAAGCCGCCCATCATCGTTGCTCTCAATTATCGTAATGAATGTGAATTATTTTCACCCGGCAATTCGCAAGAACCGAATGATGTGGATCTCGATGTTATATTTTTCACGCGCATTGCCCGGGGGCGACCGATAGCGCATTTCGCAGGACAGTGCGTATGCCTTGCGAATGCAGTGCAAATGCAGGTACGCTCGGCGAGAGTCGACACGCCGCCGATAACCACGGGTTAAGGGTAGTAATCAATTTATCCGTACACGCGTGAGTGCGGTTTGACAGTGCAATTGCTACCGCGGCGGCCGAGCCGAATACGCTGCGGCACCGAGGCCCCTCGGGCTCGTCACGTACCGCGTGTATCTCCAGTTCCTTCTCGCCGCTCGCAATGAACGAAACAAAACCAGAAAAAAAAGAAACCACGTACGTATGAGAGACATTAAAAAAAAAAAAAAAAAAAAAATGCTGCATGCGAACGGTCACCACGCTCAGCCTCCGGGCAACTTTAAACGTCGAAGAAGTTTATTTGCCAACGGCAAACGTCCTGCCCAGGCAGCAGCAAGCAGCAAGCAGCGAGCAGCAGCAGCAGCAGCGGCGGAAACAAACTCGCGAGAGCAGCCTCGGGATGAAAAACAAATTGCGAGTCCCCCGCGCAGCAGTACTAAGTTGAAATATATTATTTTACACATTTCGCACGCGCGATGCGTCGGAAGCGAAAAGTTTCGCGTGTGTGGGACGTAAAAAAAAAGAGGAGAATAAAAAAGAACAAAAATGTAAAGAATAAAGGAGAAAGGTGAAGGGAAAAAAAATGGCAGCGTGGGATGGGAAACGCATATCCGCGGAAACACACACGTTGCGTGCTATATATATAAGATATAGACATATGTATGACATATAAATGTTATACATAACAAATACTACAGCCTCTACAGTCTCTACCTACAGCCTCTTGGCCTTAACGTATATGTATATGTTATACGTGTATGTTAAGATGTTATACATGAGGCATTCCATATGAAGCGGGCGACCCCAATTTTGAGTTGAAGATTTGGATTTGCAATCATGTCAATTTTTGTGCATCTTGTAAACGTAATAACGAAGTATGGAACAAATAAAAAAAATAAAAATGGTCCCTCCCATCGAAAGAAAAATTGTACGACTCTGCTTTACTCAAAAAAGATTGAATATTATTCGGAAAATTATTTAAAAAAAAATGTCATCACAAAATATATCTTAGAGCCAATCGAAGTAAAATAAAAAAAAAACACTATTAAATTTTCGGTAAACGCTAAGATTTAAAAATCTGAAATAATTCGTGGACAGTCTTAACACTATCTTACAAAAAAAAATTTTGAACACATTTTGAGACGTCTCAAAATCGGGATGACCCGCTTCATATGGAATGCCTCATATAAAAAACCTAACATATACTATAGCCACATAACATACACATATGTATATGTTACACGTGTACGTTATGTGGCTGCTATGTATATGAAGTATGGGAAAAGAGGGGTCCAAAGTGGGTAGGCTCGACGCTCGAGGTATAAGAGGAGGGAAGAAAAGGTGATGCCGGTGGTGCGGGAAAGACCGAGCTTCCTCTCTCTCTCTCGTCGAGAGAGAGATCCCGGAGCGTACGAACGCAGCGAGCCCGGGGGTGGTAGTAGTCGTGGTGGCTCGCGGTGCTCGTGGTGGTGGCGGTGCTGCTGCCGGTGGTGGTGGTGGTGGTGGTGGTAGCGGCGGCGATGTACCGAGGGGGAAGGAAGGACCAGGGATGCTGTGGGCACAGCGGTTTCAGTCGCGCGACGGCTCTCGCCCCGGCCAGTCGATCGAGCTGGTATCATTTTCGAGCGAGCGTCCGCCGCTCTCTCTCTTTCTCCTTCTCTCTTAACATATTGTCACTCGCACAAGTCACAACACTCGCTGCGTTCGCGAGTATCGGATATATTTTTTTTTCACGTTTTATTTCACGACACGTCGAGTTGAATCTCGATTATCAGTAGGGAAAATAAATTTTTACCCTCGCACAGACCGATTAAAAAAAAAACACAGTGATTATAATAACGATTGACGAGGTAAAGGAAAAATATTCGAGGATTGTTTCCGGGCGAATGAGGATTGGGAGATTTTTATCGCCGAAAGTTTGTGTCGATTTATTGTCGTAATGTGTGTACTTGACTATCATTGCGATTAGTTCGAGAAAAGATATCATTTTTTTTGTAGGATTTTTTTGTACATTTAAAAAAATGGATGTTTGTTGTTGGTGGATCTGATTTTTTATGATTACAATCGCATCAATGCATACCTCATAAATTGCGTGCTAAGAGATCGAAGATGTAAATAGAACAAATATTCGACTATGATACTGAACAATTTTTTTTAAATTAAAAAATGTATTTATTTTTGGGTAAAAATAAAATCGAATTATTTTCAGTCTTCGATAGATCAATTAGAAGATATAGTGATTAACGAGGATACTTTCGGCTTTCGAACGAGAAGCATTGGTAATTAATTTCGCGTGAATACTTTTATTTTTCAGTCACTGAATAATAATTACAACGGTGCGTAAATTTCGTCGCCGGGAGATCGATGATCGTAACGGTGGCGGCCGCGTGCACTTGGCTATCATTCCGGGCGATAAATTCGAGTCCCGCTTTACACACTCTTTTCCTGCATGACGTCCACCTCGTTGCTGTTGTTTTTTTCAACTCTCCTTTGGTCTCTCATTTTTCGCGGGCTCTGATAAATTAATTAGGCCGCGCGAAACGAACCCGCACGAATCATCTGCTCGCGAATTAATTTCATACATACCTTTCGTCGGTTCGTTATGTAGGCCGCGCGCGCGCGAGAGACGCGTGTATCACGGCTTGTGCGTATAATGTTCAATATTCACCTCGAAGCCGCATAATTATCGACGGCCTCCCGTTGCCCCGATTCGTCGATTCGCTCGAAGGAAATTAGAGAATTTTTGCGAAAATTGCATATTCATAATATCATCTCAATACCTCCTAAAAAAATAAATTCTCCATAACACGCAAAATTCATTTCTGTTTTTTTAATAAAAAAAATCTCATTTGCATTAAAAAGCAGAAAAAACCAATCGCGAAATTTCCGATAATTCACGTCGCTAAACGCTCGGTGCCCGGAGAATCAATTTTTTATTTTTAATCAACATTTTCGAATAGCGCTCAATCAGCGATGTTTTGACAATTAAGGAAAGCCGCCGGCTCGTTAGTCGCAAAAAATGAAATAATAATACCCCAGCCGCGAGATAGATGAATTTGCGCTCGAAATCGGAGGCCCGAGAATTTGTTTTCATTTTTCACTCAGCGATTCTGCGATATTTCTATATATTGCGCGCAAAACTCGTGTTCTTCAAAACGTCAATATCTCCACAAACGGATGTTTCTGTGTGTGTGTGTGTGTGTGGGTGGTTTGTGTTTGTGTGTTTGTGTGTCTGTCGGGGTAACGAGGGATGCTCGTGCCTCAGCACGTACTCGTCAAACTTCGGCGTTTTCGCGTTGACGAGTGAACATGAATAGAGCGAGAGGGGGGAGCGAGCCGGAGGGAGCGAAAAAAAAAAAAAAATCACGCGAAGGATAAAGACGGAAGATAAAGCGACGAAAAAAATAAAACGTCCCGCGTTATGATTTACGTTTAGGGAGTTGTTGCAATTTTTCACAGCGATAACACCGGACGGTTAATCCTATACTTTACGAGGACAACTTTTGTGGTGCATAAATTTGCGATTCGGACCGCCAGGCTTGTTGGCTTCTCCTCTCAGCTTCCATGCCTATATATAGTCACGGCGAAGTATCCGCCGCGTCTCAGCGCGAAATATTATTTCTCTTTAATTATCGGGACCCGGAGAGTTTCTCGGGGCGCGCGCGCGGCCGATACGCGCAGCGAGCTGTAATATCTCGTTCTGTCTGCGTGAGGCAATCGATTTAATTAAAATCTACAACTAACGCGCGTTGAGTCGGAGGAGTTTTCGCGAATAAAGGCCAAGGAAATTGACGAAATATCTCCCAATTAACGCAATTCGCGAAACGATTCAACTTGCGAAAAAAAAATTATGATAATTGATAAAAAAAATCATAAAAACCTTTTAAGTGCGTCGATGTTTTCGCGAATAAAGGCCAAGGAAAATTGACGAAATATTTCTCAATTAATTACCGCAATTCACGAAACGAATCAACTTGCGAAAAAAAACTGATAAAAATAGATAATAATAATAATAATAGATAATAATAATAATAGATAATAATTGATAAAAATATCATAAAAATCTTTTACGTGCGTCGATGTTTTCGCGAATAAAGGCCCAAAAAATTCACGAAATATTTTGCAATTAATTAGCTCATTTCTCAAAACCAATTAACTCGCGAAAAAAAAATTCCAATAATTGAAAAAAAATATCATAAAAATTTTTCAAGTGCGTCGATATTTTCGCGAATAAAGGCCCAAAAAATTAAACGAAATATTTCACAATTAATTAACGCATTTCACGAAACGAATTAATTTGCGAAAAAAATATAATAATAACTAAAAAAATCTTGTGCATCGAATGTGCTTTCAGGTTGAGTGCGCGAAGCAACGAGTGGCAGATCGCCGAGTGGAACGCAGATGGACCCAGCGAAAAGGACGAAGGGAGCGCTCGGGGGATTTATCAAAATTTAATGCCTTTTCGATACATAGATATACAGTCACATAAATAAATATATACGTGTTGTGCGCGTGTGTCTGGTGCATAAAGCATATCGTGTGTGAATTCGTACAACGTGTCGCGCGGAGTTTGAGGCCGCGTCGCGATTACCACGGAGCCGGTGTACCAACGTCGATACATCGGAGGCGACTGCTCCGGCTGCACCGGCAGCGAGGTAAATATATCGGTGTATCGCAAATATCGCTCCCCGTACATTTCGCGCGCACCGAGCGCGTCATACATCACGAACGACTTGGAATAAGCGTTTAACGTCAATGCTAACGCACCGACATCGAAAAAAAAAAAAAAAACGCGTCGAGGTCTCCGACTCCCGTAACTCGACCGGTTTTATTACGAGCGCAGATTCACTCTCTTTTTTTGTATAAAATAAATAAAGGTCGCTGCGTTTTGAAAGTTTCATCGTCTTAGTTGAAAACTTGGGAAAGGGAATTATTTGCATATTATTGGACTTTGGAAAGTAACGTTTTCGCATGAATAAATAAATAATTGTCGATGGGCAATGAAGTTTCCTTTACATCTGCGTAATATTGTATTTCTGGACAGACAGTGTTATATATATAATTTTCCAGGGGGGGTTTCAGTCGAGTCTCACCCTCCGAGTCGAGGGGAAAATTTATCCGCACGTGTCGCGAATAACCAGACAGACGATCGGCTGCTCTGTCCCTGAGCGCGCGGACCCAGTTAATTTCATCTCTCGAGCGTGTAACAGCGGCGACGTCGACGACGACGATGACGACGACGGTGGTCAAGGGATGAACGAGGATTTATGACGTCCAGAGCGACGATTCGTGTTCGGGTCTGACAAAACGTTGGGAATATTCAAAACCGTCACTCGAACTCGTCCTGCGAATATTAGATACTTGCTTTGACATCAGTACTACGGTCGCAGTTTGGTCTCAATATTGAGACCACTCGTCCGATGATACAGAATGCAATGGGTTATAGTCAACCGTCCTGCTCGTTAGTGCATTCTCTGCATAGTTGTCAGAGGTGCATTCTAAAAAAAAAAAAAACCAAAAAAAAAATCCAAACCAGGGTTCAGAGGGCTTTACACGTGCCACCGGCGAAAAAGGTTTGTGGGAGCAGAAACGCACGCAAAAATTTCCCAACGAAAGAAAAACAAAAACCAGACGAATAAAAAAAAACGAAGTGTTGCGAGCAAAGCGCGGGTAGTGAAACACAATACAAAAAATTGAGTGGGCCGACGCAGAGAGAAAGCGAGATGGAGAGAGGGGGTGAATGGAGGGGGGGGGGGGGGAGGGGGGTAGAAATCCATCGTCCGCATGCTCGCGTTGCTCGCTGACACGAATGTGTCGTTACACGTGGAATAGTGGACGTGGAACAAATTGAATTACCGCCCCTACCCCATCCCTCCCCTCCCCCCTTCACCCTCGCACCCTTTTCACCTCGTCCTGTTCGTGAGTTTCAGCGAGATCTGCGCCCTCGTCGCAGGCCTCGAAGGGGTGGAGGGGTAGCAGTGGTTGTTGGCGATCGTGGTTCGTCGCTCGTCGCCCATTTGCGCAAGGTTAAAGTGGCAAATTTACGGAGCTGTGAAGCCCGCGGGAGATCGGCCAGAGGGAGGGGGGTGGGAAAGGGGGTGAACGATGCGCAGGGGGCGAGAGAGAAAAAGCTACGTCCAACCTCGAGCGAGTTGTTATCGAATGTCCCAAAACCTATTCTGGTGTCGTTGTCGATTTTCCGTATTAGTGTTATCGTTCCTGCTGGACGATGGGAGGGGTGGAGGGGGGTGGGAGGGAGGGGGTGGAGGTAAAATAACGTAATCCTCCCACAGCGGCATTAACCAAGAGCTATATTCATTACCAGCTGTTTTAAATGCATGGAAATGCAGCCCCGAATATATTTACCCACATTCCACGAGCATCCGAACGTGAATTTTTTAAATCAATTCGCGCGTTAACTCGCAATTATTCCCAATTCAAACCCCAGCGTTATATTCGGCCAAACGATTTGCGGCTCGCTTAAAATTATCAAGAGCCGTAAAACAAACATTTTTTTAATTGTTGCGTATTTCCGGTAATTATTATGCCGACCGGTAATTGAGCCGGGAGCATCGACAAATATTGTGGATAAACAGATTGCGCATCGTCGAACGAAAGGAATCAATACCGGAAAATATATATTGCGTGACGCATCCGCGCGAATTATAACGAGATAATTCGTAGACGCCTCCGAGAGCGGAAGTTGGGCGACGCGCGGGCGATTCGAGTCGATTGGCAATTTGTGTAATTAAACGAATGGTTATTATGATTCGGCGGTATCGCGGTATTATTATCCCGGGGCAAATTGGCCAATTCGGGATCAGTCTTGCGTGATGAGTTGTTGCTATCTGTGTCTCTCTTCGTCTGCACTTCTTCTTTCTGAGTTTCGTTTCAATCAGAACAGCAGCGATTGTTTCCTTTTTTCGCTTTTTTTAACAACGATCTATTTCCAACCTGACTTTCCTTTCTCGATAATATTGCCAATGCACATCGCGAGGAAATATAGCCACATATATATACAGCGCATTACACGTAATACACATGAGTGTATTTTCGCTCGCAGAGGTCGACACGACTCGACTGGCTTCTATATATATGTTACTCGCAGCGATAGTGTCGCTACTGAGGGAAAAATATATACTTACTCTCTCTTTTTCACTTCTCCCCTCTCAGTATCTGTCTCTCTCTCGTTCCCTCTGGGGCAACGCGCGCGCCCGACTGCGTTTGACGTGAAATGAGACGTACGCCGGGCAATAATAGGGCCAGTCGCTCGCATGGTTTCCCGTCTGACGACATAACGCGCGCGCACTGTCAATCGACAGGCGAGTTTCACATTTTTGTCTCGCGCAAATTGCCACCTATTTTTATATTCTCGACAGTCGCGTTGTGAACCGCCTTGAACTTGAACAGGTGAGAATTACGTCACTATAAGACACGTTTTTTTTATCGATGCATAGTTGGGTCAAATCGACGTTGTTATTTTGCTTCATTATTAATTATTTTTCACACCTAAGAATTTCTTGGAAAAAAAAGAAAAGATTATTATACAGTCTCAGTCGCATTAATTCTGATGCATAGTTGGGTCAGATATTGACGTTGTTATTTTGCTTATTAATTATTAATTATTTTTTACACCTAAGAATTTTTTAGAAAAAATGAAAATATGAAAAGATTATTGTATAGTCTCAGTCGCATTAATTATTTTACTTTATCCCTCATAATAGTAAAATATTTCTCCCTATTCTTGTTTTTGCACAATATTTTTTTCCACCTGAAAGGATTCGGTATAGTGGTCGTCGTCTACCCGCTACTTTGGGCTGCAGTACTGAGAGGATATATACGGTCTATGCAGCAAGGTGGTGCGCACTCGCAATATTTTTCCCCTGTGCCGTTAAAACGCTCTCGGTCTTTTCTATTACACACGTCTGGTTTTTGCCACGTAGCCTGCGCACATTTGTACGTATATATGCGTATGGGTGTATGGCTGCGCTGTCATATTATACCGGCGACGCGCACACGAGCAGTGCAATGGCACAGGGAGCACGAGCGAGTGGCTCACACACAGCGCGGAAAGCAAAAGTAATGCAGCGTCGGATAGAAAGTATATAAAGTACAAGACGAGTGGGGCGCGAGAGAGTCTAGGAGAGGAGACGGCGGCTGCTGCCCTGCGCCGAGAATGAAAGACGCACACAGGCGCAAACGCACTGCAGGAAGAAGCGCCCTTTCAACTTCAGCTTTAGCTCGCAGGCGGAGAGTACGAAACTTTTTTTTTCTTCAATTTTTTAAACAAAAAAAAAACTGTTATTCTGACTTACCTAAAATTGTGCACTCGCTGAAATCGCTTTATTTTTGGGAGCTACAAGCGGCTCTTATCGCTAATCACCGGGTAACCCTTGACGTTTTTATGGCGAAAACATTTTTTTTCGATTTGACGAAGTTTAAAAACCCTATCCGATGGGAAATTTCTCGCTGATTCCAAATATGACCGGTTTTTGCCCGAAAAATAAAACATTTGTGGAGAAAAACGCGAAAAACGATTTTTTACTTTTTTCGTATTTTGGCACTTTACTAAAATCGGTGTCATTTTTCTTTGGATCAATATAATCGGGATTTTCTTTTTGCGTTCGAAAGAAAACTCTTTAACGAAGAGAATGCTGCCAAACGGAACGCGATATCTCGATTTCTTAATTTTTTGCAGAATTTTAAAGTTGACCCTCAAAAATCGCAAATTTTTAGAAGAGGTACCCCTTGCCGTTTTTTTGGCGAAAAAAAAAATGTTCGATTTAACGAAGTTTGAAAACCCTATCCGATGGGAAATTTTCCGCTGATTCCAAAAATAATAGTTATTTGCCCGGAAAAGCGAAAATTCGAGGAGAAAATCGCGAAAAATGGTTTTTCACTTTTTTCGATTTTTGGCACTTCACTAAATTGGATGTCAATTTTTTTTGGATCAATATAATCGGGATTTTCTTTTTGCATTCGAAAGAAAACTCTTCAACGAAGAGAATGCCGCCAGGCGGAACGCGATATCTCGATTTTTCAATTTTCTGCTGATTTTTAAAGTTGACCCTCAAAAATCGCACATTTTTAGAAGGGGTACCCCTTGCCGTTTTTCCGAAAAAAATCGAAAATTTTTTTTTTCGATTTAACGAAGTTTAAAAACCCTATTCGATGGGAAATTTTCCGCTGATTCCAAAAACGACAGGTGTTCGCCCGAAAAATCGAAAATTCGAGGAGAAAAACGCAAAAAACAATTTTTTTTTTTCTGAAAAACTGCCAAATTTCGCGATATCAAACATCAAACTGCTGCCGGTTTCCCACCGACCAATCAGATGCTGAATAAATCGACAACAATGGTTGCTCACGAACTTTTTAATAGAGGATCACACTCTCCTAGCTATTAAATAATTGAAAAACTATGACAGCTATAAAAAATATTAAAAACTTTTTCGACCTCCCAGAGTCAGCCGTTTTTTTTTGTTCAACTCCCTGCCATTAATTATATGCACCTCTCCGCGAATTATACGTCTCGCGGATAAATTTCCGCGCGGACAACCGCAAAAATATATAAATTCGACGCGATGATAGGAAAAAGTTATATTCTCATTATCGTTGGAAAATTGTCAGAAGTTTAATGTGCAGCGCAAACCGCGGCGACAAAATGAGGAACTTTGACTACTCTGTATCGTATTTGCCAGTGGAGCTCGCGTTATGCGTTGCTGCTGCTGCTGCTTCGCGGATGCCGCTGCGACGGTATAACCGGTAGATAAATCTTAGGAGCCGCGAGACAGAAACCGGGGTAAGGCTGCGAGTCGAGGGCAAAAGACAGAGCGAGTCGGAGAGAGAGAGACGGCAAAAGGGAAAGGGCGCGTACAGCGGCGGTGAACGGGAAGTTCGCGAGTCTGGTGAATAAATTCGCGTCCCGGTGATTCATCTCTCGTGGCGTTCCGCAGCAGCCCCAACAGCAGAGCGGAGGCACCGTTAGCGCTGCCTCTGCGCTCTGCTCTTGCTGTGCGATACGCCACACGCGGTGGAAGCAAAGCCAGCGAGTTTGCGGGCTGTTTCTTGTCCGGCAGCGATGACTGCGATTCCACCGCTAAGAGAATGCCAGAAGGATTCAGCGGAGGAGTCGTGCGGGCGAAAAAAGAATCAACCGCGAGTGCGGGGCGAACGAGTGAACCGAGTTGGAAGTGAGTGGAAACTTCTACCCCATAAGAGTGGCTGGATGGGCGACTGGCTGAGATACTGAGCTGGCTTCCGCTTTTTTTTTCTAGGTCCGTAATTTTTCTTCGTTCGTAATGATGAATATGTTTTTTTTTAACGATCATTAAAACAGGAGACTTCATTAGTTTGACGCACATTGCATTTGGCATAAAGTGGATAATAATTGATGAATTATCGTAGGAGTCGTTTCCGTTTTTATTAGCCTCAAATGGGGACCTGGGTCCTCTGATCCTCTGATCCTCTGATGAATGAGACTTTATAGCTCTGAAAAGTTATTCAGGGTGGTCATATTTTTCCATGTCCTTTTTTTCATCGTTTAAAAAAATATATATATTCGTGAATGATAAGCTTGGTTTTATGGATAACCCTAAAATGAAGCTAAAACATATTTGAGTCGAAATAAAAATAAAAATGATAAGCATTTATCCTAATCGCAAGAATGTATCAACCTACCTTCGTCGTGACGACATCCAAGGCCAACTTTACGCTGATTCGAATCAGCCTGTTTTCCGAGCGATTATCACTGCAAAAACTTTGTTCGCCGACAGTTGACTTTCGATAACAGAAGACGACGACGACGACGGGTTCGGTCTGTCGTTGAAATTGCGGTTTGTCCGGTCCGATTGCGCTCGATTCGTGCGACTAAAGTGAACAATTGTCGATTCCGGTGGGGAACCGATGCGCTTATCGAGGTCAGGAAGCTCGTAGGAACTCGTTTGGAACTTGTCCTCGATGTGTCTGTCCTCGCAGGTACCAACCGGTTGTCAACTGTGTGTATAGCGCGCGGAAACTGGCGGAAGATAAGCTGAAACCGTCAGTGGCAATCGGGATCTTTCCTATATAATACCGGGTGGGGTATGTACTTGGCGCTGCGAACGGAAACAGAGACAACTAAGTACGACGAGGGGTAGGAAACTCTGTAGCAGAGGCGAAGGGCGGAATGTAGGAATTGGAGCTTCAATTCGCCGCATCCCCTTCCAGCAGCTCCTCGACTATCTTGTCTATACCTCGGGAACGCTTATCAAACTATCGGGGCTTGTTTCTGGCTTGCTGAGGTTTCCCTACCGCAGAGGCCACTCGTGCGCCCTATTGTGTTCAACGTGAAAGGATATGAAAAGGATGAAGGACTGATCTGTAAGTGATAGGAAGTGTCGTGTTGCAGCGGATTTTCCAACGTCTAACTTATATCGCCATAATCCTTAGGAACATCAACAGACTATAGACTAAGTTGGACTAGTTTGGAACTAAAAGCATACTTTCATTTTTAATTATAGGGCAAAGATGGTTGGGTCAAAAGTATAATATAAAAAATTGGAAGGTTCCAATGACAGTTGGGAAACATTTGGAATGATCTAATGTCTTTTTAATTACGTTCACACGAGAAGACATTTTTCGTAGGTGACATGATGATCGTTCCTCTTCTGGTAATCTGGTCCATCCCCAAAAAAAAAGTGAAAATTAGCAAATTCCGCGACCCGGAAATGATAGGAAGCTGCGGTGTCCCTGGTCAAGGCGGCAATCGTTCGTCGAGTGCATATCCTTGGCACGCTTGCTCGCTTTGGTTTCCGCAGCGTCCTATTCAAGCGGATCGAGGCACCAGAGTGTTGGTGCGAAGATTCCTCACTGTGTTCCCCTTTCGTTGGAAGTATGGGTGCTGGGCTGTAAGTGCTGCAGGCCCCGAGAGGTAGCACGAGACACGCTCCGCTAATGGAACGAACGAGGGTGGAAAGGGGTAGGAAGGGGTGAGGGGAATGGCTCGGGTGAACGAAGGATCCTGGTGGCTGATCAGAGGGATGTAACGCGTCCCGGTTTAGGTCATCCCTCGGTGTGCCTACCACCACGACGACGACCACGACGACCACGACGACGACGACGTCGACAACGGAGACAACGACGACGAAGGCGACGACGACGACGATGACGACGATTGCCTACTGTACTACAGGATCCTCTTGAGGCCAGGTTGCCTGGTTTCTGCCGTTAGTACCGGTTCGATAGGCTTCCACCGTGTCTACCTATATCTTCCTGTTTCATAGCTTCGTCGCCCGTACCGTTTGCTTTCCAGCTCATCTCGCCGCCTCCTCTTTCCGGATACTGGTGCCGTTGGCACGCGAGACCGAGCCACCAGCGCAGCACTGCGCACGTTTCCCGAGCACCGAGTAAATGAGATGTCGAAGACGGTTAACAGCCGAATGCTCGCGAAGATGGACCGATAATCGAATCGAGTCCCCTGGCTTCGGAAGAGAAAGCCGGCTCGCGACGCGAACGGAAGGCACACGCCCAGGACAGGTGTATTTCGAGGTCGACAACACTAATTACAATTGCTTCGACGGGAATAAGTTGGGTTAATTTGCTAGACGCTTTTATGCGATTTTGTGGGCTTAGGATTTGAAATACGTTTCTGATATTGAAGCAATAGTTAAAAAAAATTAATTCTCACGTTTTTCTCCTCGAATCTTTGATTTTGCGGATACACAACGATGATTTTTTTATTAGTGGGAAGTTTTCCATCGGATATATATTTTTTAAGGGAAAAAATTAATTTGCATAAACTGGGTAATATGTACTGAATAAATAAGGGACTTTATTCATGTTTGAGGATCGTGCGAGCATCCATGTTTCGTCCATTGTCATCCGGAAGTTACTATCGCGCATATAGATAGGACAGACTGACAATATACCACAGGATAGTGTCGAGCAATGTGTTGACACGTGACAGCCGTGCGGACCGTCTGTCTGTGATCGCGGAAGCATTACCAGTCAGACATAAATGAAAGATGGTCCACGTTGCGTGGATATATATCGCAGAGCGCGTGGGGACCGAGGAGATTCCGACAATCGGGCGGGAGTGCATGAGGATTGCATTATGGCAATGAGGGACCTTTGTCCCCGGTTCTCCAGAGTCGACCATTCACTATCCGGACTCAAGCGTAGTGCATATTCTATACCCTATACATTGCTTAGATAAAAGTCACCAATAATTACATCTCGGAAAATAATTAAAAGCACCATCGTCGCTTTATCGTTTTTGGTAAAAAAGCACTAAAAAACATGTTACGCGAAATTACACCAAAGTTGCGCCACTATTTTTTTCTCGTTCATTAAAGATGTACCATCCGCTGTGCCTCTGCAAAATTGCGAAAATGATTAATCGTTTCCTCGCTTTATTTTCACCAGATGATTTATTAACAAAACGTCAGCGTTTACGAAAATTTACCGTCGACCCGTAAAATAAACGCGTATCGCGTCTCACGGAGCGTCTGTAATATCTCTCTCGAGATTTTTAATTAACATTTATTGTCGACTCGTGAGCCATCGGAGCCTGGTTGACACCCAAGCACCGGGGTGACTTTACACTGTAATATTCTCCGGTTGCGCCCGGAGAGAGCCCAGTGTACTATGTACCACGCGCCGCGCGTCTTCCGCCTCGCACGGATGAAGCCGCCGGGTATAGGATTGTCGCAATTACTCGCAGGGGGATCGCGTCTCAGTGTAATTCCCGCGCTCGTTCCCTTCGCCTCGACTCGGTCCCTTGTAAATTAATCCTTCGGCACGATTCCACGCGGGCTCCGACTAATTTGCGTTCACGGCGCGACTTCGCTGTCGCGGTATAATCGCGTTCGGCGCGCGCTAATATCTTTGGAATCGTAACTCTTCCCCAGTACCGTCGGAATCCCGTTGACTATATACTTGGATGATGCTCGAGCGAGGAGCAACATCGTAGGGATTCCTACGACGTTGAACGAAGACGCAGAGAAACCTACGGCAGCTCTCTGCGATTTTATAGTGAAATAGATCTGGAATCAGAACTCTGCTAACTGCAGAACGCAGCGAAACGCAGCGAGACGCCGCCAGAGGGCGCTATGACTCCAACCGGTAGCAGTGGCATCGCTCGCTGCTACCGCCGAAGCCTCGCGCAGTATTAGCTTTCGGCTGTGCGGCGTTGAGGCACGAGAATAGCTAATGTATGCTAACCGACTGTGTAAACCACGCCAGGCGACGTACTCGTCTACCTCCCGCAACCATCGGTACAGCGCAGTTGCCCCTCGCATTGCACGGTTAGTGCGGGTAAATTCGCATGGACAGCTGTTATAGTGCAGTTCGCTTTGACGGAGACACACGCGACGTTCGCCTCACCCCCCTTCCCCTTCCCCTCCGACATCGACCCTGTACCATTATCGATTTCCGTTCCGCGCCGTTCACGTTGCATCGCGATGCAACGTAGAACAGAACCGGAGCCACGATACTGCTGAGGGGCTTCATTAGATTGATTGTTAAGTAACTGAGGAATGTAAAAAAATATCTTATTTTGCCTTTCCTTGTCTCGTTAATTAAATACCTGGATGGGAAAAAACAGCTCGGTGCGAGGACAACATTCCGATGCAACGAACCGTGACGACGGTGATATTAGAGATGGCGATGCTGCTGAACCTTTGATTGCAAATGGAAGAGGGATGAAGGACAAACAGCTCCAGGTGCCTTTATTACGCGATATCGATGCTGTGGGGCTTTTATTTTTCAGAGGGTATTGAAGATCCGTCGTTTGATTTATCGCTGAATTCAATCGTACCTCCTTTGCCTTTTCAATTAAAATTTGTTTGAGCATTATTGCTTCGTTTATTTAATGAGAACGGTATTATGGGTTTCATGATTCCACTGCAAATATATGGAAATGGCGATTCAATGATACAGAAGATATTAACGAAGTGATTGATTACGTTTGCTACTGGTGTCCAACCAACAAAATTTTATTTCCTAAAACCAACTGAGTGCGTTCCTTTAATTAATGGTGTTCCTTTAATTAATCATTCACCTAACTGAGTAGTTCCTTTAACTGAGTAGTTGGCGGTTCACCAACTACTCCGAGTGGCTCTCGGAACCCATTTATCAGCTTCTCCAACCACCCTTTTTTTGCACTCCACCTTCGCAGTTCAGGATATGTCGGGTTTGAAAGGTTCATCATGCGCCTTTATGCCAAAAGTCGCAAAAAGAGTTGCGAGTGACCCCATTTTCTCCTAGCCAGAAGTCATAGTAATATCAGCAACGGCGGTTGCAGTAATAGCAGTAGCAGTAGCAGAATCGGCAGCAGAAGCAGCAGCACCTGTTGCGTCGCGAGACCGCACGAAAGTTTGTACAGGCTGCGCTGCTGCTGCTGCTACTGCTCCAGTTCTTTGATTTTGACCAGAAGCGTGTGGTGTCCCTGCAAATACAATTAATGGTGTTTGATTCCGGCTTGGCATAGATTAAAATTAAGAGATAGGAGGGTTCTTTTTAGGTTTTGCAAATATTTTTGTACAATTTTCTCTATCAAATAAATGTCCATATGTCCCTCATAACTTGAAATGAAAAGTTCTTTGTATTTGGGTAAATGGATCATTTTTCTTAGCAGTATTTTCGGTCAAAAATTTCGTCACAAGAAAAAAGTTCGTTAAGAATTAAAAGTTCTTTTTGTCTATACAATCTTTCTGAAGTTTCGTGGGGTTGGAAAATGGGGAGGTTCCTTAAACGCTTGTATATAACGTCAACGGCAATTACCGAAGCAGCAGGCTTTCAACTCTTGCTCAGGCCTTGGTATATCATGAAAGCCCTCATTGAAGGCGCGCAGCATAAATACGTAGTCAAAGGGGTTCGCATATGCAATATTCACGGTCAGTTGGAGAAGCCGATTGAGCGCTTTCTCCGCGCGGATCCGTTCCTTAAACGCTAATCGAACCGGAGATACGAACGAACGAGCCCGGCTTCGAAGGATCCGAAGGGTTCGCCGGCCACTTTGGTCGAGTGAGTTCAACGAGCGGGGATATGAAGTGGCCGGAGTCCAAGAGAAGCAGAACCCAGAGGGGTTTCATGATTCCCTGCGGAAAGTTTCGACCGAGGTCGGTCGGTCCGTCCGATGGTCCGATGTACATCGATAGTTTTTGCCCGGAACACCGACCAGAGCTGCGTTTCACTGGTTGGGCTCTTTTCTCTCTGTCCTCCTTCCATCCTCATTCATTCCAGTATCTACGTCATGTTACATACACACTCGAAATCGTGTCCAGCAGCAGCAGCAGCAGCAGCAGCAAGTTCGAAAGGCCGTGATTGCTGTCTCTCATTAGAGGGCACTCTCGTCGCCGGCAGATCGTAGTATGTACCGACGACGAAAAAAGGCCATGCGACAGATTGCCAAATACCTGTCTGAATAATGAACGCCGCTGGTGCTTTGATGTCCCTGGCCGAATAAATGAATAGATCGAGCGAACGTGAAAGCTCACGCTTATTGGGTTCCGATGATCGATTTAAACTGAGCAGAAATGTCGTCGACGCTGTCACAGACGTCGTCTTTTTTTCTCGCTTAGTCGATTCTGTCGATTCTGTCAGTGAAAGAGGCGAGTTTCCAGAGGCGAGAATGTCACGAATAAATGTTACACGGTTAAAAAATACGATAAAACATGGTCCAAATTAATTTACATTTGTATCGAATTTTTTGTATATCGCCAGTAAGAAATATTTCTATTTAGATAAAAAGGTAAAAGTGGTCAGATTTTGATCGATCAATCGAATAGAAATCTGCTCGAAATCCTCAAGCAGATTAACAATCGCGACGAATGAGGCAATCTGGCAACTTTCACAATGGATTGCATTCCTCGAGTTTAGCAATGAGCAAAGTGTGGAACGCGGAACGTACGTCGTTCAACAATGTCAGCAGCTCGTCCTTATACACAGAGTGGTGCGGTATTCGTTGTCGTGCCTTGATACCAGTTGGAAATTCCAGCGTAGGAACCCCCCAACTGTCGCAGTGAGAGAAATCCGAGAAATTTAGCGGACCAACTAGCCTTGCTCTGGCCCGGGACTGCCTGGACTGAGTTTGTGAGCGAGCGACGATCGGTGGAGGCAGGTGAAGAAGGAGTCCAAGTAACCGCTTAGATACGACAAATTAACAAGAAGCTCACTTTGTGGCAATGGTAGTCGTGACGAGAGCGGTTTCTCGTTCCACGAGAGTTCCAGACTCGGACTTGGATCTCGCTACGAACTAGCAGCAACAGCAGCAGCAACAGCAATGTAATTCATCGCTCGCCATAGAATAGTTTCCGCCGGAGCAGAAACAGAGAACGAGCAGGTATACACGGATTCCATATCCGGAGTGTCATTGGTGTTACTCAGCCGTGAAACTGGAGCTTTTAGTGGCCGTGCAGCTCGCGCTCGGCCGCGCAGCTCCAAATAGATTAGCAGTCGGTTTACATATGCCTACACGTTGACCCGCACACGTTTGCCTCGTCCAAACAGACCTACGTGCGCATTACATCTGCGCATTGTACTAATACAAATGTCCACTGACCAGGAATTTTCTAAGTGTCAATTCGACACAAAACTGGCTACGAATTTCCTAAGTGTTAATTCGATACAAAACTGGCTACGAATTCCCAAAGTGTTAATTCGATACAAAACTCGCTACGAATTTCCTAAGTGTCAATTCGATACAAAACTGGCTACGAATTTCCTAAGTGTTAATTCGATACAAAACTGGCTACGAATTTCCTAAGTGTCAATTCGATACAAAACTGGCTACGAATTTCCTAAGTGTCAATTCGATACAAAACTGGTTACGAATTTCCTAAGTGTCAATTCGATACAAAACTGGCTACGAATTTCCCAAGTGTCAATTCGATACAAAACTGGCTACGAATTTCCTGAGTGTTAATTCGATACCAAAACTGCCTACGAATTTCCTGTCTATTCGAGATTCTGAATTCGAGATATATCGTCTACGATCAGATCTCAAGGGATTTGACAGGAGAGGCCCTCGACTCAAATACACAACACACAAGTACGAAATATTCATTGAGATAGTCTCCCATACGTAAAACAAAGGTGTGCATTGTCGTAATATATGCGATCGGAGTATATGCCCACGCAGGCAGAGACATTCAAGCCCCACACGTATATAGTTTCTACGACATGAGCGACCTGGGGGCCTCGCAAACAGGCGGCATATCACATAACACAGCAGGCACAGAGAGGAAGTTGTCGGGTTGACTGTTCTATGTGCTGTATGCGTTGCTCGCAGGTGTAGCACCAGGCAAGACCGAGCTACACCCATCGGCCAACCCAGGCTGCAGGTATGACTGCATGCACCTACATTGCACTTCGGCCCTACGTTGCACTCTGTGCTCGCTGACCCGGACTCCAAGCCCCCGCAGAATCACTCGCTGACCCACACAACACGGATCCCAACGTCCTCCTGGCGTTTCCATGAAATCTCCATTCGCATCTTCCGCAGCATCGACGCTTCGACGAGACATATCCACGTGTTCTATATATATCCAACGCGTTGTATGCTTTAAACCGTCGGACGTAGGTCGCGCATCCGATGACCCCTAATAGATAATACCGCAAGGGTGCGTGACTAAACGCAGATCCACGTGGGAACCGGGTCTTGACCCATCCGTATGGGGTTTATACCGATATACCGAGCCATCCGGGTAATGGAACAATCGCCACATGCAATCCAGGCTATGGGGAGTCTGTACATTCACGCCTGGACGACTTGACGAACGTTTGACCTGCGCAACGTGGAAGCTTAGGTCGACCCGAATTATTCTGGTGCACTCGGAGAAAAAATCATTAGCAGACATAACATAAAAAATTCATTAGGAAATTAGATACATTTAAAAAATATAAAAACTATTACTTGATTAATTTATACTGATTTATTATGGACAAAGGGGTCATTATATGTTATTATTATAACAAAGATCTTTCTATGAGCAGCACTGATTATTATTTCGTTAGAATAATCAATCCAACTGTTTTCCATTCGAATGGCGCCCACTCATCCGTGGTTTGGAATACTAAAATTCCTAATTAACATAACCACGATAATTTATCATATTTGTAATACGCCAGATTAATGTGAGAAATTATTATTATTACTGTTACTATTTTTATTGATGTGCTGTGCTTTTTATAGCGGCCAGAAAAATTTCATTTGAATATTCACATTTTTCCGCTAAAATCCAACAGAGACATTTCCGTTTTTTGCGTCGCGTTCGTAGTTTTTTTAAATCTATTTTTCAGCCGCACAGGGTTTTCTCGGCGTGGAAAAGTGCAAGCTCCGCGAACGACCCACCGGGTCGCCTCTCTTTCTGCAGTGTCGACTCCGGAATCTACTGCCGGAGCAGACAGCTTGGCTGTTTTTTTTTTTCGTCCGTCGCGTTAGAAAAGCGCGCCAACTGAAACGGGTTAGTCGATAACGAGGGTGTGAATGGAGAGAGAGTCGTGGACTCGCGGGTTTTACGTGTGCGACGAGAATTGGTGGCGCGGGGGAAATGTGTGTGGAGGTTGAACGTTTGTCGCGGGAGATGCAGCAAAGAGAGAGAAAGCGAAAGAGAGACCGTGACTGTGTCTGTGTCTGTGAGGGAAAGAGAAAGAGAGTGCGAGAGAAAATAGTGGAGAGGGGAAGGCGAGGAATAAGGGAGGGAAACGGGCTGCAAGCGAATTAGCGAGGGACAACCTCCGGCGTGTTTACACTCTCCCGATTAACCCTCTACTACCCTCCGGCCTTCGCGAACCTCCGCTATGCTTGCTCGATCGTTCGCCGCTCGGTCTCTACGCTCCCTCGCTCGCTTCCTTCGTCGTACCTCGATTATCCCGGAAGTACGGACGTACAAGGAACGACGTATCTACGATGTTGCGCATCCCGAGCTAAACTGGCGCGCGCACAGTAAAACCCTCCGAGGTGCATTACTGAGCTTACCGAAGACAATTCGATTTGCACTACCTGCTCGTCGTTTATACCTCCGAAGCTCAGCTTCTGACAGTCACTGATTTTTTCAAATAAAATATTTCAGTCTCCCAAAAAAAAGAGGCTAACAGAAAATATTTCAAAGATACCCCAAAAAAGAGGCTAACAAATATCCCATTACACTGTTAACCCGAGTTCAAAAAATAGTCACGAGAATCGCATCGACGTCGTGTTCGATGCACGATGATTTTTCTAAATAAAATATTTCAAAGTCCCCAAAAAAAAGTCTAACAAATATCCCATTACGAGGTTAACCCAACTCCAAAAATAGCCACGAGAATTGCATCGACGTCGTGTTCGATGCACCGAGCGCGCCGGCGTGTAAACGCCGGGGAAAATTTGCATTCATCGAAAATTGAATGCTCGATGGATATTCCGTGCGGGCCTCTCGATAGGAAAATGCGCCGAGAGAGCCCGCGCGGCACATTTTTGTTGTAGTGCGGCACACGTGGAGCTCCGAAAACTCGAACGCGACATATTTACACACTCGTTCATTAATTCTCGTGCAACGGGACGCAGCATATACATATATATGTATAGTGCAACGGCGCCGTATGTAACGTGTCGGTGTGCATTGCACGCGCAATGTGCACTTGGAGGTTCGGCTGCGCTCGATGTAGCTCGTAAAGCCTACTTGAATTCTTACCCATGTGGATAGAGAATCGATCCGGTCGATTAAACGTGTTTACTCCGACTGCATCCAAAACGCATCCGGAGCCGCGACTCCCACGCGAAATGCATGCATCCCCCCCTTCGACCCCTTTCCCACTCTTCATCCCCTCCCCCACCGCGATGCACCCATGTCCTCTCATCTCTTCACGTGCACCTGCTGCTATACTATAGCTATCACTATTGCCTGTGTACGTGTATTATATAATATATATGTATATATTTGCGGTGTAGAAATGAGAGACCGAACTTGCAGCATTGCGATGCGAGCGGCTCTTTCAACCCTTCACTTTCCTCCACTCGATGCAGTCAAGTGCGAACGCCCGAGCTCGCCCACTCGACTTGCCTCGATATTGCCGTCCATCGAGCTCGACGAGCTGGAACAAAAGTTTCTCCCCTTGCAGCCCTGTCTGCCTCTGCCTGTCCGACCTCTCCCAGCACCTTGAAACACCCGCCGTCTTCTCCAACTGTGCAAGGAGCACCACTTCAACCCCTTCGCGGCTGAATACCGTCTAAGCTTGGACTCCGTATGGACGCATCGGTGCGTCAATGCCGCGTCCGCGGGTTAATCGAGGGAAAATAAAATGATGAAGCTGCTGCCGATCGCTCTTTTCATAAGAGGCGACGTTTACACTTGACATGGATGCCACTAGTGGATAAAGTATTTTATGGTCAGACCTGGTTCATTGGTTCCTGGGAAATATATATTTTTTTTAATTGAGAAAGTAACTTGTACAATTCTGTAAGGTCGATTAGAATTCGAATTTTTTCTCAAGGTCGTCAAGGTTTTTTTTTGGGATGGAAGACCTTTTTTATTTTATTTTATTTTTTTTTAATTGAGAAAGTAACTTATAAAATTCTGTAAGGTCGATTGGAATTTGAATTTTTCCTCAAGGTCGTCAAGGTTTTTTTTTTGGGATTGGAGACCTTTTTTATTTTTCCTGTGAAATGTCATTTAAATATCAAAGGAGTTTTATATCTTGCGCAGTTCGCGTGTTGTGCCTACGTGATATATATATATATCACCTGGGGGAGCGGAACGACATATCGGAACTTCGCAACCCCCAACCCACCCCCCACCCTTTGCTTATTTTCCGACGTCGATGCTTCACTGGCTTCGAATACGTATTACGTTATATATACATTTTTTTTTGCTCTTCGGTTAATACTTCCTTTTTGCCTTTATGGTAATTTTTCACCGGAAATACGCGGATGAACCGCTCGCGGTGCGTATAAGCTCGATCCTCTCTCTGGTTGGGCAGTCAGGCAGCCTGAAATGTGCGGGAAAACTGCGACGTGCAGCGGACGAAAAATCCATTGGGAATTTAATCGAAACGAGGGGATACGAACCGGCACGTCGATTACGTTGCAATTTCCTGTACGGAAATTTTCCAGCAAAAATTCGTTGACAACGCGCGGCCTCCGTTGATTTCCCAGCAGGTAACCCCGGCTCGTATAATTGAACGCGCGGGTGGCAAACAAAATAAAAAAAAAACAACAAATTGATACTAAACAAAACGGAAAAAGGAATTTCGTGCGGTTCGGGTTTTTTCGCGTCGCGGATCAACCGGTGAAGCAACAGTCCAAGGATTGATGAAAACCGAAATGTTGTCACTGGGTTTCCAATCAAATCGATGCGCCCACGCAGATTTGTTCCACCAGCGTCGATGTCCACCGGGATATTTGAATGTTGTAAAACAAATGTTTAGCCACCGTCGCCGTTGCGACAAATAACGCGTCACGTGTTTTCCTGGCAAATAACGTTCGCTGACTATTTTCGCGGTCCTCCCTAAATTACCGACCGAGCTGAATTGAATCCTGACTAATTTCCATGTCTAAATTTTTTTTATTTTTTTCTTTATTATTAGCTAAATCTAATTAATAAATTATAATCACATTTCTGACGATCGCATCGTTGGTCCCTTCGACAAAACATTCCTGAAACAATCTTCCATCAACAAAAGCTCAAAGAAAAAACAAATCAACCCAGGTTTTCCACGCTGGAAAAGCAACAGCGTCGCGGAATGGGAGCGGGAAAAGCCGACGGGGGTTCCCCGCCGCCGCAGCAGCAGTGAGAGCAGCAACGTTGCAGCAGCAGAAGGAAAATGAGGGGCGAGAGGGGGATGAAAATGGTGTAGGCGGCAGATACCTATGTATGGCTCGCATAGCTCGCACTATATACATTTATATCTATCTATATATATACTAGAGTAATAGTAAGTAGAGGAAGGACGCTTGATGCTGGGGGGAGTCCCCTCCCCTCCCCCCAGAATCATGGACCAGGGACTCGGCGAACGGTGTGTGGGATGAAATCAATAATACACCTCCATTCAAAGCTCGTCTCGCTTTCTCTGTCGTTTCACCCTCTGTCCTCGTCTATATCTATATATACCGCGTTCCCATGGAGCGCGAGCGATATCATCGCGCATAGTAACATGAGCCGCGCATCCAGGTGATAAAAAAAAATGCAAAAAAAAAAAATAATATATGCATGCATAATGTATAGTCACCGAAAATAAGCAAAGCACGTGAGACGTACGAGACGAGCCAAATGCAGGTACTTTGCGTGTACATTATGTACGTTATGTATGAATATACATATATGTATATGATGTTGTATATACCGACGTTTTGCGAGACGACAAGTGCGGTAACTAGATGACGCGGAAGACGAGGCCCCAGCGATTCACTCGACTTTCTCCATTTCTTGCGGCATCTCCCAACCCTTCCCCCCTCCACCCACCTCACCACCCTTCGCCCTATATATATA
Organism: Itoplectis maculator; assembly: GCA_964034905.1. NCBI lineage: Eukaryota > Metazoa > Arthropoda > Insecta > Hymenoptera > Ichneumonidae > Itoplectis > Itoplectis maculator. The sequence goes on from OZ035861.1 coordinate 1,733,512, forward strand.
TATTTCTCTCGCGTATTCAGTCGTGCGAAACTCTCTCGCGAATATCGTATTCCACGGATCATGGACCACCCGAGCCGACGGCAACGAAGGCAGCGGCGAGCCTTGATGGAATCCGCATGAAATCCTGAGTGGTGAGGCTCGTCTGCCTGCCTCCGAAAACGATTTCAACGCAGACGTCGCGCGGCGGGAAGGCGACTAATGTTGATCGAAGACTCTCTGGTGTGACTCGGCACAGGAAGGGCGAAGCCTGTGATAAGATAATATTTTTTTAACGGGGAAGTAAGGATACGATGACGGAATGAAAGCTCACACGTGGGATGAGCTTTTGTAAATAGTTCTCGGAGAGAAGGATACCTTTTTTATCCATTTGTAGTATCGAAGGAGGCTACACTGAGAAAAATGAGTAGTTGCGATTATCAATCATTGATGTCATCTACCAAAATATTGGTTGCAGTTACTAAAATATTGGTAGCTCCGACCAACGATTGGTAATCGCAACTATTAATTTTTTTCAGTGTACCATTTTGCCTCAGGATTTTAAAAAAATTCGAGCACGTAATGATGCAACTAGCCCCGGTCACCCTCTCAACTAATATCCTCGACGATAAATCGCTTCAACGATCTCGCAGCATCCGAGAAATTAGCATTATATTTAAATACATGAACTTCGTTACACCGCAAATATTGAGGATCGCTGTGATGCTGTACATCAAATTAATACGAAACTCTATGAATATTTTAATGAATTTCCCCTGCGCATAAAATGATACCGAGGTCGCGTCGCAGGCAACGCAGGTGCAGCTTGCAAGTTTTTGGTATGCGTGGCCCGAAATCGCAGAGGGCGAGCGCAGCGGTAATGCTATGATTCCCTCGATCATTTTAGCGGGGCACAAATTCGCGACACGTGCTTCGCCGGGGCCTATAAACTGTCGTATAACAGACCGCCCACCTGTATTCTATGGTTATACGGTGCATACGGTGCGCTCGTATAAACCCAACGGATAGACAGGGGCGGCTGGTGTTTCGTTCCAACCCCTTCCATCCCCTTTACCCCTATCCCCGGAAAAAGGGGATGAGGAGGGGTGGAAGGGAGGCAGCAGAGAGCAGAGCGAGTGTATACGCGATGTCGCCATGCGAGGTCTACGCGTCACGTAGAATAATTTAACGTCAGCGCGTGATTCGCCGAACCAAGTGCTTCGTTACGCTCCCGACGGACGCGAGTCGAGGGCCTCCAGCGCGCGAACTTTGACGTCTCTCGGCGCGACTCGATTCTCGCTGTGCGAGGTTCGAGCGAAGCTGCAACGATTCAGTGGCACCATTGACATCGCTCCTGTTTTCCTCCACCAACGCCGCGGTTTCATTTAGTTTTCTCATTTACTCGCGCGAGCAAATTCGTTCGAACTCGTCGGGTGGGTTTTACCCGCGAGCAGAGCGACGGGACAAGCTGCACGGATAACGAATGCGCGGCGGCATAGCGAAGCGTTAGCGAAAGCAGCAGCAGCAGCGGGTTCGCTAAAATCCACCGCACCCCTGTTCCGGTTTTACTTTGTTCTCGCGGTCTGCTCGTTCAATCCTCTTTCCACGCGGCGAGTCGCTTCGCCTCTGCGTTGAACGTCCGGCATAGCGTTTATTTCACCGGCGATGGAAACGCGTTTCATCTCCGCCTGTCAACTGGGTACCCATTGCGAAATTTAGCTCCGAGTCGCGGCTGCTAAACGTATGGTGTATATATGTATGTATTTATGTATAGATGCACTGTATAATATATATGTGTGTGTGGGGGAGGGGATTCAATGGGGCATGGACCAAGCGGTAATCCCAAAACGAAATGAAAATAAATTTGAGTTAAGTCCGTATTCGGTAAATCGTTCGGCCGTGCAAATCGCTTGCATTTCGCTCGATCAAATCCGCGAGGGGGTTGCGACTGCTGCTGCAGAGTTGGACGAACAAACGCGCAGTGGACAGTCGATCGAGACGGTCGCGTCTGGTCGAACTGGCAGAGACAATTGCCGAGTGCAATGCCATTTTTTTGTTGCTTGAAGCGACGGATTTAACTTTGTGAGATGCGTTGCACTTGGCAAAGATTCGATGCTCACAAAAAAAAATTATTCGGGAGGCAAAGATTCGATGCTCACAAAAAAAAATTATTTGGGAGAACAAACGTAAAGTAAAATAAAAAACAAATAAAAAAAATATTATGACAGTACATTTCTAAGCAATTGGATTTAAGGATATCTGCATAAAAATTGAAAACGTCGGAGTCATAAAATCGAAGGGTGATAACGAAAACGAAATTTTATCAGAATTCAGTTCGAACGATCCAATCGAAATATTACTAAATTCAGCGAAAATTCGCAGACTCGCAGAGCAGTGTTTGATAACACTATGCCGATGATATTTCGCGGCGCGACGACGACGCGAGAAAATTGTCATTCCCGCCGAGACGAAGCCACGAGGCATAAAGCGAAGTATGAAATTCCGAAGAAAAGCGGTCGAGTGCAGCACGTGGGTAGCTTTGCGTGATTGAAATCCAAGTTTATCGACGATTACCCCGGGCGAGCGGGCCGCAAGCTCGCGGAGCATCTCACGTTCTCTTCTTCTACCTTTTTTTTCACTTCTTCTTCGGTTCTTCTTCTTCTTCTTCTTCCAGGGATGGAAAGAGTCGTAAGATGAGCGGCGAGAAAGAGAAGGAAAAAAAAGAGAGAGGGAGGGGAGATAAAACACGACCGTCTCGTGGGCGTTAAATAAAATGTAAAAATTGTGACACGCGAGGCTCGAGAAAGTGGGCGCTTCTCGCGTCGAGTTTTATCCTCGTCGAGCGACACTTTCGTTTTACCGCGCGAAAATAGAGAAAAGGGACCAGGGCGACGCGCGGCGGGTGTTAAACTTTGGTCCCCACACGTATGTAGGGGTGTCCCCTTCCGCGAGGGTTGAAAGGGGGAGGGGGGGTCGTGTATCCCCTCTGCGTGTGTCCCACGCGCATTATTTATTGAAACAGCTGACGTGCGACGCGGAATTTCGCACAGAGCGGCTGCACTTTGACCCCTCGCGACGTCTCTCGCGAAACCTCGACGAACTATGCGCCCAGACTTTATCCCCGGCATCGCTCGCTTCTGGTCCCGGAGCAACTTCTGCGCCACCGGAGGAAGCACCAGTTTTGCCGGATAAAATTGAAGCAGGAGAGAGAGAGAGAGAGAGAAAAAGGAGTGAGCAAAAAATTCAATTTAGTCCTGACACTCGAAAACTTTTGCCTCCGGCGCGCGGGATCGAAAATTGGAAAAATTTTGCTCTCACTTCCCGTCACGTGTACATAAGATTTCCATTTGAGGCGCGTCGCTGTGACACCGTCGTTCGTGCTGGATTCATTCGGCGCGATAATTGAGACGGCGGCGCCGGAGAAGACGCAATGGGATATGACAAAACTATTTCGTGCAGAGCTGCAGGGCTATAATTATATCACCGTCATTTTTCGAGAGCTCAAAATATTAAAAACGTGATTGACACATATTTCAGTAAAATTATAAAAAAAGAAACAATTATTTGAGCATCTCAGATATGGAATAAAAATTGAAGCGGAATTTGTGTAAAATTAGAAAAAAAGAAAAAAATTATTTGAGCTTCTCAGGTATGGAATAAAAATTGACACGTATTTGTGTAAAATTAGAAAAAAGGAAAAAATTATTTGTCTCAGGTAAAATAGAATATTTCTTTTTTGACCGTCAACCTCAGGTTTCTGTCGATGTGAGAGGCGTAATTTTTTTTTGTTTACACAAACTTTTCGCGCAGCTGTATACAAAAGTGGGGGGGGGGGAGGGGAGGGAGAGGGCCTAAGGGTATACAGGAATTTTCGTGGAACAAAAAAAAGGAGCCACACACAGGGGGTGAAAGGGGGGGAGGGGGTGGCTGATGTTGGGCAGCTGTCGAGTTTTTGGCATCGTCGGTCGTCGTGACACACTTGGCGAGCCGGAGCTATTGCTTTCGAGGCTTTCGGCGCGGACGAGTTCCCGATCTGATCTCGAGAATCCACTCTGCCGTTATGCTCTATATAGACGCGAGCGACGAGCGGATAGGTAGGGCCCGCGGTGGATGGGGCGAGCACGGAATCGCGGCGAGGGAAGACGAGCGGAAAAAGAGTGGAGCGGAGCGCACTAAAAACGTCCCTTCCGTCATAACGGGAAAACAAAGAATTTCGGTTCGGTATCGTCGACGTGGAACGGGCGGGACGAACGCCTCGGGGGAAATTTAGTTTCGAAGCGGAGGGGCAAGACAGGCTTCCCCCGCCGTTATAGTTCCCGACGATACACGACGCTGTATATCTGTTTCAAACGCTCGGGAGATTATGTTCGATTCATTTTTCCGCAACCGCAGTTTCGAAAATCTCGAGAAAATCTTTGTTTGCACAGAGTCGAAGAATAAACAGCGGTGTCTTCCTCGGCAACATCGATTGACAATTTTATTTATATTGAATTTAAATTAAATTAAATTTTATTTGGTGAAATGACAATTTTATTTATATTAAATTAAAACAAGATTATAATTCAATGAAAATTTAATTTATTTGTATTAAAAGAAATGGCGTTTGACACATATTTTTGGTCCCACGGTTGGGATTTTTTTAACGATTAATTTATTACGGAAAGTATGATAATTAAAAGGATATCCTTTAGGTATTTTATTATAAAGATATTCATGTTCTATTGTTCGCCAAGACAACGAAGGGATTAACGTTCACGAGGCGACCGTTGATTTTTTTCGCCAAAGCGAAACGTCAGGATGATGAACGGGCACGTCCAGTGATTGGAAAGTGCTCACCGTGAAATAACTTTTGCCGGGGGTGCTGACGCGACTTGATGAGGAGATTCTCAGGCGAACGACGAAGAGAGAGAGAGAAAACCGACAGAGAGGGAAAGAGCAAGAGCTTCAATATTAAGTGTAATATTTTGTCGAGGGCACGGATTAAAATGGATCACCGTAACTTATTAAAACGAAGCTCATTACGAATTACTCATTTTTTGCGTTCGCTTCAATTTTCAAGCGAAGCGAGAAAAACCGATCGCGTAGCCCGAAGCTTCATCGCCAAAAAAAAAAAAGGAAAAAAAAAATCCGTCTCATGAGCAAAAGAAGACGACAGTGAAGTGAGTCGACGGACGAGTCGACGGACGAGTTAAAGGACGACAGAAGGGAAGAGGGGGGATGTTATAGTAGAGGGGGTTGAGGAAAATGGTAGTGCGACACGTAACGATGATGCGCTTTGTGTCGCACGACGAGAAGAACGAAGGAAGAGGAGGACAACGACCGCGAACGTCCGGGACGCGAAAAGCTCCATCGTCCCGAACTGAAAAGCCGAAGGCTTCATCGTGCGGCGAAGCTTTCTTCGCCGCAGCAGCGAAGCAGTAGCCTTCTGGCGTTACGGTCTCTTCGGTTCGGTTGCAGCGGCACAAATGTTTTCGTTGAAAATCAGGAGCGCACAGGAGATGACTGGTTGGAAGGGGATATCAACCCCCTCCCCCTCCCCCCATCCCTAACCTGTCCAGGAGACAGGTGGGAGAAGGGGGGAGGCTATATACGAAGCCTCTGCTCGCCCTTTCTTCAACTTTCTTACCGTTCGCTTATCGTTCAGCAACAGCAGCAACAGCAGCAACGCGGAACAGTGGAAAAGAAGCGGAGCGAGAGAAACGAGAGCAAAAGCCGGCGCGGCGACGAACGTAGAGAAGCCTTGGGTATAGCCGAGGCGCAGCAGAGGGGCGGATTCAATCTAGCGGGATTACGGTCCGCGCTCGCGAATCCGCCTCGCTCGCTGCTTTCACCCCCTACTACCCCTCTCCCTCCACCCTCGTCATACCGAGTCTCCTCTGGCTAAATTCCTGGCTTCGCCTAGGCAACGCGTGTCAAACTGTGCGACGGAACGCGCCATATACCTGCTGTGCACGGTCACCACCTCATTCACTTTCTACCTTCGCGTTCCTGGGCGACGGCTGTGTGCGTGCAGCTATCGCGTGAGCTATACGCGAGACGCGGCATGGAGTAGGGGGAGGGGGGAGGGGGGAGCTTCATATCGCCGAGAAGAGCCTATAAAGTTCGCGCCTGGCGGTAGAAGAGCGCGACTCTTGCCTGGCGACTCGCGCCAAAGGAAGATCCACCGATATTAGGAACGCGGCTCCGGATCCGCAGCACTGAGCGAGATTTTTTCCGCGTCGCTCCGGAACGGTGGATCGCTGCTACAGTCGAATCTCTGTTATATTCGCGGTTATAGAATCGCTGTTATTACTCGGGGGATATTTTTTTTTCGCTCGCTTTTTTTTTGTAATCGCTGTTATTAGTCTTGGTGGATTTTTTCTTATCATTTTTGTCATCTCAGTTTACTCATGGCGGATTTTTTCTTTTTTATAATTTTTTGTAATTTTAGTTCACACGAGGAGTAAAGCATTGAGGACCGAAAAAAAGTTGTGATATCGAGTTACGACGTTAATCTCGAAAGAGCGACCACCCACATTTATCCAGCAGCAGCAGACGGTCTTGATTATCGAGACGAGGAAACCGAGAGTAAATACGGGATGTAATCAGAACCCCGGGTCTATAATTCCGTGTGACGAGATCGCGAAACTACGTGTTTCCTATATTCACACGTGGTAGGAACTTGTTTTGCCAGTTCGCCCTTTGGCTGGTGTTTAGTTCGAACCCGACGATAAAGTTGCGGGGTAATGAATCGAGCGCAAACAGCACGGTACTCGGATTTATTCACGCTGCGTTGAATACGCTTTTCTAACCGAGATGCGTGTATTCCAATTTCAGTGTATTTTTTTAACGTGATTTAAACTTTAAAAAATATAATTTACGAGGACGAATAAGAAATACAATTTCGGTGGTAAAAAAATGGACTATACATATATGGCCCATGGTATCTGTGGAAAAATGAATTGATAATGGATATGACTCAAAAGTGCGATCGAGGCTGTCAAAAATTTATCGAACATTTTTTTTGTAGCTAAAAATCAGCAAAACAAACGAGCAAGTAAATACACCAAGTAAACCATTATGGTCGACCCATCGTTCGGAGAGTGACGTGACTACGAAGTTACCTCTTCCCCAGCGTTTTTCCAATTTTCCGTTCGAGTCTCCCGCGTGAGAGAATGAACACATTTTCCATCTTGCGCTCGCCGCAAAAGAAGACAGCGACGTCCGCACGTCCAGTCTTCCTGTCCGTTCGTTGGAGACGAACGAGGGAACAGCAAAATATACGCGCAGGTTCGGTTGCACCGAGCGTGGCGCAAGTAAAACCGGAGAGAATCTTATGTACCATCTGCGCTGGTCACCGGCGCGACGCTTCGTTGAGCATAGACACAGCCGCGTGCGCGGAGATGCGGCGGGGAAAGTGCTGCGACTGCTGCGCCAGTGGACGCGAGGAAAGCCCGGAGAGCGAGAGTATAAGCTCTAATTGGGAAGTGGAACGGAGTACATACCGTGTGTATATGTATATATGGTATTGTATATAGGGAGTTGCAGCGGTGCAACGCGGTACAAGACGCGGCAGTGGGTGAGCGGCTCTTCGAGTACTCGCGGGAAAAGCCGCGGCGAAAACTTTGCCTCTCTTTACTCTGTCTCTCTCTTTTTCTATTCCTCTCTCTCTCTTCCACCTTCTGTCTCTGTCTCTCTTTACTCTGTCTCTCTCTTTCTATTCCTCTCTCACTCTCTCCCACCCTCTGTCTCTGTCTGTCTCTATTTCCATTTCTCCCTCTCTTTCTATTTCCCTCTCTGCCTCTGTCTCTGTCTCTGTTTCCCACCTATCTCTTTCCCTCTCTTTCTATTCCCCTCTCTGTCTCCTACCTATCTCTTTCTCTCTCTTTCTCCAGCTCCGTCGTTTCCCCGCAGCGCATATATATATAGAGCCTCCCTGTCTTATGGCTCATGCTGCCACAATCCCCTTCCACTCGTCTTGCTTCTGCCTCGCTGCCGGCTCCTTCCCTTCTTCCTTATTCCCACTACGCTCCACTTCCGGCTGACATTGTTGCCCATCCTCGCGGTTTTCTCCCGAGTCCTCCTGTTGACATTGCTGTTGCGCAAACGGAGCCTCTTAACGCGGAGTTCCCGTACTACATCAGGGCTCGTCTCGTCAGCCGCCACCGTTCGTCCTGCATTTCGCCGAGCGCATTTCGTCCTGGAATCGCAACGGGCAGGTTTAGTGTCAGCAATCGCGCGCAAATATTTCGGCAATTATTCAAAGGAGCCTCCGCAGTCGGGAACGTCAAGCAAATGTTCAAACTTCAGCAGAAGCAAAATGTGTTCTATGCATTCTATGCAAATGGATGTGAACCTGGGAAAAGGTTCACATCTCATCTAACGTTTTAGCTGAATCCAGCGAACCGGGTAAGAAAAATCGAAACCTTTTGTTTTAGAACAAAAAAACATCACATTTGACATCGTCGCTCTTTGACTGCTATTAATCATCTCGTCCAGAACAAAACCTCAAAAAGTCGAGCGTTATCGTCACCTGCCTAGCGGATATCGTTATAAAAAAAAATGTCCCATGTACCTGAGAATTGCGAGGATGATAAAAATAGATAAGCGCTTTCGGGCGACCGACTGCGAGCAAAATGCAATATTCCAATTATCGCGCGACTAGACAGCGAGCGCTCTCGGTCCTCTGGATGACGTCGTTATCGCGCGCTGTGCGCGAGAAACTCCCACCCTCCACCCTCCACCCTCGACCTTCCCTCCCCCTTTCCCCCCGACCACCCCAAATCTCCTTCCTCCTTCTTCCCTGCCCAGCGCCCTTTCATCTTCCGTCCCTCTCGACGCGCATGCACGGAATTACTATGCACTTCTGAAAACGCGCGTAGGAGCAGCACGACTCCTGAATACGCGATGCAAACCCGTCCCCGGCGGTTCTGGAATCGAGATCGGAAACCTCGCAGCTCCCCCGACGGTGTTTCTGTCTCTCGACGCGCGCCCACTGCGGAATAATAATTCTGATTGGTGCGCGAATTCCCGCGTGCCTCGGATATGTAGACAACGCAATACTCGATATTTCTCATCGTCGCTTCCACGATTTATTACTTCTGTTGCGCTGAGAGAAAATAGGTAAATCAATTAAATTTTTCGTTTCAATACGACAATAAATTATTAGGCATTGGTAATGATAATTTGGTGAAATATGAACCTGATAAACCCACGAATTTATCGATGCATCTGTAATAAATTACACAGTACAGTGACATTTATTGCGATTCTTGAGATTCCTATTAATTTACATAAATCATTTTTCCTGTCGTGATAAGAATCAGGTACGTGACGAATTTATCAGTCTCGTCGTTGGACGGAGGAAAAATGCAGCTGCGAGAGTATCCAAGTATTTTTGTTGCGTCAGAAAATTCACGTATACACAAATTATAGTATGGGTGTACCTATATACAGATAAGGGTTGTATGAAGGAGAGTGACATGCGAAGCCGGACGCTATTACATACTGCGCGCTCGTTCGTATGAAAGCATAAAACATATTCCGGCGATAAATCTCGTCAATTCTCGAGACTGCGCAAGCTGATTTGGTAGGTCGTCGTTGGGACAGGAGAGGGGGGGGGGGGGGGGGGGAGGAGCGACGAGCCAGGGGGTGCGAGGTTGGGGGTGGAAGCAGCCCGAGCGTCTCATACATATTAAAATTTTCAGCTTCGCCCTGTCCGAGCCGGTTCGAATAGGAGTCGGGTCGCGCGTTTAAGCTCCCGTTACATCCTTGGCACGTGCCCCGGACGCGCGAGAGAGAGAGATCGTTGCTCCACGAGGGTGGAAAAGGCGATGGGGCAGCATTCGTGAAAAGCGACCCTTGACTGAGACGAACAAGACACTCTTCACTGCTACGTCCTTTGAAATATTTTTTTGTTTTTTGTTTTCTTTTTTTATTATTTAATTTCTGCGTATGCCTTCTTCGGCTTTTACGTACCCCTCCCCCACTTACTTCACAACCCAATGTTAACCCCACCTTTTCCCTTGCGGGCATTTTTTTTGTTATTTTTCTTTACTGTAATAACGCGCGTAGATAGAATATAAAAAAAAAAATCTAATTAAGTCATCAACGTTAACTAATCACTGTATTATTTTTTGTTGCAGATGAAAGTCCTCTTTACGACGACGAAGATGTCGACAGACAGCTGCTGAGGGTGGCTAATAAAAGTATCAAATAAGCAACAGTCGCGAGACTTATATATAGCTGTGTATAAAAGCTGTCGGGAAAAATAGAGCTTTTTGTAAATATAGACAGAAAGAATAGCTATGAACGTCGAGACAATGATCAATGACGAGGGATCGTTTGCCTCGAGGACTTAAACTTTAACGAGGTTCGATTAGCGGGGAAGTTGGACGGAGGCGGAGTGATATAATTAAGCGAGGATCATAGAGTGGGGGTGGGAGAAAGTGGGGGTGGGGGATAGAAAGAGAGAAGGAGAGAGAGACGGAGATTGAGAGACCTGTAGTGCAGCTGCATAGAGGAGAGGGGCGAACGCAGAGGCAGTAAAGGCGTCGGAGGAGCTACGGATGTCGACGGTAACGCGGCAGTAACGGGTGAAGATGTTGGTGGACGAGTGCCCGGGCGGTGGGGTGGGATGGGGACCGAGCGTGCGCGGGGGTTGGTCGACTCCCGGTGGATGCAGAAATTCGGCGATGAGTTTCAGCGGCAGCGTGCCGTCCCTTCATCCCACTGGATCCATGAGGTCCCTGCGATCCCACCACTCAATGCAGGTAATAACTGTGTTCACTTATTCATTCAATTTGCAGATTCGTTGGCTATTCAAAATTCAACGGGAAAATTACCTTAGCAAGTGTTGCACAAATTTTTATGACCCTCGTTTGACTACCATATGCATCAAATGTTACAAAAATATTTTACAAAAATATGTTACGAAAAGAGCCTCGCTTTGAAAAAATGATGAGGAAATAAAAAATAGATGTCCAATTCTGGAAATTCGAGCCAGTGTAATATTTCAAGGGAGGCACTGCGGAGAGTTGCAGCCCAAATGTGGTCAAACTGAATGTGAGCTGAACGAAATTCAGTTGCCCCAACTTCACTGTAATTGGTTCGGCTACATGTGATACCGTCGACTTGACTTTGCCTTTAATTCAGCCATATCCAACGCTGAGTGGAGTCGGAGGCAGCTGAATTTTAGTTGGCTCGTCGAAATTTAGTTGCCTCAGCGTTGCGCTTTTTTCAGTGCACCCGTGTATGCAGACTACAATCTATTAAGTACGTACTTTCGAGAGTGAGCGGTACAGGCGGTGTAAGGGCTGTGCACTCGCGGTAACGGGGGGCCTCTGGTGCAGAATGTTTTACGATGCTCGCGGGGCTTCCAGCCGGCCCCGACGCTTCTCCATATCACAGCGGAGCCTTCTGTATGTTGCAGTATATAAAACCCTGGCGCTGGTTTATAGTATTTTCGTCCCGGGATCCCGTCCGGTGAAAAATTATTTTATTCGCTTCTTTCATACTGTCGACGCATCAAAAATGCACCTTTTCATGATGCCTGTTCGGACGGTCGTAAAAAAAAATCTTGCTACTAAATCATTACTTTTCCCACATAGAAAAATATCGACATCCTATTTTTATTGTTTATTTTTTTTTAGACAAAATACATCGAAGTACAGATAAGACATTTTTATCTGCGAGGACTCAAAAATTTCTGTTGAATTTTTTTTTATGCTGTCATGTTCGACTGTTATTTCTGAGTTTATCGTTATCACAGTTTGCCCGTTTTGTTCTTGTCAGGCGCCACCGGATACACCGAGACGTTGTATGCACTGTCATCCGGTGCACATGGGGACACCGAGCAATTACGCGCAGCATCCAGTGCAATATTACACACCGAGTCACTGCATAGACGGGGGACATCAGAACGGCGGCGGAGGAGCGTACATGCCCCATCGCGGCAGCAGTTCCTATCACGGCGGTGAGTGTACTTTTATTTTTTCAATTAGCGTAAATCACTCTCAACGACTTTCGTTACGATTTCCGGATTATGTTTATACCGGCTTTTAGTGTCACCATCTGTCCGCCGACTCGTAATGTTTTTCCTGTTTGACTTTATCGTCACTGAAATTTCTAGAAAAACGTCTTTCTTGAGTTTTAGTATTTGCATTGCTTCAGCTTGTTGACTGAAGAATTTCATAACCAGATTTAGTGACTCTAAAGGCTTTTTTTATATTATCTGTTAAAATGAAAAATAAATTAAAAAAAAATCGTGTTATTTTCAGCATTTTTGGTGGAATTCTTTAATTAAATTCGAGAGGGTTAATTCACAAACAGGTAGTAGACGTCTATTTTTCTTGAAACAAGAGCCCATCGATTTGGGAAAGTTTTACCGAGAATCCAGCGACACCGACGCATTGCGCCGTATATTTTACGAATTAGCAATTTACATCGCGCCGTCCCGACGGGAGCACCAACACAGCGTTCGGTTGGTTGCCGCATACCCTACGGGATCATGCCACCCATTGCGTTACAGAATGTATGGGGAGTCCACCGGACATGTTGGCGTTGCGCTGCGGGCTTGCATATATGTTTGCCGAATTAACTGACCATACTACATAAACATGGATGTTATTGTACTCGACAAAGCGACGACGGCTTTACACCATGAGACCGCGGGTGCAACCAAGATCCAACCGACCAATCACCTTTCTCTGTGGGAATGCTGTTCGCATTGTTGCCAAGTCTCTGTGTGTTTCTGTGGAATCTATGTGTTCATATTTTTGCATAAAAATAGTGTTCATATCTTTGCATAAAAATATGATGGTCCAAAAAAATTGAAAATTCGAAGAGAAAAATGCAAAAATTAATTTTTGTTTCCGGCAAACTGCCAAATTTCGCGATATTAAAAAACGAACAACTGTCGGTTTCCCAATGACCAATCAGAGGCCGAATAAATCGACAACAATGGTTGCTGACGAATTTTTTAATAGAGAATTTTTATGATTACGTCGCTCGGCTAGAAGTCATCGTTTCAGACGACCTGAAGTAAGTCCCCTTGTTAAGCCGTAACAGTAACATTCGCAGACCGAGTGGATCAAAGATAAAAGGGATTTTTGTAATCACTCGACCTTCGAATGTTTCCTTTTGTCGACTCCTTCCTTTCCCTCAAATCCCTTTCGTTTTTTTTATCCACCGTATACCATCTCGTCCCTTTTTCGCCCTATCTTCAATGCCGCAGACGTAAAATCCTGAGAGAGGAGAGAGCAACGTTGTTATCACGGTTACGGACGGGAGAAGTTGGACAATGCAGTTGAAAGCGGAGCTTGCGAGATCGGATAACGTCGGGAGACGAGCGTCCGCCCTTCCCCCTTGTTGCGCCATAGTTGTCGGTAGTGGTGCGTTCCCCGCTCTTGGTATATGGTCCGTCGCGTTCTGTGGAAGCCAGAGTCGAGCCCCGCGCAGACGAGGACAAACCCTGGAATATCGAACTATCGAATCGCATTGCGAAATCTTTAGCTCAAACCCGAGGAGAGCAAAGCAGTTAAGAAAAAAGAAAATAAAAAAATAAAGCGCGACAATAGAAGTCTGAAGTCAACCCGAAGCCTTCGGGCGCCTCTTACTTCGTTTTACGAACGGTTTTATTCGTCTACCAACTTCGCGAGGAATTCCCATCAATGTGTAACGAGGAATATGGAGTACTAAAAAAATGAGTACAAAATTCTTATCTAGCGATTGGACAAGCTGTACAGACAGTTTCTCGAAAGGGTTCACTAGCTGTAAAAAATTCTCGTGAAAAATAATTAAATGACATTAACAGTATTTAATTTATTATTGCTCGGAAAAAAGTGTTTGCAAAATCAGTCAGGGCTTTGGCCACTTTTCAGAAGGTTTTCACCTTCGAGTTTGCCTAGTTTCACCCTACAAGTTCTCAAGAAAATTATACGTTCGTGAAACATGTGAACATTTCCTGTAAATTACTATTCGAAAGGGTTTTTTTTCAATCGAACAAAAAAAAAATGTTCGAGCTTCAAAGGGCTTAAACTTTTACCCGCAAATCATCAAAAAGCAGAAATACGGAATTACGCAAACCCTTCTAAAAATTGTTCATGCGATCTGCGAACTTCACCGCCTTTCGATCCAAACGCAATAACGAAACTCGAAACGACGTATGAATAAGAATGTATTTCGAGAACCCATCGACCTTACTTCTTTGAACCACCGCTTGCCAAGTAACCCAAGGCATTTACGAGGTAAAATATGAAGAAAGTGGGTAAAACTATTTCGCGTCTTAGCTGCGATAAAACTTTTGCGCTCAGCCACTAACGCAATAATCCTGGAAATCTCGAGGGTCGACCCGGAGACTCCGCAAGAAACACGGTTGATCAACGATCTTCACCTTGTTTTTCAAGCGGATTTCCTTGAATTTCCCGAGCATAATGAAAAAATACACCGAGTACCACGAAAAAAAAAAAAAAAAAAATATCCAAGAAAAAATACAGAATCATCAGAACTCGCAACTTTTCCGCCACTCCGCGGACCACAACTACTGCCAGGTAGACATCGTCGAGCTTAGCCGTTGTCGCCGAGACTCGGGATTTTCATGCTGCGATTTGTCGCTGCCTTTTTCCCGCTGGCTTTTCCGCCGCCGCAGAGTCGACGAGAAGCAGGCGGCGCGCAACGTCCTCGCGTCGCGGGACAAGAATGAGTCCACTGAAAGAAAACTCCGAGAAAAGATTCGCCCTACCCTGTAACCCGAGGGGGGAGGGGGGGGGGAGAAAACTCGGGAGATAAGTAATTGGTTCTTTCCCCGAGAACTTTTCTCCACGGACGCGAAAAATATATACACACGTGCGAACTATATATATATAAATGTGTACGAGACAAAAGGGCAAGATCGAAAAATCTTTTGAGATTCATCGCCGGATTCGTCGGGTAAATGACGCGTGACGACGGGATCATCGAGTGCCGCGGCTGCTGCTGCGACGGCGCGCATAAAACGACGAAAGTGAGGACGAAAGTACTGCGAAAGGAAACGCGAGACGTTAGGTGGATGATCTCGCCTCTCCCTTCGTCGCTGCTACAATGAAAGAGTGCTTTGCGCAGACAATAGACGTCCCTTTTTTTTTGGTCCCCTGTCTCGCTCGCCCTCGAAGGAGAAATTGCGAGAGAGCTGAGGAGACTGTCGCGTTGCCCGAGCCCCGAGGATTCGTCCGAGCGGAAGAAAAGCGTCGACCGACCGCGCGTGTCTGACTAGCGACGGATTTTTCCACTCGCAGCGCGCGTGTCGCGCGAGACTCGAGCGACGGCAGACGGGCGAAGAAACGTGATTTCCTCGTCGCCTCGGGATTCCACCGGAAGACGTACCGCGCGGCCATCAACGTTTCAACTAAATTCGTGGACACACTTTTCAACTCAATTATTATACCGACCGTGGAATTTCAAACAAGTCCTTAAAAAAATTCACCAGACGTCGATTGAATCGAAAAGTTTGTGCAACTTATTTTCTTATTTATCGCGCACTCTGAGTCGTGAAAGAGTTTTGCTGTTTTAACGTCTGTCGAAAGGATTCGACGAAGCTGAAAATCGGAGGAGGTGACCCGGGGCGTAATGGGTCAGTCAATTTGTCTTCAGAACTAGACGAGTGGTAATTGGTATATTATGCTACAAGCAGATTATTATGCGCATATTATTCGCAGAGGGCAGAAAAGTACTTTTCTGCCCGCTGCACAACTTTTTTTTCCGCTGGTCAAGAATCGATCACTTTCCACCCGAGTTGCAGGCATGGAATGTGGTCTTTTTAGCGAAGTCGGGAAAAAACATTTTTTCATCAAAACGAAGCAGGATCCACAGAACTCGCTTGTCTTCCTCGAGACAGCGAAATTAAAAGTGCGAAGAAAAAGAAAGTTGTGGCTCTCGCGCAGCTGTCTGACATTGCCCTCGCGGCAATCTTGAAGTCGCGTGTACAGGCCAACGGGACCCCGCGGGCTGCACGCTGAGCGTGATAACTCGTTAGTGTTTTTCCCACAAACTCTAGTAGACTGGGACGCTCCTCACGCTTCTCAACAGTCATTCCCTCGGTTCCAAGGGGTACGAAAGGGGGTTACAGAGAAGCACGATTCTTCTGCAACCCCCGTCGTCGCGTCACCGACCCTCGTTGAATTATATTATTTTCCCTGGTTACCCAGTCCTTCCGCTCGAGGTTGTTGTTGTCGTTTTTTTTCAACCTGTCACACCGAGCTCCAAGTTTTCACCCCTTCGTCCGGCTCGTTACCTCGTCGTAATTAAGGGTATTAGATTTCTGTGATGTCGAGCCTTATTAGTCGTGTCATTTGTCTCTCGTGAAATTTTATATACACCTTACATTTGTGTTACATTATGTATTAAAATGCATACTGATCGTAGTGCAGTAATAAAAGAGGAGCCTTTATTTAATTTATAATATATTATAAATTCATTGCAATAAAGACTAATTAGATTCTTGAGGTGAGATGAAATCTCCGCGAATGGAACAGTTTCAGGCGAATGAAGCTGAGTGAGAATTAGATTTCGTCTCACCGTAATGTGGAATTACCGTTTAGCTCTGCGTAAAACCACTGAAAAGCTCGTCCATGCGTCGCCAAAGTCGAGAGCCTCCTTCTCTGAACAGACAATTAGCGCTTAGTACTTTCCTAATTAGATATCAGCCGAAATCGTACGAATAGAGCTTAGAGCTTGCGGCTTTCGTGGAATCCTCGGCGACACCCGCATATTAGGATTCGCAAATGCAGCTGGGCTGCATTCTAGGTCGGGCCAAGCAGTGCAGAACAAGAGAGTCGATCGAACGTAAACGAACTCGGCAACTCTCGGTTGTAACGCAGATGCTGACGCGAAGTTGCGATCGCGCCGCAACAATGCCGAAGCGGCCAACTTAGCCCGAGGTGAAGATGCAATAAGACAGTCTCATGCAAGCTCAGCTGCAAAACCCGAAGTGGCGTATCATTGAACCCTATCAATTTGAGAACTTTGCAGCGTGTCAAAGATTTTCATCGTTGGGTTATATGACTCGTCAGAATGTGGACCAGGAATTCATAGTGGTTAACACTAGATATATGCTAATTTTCAGAAGATCCTCGAGAATCTTCCATCTCTTCCAAAATCTTGAAATCTTTACAGAGATGTTTTTCATTGCACCTTATTTGCGTCTCCGGAAATAAGGTCACCACGTCAATTATATTGCTAAGTCGGTTCTCGCCAAAAAAAGGTACCTTCAGGACAAAGTAGAGCACCCGCAAATGGGTAACATTACATCTTTTGCATAAAAATTAATCTCATGCAAAAAATGATGCACCTGCACTTTGCGAGACTCTGCAATAAAACTGCACTCTTGAATAATTAGCCAGAACATTTTTTTTCCCACAGAATTTGCAGCCGAAATTATTTATGTAATAATTACCGCAGCTCCGTTGCGAAACTTTCGTGCGAATCGTTGGTGAAAAAATAAAACGAGCAGTCTTCGCGAATCTATATAAAAGTATATTACACGGACAATACTACCACCCGGGTGAGGTTCTCCTTCTTTTGTCTCGCCTTTGCTCGAGACTCGGGATAAAGGGAACGGCGCGGCTACGTATTTCATTATGAACGTTATGAGGTTGAATTTTCCAACGTTCCTTTTTTTTTATACTTCTTATTTTTTCGCGTTTTCTTTCATCGCTCACTAGCTCCCTCGCATATACTGCCTCACCCCTCTGGTACTACCCTCCGCGCGCTCCTTGAGCTCCGGCTTGACGGTACCTATACACAACACTGCTGGAGGGTTAAACAAGTAGTGGGTGAACCATGTACCGGTCGGTATTACGACGCCGTACGCGATACCCCCCAACAGCAGCAGCAGCGGCAGGCTAATAAAATACAAGAGACCGAGACTTATTAGGACACGAAGAAAAATTTTTCTCAAGTGGTAGCCTGGAGTCTGGTCACACTTGGCGACTATTGCTGAGCTTGCGACTCTTTGAAAATTGTTCTCCACTTATAGCTAATTGGTCCACTGCCAACCAACGTTATTGCATCACTCCATTTTATTAAATTAATCATTCTAACTATTTATAGACATTGCTTGGATATATAAAAACCGTCAGGAATAAATGTATCGTTCTTTGTGTTTCAGATCCTCGGGTACGATGCATGGACGTAGATGAAAGTCTGCCGGGCAACGCAAATTGGGTTCTCGGCGATCTGCGGAGTCTGCATCGATGCGTACCTGCCTTAAGGCGAACAGGTAAATAGTTGCATGTTACATAAATAAAAAATTCTAATTCTAATTCAGAGAATATTGTCAAATCCCTATTTTGAACCCCATCACCTTTACCTAGAAATACAGGCAAAGTTCAGTCCTATATAATCCCGCGTTGATCGGTGGGTTTTCATTCATCGGATTTTCCGGCGCGAACTTCTCGTTAAAGCTGCACCCGGGCTCCACGTCTTTGGTGGCCTCCGCCGTGGAGACTTCGATTGAATATTAATCATCGAAAGTTTGGCTCTCGGCGCTCTTCGTCAGAGGGTTTTATTAGATGGGTACGCCCGGGGTACTTAGGCATTAACTATATGCCATATGTATATTTGCATATCTATAGATTTTCCTATAGTGAACGAAGCGCGCCGGGGCTGATTACGAAGCTCTCTATGTACTTGGACGGTAGTTATGCCCGTAGCCATCTATACCAACACACTGTCAGCTGGAACGGGCAAACGGGCGGTAATCGAACGAGATTGCAAATACTATGAGGGACCTATAACCGTCTCTCACTCAGTCTGTCTCTCTCGTTCCTTCTACCTCCTCTTCCCCCTCTTCCTCCGCCCCTCTCCCCATTAAGGATGCCCCGGCGCGAGTATTATGAGGTAGGAAAGTGAAGGGTGCTATATCCGGGAGCTCGGGTAATATTACCGTTACCGGAGTTATACTCCACCTGCCGAGAAAAATATTTTTCATCCCCGTCCCACACTTTTTTTTTTAACTGCCGACCAACTTTGCATTATCATCGCGTTACCTGCAGCCAGAGAAAAAAAAAACATTATTGAAATAAGCGGCCTGAAGGCATAATTTGTGGTGGAAGTACAATTTCGCTTCCAGCATTGCAACGATATTTTTCTTCGACTCTATGCGATGCTGATAAAAATGCACTCGCGTCGATTAAAACTGCGTTCCATAAAGGTCTATATAACCATTGAGAACCAAGAAAATATTGGAGACACTCACGCGAAATAAAAATATTCTCCACAATAATCGGCGATCACGCTGAAAGTATCTGAAATACTCTTTTTCGTTGAACCAACGTTTGACTTTGTGCGTGAAAGTCGTCTTCGGAATATTGGAAGAATATTCATTCTGACGAGTATCATTTTCACCTACCGCAGGAATAGATGTGGCTGGTATGCGAACACATTTCTACCCCGAAGGTGGATGGGGGTGGCTCGTTTGTGCTGCTGGCTTTCTTGCCTTGTTGCTTACGACTGGGATGCAACTCGCCTTCGGTCTTCTGCATCTCTACGCGTGCCGTCAATTCGGCGAACGTCATCTGATGGATATAGGTGAGCCTAGTAGACTTTTTCATTTTAATATATGTGCCCTTGGAAATTTTTATCTAATTTTTTAATCTTACTAGGATAATTATACGCGCTGGCGCGCGTGCCCGAGGTACCTTTGCGCTGCTCCGCTGTTATAAAGCTTTAAAAGGGTAAATCGCAACTAAAAAACCCTTGTTCAGTTAATATAAAAAAATAAGAAATTTCTCGTTTTGCTTGTCAGAAATCCTAGATCTGGCCGCCGGGCCGAAAACCGCCCAAATCGGGGTCACGAAATTTATTTTTTCAAAATATCGACTTTTAACCTATACCATCGTTCTCAAGTCGCATATTCTACCCCTGAAAACACTGGTTACAACCCTTTTTTAGTTGAATTTGAAAAAAAAAATTTTTGGTCGAACAGTTTGTCAGAAATCGTAGATCTGGCCACCGGGCCGAAAACCGCCCAAATCGGGGTCACGAAATTTATTTTTTCAAAATATCGACTTCTAACCTATACCATTGTTCTCAAGTCCCATATTCTACCCCTGAAAACACTGGTTACAACCCTTTTTTAGTTGATTTTGAAAAAAAAAAAAATTTTGGTCGAACAGTTTGTCAGAAATCGTAGATCTGGCCACCGGGCCGAAAACCGCCCAAATCGGGGTCACGAAATTTATGTTTTCAAAATATCGACTTCTAACCTATACCATTGTTCTCAAGTCGCATATTCTACCCCTGAAAACACTGCTTACAACCCTTTTTTAGTTGATTTTGAAAAAAAAAAATTTTGGTCGAACAGTTTGTCAGAAATCGTAGATCTGGCCACCGAGCCGAAAACCGCCCAAATCGGGGTCACGAAATTTATTTTTTCAAAATATCGACTTCTAACCTATACCATCGTTCTCAAGTCGCATATTCTACCCCTGAAAACACTGGTTACAATCCTTTTTTAGTTGATTTTGAAAAAAAAAAAATGTTTGATCGAACAGTTTGTCAGAAATTGTAGATCTGGCCACCGGGCCGAAAACCGCCCAAATCGGGATCACAGTAGGTTAAACAGTGCTGCAGCGCTCATTACGACAAACTGTCAAATCTCGCGCTGTTAAACAAAAACTTTTGGTCGTCACGGCCCTATACCAATCAGAGGCCGAGTTATACCGACAACAATGGTCACGTTGGCGCGAATTACGCACTTTTTAGTAGTAGATACATAATATTCTGAATATTTAATTTTATTGCAAATATGCAACTATTTATATGAACGTCCCGTAAAAAATGTGAACCAGGAGCAGCAAAAAAAAATGCATAAAGGTCAAAGTAGCATTTATAGCAATTTTTTCAGTCTTTCAATCTTTCGTTGCTTCGCTGACAAGTAACCATAGGTGCAGCAGTAGCAATGTTGGACGTTGCTGTAACATCCCCGACCAGCCGCAAAAAGATAAAAGCGGCACCGCTGGACAAAAAAAAAACCCAGAGGAACTAGGAAAACCGCTACCATTCTTGATTTCTGTCTTTCTCTTTTCTTCGCTCGTCCGCGCGACCGTGGCTCGTTTTTATATCACCGCTGCGTCAGTGCTAGACCAGGCAAAATACACGGTCACTATACACCTAGACGCCGGCAATTTTTCAACGAAAATTCACGTTCGCCCGGTCTGCCACGATTTTTAGGAAGCCCTCACCTCTGATATTCCTTCATTTCCTTTCCCTCTTTCGACTTTGCCCAGCGGTGTATATTTCACAGAGCAAAGAATTTCTCATATTTAAAAATGGTCTTCCTCTTCCATCGCCCCCCCGGAGTTTTGAGAATCGCCGCGCTGTGCCAGAGCGTTCAGATCCGCCCCCAGACCAAAAGTAGAAAAGGAAATAAGGGGGCAAAAACGTGGTGCTCTGATGCCGAGGCTTCCGAGCGAGAACAGAGCGCGATAAAAGCCGGAGCGCCCAGGGCTGATGGATGCAGATAGGCGGCTTTACCTTCGACCTGCTCCACATTTACTTGTGTACCAAAAGAGAGAGAGAAAATGCGAATAATCTCTATGTTCGTGTGGCAATCGAGTTACATACAAATATTCTAGCGATTTTTTCCATACTTATAAAAATATCCAATTGACTTGAATATAGGTTATCTATAACGTGTTACATATTTTTTTTTACCAGATGATATTAAAAATTTCTCTAGTTCGAAAATATGTTTTTCTCCGAGAATTCATTTTTATCAGGATAAAAATCCCGAAGAGTAAATCCTCCGCATCAATTTTTTTTTAACCCACAATTCAGATGCTACGTCGTTTGACAAAGTGAAATAGTGAACGTGCAGAAATTTGAAATGTCATCTTCCCTGGTCTCGTATTTACCAGAGACGCTCCATGACGCATCTAGCCCACACGATAAAATATGTATAGCATAATATTGCATAATGGAAGTGTAAGAGTGGATAGAGAAACCGCGTCACCAATCATCCGACACGACACTTGACGGGTTACTCGCCGTCCGAAGGTAGGATCGCTTCTCCGTCGTAGCTTCGGGCTACGCTCTTTTCTCTTCTGGGTTATTGTGAAACGCTCGACCAGCGACGCTCGAAAGTCTCGAGGAAAATCCGATATGATGCGCCTCGACACGTTCGCCCGGTCGCTTCGTTGCCTGAGAGGCACAAGCCGTCATCTTTCTTCCGCGCAGACGTTCAAAGACACGACAGTCGACAAGGACAATCGAGTGAGCCTCGAGAACATTTCCACTTTGGTCTCTCGGTTCCGATCTACGACTGCCGGTGGAGGTGCACCGCTACTTCCACTCGAACTTCAGTGTCGCCGAGTGTTCTTTCGCGAACTCGGTCGCACCTGTGCACTTTTCTTCCCCCTCCAACCTTCTCCCCGTTTGTGGTTTCGTCGCATCTGTCATACAAAAATACTACGAACATGCATTGAGCCTGCAATAAATATTTCGTACACAATAAATATTTATTCGCAATAAAGTGTCAGGTAAACATCACTCTCGCAATTTTTCAATAATTATTTTTTTGAATCGAATAATTTTTCGAACCTTGATGAATGGAATGGAATGAATAGAAAAATGGAATGGAATGAATGGAAAAAATGGTCTACGAAATTATTACCAATGACAGTTCGCATATAGACTATAACTCACTGTAAAACCAGAAGGAAACATTCAATTTCCCTTTATCGAGTTAATTATTCAGAACGAGATTCGCACTGCGTTGAGTACACAGAATGAAAAAAGGTACAGTAGAACGAAGGTAAAACCCAGTGATATTCTCGGAGGAAGCGAGGAGGGCTTGAGCTTACTATTGTTGCCTTCCCCGTTGCTGCGGGTAGTACAACCAGTGAGGAGTATCGGGATGACGAGGCAAGTGAGGCAGGAAGGTCGGAAGGAGAGGCGAGTGGTCCGGCAGCACCGAGAAGAGAGCTTACGACATCCAATTAGCAAAGTTCCGCTCGGTCTGCACTCCTCTCTCTGTATCCCTTTTCCACTCGGTCTTTTGCTACCAGTGGCAAAGCGCATTGCAAGCTCGCCGCTACGAACAAAAGCGATCGGAGGGCTATTTAGCCTTCGTCCTTTCCATCGAGACATTAAAATACCTTCTCTGCGTCTATCGTCATCCATATCTTTGGTCGCCTCCAGGCGACGTGGAAATAAAAAGTCGAATAAAAAACCCAAGGGTCGGAAGAGCGAAAAAGGAGAAAAGGCGGGAAAAATCAAAGAAGGGGGACCAAAGTAACGAGTAGACCACGAGCAGGGAAAATGGGATTTCGGAGATAATCGAGGTCGAACCTCGCCAGGCTCTTTACCCAAGGCGCTATATAGTATCGTCTGAGGTAATTGAGAAGTCCGAGTGTGCAGCCGCCGCAGTCGTTTTCTATGAATTGAACCCGGAGATAGAGCCGCGGATATAGGGCACAGTTTTCTCGGGTGGAAAACTTTTACATAACGATTTCCCATTGACCGTAAAGATAGAGGAAGGCAATCGGCGTTCGTTTTCCAAGCCGAGCTTTACCCCCCCCGAAAATTCATCCTGTAATAATAATAATAATAAACCTTCCTGTGGGAGTGCGCGGTTAATTCTGTTGAAAAGTATGAAGTGGAAAATAATGTAAAAACAGCTAAGCGACGCGACAGTCTCGTGGCCGGTGACTCAATTAGTTTAATTATGTTTTCCACGGGCGCGACGAGGCTGCAACGCTCGCCGGCAGTTTCCAGGGTACTACACCGGTTGCCCTCGGGAGCCGCCTCGCTTTTTCAGGCTATGCCGGGGTAGGTTCTACGCTCGGTGCGGAACTTCCGGTCACACACGAATTTCGCGCTCAAAGATAATGCCCGACAGGAGCCGACGCACACGGCTTCGTTAATATTCAGCGTGTCCCAAGGTTTTGCACGCGGCTCGTTTGGGGAATCCGCGCCTGGAATCCCGGCTGAGGGCTTTTGGACACATGGCCCCCTCCCCCCTTCCTCCCCTTTCCCCATCACGTACCTGTCGCTTAATTATACAGCCCTTTTCGAAGCACTGCACTCACGCTGAGCAATTAGCTGCCCAAAATCTTTTCATCTTTTTTTATTTTTTATTGTTGTATTATATAAAAGATTTATAACCCCTTAATCGTGCTTTTTGAAGTTACTATCTTTTGAAATTTGTATCTAGTGACTGAAACAAAATTCACCCACTTTTCGTCGCAATTTAATTGTAAATAGCCGCAATTGCGATGGCTGAAGGGCACTTCGCGATTTCCGTCTCAATAGAAAGGGTTTGGGAATCTTTTGTTGCTTCTCGAGGGTCCGGTTTTGAATCAAAGTTACACTCGAACACAAAGAGTCGCTTTTTGGAGCAAGTGGTCTCGATTGGTGCACGAAAAACGTGAAAAAATCCATATTCATTGCAGTGGATATTTCGATGAACTGATCATTTTTCAACACTGCAGAAGAAGCCTTACAATTGTCATAATTCTCTTTGATAAAAAATAGGCAAGATGCGAAACAAAGGTGCACTGGAACACGACTTTAATTTTACCTCGAGACCTAAATTCGAAGTCAGACTGCACTCCAACATTTTTTTTTCCAGAAGGAAACGATAAATTTTGTAATTTCCGTAAGGAAAGCTTAATTAAAAAAATTACTGCTCCGTATAAAAATAAAAAGTATCCCAACGAATAAGCTCACTGCATCGAATTTTTCGATGATAATTCTTCCTCTTGAAATAAGTGTCTAAAATTCACTTTCAGTAATTAAAACCCTCGCTCCATTCTGGCACCTTAATAATAGGTCGAGTGCTCGATGACCTTCGCACTCTTGAAAATCGTGGAAGGAAAGTACAACGGAGGCCCCGAACGGGTCTTCACCTTTAATTCATCTCGAGGCCCCTCCACTGCCTCGGTTAGTCGATACGCGACAAGAGGGGAACGAAAAAAAAAAATGTATTAAAACGCGGCACCGAACGAGAGAGAAAAGGGAAGCAACGAGGCGTGGGAATATTCACTTCGGTGTTGCCACCGAGTACCCGACGAGCTGGCTAGAACCCGACGAGAGCCGCACCGGTGAGATCCGCGACGAGTACTCCTCGCGTTGAAGAGTCTCCCCGGGAGTCGAAGGTTAAAAATTCAACGTCGCGAGTATCCCTAATGCCTGGCGCCCGGAACAACCTTGACTCACTTTCTCTCCCTCAGCCCGAGAATTATTAACTACGACGTCCCCTCGATGAAAATTGGCGTTGCAACGCAGGCGAAACACATCACTTAAAGAAAAAAAAAAAAAAAAAAAAAAAAAAAAATCATTCAAAATACTCGGACGTCGAATATTTCTCAGCCGCTCAAGAAAATAAAATCACCGAGTCGATCACGCGGGAAAACTTTGTTCTCAGGTTCCGAGCCACCCAACCATAGCCACTCGGCTGAGAATCGCGTGGTGGGGGGAAAAACTTGTGGAGCTTTATTGTAAACTCGGTCGGAAGCTCCGCTGCGCGAAAGAAGCTGCGTGGCCCGGGAGACAAAAAGGAATGAATGGAAGAAAAAAAAAACAAAAAAAAATAAAAGGAAACACGGGTCTCTGTAGTCTCTACGGCATCGCCGTAGCTTCCGTCGCTAGCAACGTGGGTGGTTGGAAGGCAAAGAGAGACTGAGAAAATAAGTTTCGTTCGGAGAACGAGAGGAGGAGGGGGGTGATTCGTTTGCAAGGGGTGGGAGGGGTCGGGGGGCGTGATTACCGGGTTAATGTCTTCATACGGAATAAACCCTGGCAGCACATCCGACTGCCCCTCCCCTTCCTCGACTCGGGCTGGTTCCTTTCGTTCCCTCAACTTTTTCCACTTCGATTATATTTCCGCGGGTAATGGGTGACTTTCTCGTCGGCAGCTTGCGAGAGGAAAAGCTGACTTGGCTCGAGCGCTCGATCTTGCGTGTGCTCTCTCCCGCCTCTCGCTCCGACTCCGACTCCGAGTCCGACCGACTCCGCGGCTCGTTGTGAGAAAAGTGGCAGAGGGAAAATAGCCGAGTATTCTCCGAGCAAGGAAGACGCCCGAGAAACTCCATTCGTTTCAGCTTCACCGTAGTCGCGGATTCTTTCGAGCTTTTCCCCCGCGGGGAATACTGCCGCAAAACAACACCTGTGCTTTTACGTCGCATCGAGGAGGCGACGTAAAAGCCTCCAATTTCTCGCTCGCGACCCCCCCGCGAGGCTTTCCCCGGAGGCGCTGGCGTCGATAGATACAAACTTTCGCAATCGATTTCGAATTAGTCCGCAACTGCGTTTTCCGTGGTACGAAAATAAAAAATACAAATTAATTAGCAGGAGCTTTTTTGCTGGATGGATTTTCATCAAGGCTTCCGAGCTAATTTCAAACCGATATCGCGGCAACTAATTCCGGTTAATCAAAGCTTGTAAATAGTTCATCAAAGCTTTAACAGAAATATGGTCTCAACATGTCTTATTAATATTATAAATTTTTCAACCTCATTTCATCACATTTTCTTTGTGTTTAAAAATGCAACTTCAATCAAGCTTTTTCTATGTGGTATAACCATCAAATGAGTCGACTGATTAATAAACGCTCTGTGAGAGTCTCCAGCTAAGCTCGGAAGTTACCACTAAACAAACAGTAATTTCGACAAGATATAAGTTTCAAAACGAATACATATATGCGGTACTTTGAGTGCTTTTCGAGTTCGTAGAGTAAACATTTGAGCTTGCGGGGGGGCTGCCGGGCAATCGGAGCGCAAACGCGTTATACACTATGCATCAGAGGCGGGATGTCCACTGGGAGTTGAACAGAGAGAGCTTCGAGGATTATTTATTATCCACTGGATCGAATGCCCTGGCGACTGTTGATGCTTCGCGTGGCTCCTACCGTTCTATCTCGAGACTCGACGTATGCCCGGCACACATGCCCATCCGGGTATACATAGCGTACATTGGATTACACATTGCATCCTCTGACCGAGAGTGAGTGCCAGTGGGAGCTTTTGGAACGATACGAACGCGAACCCAGCTGCGCGCTCTCCCGATGGATTCCTCCGGTGTAACCGCCGCGCCACCATTGAAAGATAGTGTTCCGCACCAGGCGATATCAGGTCTGGGGAAGCACATGCGGAGCCAGCGTCAGTGCATAACCCACCCTATGAAACACCCTCACACCCGCCAACTATTCAACTTCCCTCTGCTCTCCGCCATAATTGACAGATACATATCTGTGCCCTTATCAATTATCGCTCAGGGAGAGATTAGAGGCGTTTGAGATGTTAACCCTCGCACGTGTCTCTGACACTACTTAACGTCACAGTTTGCATACAGCAGACATGTGCTATGAGGCAACGCTAACTCGCACGTCAACCAAGATATCGATATAATCTGATGCGACGCAGTCCATGTGGATAATTTAGGAACATCCACCTGTTAGTTGTGGAATATTTAGTCACACTTTGGTTCCTTGTGAAGGACTAACATTTATCCATATGCTATGATAAATATAGGGCGTTTCATAGGGATGACCTTTATTTCTAGACCCTTCGAAATTGTCTGGCAATTCTTCAATGAAAAAATTTAGTAGTACATAAAATCCATACTATTATAGTCTCAGACCCAGTGTAGTATTTTGTATAAAAATGAGGCTGAAGAAAGTTGACCCGTAGGTCACCCTCCCGATGAATTCCTCCTTACCGCCACCACATTGAAAGATAGTTAGATGGCACCCAGCGATATCAGGTTCTGGATAGCAGAGACCGTCGCCAGTCAACCCCATTCAACTTGCTCTACCCTCCGGCTTAATTGACAGATATATATCTGGGTTCTATCAATTATCGCTTAGAGAGCGAGTGAGAGATTAGAGACATTGGCTAACGAGATGTTAAGCCTCGCTCGTGTCTGCGACACTACTTAACGCCATGGCGGCTTGTACCACACATCCGACATATGCTACGTCGGACGCGACGCAACAGAAGCTGGAAATGCACGCACGTCAACTGGGTTATGAATATAATCGGGCTAGAATTTCGCGTCCAGATGAATGACTTTGGGCTGCGGGCGTATCATCGGACAGGATACTATAATACATTATACTCTGTGCTACAGTGATATGCATAGTGCTCCGTAATATTATACACCGTATATATACGTATGCATGTACCTGAAGCTGCGTGCTAATTGGGTTAGTTGGTGCCGATGCCTGGTAGCTGGCGGTGCGGTTCGTCATCACCGATATTGCCGGCGAGCCTCGAGCTCCAGATTCCGCGAATGAATTTTAATTAACCGTCTCATCGTTATATTCCCGGTTATAGATTAATTATAATTGCGCGACGAACGGTTTGCCGTACATGTGTATGTATATATCGCATACACGCGTGTATGCAATATACATGGAGTCTGTAGTTTAATCCTTTAAGCCGACAAAGCAACTGGTGCCAGACTGTGTCGACGTTGCCGCATTGCCAGACCCGTGATTCTGCATTAAACCCGAGAGTCAGGAAATACTGTCCACCAGGCGAAAACCGATGATTCGTGATGATTACGTTGCTGGAATGAAAGGAAAGATGGCAGAGACAGGCCATCTCATTTGGGCAGAGTGCAGTACCCATACCCATAAATACTTGGAAACGAGGCTTCCTCCAGGACCTTGAAGAGTTATTTTACTCTGTAAAAAGCGCGGGAAAAAATTTGCGCATCGAAATATTTCAACAGGCAGACTTTCCTTGGAGAAGATTTCTTATTTTTCAACCTAGGTCACAGATGACTGCGGTACAGGTGAAGATGATTCGCGATGATTACGTTTTCCGACGATGGAAAGGCAGGAAGGATGGCACACAAGAGACGCCTAGGCAGAGTGCATCCGGAGCTGAGTGCAGCCCGGATAATCGTAAATATTCGGAAACGAGGCTTGACCCAGAAGTTGCGCCGTTTCCTCTTCGGATTTTCCCCGGCGCAACATGCACACGGTGCGGAAACGTCACGGACTCTCTCGCGGCGGTCCCTGCGGTGCGCCACGTAGTGTTTCTGAGGCCCGGATGACATCGTCGTGAGCCTCCGGTGCACCGGGGGGGACGTAAGCATGAAGAACGGGCGGGTATAACGCCGGGAAGGCAAAGGCCCAAAGCTCTTCGGATCTGCTCCGTGATATACAGCGAGCCGTGACCTGACTATCGAAGTTCATTCGCTATATACGTATATACACATATGTACCAGGCGTATAATGTATATATGTATCTCCGGAACGAAGGTAGATCGAGTATTAAGGAAGCTTCTCACCAGCCTGCATTTTTCTCCATCGCAATCTCGGGGCTCACTTATTTCAGTCTTGCCGACCGCGACGACGTGGACGGAAGTTATGGCAAGATTATCGAGTCACCGCGGTTGCTCGGAGGACTGACATAATTGGTTTCAGGCTGAGGGTTAATAGGAATCGTGCGGTTGGTAGGGTTTGACATGGTTGTAACGCACACGGGCCAATGTCGTTCATGAGGATCGCAATTGTCGGTGGAAGGTACTTCATAGGTTCAAACATGGTTTCTGAATTATGATTTATACAACGTTGTCATAGGGGCCAAAATTATGATCTTTAATGAAACACTACTGCATCCCCAAGACACTTCAAATGATCACATAATAAATTCAATGCACTTAATCTGCGCTGTGCCCTTGTCTTTGGTCTCTGATGACTCTGTAGCCTTGTCTTATGTGATTAGTCGTAAGCACTTGATTTCCCATGGCCACTAGTGTATTACCAACAGGATGTATGCGGGATAATACGTAAACGGCCACGAGGGTTCCTTGACGTGGCACATAACGCCGGTGCTTAAAAGGATTTAGGAGTTGTCGTCTCCAATTTACTGCACGCGTGACGCAGAGTGGATGCAGCGTGTGCACTGTGCACATAGAGGAAGCGGAGGACCACGAGCCGAAGCTCGTAGCAGCTGGTTTAATGGATTCGCATTGGGCAATAGTCGGTGTCGAGGGTTGCAGGTTCCCGGGACTGGATTGTCGTTCGTTTTCCATGCAGCAACATAGCAGCGGTATAGCCAACAACCCTCGTCCTCTCGCCATTCGCGAATCTAATAAATCGTCAAACGCATAGAGTGAGAGTAAGTAGTTGTGCCTTCGCTCCTGTACATACACCATAGAGTGCAACGGGATGGCAACTGCGGGAGCACAAATCCTCGAGACACGTTCCAATTCCATTTGAAAACCCCTCACCAATACAGTATCAGCGGCATCAGGGAACAGCATCAACGGCAACGAGAGCAACACGCCGTCTCGTTCGTCTCCTCGACCTGTTGCGAAAGCTTCCGAGCTTCTCGGAAGTCAAGTTACGACGAGCATAAAAGCATCGATCGCGTGGAAAACTTCCGGAATCGAAGGATTACCTTCAGTTTCGAAGTACGTCAGGTCGATCCGTTAATAGCGTAGTCCTTCGTGATATTCATTTTGTTCCCATTGTGAGCTGCAAAGAAAGAGATGTTACAATATTAACAACAGCAATTAAATCTGGGATTGTTATTCGGAACCCAGAGAAGATTTACAGAAGGGTTTCTTGGTCTTTGACACTGTAGTCTGCGAATTCATGAATACATGAAGAAAGGTGCCAATCCCTGGAATCGAATAAAAAGATCTATTTCACTGATTACAACCATCAATTATGGGAGGTAATGGTCGGAGAATGGAGGATAAGAATCATTAAGGGCCAATCGGACGCAATGGCCTCCCCAGAGACGTGAAGAGGAATTACGTTATCAAAGAATACAAAGGGTACCTCTTTTTTCTTCCTATTGTAGGGGTTTTTCTAGCTGCGTTAAACGATGCCTTCTTTTGTCTCCATAGTATCTCAACATAGTGATAGTAATATTGTATGACTTAGGTCTACTGTCAAGTGTACCACAATAGCAGACACGAGGCTTCCTTTTCTCTTGTACTGAAAAAACGAAGCTAAAAAACCATGACGTGAGATTGAGACTTGCAAAGGGGGAGGTGCAGATCAAAGTAGGTCCTCGGGAACGATCGTTATCACCGGATATTATCCTTTTAACAGGGTATTACAAAAACGAGAGACACGGAAAGGACAAAGAGCTTTCGTGCAGCTTTAGTGAAGGTCTGCCAAAGTCCTGAGAAAATACGGTCCAACGAGCGCGAAAGGTATGAGAAATTCCGGCGCCGACCAATGGAAGCTGCCGGAGGCAAATGTCCATTAAAATATCGTCGGGGAAAAAAAATGAATGACGACGGGCGAGAGGATGAAATCCTGTGAAGCATCTGCAACGGCGCGGAAACTGAGAAGGCCCACCCGTTAAAAGGCGAAAGTAAGAGATCTATAGAATGGTGAACGGGGAGCTTAAGACCAGCACCGAAGGCAGCTAAAGCGGACGAACGAGATGGAGGGTTCTGTGGCAGTGGAACAGGTCGAGCGATAGGCTGACGATGCTTCTACAGCTGCAGTAAGTATACTATAAACGTTCCCTGTTGCATCCGGCGTTCACGCGGATTTATTTTTCTAAGAATAAAAATGTACGTTCGCTTTAATAAATAAGACAATTTCGAAAACACAACATTTGCCATTGCCCCAAAAAAGTTTCCAAGCCAAATACATAAATTCGAATATAACAGCGATTTATTTCCGTCGACGTAAATCCACGAAACGACGAATATTTTCAAGTTGAAAAAAAAAATCCTCTCGTTTCACGTGGAGCTCATTGCGAGACTTTTATTTTTACGACTCTCGTAAAGTTCCCGGCGAGCCGATGTATCAAATTGATTCGCGTCTCGTGTCGTTCGTGGGTGCGAAGCTTTACGGGAAGAGATGATAGATTTTTCGTCGAAGCAGCGGACGAACCGCGTTGACTCGTACAAATGGTTTT
Organism: Itoplectis maculator; assembly: GCA_964034905.1. NCBI lineage: Eukaryota > Metazoa > Arthropoda > Insecta > Hymenoptera > Ichneumonidae > Itoplectis > Itoplectis maculator. Next base: position 1,765,341 of record OZ035861.1, read on the forward strand.
CTGTACTTTCTTATCATGCTAATTCCGAACCAGCACTTTGCGGATAAGGAAGAAATCCGCAACCAGTTGATATCCTTTTCTGGCGAGACGAAGTAGCGTTATTATTTCAGTGGTAAGGCGGCGATTTTGCGATTTTGCAGTGTAATCGGTTTTTAAGCCCCCCGGAGGGATATTTAACATAAAATTATGGTAATTTTTCCGTCGGATCTCTGGCGACTTACGACCCGTAGGAGCACTTTGATACATTGAAATGTTATCTTACGGGCAGCGCAGCGGCGACGGGCAACAAGTGGAACCCGCAGCTCCGAGAAGAGAGACCCAGGTCTCGTACTTTTGCTCTCGCGAGGTGCAGCATCCAGCTGCGGTTCCATCTCCCGATGTATATACGTATATAGGTACGAAGCTTTTGTACGTGGAAATATGCGACCCGTTTTCTCCGACGTCTTCAAGGAGAACCCAAAGAAATCATCGCTCGGTCGCAAATTCACTCGTTGACATCTGTGTCATCATTTGCACCGAGCAAACGAAAACCGATGACCCAATCGAACAAGTTGAAAAGCTCGAAGTGACTTCCAAGACGAATCGAAGGAAATCGATCACTCTGATTGACCTCAATCGTCTTTCATCTCCAGGTCAAGAGAAACAAAGACGAGGTCGCATGTTTTGAGAGGAAAACCAACGATGTTCATACGAGTCCATCGAATCTTGATGCATCGAAGTGATCGAACAGAAGCTGATGCGATTACCTATTAATCGAAAGCTTCGCTCGAAGCGAAGGAACGAAGAAAAATGGATTGGAAAAATGGAAAGTCGTTGATTTTGCTTTCTGCAATCTCGGCTTCTCGGGCGAACGTTTTGCTCGTCCCTGTTTCGTCAGGTCGAACATTTCGCGCTACCTGTTGAAAGGTATCGGGCCAGGGAACGAGGGCATCTATGTATATACAGCCCAAGTGCTCTCTCGCTGGCCACTCAAGTCAGAACGTGCAAACGGACGTACTTATTATGCATGCGGGACAATGCATATTCATATGAACTGGGAGGGACAGCATTCTCTGTCTATACATATAATACGTATATCTATATAAATTATATATAGCACATTGATCGCTGTACCAGCGGAATTGCAGCAACAGCGCCACGTGCAAGCTTTTGGCACACCTGTGTTTGTCGAATCCAACGTTAGAGGGCCAATCGAATCGAATAGCCAACATAAATGTGTTCATCCTGTACTTTAAAACAATTATCTTAAAAATTATCTGGGCCTTCAAAATAATTGTCTCATTGATCCTACATTTTGTATTTTTTTTTATCTGAGATAAAAAAGTCCTGTGTAATCAGCGCTTGAAATATAATTCCCAAATAATTCTGAATCACCGTGTATGCAAAATTCAATGCCGCGACTCTCCCGGAAAATTCGACAATTCGTCGCTACACGGATTGGGAGGCCCGGGAGTTATCGCGAGAGTGCAGAGTGTCGATTTTTCAGTGGACAGAGCAAAACCGCACGAGCCGACCGGCCGTGTGCTGTTATCCCTCAGGAATTCGCTGACTCCTGCAGCGCGGGGGCGGGGGGGGGGGGGGGGGGGGGGTACAGGGACGACTCTGCGGTCGCGCGACATATATAGATGTGCACCAGAAACGACGGACCAACATCACCACCGCTTCTTCCCGGCGGTCCTTCCCCTCCGGGATCTCTGTTTCCATGCCGGAGAATTTTTTGTATTTTTTTTTTCCTGCGCTATTTATCTCTTTACACCTGTAAGCAACGTTAAATTGGGAGTAATGATCGCTGAGCCGCGACGAAGTTTTTTCTCGGGCGGCTCGGAGCTGCGTCAGAGCTTACTGCACCAAACCTTGCGCGGCTTCCACGGATACGTCCAGAGCTTCGTGTGCTATGTAGTGCTGCGGCCTCCGATGCTGCTGCTGCTGCTGCTGCTGCTGTTCGTGTTATATATCCAGAGCTGCGGGCGCTCAAACGAAAAACTCGATAATTCGTCGGCGTTCGCGGACGGTGAGAATGACGACGGAAGGGAAGAGCCGCAAATAATCAGGCTGGGTCAAGCGGTCGCGAGACGACAATTTTTCTCAACCCTCGCAGCCCTCGGTTTTCGCACCCGACGGAATCCGATATCCCACGGGAATTCCCTCCAAGCAGTCGACGTTCTTCCGCAGCTTGTTCGCTCATATATTCCCATCTTCGTTGAACCTTTCGTCCAGCATTCCGCAATATGCACCGAATCTAATTATAGATTATAGATTTTTGCGGATGGTCAACAAATATTGGAAGCATGGAAGCATTTTCCTGTATATCATAAATTATTAGTAGTTTCATCTATAATATATTGGAATCAATTGCAACAAATGACAAAAGGCTTAAAAAAAGTTTACAAAATAAAATATCGAATGTATTTTTAATTTTTTTATTAAAGGCCAGACGATGAAATATGCATAATAGTGATGTATAGGGCACATTTGCGATTGTAAATTTCCTTCCTGATCCCCGACCGTTTCGTTATCGGCCGTAATCAATCTTCATTGAAACCAGATCCGATCCATCGACGGAAATAATAAAAAGTCCATAAACCACCTGAACTTTTTTCGAACCCGCGCGAAATACCTCAGGGGAACTTATCGTCGATTCCCACTGGACTTTCGGCCCTATTTTCGCAGGGCAAACTGCCCACTCGCCCTCGATCTCTCTCGCCCGAGAATGTTTTGAACGTTCGACATCCCCGGGAGCTCCGAGCTCCGAAGCTTCCTCGGTTCTCTCTTCATGGTTCTCTTCATGGCCCTTTATTTTGACGCTCCGACCAAGTTTGCCCGGCGGCCGAGTTCTCCCCTCCTTTTTTTTTTCTATATCACCGCACTTCCACTGCAGTTCCCGTGTGTTCTCCCCCCACCCTACACCCGACATTTTACCTCGTATATGTTGGAGTGAGAAGTCGCGCGAGAGGAAACTAAACTCTCGTTCCGCGCCTTTTTATCCGCAGTGTGGATCCTGCATACGTGGCATCAGGCGCACCGATCGATGCGTTTTACGATTCCTCGTCGAGTCTCTCTCGTCCCTTCGACGGCAAAGCGAAGAGGGTAGGGGCTGCTCGTTCGCAAGAGTAGTCGTCATCACACCAACCATCCCTGCTCTCTTCTCTTTTATTCTCCTTTTTCTTTTTCCTTTTTTTCATCTCCCTCGACATACGAAGAGACGGTGATTGGAGTCACATGGCACTTGTTCGTGAAACGTTACGACTGCGCGCAAATATCTGGAGATCAGCTGGCTCACCCCTGTCGAGCTATCCTCGGCTGTCGTAATTGGACGACGCATAAAAATATTCATTCGAGACTCTCACGCGAGAAGTCGGACGGTAAAAGCGGCCATAAGTTCGTCGTATCGTTAATTTATATTATCGATACTTTCGAACTTTTGAGGAGAGTTATTCCAGACCCATTAGTAAGGAGACTATTATGGGAGGATTTCTTCGTCGTAAGTTTCGACCTGGAATGGCTCGTGAGATCGAATTTTAATTCGGATTTTATTGGACTCTTAGGATGCATCTGAGTGTGAAGTTGAAATCGAACTTCAGAGTGAAGTTAAGGTCTACATATATCGCTCAATTTTTTTATCGGACTTCATAATTATATTGCAACCGTGACTGACTTTGAACTGATAATATCAATTACGAATCATCACATCAGAAGATACCCAAGAAATTAAGTTCACGCGAAATCAATCGAGAATGCAAATGGATTTATCATTGCGCGGGTAATTGTGGAACGTTTCGGTGGTTCACATTCACACGTGAACTTAAGGTCTACATATCTCGTTGGGTAAATTTTTTTTTATCGGACTTCATAATTATATAGCAATCGTGACTGACTTTAAAGTCATAATAACAATTACGAATCATCACACCAGAAGACACCCAAAAAATTGTGTTCACGCGAAATCAATCGAGAATGCAAATGGCACCACTGATTTATCATTGCGAGGGTAATTGTGGAACATTTCGGTGGTTCACATTCGCCACTATCGTCCTGTTCACTGTAGGAGAATGTGCGAACAGTTGCTAGCGCTCAAGCACAAAATTATACCCAGAAGCACGAACGCCCGCATGCTCAAAGTGAAAAGTGCACTCGACCCACCGATTCGCCTGGTTGTTGTATCCCAAAATGATGGATAATTCCAGTCGAGTTAAACTTCCGCTCTCGCACCGGTAGCTACGAAACCGTATTATCCATTCGCCTCCAGCTGCAGACGAGAGCAACGACTGTGGCATCTCCAACAAATCGACAGAATTCGCAATATTCCTGAAACTATTTGGTTTATCACGATTAAATAAGAGACCGTGTTGGAACGACGAGAGGCAAACAATTTCGTCCGAACTTTTCAACACTCCAATTATTTCGATCATTTAATTACTTCATTTTTAATGATAATTGAGATAACACAATCACATCGAATCAAAATCCACCCTGGAATTATATTACAACAGCGTTCTCGAAATTCCAGTCCCGAGCTTCGAATGCGAGGAATATCGATTGAAGTATTTCACCAGAAACTCCGGTATATTATTATTAGCGTAATACAACCCAGTGGCTCTTCATTAAAAAAATTGTTCGTGCGTTCTTAGCGTCGAGATATTCCACTGCACCCCCTTCGACATGTAATATTAATTTGTAATTAATAAATGTTGACCTACTTTTTGAATTTCTATTCTGTAACTTTATTTATTTTATTCGATCTGACACATCTTCATAAAATGAATTTGTAATATTTATGTCCGAATGATCCTGAAAATGTGTGTCAAAGGTTGTGCAAATCAAAACCCTTCACAAATTCATGTTTGTTATTTCTGACTTTAAGTCTTCGAGGGTAGTTCGGGCAAACCCTTGGCACGTTTATACCTGCAAACGGTTGGTACTACTACCTGCATATGCATCTAATGTATGCGCAAGTCGCGGTGCAAACAGAGTCTGTAATTACCAGGTAGTACGTTCAGGTAGGTAGACCACGGACACCCCTCCAGGTGCACACAGAGCTGTGCTACGTACACGAATACACGTGACATTACGTATGTAAAATGCATATGCATATGGACAGAAGTCGTGTTCCAAGCACCGGGTCACCCTGTTAGTTTCCCCGACTAAAATACTCTTTCGGGGGCGTCTGTTCGTCTGCCTCTTGGTTTCCACGCGTTGGCCTCGGGCAATTTGGCCACCTCTTCTCTTTAATACGCTTAATGCTACAGAGGACCGAGAAGTTTACGCGAGAACGATCTCACAGTCGCGAAGTCGCCTCTCGTCGTTGCCCCCATCAAAATATAATGGCAGACACGGACCGGAACTTCAGCGAGATAACTTTGGAGAAAATGAGGGTCTTGCTGTGTTCTCTCGCGAGGTTGATTTCAGACCGAGAGCTTGTAACACGTAAAAAGATAATTGTCTCGCGACAAGTGTAGTGTAGCTTTTTTTTCGCTTGAATAAACTTACGTTTACTTGAGCTGTTAATCTGTGTAAAACATATGTTTTTTTAACCTGCATCGCAATAATTCGACAATAAATTATATGACTCCATTGTTAACGTCTCGCATTATCCAAAAGAGTTTAAATCAACATGAAAAATCACAATGAATAAAAATGTAATTTTTTAATGAATTTTCTACCAAAATAAATATTTTCTGCACCCAGAGAAACAATTGAAAAAAAAGGTATATATGTGAGTGAATATTTCACAATATGCGAGTGAATTATTTTACATTAAAAATTGTCGGGTAACAGTAAACAGGGACAGTCAACACGACAATATAATACAATATAATATAATATTGCACAATACATTTTACCCCTAAATAAATTCCTCCACGTTTTATTCCCGCGTTTATTCCTCTTCGCGTGAAACCAAAGTGGCGACCGATGACAGGTGAATATAGAAACCGTCCGGTTAACGAAACAAAAAAAACTACCGAAGCCTCGACTCCACCGAGGTAAAAAAAATGGTGACGGAATAATTCAAATAGGCGTTTGCCTATTTCTGCACATGAGCGCCGCAAACGAGAACCTGGAGCGGACACTCTGATAACACTCAACGATACTAAAACGAAAATGTTCTATTTTCGCTACGTTGATTATAGTTTTTGCATTCGTAAGCCTTGATCTCTTTGTACGAATGACATTGTGCATTTTGCCGCTGCGCTCTTTACGCTCGACACGGCGGATAATTTGTGAAATCTCGATTATTGACGAAATTTTGTGGTGAAATGTGTGTTTCAGCGTGGGTCGGAGCTCTGAGCGCGGCCGTGTCGCGTGGCTCCGCTCCGCTCGTGGTCGGTGCGTGTCGTCGCGGCAGCACGAGGCTCACCGCCGTGATCGGTGGCCTCGTTTTGGCCCTGGCATCTCTATTCACATCGTTCGCGCTTCAGATGCATCAAGTGCTACTCAGGTATACACTGTTCATGTACCCTTCGCTCGTGTCGCGCCGCGGCGCTTCCCCAGGCGACGCAGACAAGCTCGTATACAATTATGATAATGACGCTTGCGAGAGGGCAAGAAAGGAGGCTTGACTTTATGTATTACACGTCACTATGTAACAACCCCCTCATTCCTCTCTCCTCGCACGAACCGTCCCCTTTCCCGACGCCAATCCTGCCAAGTGCAATTATGCCCTAGACCTGCAGGAGCCTCGATGCAATTTTAATTGAAAGACAAAGACATTGAACTGGAATAAATGTGGAGACAGATTTGACGTATTTGTCGAAGAAGTGATTACTGAAATTTCGATTTTTCTTTAACGAAGCTTTTCTTTGACATTGAAAACAAAGACATTCAAATGGAATAAATGTGGAGACAGATTTGCCATATTTATCGAAGAAGTAATTACAGTAATTTTAATTTTTCTTTGACGGAGCTTTTTTTTATATTGAATTTAAAGAATCTGTAGATGATCGACAAAATTAAAAGACACCATTTTTTTCGTTCAGGTTTAGTTATGCAGCGAAACGTAAGACGAATGTGTGTCTTGGGTAAGAGGGATGAAGCTCAAGGTTTTCCGGATCTGCAGCGAGCGAGAATAGAGGATCACGAGAATAATGGCCGCGAGGCACGAGCCGAGCAACCGAAACCATTTGTATTCCGGTGCGAAACAACCGGACCAGTCCGACGAGACCCTGAGCTTTCTCTCTATTTATTCTGGCTCGCGTGCTGCGTCTTTATCGATGTATAAAACGATACCATGGACGATTCTGTAGAGCGACTCTTTCTACTTCTCTCTGTGTGTGAGTTTGATTTGCTTTGCACTCTTTTTCCTCCGTCAGAAGAAAAGCTCTCTTCGCACTTCACCAGGAGAGAAATAGAGAAACGAAAAAGGATTTTTTTTTATTCACTCACGCTACTTCCTCGACTTCAAAAACCCCTCCCCCACTTCCGCCCCTTGTTATATATGCTGGTTCTTTTCCTCTTAACTCGTCTTCGACTTTGCACTTCGCACGTCCAAGACTCCTTTACTCGAGATTCAAGCTCGTCTGTTCACTGCGAACCTGTTCTACTATATACGACTGCTACTGCTACTATGACTACTAATACCACTTCACCTACTAATACCACTACTTTTGCAATTACTTCTGCAAAATGCAATACGCAGCTACGGACTCGTGCTGGGAGCCGGTGCCGGCCTCGTACGTGAAACTGCGGGTCTCGTGCTCGGCCATTACTTCAAGAAACGCAGGGAGTTCGTGGAAATGGTCGTTCAAGCCGGCACTGGAGTGGGAATAGCTCTCTTCAGCGTCTTCTACAAGGAGGCCGTCGGGTGAGTTATCATACTTTGGACATTTACTGGTCTTCTCTGCAGATAAGAAAGAAAATTAGACTGCTTTGCATCCAATAGACTTTTTTTTTAAAACAACCCTTTAAACAAAAAATTTCAATAGACGTTTTTTAAACCTATTAAAATCGCCTTCAATGCGACTTCGTGAAACTATTTTAACTGGGTTCTCATTGAAGACGTTTAGTATCATTGAAGCTATAAAATACAGAAAAAATTCGATAAAAAATTCCAGTCCTGACTGAGTTGAGCTGATCTGTGCTGCAGCTAATGGTTCGAATTCTTGCAGTGAAAAGTGGGAAGAAAATTATGATTGGAGGGGGGAGAGGGTGGAATAAGTGAATTAAAGCTGAGCAGACTGTGGCATGGTGCAACCTCTGGAATATAAAGTGCTACGTGTATGAAAAAAGCTGGTAAAAATAAAAGTGTGAGAGAAAGTAGCAACTATTCTTCATAAGTCGCCGTCGAGTATCCCCGCAAGCTCGCAGCTACCGCAAGCTCAAGTCTCGAAAACGTGCGGTGAGATAACCGCGAAGCTTATCGGTAATCTGCGAGCTTCCCGACCGCTGCCGCTCACCCCCAGACTCGAAAGACGCGCAATACGAAATTTCATCGAGTCGAACAGATAGATATACAGAATACACGGAGCCGCAGAGATAATCTGACGCTTCGATCGTTCGCTGTCGGCCATAATCCCTCACTGAGCTGTCTGTGCCACTCGTAATATTACGACCACCAACCGCACAGCCAATGCTGCCGCCGAGTCTCGATAATATTTCCGATGTAGCGCGGGGAATATTTGTCATTGCTTCGAGTGGAACGTTTCATTAGAAAAAAAAATAAAATAAAATAAAAATGAAATCCTTCTCAATCTCGCAAAATCTATCCAATTAAAATCGATCTGCACGAGACTTTTTTTAATAAAATTTGCCATTAGACTCACAATGTAATAAAATTATAATAAATTCGTTAACATCGACAAGAAATTTGCTTAAGGTGCAAAAAATAATATTGAACCTCAATAATTACACTGCAGATAGTTAAGTGACTCAAGATTCGATTTTCCATCGCTCACTTCGACCAGTGATGATTAACAAATAAAAAAAAAACACTGACAAGGATCTATTATACAAACCACTGCTATTCCAGGCAATATGTCTGAGCAAGATTTTTTTTCACAACGCATCGAGGGAGGCGGATGGTATTGGAATAGAAGGAAATATAGCAGAGGCTGAAATACGTTCGCAGGTTCTGAATAAACGATGAGAGCCGAGCCGCGTCTCGCGCTTTCCTCTTTTACGTATTTCATCGTCGGCTCCGATGCCGGTTGGCTTCTCGACTCTCCGGCCGCCGTCGTGCCACGCGTTCGGAATTATTCGTACACGAATTGTTCGCCCCGCATCCAACGTCGAACGCCGCCGCACATGGCGCATGCGATATCCGCATACATTTGTGTTGCTCCGGCACTCCACCGACGCGGGCGGAAAGCCAGCACGTTAAATTGAAAGTGATTCGCCGGTCCCGCGCGCGCGTGTTACATTAATAACGCCGAGCGCGAAACGAATGCTCTGCGGGTTGGTGAACCACCCATCAGTCGGTTGTGCGGCGCGCGAGCTTTCGCTATATATCGATTGACTCGCGCGGCAAATATACACGATTATATAAATTATCACAACACTGCGAGCGCGAGAGACGTTAACGGTAACTACATAGTGACATGCGATACGTTTGCTGTTACAATATCGTACACCGAACGATTTACAGTAAATTATAGCGAAACTCAAGCAAACACGGAATCTCGAATAGATGCAGAAAAATTATGTCTTCAAGTATTATTATTTGTATTATTAAACATTTTTATTGTCATTATTATTATTATTAAATATTATTTTTTATTATCATTATTCCTCTTTTAAAAAGTTCATGAGTAACGGAAAGCATTATTAGCAAACTACTCGAGCTGTGATTGGCTGGTTGGCAAAAATTTTTTTTTTTTTTTCAAAATCAACTAAAAAAGGGTTGTAACCAGTGTTTTCAGGGGTGCAATATGCGACTTGAGAACGATGGTATAGGTTAAAAGTCGATATTTTGAAAAAATAAATTTCGTGACCCCGATTTGGACGGTTTTCGGCCCGGCGGCCAGATCTACGATTTCTGACAAACTGTTCGGCCAAAATTTTTTTTTTTTTCAAAATCAACTAAAAAAGAGTTGTAACCGGTGTTTTCAGGGGTAGAATATGCGACTTGAGAACGATGGTATAGGTTAAAAGTCGATATTTTGAAAAAATAAATTTCGTGACCCCGATTTGGACGGTTTTCGGCCCGGCGGCCAGATCTACGATTTCTGACAAACTGTTCGGCCAAAATTTTTTTTTTTCAAAATCAACTAAAAAAGGGTTGTAACCAGTGTTTTCAGGGGTAGAATATGCGACTTGAGAACGATGGTATAGGTTAAAAGTCGATATTTTGAAAAAATAAATTTCGTGACCCCGATATAGACGGTTTTCGCCCCGGCGTCCAGATCCACGATTTCTGACAAACTGCTCGCATTTGAATTAACCTTCAGTGTCTTGTGCAGAATCGATTTATTGTAAATTGTCTTTTCAATTCTGATTTTCGTTACGCGCTTGGATTTTCACGTTTTAACGTCAATATCACTGGACTCACCGGACGTTGAATGCAATTGGCGCAACAATTTGTACCTCGGCTCCCGGAAACAATACGTAGACCGCGACAGCGATTGTAATCCCTGTAAACAGCTTTTGCCCGAGTGTTTGAACGCCGGTTGCCGGACTGCGGGACGCAACCCAGTATTTAAGCTTCCGTACGCAAATAAGCGAAGGGACCAGCAGCGGGAAAATCGGTGCGATGAAGTGAGGAAGCGATATGAAATGAAACTCGCCACCGGCATCTCGGGGAACAATCAACAGGGTGTATACGTGGATAGAGCGAAAGCTCCGAGGCTTCCTGCAGGGCTTAATTGCAAACTAATGAAATCCGCTGTCTGGCCGAGTTGACTTGCCGCCGGTGGCAAGTCAACTTAGCTGACTCTTCGCGTCCCTTCTATCATTTCACTTTTGGGCTTCTCGCCCCAAATCAGAAAAGCTTTTTAGACCCTTAACATTTTTTTACCCACTTTGCCTAGCTTAAGGAACTTTGCAATTATTTTTGTTTTCTCAGTGTCGCCTTTTGAATATCACGAAAAAATATTTGACGACCACACAGACATTTTTTTCATTTCTTCGCCTTTGCCTTAACAACCGCACGTCAATCACGCGATAATGCCGAAGCAATTTCTAATTTATTACCGCGACAAAAGCGACACGTAAGGCGAGGTCCGACCGCTCGGGTCTTGTTCCCCTCGACAAATAAGCTCCGTGTGTGTGCGTAGTACCAACGATAAAAACAAGGATGGCGCTACGCCGGCTTCTCCGGGTGTAGCTACGTGTATAATGCAAGCTCGTGTTCGCAACTCTCGCGCGTCGGCCACCGGCGAAGGAGCTTTTACAGCCTCGTTAAAGCGCAGCGGCGTATACAACGTGGGCACGGCCGAAAGCTCGGTTCTCGCCTGGCTTCGTGTCCTCCCTTCTTCGGGTTGTTGTACACGTAGCCGCGGGGCATAATTCTCAAATAGGCTATAAACAAAATGTCCGGCGGGAAAATTGCACCTGAAGTATCCGCGCGGTACATATGTACATAGTATGAATCACACGCAGCTGTGTATTATGGATGGGAGGCAATTTGGGCCAAGATTGCTTGGGCGTAATTGTTATTTCTCTTAATGAGATATAACAATTACGGTCGTTGTAAAAAAAGACAATGTATTAAAAGACCAATCAGATGCATCTGTGTATTATTATGTGTAATATACAAAAAGGCAATTTAGGCGAAGATCACTTGACAATATTGTTATTCCTCTTAATGAGAAACCTTCAAAATTTATCACTCAGCTGTTTGGTGAAACGGATGCGTGGAAAAAAGAAAAAAAATAGAACCGACAGTGGGTCGTGCAGAAACCTATCGAAAATCAGCAACTGCAATTAGCGAGATAGCGAGCTCTCGATAGCTTTGTCAATGTGGACGGGATGAATCTGCGCGCTGAAAGCACCGCAAAAGCACCGCGGATAATGAATGAGAGTACGTTACCTGCATTTGGGACGCACAGCCGCGCAGCGATATCTCATAATTGAGAAGAGTGGTCCGGCCAATCCGGTCACGTGAAACCGAAATTTCATTACGTCCGTGAAAAATAATCTCTTTTGACCTCCGAACTTTTTGCCACCAAAATTGCATCGAAGATGAAATTATGGGCAGCACTGAACAACTGAAACTTAACAAGCGAAAAAATGTAGTCCATTTTTTTCCTATTTAATTGTGATAAAAGTCGTTATCCGCGTTCGGGGATTTTTCGAGACTGATGACATTTTCCGACACAAATTGCCGGCTACAATAAACAGATATCTGCCCGGGGAATCCCAAGCTTCGCCCATCTCGCACAGAGCCAGCGTCTCCGGGCCGGCGGCTCAAGTAGTTAAACCCATTCACGGTCAGCCCCGGTCCAGAATTCCCTGAGGGGGTGGGGCCCTTCAATTTTAATCTCCTCTCGAGCGACCACCGCACCGCGGTAACGAGAATATTTATCGCGGCTCTTCGTGAAAGGATTTCCTTGTCGTAAGCCGAGCCGTGCGGCAGACGGCCGCTCCGCGCCCCAGCGTTATTATTTATGCTATTTTAATGAATATGGAAAATGCTGGATTTCTGCCTGAAAAACCTTCCGAGAATTTTTTTTTTTTTGGTAAATAATTTTTTCCACTGGAACGAACCGCTGAAGGCGTAAGATATCTCTTAATCGGAAGGTCTGGCTTCATTCTTAAGCAATTCAGTAAAAAAAAATATATATTTTGGAAGCTAAAAAATCTGGAATAAATTTCAAGAGAAAATAAAATTATGTCTCGAGCATTTTAACCCTCGTTCACGTATTTAGATAAGGATATTAATTCAAATTCACGGTTAATGCGCATATTCGATTCGATGTACGTGAGAGATCAGCTTCCAAGGATTTATAATTTCCTGGAAGCAGAAGCGCACTATAAGCATCCCGCCCGAACGGCCCAAGTTTCGGTAACTCGAGACTTAAACGAACTGTGGCGAAGTATAACTTCAGCCAAAGAGCGCGCGTTCACGGTGCAGAGAAATCGAAGGAGGGAAACGCACCGAATCAAGACTCCTCCTACGTCGCAGACTGCAGAGAACAGAGCTCGGGAAGCGAAGTGGAGTTTTAGCGAATAAGCAGCGAGAGATTTGTGCATTAATGCAATGTCACGAGTCTTCAGACCGAAGACTGCAAATTACTTGTCGAGATGATGCGATGTCATGAATAACGAAGAAACGGATAAAGCTGAAGCTGTCGAGATTTTTCAAACCCCTTATTTGCCAGGCAAACGAATCCTAAGAAATGTTTACATTAATTTAATGTCACAAGTTCTCAGATTGACGTATTACAAATTACTCACTACGTCATAAATAACAAACGATCGGAAATGATTGTGAATGCGTGCAAAGAATTCTCCCCTTAAATTCAGCAGAGCCCGGAGGGCTAATTCGCACTTAGCTCCGCAGTGTCAGAATGAGCCAGAATATTTTCGCCCACCACACATAAAAAGTTCGGAGGCGTGCATGAAAAGCAAGTCTGCTTATGTCTGTGTAAGGGTGGATATTTCGGATACTGAAAGTGTCTGTGTTTGTGTCAGCTACAGGTATATTGGCCGCCGGTGTTATTGCCAGGTAGGCGAACAACAACACACAGGTGGGGTGGGGGGGGGGGGCACGCACCCCTCTCGTGCCCCGTCCCTGAGCCCACCTGCTGGAAGCTCGCCCACCCTTAACCAAAGAGCTTTCTATTCCAGAAGCCGAAGCAGAAGCAGCAACAGCTCTGTCAGAGCTGCTGCTGCCACTGCTGCTGCTTCCACGGTTCCACCGAACCGCCCCCGCGTTATAGCCACGACGAAAAAGCTTTCACCCCGATGAATAGGATTTGCTATATAGATATATGCTATATGTATTGTATATATTTCGCGGTTGGTCCTCGGCCAGCATCAGTTATATTATATTGCGCTATATATACTTCATATACATAAATGTTGTACACGAATTCGTACGTACGTATATATATGTATATACATGTTCGACGGGGGTCGATATACGTAAGTATTATGTACATTTCTGCGAAAGGTATGAAGTTCGACGCCGAGCGGATTCTGGCTTGTTATATATACGACAATACCGTGAATGCCAAACACGATTCTCCCCCCCCCCCCCCCTCTCCTCCCCTTTTCGACCTCCCACCCCGTCCATGGCCTCCCACTTGCTGACTCTATTGTCGTAAACCGCGGAGCTTTTAATATTTAAAGCCCCGACAGGAGAGGCATCCAACGATAATAAAAATTAACGCGAAAAGCCTGACTGAGTATTACGGCATTATGGGAATTAATTGCGAGTGTCGAGGGTAATTGAAATAATTATGGGGAGAGAATGCGCGGTGAGCTTTGGACGACAATGCAGGGCTCCAGCTATGAATATAGCGTCCGGACATATTGTTCTTAATTACCGAACACTTCGGTGCACTTTAGTATTTCTAAGTCCGCACTGGGATAAGCAATTGGGTTGACGGATTTTGGAGGACTGAATAATTCGTTGGGCCAGCAATTTAGAATTTTTTTTTTTTTTCAATTATTTTATAAGACGACTAATTTAAATATCGCCCAGAATTAAATTCCGCGTGGAGTGAGCAAAAAAAGTGACGTCATCCCGTTTCCAATTGGGTTGAATTGGGAAAATTGGGAAATATTAGGTTGACTGTTTTCGGACGTCTGAATAACTTATTGAGACCAGCGATTTAAAAATTTATTTTATTTCCTTTAATTATTTTATAAGACGAATAATTTAAATATCGCCCAGAATTAAATTCCGCGTGAAGTGAGCAAAAAAAGTGACGTCACCCCCGTTTCCGATTAGGTTGAATTGAAAAAATTGGGAAAAATTGGGTGCACAGATTTCAGAAGACTGAATAATTCGTTGGGACCAGCGATTTAGGCGTTTATTTTTTTTACAATTATTTTATAAGACGAATAATTTAAATATTGCCCAGGATTAAATTCCGCGTGGAGTGAGAAAAAAAAAGTGACGATTCCAATTGTTCGCAGCAAGCTGGGCTGGAAACTGGGTCTCCAGTCGGTCACGGGGGCGCTCTCGTTGGCCTTCTTTCTCGGTCTCATATACCGAAGCGCCGCGCTGTATCATCCGCAGCGACGGGCGATAGTCCATCTGAAAAATCAACGCACGAAGGTGAAGGAGAAGCGACCGACGTCGCGAGCGCCGCGTCAGCCGCTCGTCGATCTCAGCCCTTTGGGCTGTCGACCCGTCAGGATGCTGATGCTCGCCGCCGGCGCCGCGGGTTTCGGGCTCTACACTCCGGCCTTCTACATCGTGAGTATCATCACCGTTATCACTGATAAATAATAATACTGATAATACAGGTCGTCTAACGAAATTCAAATCCATCCGCAGCTGAAAATTCCTAAAAAGCTCCGATGCTGATATTAAAAGCAGCTTGCTATATTTATCGGGACCATTAAACTCGTGAGAGTTTTGCATTAAAGGCAGGTCCGAGCCTCGACGGGGGCGAGGTTGGAATATTTGCCGCGTGGCTGACTCCCCGACTCGACCGGATTACCAGTCGATGGAGCTCGCGGATTAAGGACGAATATTTAAACGTGACAGCTGCTGCAGCTGCGCCAGACTTTCAGTTGCCTAATATCTTGGCTTCAACTTTTCTCCTCATTCTTCATCGCTATCAAATAATTTTTGTCATCCCCAAACAAATTTCGTGTTATTTTTTCACACATCAACTTTCCTATTAAAAAACAAATTTCCAAAGCTATTTGCGGATTCGTTATCCCAATTATTATACCGGAGTTTAATTATCGCCCGAAAGTATCGAAATCTGTGAATACCTCTGACAACCGAAATAGTTTCGCATCGATAACGTTTTCGCCTCTATCAATTTAGCCCCGGGATTTCGCTATCAATTACGGGATTTTGACGGTAAATCCTATTATTCAATTTGAAGAATTAAAGTTTGATGCAATTGATTAATGCACAGCGAGATTTAATTTATTGATTGGACGTTATTGGCGCGTGTTCCAAATTTAGGGTCAACTCGGCCTCAAGTTCGTCTGGTTCGCAAATAAATGTACAACCAGACAACCAATTTTCAACCAGCAGATATTTTTATATTTTTCAACAGTTTCACATTTACCGCGCGAATATTTTCGGTCAAGATGTCGATAGAATCCATTGTACGATCGTCGGATTGTAATCCAAGGTCATAATACGCTTGGCCACTCGCTAATTGGGTGGTCACGCTTTCTATAAAATGGGATCTCGTTGCTTGCTCGCGGCTGCGAAGCATCCAGCATCGTTGAGCCTGCGGCGTGACGTGCATTGAGAACCGCTGGTCGCTCGGATGGTTTCCTATACCGAGGGCGGTTCTCCGGTGCCGGACGATACGTTATAATCCCGCCGAGAGCTTCCGCATTGTATACCGTATCTCGGGGGTTCCGGTATCGCTGCACGGTCGAATGTAATTGGAAGCGCGAAGCTTGTTCTCGCCGAACGTCGAGAGTCAACCAGCAAACTACCATCCGCACATTCATCACCCTTTTTTAAATCTACAAAACGTTTCAACGTAAAAATGGACATTTAATAATACAAAAAATCCTTCATTCATTAATCTATTTTTTTACTAATTTTCGAATAAAAAGCAAACCAGCTGTTTCTTTAATCCCGGGTTCTTAAAATAATAAATAAAAAAACGTCGAGAGTCAACCAGCAAACTACTATCCGCACGTTCATCTCCCTTTTTTAAATCTACAAAACGTTTCAACGTAAAAAAGGACATTTAATAATACAAAAAAATCCTTCATTCATTAATCTATTTTTTTTTACTAATTTTCGGATAAAAAGCAAACCAGTTATTTCTTTGATCCCGGGTTCTTAAAATAATAAATAAAAAAACGTCGAGTGTCAACCAGCAAACGATTATCCGCACATTCATCTCTTTTTTTTAATCTACAAAACGTTTCAACGTAAAAACGGACATTTAATAATACAAAAAAAATCCTTCATTCATTAATCTATTTTTTCTACTAATTTTCGAATAAAATCAAACCAGTTATTTCTTCGATTTCTCAAAATAATAAATAAAAAAAGCAACGAGACACGAAAAAAAAAAATATTTGTCTTAAACGGTTGTTTCCTTGGGATGCTTTCAGGCTCTTCAGGGTTATCAGGACGGACTGGAGGCGAGCGCGCTGGTGCTCCTGCAAACTTGTCTGGGTCTGGCCGCGGCTCTCGGATGCGCAGCTTGGGGTCTGGTTACGGCGAGGCCGTCCGCGCAGTGCCTCGTGTCCAGGCAATATCTCTGTCAAGCAGCGCTTCTCGGAGTTGGTCAGTACACAGCATCATCCAGCGGCAGCTTCCGAGCACTCCGTAATCCTGCTTCCTACCACACACACACACATTGCATAAACTCGCTAGCACAGCTTTTGTGTATATGTATACGTATACGTCCGCATATCTGTATATATAACGTATATATAGATATACAGCACGTTTCTATACATATTATATACATGGATATATACATAGTTATACGTATACTATAGTATCTACAAGCAAGCGACTATCCAATGTAGCACCCGAAAGTCCATACGTGTAACGCGACGGCCACTGATGCTACGTCCTACAGCCTCCGCGATGGTAGTCACGATATCCGGCAGCATGTACTTCGACATTGGAGGCTCCGGGGTGAGGAGGAGTCGGAGAAATTGCCTGGGATATTACCCTGGATGAACTCGAGACGTCTCGGGGCTTCCCACCAACCTCGCGTGCAGCTCCAGACCGGACCGCGACGACGATCCTTACGCCCCCTGTAAAATATACATTCGACTTTATCCCTCAAACTCTCGTTTATCGCATCTGTCGCCGCGCTTCAGGAAACGAGGAGCAAAAAAGGAATCCTCTTGAATATTCCACACTTGCGATGAGAGTCAAAGCTTTTCCGGACATTCAGAGTCATCATCATCATCGTCGTTGATCGCACTTGGATCGATCGGTGTGATGTTGGGTTTCAATTAGACGTTACTATCTTTTGCAAACTGCACTAAAAAAAAAGAAAAAAAAAGTGAGGTCGTAAGATTTTTCAATTTTAGTTAAAAGCATTCCTGGTACGATAAACATTTAATCGGTATTACCTTGGGTTTCAATTAGACGTTACTATCGTTTGCAAACTACACGAAAAAAATAAATAAAAAAGTAAGGTCGTAAGATTTTTTTTTTTTTTTTAATGAACAGCTGTCGGCCTAACGAGGTCCTTTCTACCCTCTCACATTCTCGGTACGATAAACACCTCACTAATTTTTCCCTGATCGTACCGAATGATAACGAAGATAAAGATAACGATAAGACACCGGGGTGCAAATTTTGCGCTAACTGCGACGGCAAGAAAGCGAAGGAACGAGAGGGTTGCCCGAGAATTCCAGTCTCCGAGGTGGATAGTTATCCGGGCGTCGAACACGACATCACCGAGAAGATACACACAGATATACATAAGTTAGCGGCGCTTCAACGAGCAGGAGGGCAGATAGGAGAAATCCGTAGCTCGCGGAGAGTTTCTCGGAGCAAAGCTCCGGACGAAATACATGCAGAGCGGACGAGGGTCCATTAAAGCCGCTGTGATTCGTTTACCCTGCACTCGCGAGCGGCGAGAACTACGTCGGACTCTCGGCTTGAAATGCTGCGCCGAGGCAGCAGCGGCGGCGGCGGTGGCGGCTACTCGCTGACCTCGCTCTGTGCTCCTTCGCGCGGACGGTAACTGTATATTCGTACGTGCCGGTGCGCAGCAAGTTTGTCCTCTGATGTTCGAGCCGTGTGGACTCCTCGGTGCCGGACTAACTCCATCAGCTATTTGGCCTGTGGATAACTGAACTATCCCGCCGATATATGTATGTCCTACGGGCGAATAACTCGCCGCTGCAATCAACTGTAATATATTTAAATACTAATCTGCTGAACATTTTGCACTCTCGACATTTCTGCTGTGTCTTCAAACCAATTGGAGAACGAGTAATAATGCGATAATAAATATGTCGAAATAATGAATTATTTCGGCGAGATTTTTTATGGATATTTTGCAAAGGGAAAAGAGGGTCGAGAATTTTGCACTCTCGCCATTTCTATAGCCCGTGACTATGTCTGTAAATGAGTAATATTGCGTTAAAGTGGAGAACGAGTAATAATGCTATAATAAATATGTCTAAAAAATAAATTATTTGGGCGAGATTTTTTTATGGATATATTTTGCAAAGGGAAAAAGAGGGTGGAAAGTGAACTGTGTTTGTGCCGTCGGTGACGAAACTGGAGCTGCGCGGGTAAATCAGCGTCAGCTGTCCACAATAATTGTGATGCTCATCGGATAATTAAAAGAATCCCATTGCAGTCAGCAATTCAATTTTACTGCACTATAATATTAATAGTAAATCATTTTTTTTTTTAATTACTAAAAAAATATGCAACGATTAGCTGTGTCAGGCAGACGGTCGCCTAACCCGGAATATGAGTAGCGCGGAGGCTGGAAGAGTGGGAGGTGGGTGAAGCAAAAGGTAGAGAGCGCGAAAAAGCGGTGTAGGGTAAAAAGACTGGGTACAAGAGAGTAGAAAAACTTCTGAAAAAAAAATGTGGAAAAAAATGTGGAAACATGCTCACACGACACTGGAACGTTGTAGTACATAACTTCAAAAGGGTGCGAGAAAGAATGAGTGGGGAAGGGGGAGGGGGGGGGGAGGCGGTGCACAAGGAAGCGAAGGGTGTCTGGGCTGAATGCCTGTCCGTTTAAAAATGCCAGAGTGAGTTGAGAGCTTGGGAAGGGAGGGGGTTGGGGAGGGGGAGAGGGGGCGAGTGAAATGAGGATACGACACACAGGGTTCTCGGTTGTGGCTTTCTCGGTTCCTCTCGCAAGTCTGCGGCCGGGAAAGCCGCGAGCTCGCCTCAACGAAGACGACGTCAATGACATACCCCACGGCCAGCCGCGTCCATTTACATTTTTAATTCGTCCATAGCCTCGACGACGACCGTGGCCCATGCCTCCGGGATGCTTTTTTTTCCACGGTTACTGACCGGAGATTCATGGAACGGAAGATGAGAGCAGACTGCATCTAAGTATAGATATAGATGTATGAGACGCGTCGCGTCGATTTGGGTTCCCGATTTTCTGATGTTTCACGATAACTCGGGAAACAATCAAGGTCCGATGATTCTCCTCTATTAAAAAGTTCGTGAGCAACCATTGTTGTCGATTTATTCAGCATCTGATTGGTCGTTGGGAAACCGGCAGCAGTTTGATGTTTAATATCGCGAAATTTGGCAGTTTGTCGGAAAAAAAAATCATTTTTCGCGTTTTTCTCCTCGATTTTTCGATTTTTCGGGTAAATGCCTGGCGTTTTTGGAATCAGCGGAAAATTTGCCATCGGATAGGGTTTTTAAACTTGGCGAAACCGAAAATTTTTTTTTTCGCTAAAATCGCAGATTTTTGAAGGGGTACCCCTTCTAAAAATTTGCGATTTTTGAGGGTCAACTTTAAAAATCTGCAAAAAATCGAAAAATCGAGATATCGCGTTCCGCCTAGCAGAATTCTCTTCGTTGAAGAGTTTTCTTTCGAATGAAAAAAGAAAATCCCGATTATATTGATCCAAAGAAAAATTACACCGATTTTAGTAAAGTGCCAAAATTGGGAAAAAGTGAATAATCGTTTTTCGCATTTTTCTCGTACAATTTTTTATTTTTCGGGCAAAAATCGATCATATTTGAAATCAGCGGGAAATTTCCCATCAGATAGGGTTTTAAGATTTCGTTAAATCGAAAATTTTTTTTTTCGCCAAAAAAACGGCAAGGGGTACCCCTTCTAAAAATTTGCGATTTTTGAGGGTCAACTTTAAAAATCTGCAAAAAAATAAAAAAATCGAGATATGATGTTCCGCCTGGCGGCATTCTCTTCGTTGAAGAGTTTTCTTTTCAATGCATAAAGAAAATCCCGATTATATTGATCCAAAGAAAAATTACACCGATTTTAGTAAAGTGCCAAAATTGGGAAAAAGTGAAAAATCGTTTTTCGCATTTTTCTCCTACAATTTTTTATTTTTCGAGCAAAAACCGGTCATATTTGGAATCAGCGGGAAATTTCCCATCGGATAGGGTTTTAAAACTTCGTTGAATCGAAATTTTTTTTTTCGCCAAAAAAACGACAAGTTTTTCAAATAATAAAATGCTCATAGATAATTTTTGTTTTCCAGCCGTCGCTCAGGTGGCTCTTGGTAGCGTCGAGGGATACCAGGGACTGGTTCTCGCTTCGGGCCTCTACGGCGCTTCCCTCGGCGGAGCTCTCTATTCCTTGAAGATGCTCGCCCTCGAGAGGCTCAGGGCGAGGCACTTCGCGAGATCCTGGGCCCTCGTTCAGGCAGCCGAAGCTCTGCCTATCCTTCTTGGAGTTCCTCTTACCGGTTTGTATTTTCATTATTACGTAGCCACGAATAAAAATACAACCTATATTTTTCCTACCTATTTTTTTCTGTGTGTTATGTCGCGTGAGATAATTAGAGACTGTGCACACGAAGCATGTGAAAAATGAAGATTAAATAGCAAGGAAATTGCAATTACCTGGGCGATAATTAGGCGAATTGGTTTAAATGATCGGTGGTGATTTTCCTTCGAGCTGAGTGAGAGCGTCGCGTCTCGTGAGAGATTTTATTACACAAAAGCGCGAGAAAGTGGCATGAGATTCCGTGCGCGCACCTTTCTCATCCTCTGATGGTGCACCATGTAAAAACGTAATACGGAAATGAGAGCGACCGGTGACACACGAATGTAAATTGTCTGCGTTCCAACGAAGTCAATTATGGCCTGGAAATCACGAGAATGGCCCAATCGTGGTATCGTGGTATATCATAAATTATTTTAACGAATCAGTTAATGGTGAAATTTCGACTATATATAGTGTAGTTAGATGCCATAGGCACGTGTTAAACGGAGCAGGGATACGATGATGATTATGATGACGATGATGACGACGATAACGACGATGACGCTCTCATTCAGCCAAAAGTCTCGCTCACAATCGCTTCTGCATCCGCAAACAATTATCGACGCGCGTCAAATGTAGGCTGCGCAGGTTTTCATAATGAGCTCAGCCAGCAGAGCTCCACGTGTCTCTTAATCAACCGACTCGTTCATGACACTGAATTAACTATCGATTTTTAATAGTCCAAAGATAACTCACGCCGTGAAAGTTCTTTTTTTTTGTCGTTCGGTGAATAAAAAGTTGACTGGCACGTTGTTCACCTATAAGTGAAACCTGAAGACTGAACACGCTTCCGTGAAGAAATTATTTCCCTATTTAAACACGACACGTTTCAAAATGCCATTATATCAAAATAAAATAGGTCCCATATTAAAATAATATACAAGAAAAACGATTCTTAAGACATGAATAAATACGAGTGTAATAAACACATTGTAACGATAAGCTTATCAACACTGTCAGAAAAGACTGAAGGTTTGAATCCATAAAATCGTCAAGTAAATTTAATGTACAATTGTGATACAAAATTAAGGTACCTTTGCAATGAAATTAGAGTAAATAAAAAAAATTAAAGTACATTTCCAGTAAAATTACAGTACATAACAAAAAAAAATTAAAGTACTTTTGCAATAAAATTAAAGCAAATTATTAAAAGTACGATACCAAAAATAAATCTGACCTCTTGTATAGTCAATTTTACTATACCAGTTTATGAATAAAAATTTCCAGTGCATCAAATTTCAAGTAATTTTTTTTCTCAGTGATTAATTTCGAAAAAAATAAAATAAAATTAATTTTGTTTTTCCATTCAGGTTACATGAACGCGAGTAGTCCGCGCGTCGGCTACTACGCGTGCACGCTGAGTTCCTTGTGCGGTGCTGCTCTCCTGTTTCTGGTTGGCTGGGGACGTCAGCCGACGTCGCCGGTGCTCGGCGGTTCGCGGCTCTCGCACGTGGGCACATTGCCGCCGCCTTGCGCCTGTCCTCCTCCGCCGAGGCCCCGACTGCCGAAGTCCCAGTCGCTCCACGTGCCGCTGGACGTCGAGCAGGAGATGCGGGAGCAGGAGGTCGAGCGTCATCTCCGCTCGACCGAGCACTACTATCATCCGACGGGGCACTATCAGCACGCGCCTCTCAGGCCGAGCAAGAGCGTTCCCGAGGGTCTGGGTCACCAGGACTCGTTCAGATCGACCGGAAGCCGACCTCGACGATACCGCGACGTCACTGTCATCGAACAAATCACTACTAGCGTTTAAATGTTGTTTGCTAAAAAAAAAAAACACATTGTATCCTCGGTTGAAATTTCTCTGCACTGAAAGTCGCAGCGGACAACGGAGGCGTCTCTGCGATCGATGTATATTAATTAGGAATAATTATACGGAGCCCCGACGAAAGGGGGCGAGCCGAGGTCGACGTGGAAAATCCGCCGACGCCGCTGCCGCTGTTATATCGATCCTCTTCTTCGCCCCTCTTCGAAGGGGAAGAAGAAGACGAAGAAGGAGCCGCGAGATTAGAGCGAATCCTACACGCTACCCTCGAAAGGCGTTTCGCTGTAACTGCGTAGCTTAAAAACTCGAAGCTCCACTTCCTCGACGTCGTTTTGCCTCCACTTGGACTGAGGTCCACGCGGAGGTTCATTTTACAGGAGAAAACGATTTTTATTCTTGCGTTGCCACTTTACACACTGCAATATCTTATTATGGATTATTATTATTATTATTGCCATCATTATTGCCACTATATTGCATTGCATTATTATTATTATATTATATACATATAGTATATTAGAAAGATTTAATGGAGCTGGACTCCAGTGATTTGTTTCGGATTTCGAGATGCGCAAAAAAAAACGAAATAACAAAAATCATGTACAGTAGTTAAATATTAACGAAATTTTCGTGCAGTGTGACTCGAATAGATTCTAAGCTCGGGATTCGAGGCGTAGAATATTCGACCGTGCGTCTCAATTAGAATCGCTGGCTGCCTGCGAAGCGGGAGAGGCAGTCAATGTAATTAACGCGCGAATGAAAGTGATTACGACACGAGAGGCATGCGACCTGCGATACAATCGAGAGACACAAGAGACACGAAGGAGGAGGAGAAGGAGAGAAAGATTATTTGTTCGGAGACGCTTCGCTCGCAACGACGGACAATGGGTACGAAAGTAAAACGTGCGAACCCCTTCCGCATTGGTACTTTAATAGATATAGCTGCGAGAAGCATTATTATACGAGCACGTACAGCACTCGAGATTCTTATCGGAAGTTCCTTTCTCCGTGGGGCACTACGGCGACACAACCACGACGACGACGACGACGACGACGACGACGACGACGACGACGACGACCGAACAATTCTCGTTGAAGATTTTCGTTTTAATCTCTTTGCACGTTCGCGGTTAAAGAAACGGGAAAGGCGTGATTACGCATAACGAGGATAACACCGGGTGTGAAGCCGCTGGAGACTTGTACTTTTTTTTGCCTTTTTTTTTAGGAGGGTGTTAAACGTACGAAATGGATAAAATGGAAGATTAATTGTGCAAATGTGAATTTAATGAGATTTTGCAAACACGATCTCGGCACTTTTTTATTTTATTATTCATATAGGGTAGACGTACCGTTTTTGGTCACGATTGTGGCCATCACATTCAAAGGAATGAAACAACACATTTAATGGCATAAAAAACAAGTCGAGTAGATCAATCGGTGAATTTATATGAATTTTTTCGAAACGTCAACACGTTTTTATGGGGAAGAAATAATTTGAAGAATAAATTAATAAAAATGGCCACAATAGGTACAGTGGCCACTAACGGTACATCTACCCTATGAAAAAAAATGAAAAAAAAAAAAAAAAAAAGTTTGTTTAACGAAATACTTTTATTATCGCTGAAAGTACGTCACCTTCGTTGTCCTTGACACAATTATAAAAATGCCAAAATTATCCGCATAGTAAAAATACAAACGCGAGAAAAACTTGATATCAATTGTTATCAGGCTCCTCAAAGTGTCGCGATGAATATTAATAATCCGAGGGCGTAGATTGCGATCTCTGTGAGTGGCTCGTGAGACGAAACGCGCGCTATCTCGTTTCGCCGGCACTAGAAGTTAATCGTTCGCGCGTCATCGACGCACTCGACTACAGAATCGCAATTCCGCGTCACCGTCGCCGTTGTGTGTTTTACCGCACGCGCTACAATCGATTCCGCGCGGACGAGCTGATAATAAAAAATAATCGGAAAATAGACGTCGTGTGTCCCTTTGGCGTGTAAAGTCGGACGCGGTTGGATGTCTCGAGTGTGTTTAACTCGCTAAAGTGAAATATTAGACTAGAAGTTCGCGCGTCTATTTATAGATGGCGGAGAAACCGACGAGCGAACGCCCGTTATCTAATCTCTCTAAAGTCGCGGGAACATCGGCTACGACTCTGTGCTCCACAAAGAGACCGAACTGTGGATTTTGCGATGAGCCGCACGTGTAGCGCAAATAAGCGACCGCAACGCCCGTATCAATTTTACTGCCGATCTCGGAAACTCGTAAATTTTCACACTATGACCGAACGTCTTCACCGTGTGAAGTCTCCGGTGTCTGTATTATTCACTCGCATTTGCGGTGCGAAAAAAAAAGAAAAAAAAAATGAAAGCGAAAGCTTAGGGGAAAAAAAGTCGAACGGAATTTTAGGAAAAATTCATTAAAATTATAGAGAGCGAAAATTATATAAACTCGTTGAAGACGTAGACGATGTTCGACCAACAATTTATAATCATTCGAATTTCATATTGAAATATAAGAATTATCGAGAGAACGAAAAAGAGAGAGAGAGGAGGGACAAAAAATGATTAAAAAAAAACGATTATACATATATAGATAGCGCGCATCGGCCAAGCTAACTACGAGACAAGGGATCAACGTGTCGACTGAAAAATTTCGAATCTTTAATACTTAAGTCTAATTCGTATACACGTGTACAGTGAGCGCCGATTCGGCGCCTCGTGCGAAAAAAAAAAACAAAAGGGGGGGAAAAAAATAGGATTATTAATTACTCTCAGTCCTGTATCGTCAATTTTTAGGAACCGAGCTGCGAGTTTTAATCGGCTGTGGTTATTATATCGGCGAATGTTGCACTGAAAAACGAGATGGACGGGAATTCCGAGGAAAAAATGCGTTTAAAATCATTTTTGAGTTTCGACGACCATCGAGTATTTATTCGAGAGCAATAAAATGAATTTATCTTGAAGTAATTTACGGCCGTCTGTAGGTAAATGCCATTATTATTATTATTGCCATCAGTTGCTTATAATTATTACCATTATTATTATACAATTGGTGAGAAATATTCTAAATGGATTTTAATTCGGATACTGCCCATCCTGGTTCCGTAGTGAATTAGCTAATCGAGTGCACAAAAAAATATATAGATTCAAAGTCCCGTAAGACTACTGTAATTTTATCAGTGATTTTTCGCGACAGCTGTCGAGGTGGAAAATCAACTTTACTGTCGATAGAGTTAGAGGGTCAACGTCACTCTAGCCGCGAAGCGATAATGTATAATAATTTCCGACAACCTACTCCCCCCACTTTACCCTCCCATTCCAACCCACTTTGTGCGTAAAACGATTCCCCAGCTGCCATCGTAATATTATAATAATTCTCTCCCGTCACAGTCGCCGCCATAAATGTTGCCATATGTCGTTCGCGCTGGCGCGTTTTAAATTCTCCAAAGGCGACTGCATTCCAAAAGCAAAACATGCGCAATACACGAGACGAGATTTTTCTCGGTTAGTAGGCGGTAATCATTTTTTTTTATCGTGATCGATTTGGGGGGAGAAAAAAAATGCGACGTCGCATATCGCTCGATATGATCGTCCGGGCTGCTGGGTGACCTGAATCAAATACACGTCTTTATTCCTCGAACGCGCGGACATCGACAACTGTTACGAATTTGTGGCCCGACGATAAGGAGGTCTCTTCGCGTTTTCACTATACACTATAATATAGCACCGACACGTTTTCGCTGTATCGACAGGTTTTCAGAATTTCACGAAGATAAAAGGTAAAAAAAATACTCGTCGAGCGAACAAATAAATTAAAACGAAAGGGACGAGGGGAGAAAAAAAATCAGTGAGGCTGTTTCGAAGCGTTTTTTAAACATTTTATAACACGATTCTATATCGCGACTTAGAGATCGTAATAGCAGGACCAATGTAATCTCTTGTCGGCAACGTTAAAGTCTTCATTATGTATTAGGATAGCTATATATAGCTTCGTTATATAAATATATACATATTATAGATATAAAGCGAGCTGAAGGTCGCGCTCGGAAACTTGGCCGTCGTTTTATTCGCAGGATTCTCAGCCAAGACTGCGGAAGTGTCGAGCAGCGAGTTAACCTTTTCGAAATTGTCGCCTCGAGTTGCATTTCCAGTGTCTCGAAAAAAAATTAGAATATGATGATTTTTTTTTATATAGTCGTCAAGAAATGGTGGATGACCTTAAAAAGATTTCGAATAAACTCGCTGCTACACTTCGCCGTCTGTGCTGCTGATAGACTGCGACGAGTATAGCGAAGAGACTGTTGCTAGCAAAAAATCCAGTCACTGCGAAACGTTTCGAGAGGACGGCTATCGAATGTATGTAACTGTGTGGCTTGCGTGTGTAAATATAGCGGAACTTGGTTCGCGCGGCGATGTAAAAGTGTCGGCAAACGGAGGACACGGTTTGCACTGTAGTCTGTAACTCTAACGTACCGAGCGCGCGGCCCGGTTTCTTTTTATTTCTCAGGATTAGTGCCACTCGTGATGGCGAGCAAATTGTGCGAAGGGAGAATCTTCGGCGAAGCCGTTTTTTGCCTGGTCAGTGTTTTACTGTTCGTTGTATTTTACTCTTCTCATCAATCTATGTTATTTTTAATTGTTGATTTTCGACATATGTTCTCAATTTGCGTCAACATTGCGAATAGATATTTAATTTCATAAAATTCTTCCTAAAAAAACATAATCAAATTAAAGACTCGAGGTACAAAGTGAAAAACCGGCGTCGCCGAGGACGATCCCTTCACTAAGCGAGTCGTATGTACCTTCGATCGTGTACTATAAATATAATTCGCCAATGTATCAATCCTGTAAATAAATTATTATTTTCAAAGCTGTAGTATACCAATAATCCCCATCGACTGATCCCAGCGAGAAAATCGTCACAGTTTGCAACTCTCGTCGTAGACGGAGCCGAACGAACAGTCGTTCTGGGAATCGATTGCCGAGTCGATCTCTCGGTCGGTTGGTCAGCGTTGATAATTTCGTTTCCCATGGAAACACCGGACTTAGACACTTTCATGAATCGCGAACGGTGCCTCCATCTCCGCTGCCGAGCGGTGCAACAATTTTCATTCATAAAACCCGACTCGGAAATACCGCAACGCAGAACCACTGCGCACGTTCACTGCGCAGCTGAGCAGCCGCGAATGACGCAGCACTCAAGGCTGAAACGTCGATGTTGGATGCGCGCGCAGCGCCTCTCGCGGAAAGCGGGAAAACGGCTAATTTCATCCGACGCGAATTAGCAACAAAGTAAAAACAACAAAAAACTCATTGCGCTATCTGTACTATTGTTATTATTATCCCTAATTCCAAAAAATCCTCACATTCTTCTTTTCTGTAAATCATTTAATACTCAAAGTCCGCTTAGTTCCGACAAACGTCCGACAGATGGCGCCACGTAGGCGCTTCGGCGTTTTTGTCAGCGCGTTCGCCTTCGCTTTTTCGACGGACGCTCGTCCAGCCAACAGCAGCAACAGCAGCAATAGCAGCATCAGCAGCGCTTATCGAAAGTTACGTACTTTCGGGTCTGTCTCTCGGCGCCGAGCGATGTTATCGACAGTCTGCGAGGCGACAGGCGGCTCTGCGGGTCGACACGACTACCGCTACGACGAAAATCGTTCGTAGTTACCTATACATGCACCACAAGCCTCGTAGCATATCCTATCGATGGTCGGGGCGTCTCGCTGCTTCGGATTCGCTCGGCAGTCGAGCGCGAGCGGCCGTATTCCACGCTGCTGCTGCTGCCACGAACGACGAACAGGTGTCCCCACCTAAAATCCACTCTGTGATCTTCCCCTCTCTCTCTCTCTCGTCTCTCTCGCTCTCTCTCTGTCTATCTTCCTCTCACTCGCCCTCGAAGCAGCACCGAAGAAGCCGTCGCCGCTGCTATTCGTGCATCAGCAGCAGCGGCATTCGCGACAGTGGTGGTGGAGGGGGGGGGGAAACGGTGATTTGGTGGTGAGGAAAGAAGCGCAACGGCAATCGGTGAAACACACGTACGAGAACCCTCGCGATATGTACACCTGCTCGGAGCTCCCTCGTTCTCTCCTCGTCGCGGCTGACTCGCAGCAGCCTCGACGCCAATAGGTCACCCAAAGAGGTGCGTGGTGCGTGCGGTGCGTGTGTCTCTCTCTGTGTTTATCGATGAAAATTCGACGTACGACGTGCCGAACATCCGACGACTGACGACGACTGAGACGACGTGAGGGCAAACTTGCCGTGCTCTCCCGGTGACCGTGTAAACGCGAAATATGCGGTTGTGGACTACGCTGCCAGCTAAGATCAGCAGCGAGATCAGCAGCAGCAGCAGCGACGCAGCGCGAGCATCGTCAGCGACAGGCCAACAACGTGAGTCTCGCGGACAGCGATGTTAGGCGAATAATAATAATAAAAGTGATAGAAAAAAAATTAGTGTTGAATCGTGGTTGGAAAATGAGTGGCGAAGGCTGCTGGTTGGCGACTGCTGCGCGGGCGGATTTTGCCTAAGGGAGTTGATACATGGGTTTTTATTTATAAATACGCTAATCGCTGAGATCGTTACAGCGATAGGCGATGAGGCATTGGTTGTGTGGATTTTCCTGTTACACGTTGATAGTTGCATTCTTGAGGTATTATATTCCGTTCGCCTCTCGACTAGTCATCTCTCTTTCTCTCTCTTTCTCGTGCACCTGGCCAATGAGACAGCGCGCGCTTCTCATCCCTCGTGCACATCCTCATTGCCCCGCGATTATTATACCTATATGCAGCTGCTTTCGATAATGCTCGCGGTATGCAATGTACGGTGCATCCAGCTTGGCACATAGTCGGGCGCATCGCCGACGCGGCAAAACCACCGTCAGCACACAGCAGATCCGTCGAGTGTGTCTCTCACGCTCGCCGGTTCTCCGCGCTTCGTATGTGTGACTATATCCGTGAAACGCGACGAGTGTACCAGTGAATGACCGGCTCTATCAGCGAAAAATTCGTCAAATATTCAACGACGCTCGATACGATTAATAAAAAAGTTTCTACGTAGAGGGTCGAGGCTCCTGGGAGCCTAAGAATTTTTTTCACGACCTCTTCGGTGCGCTTAGATCGCGAAATAATTGATTGGTGGTGCAGGTCATCCACTGGTACGCGGTGGCCTCGTGTATCGAGGCACTTACGGATGAGGCCCGCGCGCGCACAGTGAACTCTCGCTTCGTTCGCCTCTCGGCTCGTTCGGGGCTTAGGCTCCACGTCAACCGCGAGATACGACAGAGTGGCCGGTATATCTACTTTCGTGAAAGTGGTTTTCTGCGCCCCTCCTTACTCGTCTCTCCCCCTTCGCCCCGTCGCTTCTCCTGACCCGTCTTCTTCTATAGATCGCTGCCTACGCCTGTATCGTATATCCCAATTTATGTGCACGTCGTCGGTGACGTTCGGCTGAAGGAAGGCGAGAAGGAAGGTGCGGAACGACCTCGACTATGCGCGCGCGGCGCGCGTTCCGCTATCCTGCTCGAGAAAAAGCTGCGTATGCGGAGGCAGTTGACATGCAGTCACGAGCTGTACTTGCTAATGGATAATAAGCGGCTTTCGTTGTGTAACGCACTGCAATATTTATAAACAACGGTCGAGGTCAGAGGTAGGACTCTGTTTTATCGACGATAAGTTGCCGGCTTCTCCACGTGGAGATGATTGAGATTTTTGGGGAAAGGAGTGTACGGATGGTACCGGATTTTTATTATTCGTAGTCCAAAGCTTCGGGGTTTTCAATTTTATTCATACTTAGTAGAAATTTATTCAATGTAAGAATTGTATTTTTAATTGGGTTACAATATTTACAAAAAATTCTGACTGCGTAAAAATGTATTCGACTGGTGACTGTGTGGATATTTTTTTTCTCGGTATTGTCACTTTTATTCACACTTATTAAAAATCAATACAATGCAAGGATTGCATTTTTCATTCAGTTACAATATTTTAAAAAAATCTAACTGCGTAAAAATATATCCGACTGGTCACTGTGTGGATATTTTTTTCTCGTATTTTTCATTTTTATTCACACTTAGTA
The DNA here is from genome assembly GCA_964034905.1 of Itoplectis maculator. NCBI lineage: Eukaryota > Metazoa > Arthropoda > Insecta > Hymenoptera > Ichneumonidae > Itoplectis > Itoplectis maculator. Next base: position 1,796,691 of record OZ035861.1, read on the forward strand.
AAAAAATCTATACAATGTATGAATTGCATTTTCAATTGGGTTACAATGTTAAAAAAAAATTCTGACTGCGTTAAAATACTTTCGAATAGTAACTGTGCGGATATATTTTTTTTCTGTATCTTGCTTTGGCACAGCGAAGAAAATGTGGGGTCTTTATCGTCGTCTATAGATTGTCACAGTGTGGAATAGACGCGAGCAGCTGTGCAATATTTCGCCGGCGGCGGTAGCCGAGCGGTCGAGAAAGAGAAATAAAGAAACGGCCGATTGTAACGCTGGGTTACTATTCGTCATTCGAAACTCGTGCACCCTCGTGATCTTGGCACTGGCCGTTTGTGTGTGCCGAGTCTGTACACATGGCTTTCTACAGACCGCGCAACTTGGACGCCGCCGGCAGGAACCGGTTAGTGATCGTCTCGGGGAAGCCGCGAGCGGCACACACGGAATTCCTTTCGAGCAGTCTGACCAGAGCAGAGAGAGACGAAAATAATTGGGCGAAGAGAGACAAAGAGAAAGAAAGACAGTAAGGGACCGAAACACTGAGCATTCTGCGTTGAGGTGCATCGCCTTTATTCTTTATTCGACGATGCAGCTGTAAAAGTGATGGCTGTTTGTTCCCAGAAAAATATGCAATATTCATTCGTTAACAATAACGACTCGAGGTGACCGAAGCAAATTTTTTATTTATTTTTTTCTGACGTCCTGAAGATGACGATAGTTTTGTTCACGAAAGTGCAGCTACAGGTAGCAAATAAATTAGTCTAGTTTATTGGCTTCCAATTCAAAATTAATTAGCACTTATGAAAATGTCTCTGAGTGAAGCACTCGAGCGTTCAGACCACCGTAGATCGATCGATGGAACCGTTTGTCGAGTGGACCGTCGTTTTTAACCCAGACCCGGTTTGAAAGCTTTTAATAATATTGCTCGACAAGTCTCTCCTCTTGTCGAGACGAACGGTTTTATCAATCGAATTGCCCGTGCGCGGTGTACACATATTTGAGAGGCGACCAGCAGCAGCAGCGTTGACGATCAAATTTTTCCGTCCGCGTCGCGGGCAATTATTGGAAAAAGCAATGGAAATATAACGTCCGTGTATTTTCGAAGGGCAACGTCGCTAGTACACCTGGAGAAATAGTGGCGGTACCTATAAATGGGGCAGATGTGAATTTTATAGTTACAGTAACCGTTTTATACAGCTGTTGTCACTATAAAAGAAACAACAACGAAAAAAAAATCGTATAAAGAAAACGTATGACCGACAATAAAATAGACATTTACGTTTTTTATTTTTTTAACCGCGACGTTCCGTATTCAGTTAGGTTACTTCTTTAGCTAAATAATAACAATTATTTCGATGGTGATTTTCGATTATTTTCGATGTTAAAAAAAACACATCTCGGTTGTAGCATTGAAGGTAATAAAAAATTCGTATAAAAAATGTATGACCGACAATAAAAATAGGACATTTACGTTTTTTTTTTTTTAGAATTTTTTTTAACCGCAAATTTCTGTTAGCGGTTGGTGACGTCGTCGTCTAAATCATAACAATTATTTCAATGAAGAAAAAAAATCTAAAAATCATCATCTCGGTTGTAGCATTGACGGTAATAAGGCCGCAAGTTGGTCATTGACGCTCGCGTCTCGTTCCGTCTTTTCTCTCGCGGATAATAATCCTCTCGAGGCACTGACATTTCGCTTGTTACGCCGGCCGGGCAGGCTACGTGCCTGCCATGTGGCAGCCTGAGTTAACGGTCTCGGCGCGCGCGATCCTCGTCGTGCATACGTGTCAGGGTCTCGACGAGCGTTAGAACTGCGAAGCGAGCGCGAGAAATTCTGCGTTGCTACGTACCAAGAGCAGAAACAGTCAGCAGCAGCAGTAGCAGCTATACATGTATCCAATATGCGGTATCGCGGTAACGTAGCACCGAAACCATTTGATTTGCACTGCGATTAGTGCTGACGAGCGTTAACAGGATCGCGATTCGCGACGCTGACCGAGTCGCGCCGCTTCGATAACATTTTACACACGTGTGACGCTGCGTGCGGCGCGCGTTTTTATTTCTCCGCAAGTCTACGTAAAGTTATCGTCGCAGACGTCGCTGGAAAAAAATGATGTAGAAGTTTGCGTTGGAATGCAACGAAAATAAAAAAAAAAAAGTTCTAATGAACCCAAAAGATCTTACTCAGTGTAAAATGTTATAACTTTTATTTTCTCTTATTTAGTTATTAATCATAATATTTAATCATTATGATTATCAATTATTATTAATCATAATATTTAACTATTATGATTATCAATTATTATTAATCATAATATCTAATTATTATGATTAATCGTCATAATAACTTTTTAGAGTCGTTCGAACAATTTTTAAATCGCTGAAATAATTATTTTTACAAATTGTAGTTCCACTCCAACATCAAAGATGCAAACTTCAACATCATCATAAAAAAATGTACACAAATGTCTTTATCGGTCACACCGCGTCAATGTTATTTCACCGCGCGACGCAGTTTGTTTTGCGTCGAAATTGCGCGTACGATTGTCGCTTTTAATCGTGCGAACCGGAATTTTGATCAACGACAACAATCGAACCGGTCGCTGCGGTGGTTATCGGGTCGACTCGTTGTTTGCGCTTCGTGGGTTCGGTGTAAGCGCGTGTCTTGCAGCTCGTGTATCGTCCACGCGCGCGTTTTCTTCGTGGAATGTCGTTGTGCAGCGACGACGCACAGAAGGAAAGACACGAGGATGCGTATTGGTCGAATCGTTGCAACGGCAACGGCAATGGCAGCGGTATTAGCTTCCCAGTCAACTGTCACGAGTCGATTTTCTCTCTTTCTCAGTTCCGTTCGTTTTCTCTGTTTTCTCGTTCTGCCAGCAATGCGCGCGAATGAGCTGAATGATACTCGCGCGCCGAGGCGACGACTCTCTTCTCACGCGCAGACTTTTCTCGAGCGACGGCGACCAACATAAGACTGGGTATAAAGCGTTAATGTACTGTAATAAGCGCGAGTCGTAACAGGCAACGTAGAGGAGAGGCTTATTATGATGAAGTATATATATACCGGTGTGTCTTAACGGCGACGAGTCGTTCCTTAACGTTCGTAGGGGTATACGCGAACCCCTTCGCTGGCATCGTGCACGCAAAGTAGTGCAAATGTGTAGCATGAAAATGTACGGCGGTCGTACTTAGTTTCAGACGTGGATTACGTTTGTTATATTGAATGACCTTAACGTCCTTGGGATTCATTAAATTCTTTCTTTCTCTATTAAAAAGTTCGTGAGCAACCATTGTTGTCTTATTCAGCATCTGATTGGTCGTTGGGAAACAGGCAGCAGTTTCATGTTTAATATCGCGAAATTTGGCAGTTTGGTAGGGAAAAAAATCGTTTTTCGCTTTTTTCTCCTCGAATTTTCGATTTTTCGGGGAAGCACTTGTCGTTTTTGGAATCAGCGGGAAATTTCCCATCGGATAGGGTTTTTAAACTTGGCGAAATCGAAAATTTTTTTTTTCGCAAAAAACGCAAGGGGTACCCCTTCTAAAAATTTGCGATTTTTGAGGGTCAACTTTAAAAATCTGCAAAAAATCGAAAAATCGAGATATCGCGTTCCGCCTAACGGCATTCTCTTCGTTGAAGAGTTTTCTTTCGATTGCAAAAAGAAAATCCCGATTATATTGATCCAAAGAAAAGTTACACCGATTTTAGTAAAGTGCCAAAATTGGGAAAAAGTGAAAAATCGTTTTTCTGTTTTTTCTCCTAAAATTTTTTATTTTTCGGGCAAAAGCCGGTCATATTTGAAATCAGCGGGAAGTTTCCCATCGGATAGGGTTTTAAAACTTCGTTAAATCGAATTTTTTTTTTCGCCAAAAAAACGGCCCTCCCTCAGCAAGAAATTTCCATCGGATAAGTTTTATAAGGAAAGTTAATAATAGCTACATAGTGAGAACAAAATTGTAACGGTAAACATGAGACAGCTGCGGAGATAGCCAACAATTCATCTACACTTACGCCAATAAAATGAACACTTGTGATTCAATCAAATGTGAATTTATTCACGCGTGTTGTGCGATAACTACGGATCTTCCAGATCCTCAAGAGTGTCCCAAGGTGAAGCACAACAGCGACGAATTTCTATTTCAATGTGTCACGTGACTGCCACGGTGCGCGAAAATCATTTTCAATCCGTCCAAAGAAATTCTAGGAAGAATTCTCGTGGCTATATACACGTATTAAATATATATATACCCACACTCGCGTCTAATCCGCAATCTCTTCCTCGTCTTTATCTCGCAATTGGCAATGACCGCGCTTGACTCATCCGAGCGATGCGAGCAAGAGAGATGGAAAATACGGACAAGTGGCACGTGGGAATCCGTCGGAACAGCCGCGCGTTGCACATTTGCGGCGCATCTCCGACGAGTCGGTGAGATTTATCGCCGGTTTCTCGATACTTTCGAGTGAGAGAACCCGCAGCATTCATCAAACTCTCGTAATTGCGTCACGCGTTGTGTTCTCCTTCGCCGAGCGCCGCAATCGACGTCTGCTGACTCAGTCGGTGCATAAACAAAAACCGAAAATAATAAAAGAGTCAACGATCCGCAATATTGGAAAAAGTGTCAACAGCCTCTGAGGCTGATAGAAATTTCTCCAACCGCCGGACACTTTTTGTCGTTTCTTCTCGAGTCGCAAAAAAAAAATTGCAATTAAAAGCTTGCGAAATCCATTAGAAGTTGTATAATCAAATTGCGATTAAGCCGAAGTGTCGCTCTCAGTTCCGTCGGTAACAGGTGGAACCGGTTGGGTTTTCTTCGGTGTTTTGTATTATAAAATAAAAAAAAACCCGGGCGTCGTTTACGCTGTTCGCTAATTCCGGGTCGGGAAAAAAAACACTCTTCGCTTTTACCGATAATCTCAACCGTGGCGGAGAAAATAGCTATCGAAGGAGGCAGTCGTCCCTGCAGCGCTCGTTGCACTTCATGTATCATTGCTCTCCACCAGACAATGACTAACAGAGGCAAACAGCCACTGTTTTTACAAAACTTGAGTAGCAACAGAAAAAGAGGCGAATTGTTTGCAACAGAGTTTCTAAATTTAATTCATCCACTCGCAAACAGAGCCAATTGAATCTTCCGTCAAGCTCATACAGATCCCATTTTTAATCTCAGCTTTTCAGCGAAAAAGGAAACGTTTATATCATTACAAAACACATAAAATGTGGACAGATGTATCATTTTCCTTTTTTACCGACGGTACAAAGACCATTCTCTGAATTCCATCCGCTGCTAATTAAATTGGAAAATGACGTAAGCAGTCGCCAACGCACAGGGAAAGGGGCGGCAGATGGATAGAGAAAGAATTGTTTCGAAATACGAGCCCGAGGGGGAGAAAAAATAAGGGGGTGGGGGAGTAAACGAGGGGAAGGTCATCCTGGAAAAATGAAGCGTTTATATTCCCATCACAAAACCGAAAAACCGCGTTATACATAAAACGTACCACAGATGTATCATTTTCCTTTTTTACCGACGGTACAAAGAGCATTCTCTGAATTCCATCCGCTGCTAATTAAATTGGAAAATGACGTAAGCAGTCGCCAACGCACAGGGAAAGGGGCGGCGGATGGATAGAGAAAGAATTGTTTTGAAATACGAGCCCGAGGGAGAGAAAATAATGGAGTGGGGGATAGAAAGAGGGGAAGTGTGTGCGTGAGTGGAAGGTCATACTGGCACCTTCCGGAGCTACTGGCGCATCGAAACGGGCAATGTGAAAAATGCCACAGCCACGACCGACGCTCCGGTCTCGCCTGACAACTCGTGCGGCTCTTTTCCGCCGCTCGCCAGGTTTTCCTGGCTCGAGCGGCGATTCCCCGTTCGAGCCGCCCACTGTCCCTCGTTCTGCTCTGCTCTGTATTGCACACAGATATATCTGTATGCAATACATCTATTCGTGGAATATGCAGCTACCTATACACGTGTATGTCACACACGTACAGCACTCATTCCCGTATTCGCAGATTTATTATGCGGGTGGGTAAACCGCACGCGCCTCATTCACGCGCCCTGTGCGATTTACTCCACTCGACTAACGGTTCAACAATGGGCACACGCTCGGTCGCACTTGAATCGCCTACCTACAGACATATACACACACATAGCACAGCCAAAGTGCTATGCGGCACTGTTGCCGTGAGGTCGGCTGTGCGCTGATGTGCTAAAAGTGCGCTCTGAACCTTTTGTCGACCTGTCTTACAGCGTCCGCTTCGCGCGCCGAGAATCAAAAGAAAAAAAAATTACCGTTTAAAAGTCAGGATTATTGAATTCTACGATAAATTCGTTGTTCTCCACTTCTCCGTTGCGACCAAAATTAAGTGACGAGTAATTTTGTATTTTTTGAGAAGTTATTTCTACGGCTATGTACGATAAAAATGAAGTTCTCTGCCAATTTGCGGATTCGCCTGTTTTACAGCGTCCGCTTCGCGCGCCGAGAATCAAAAGAAAAAAGAATTACCGTTTAAAAATCAGGATTATTGAATTCTATGATAAATTCGTTGTTCTCCACTTCTCCGTTGCGACCAAAATTAAGTGACGAGTAATTTTGTATTTTTTTTCAAAATTATTTTCACCGGTTACGTATGATAAAAATGAAGTTCTCTGCCAATTTACGGATTGGCTTTGAAGCCCCTATTTCTCATTACACGACGATTATTAAAATCCGAAATAACTTCAGTCTCATCCGCATTGTCGCAACCCAGGAAGAGCACAGCTTCGAATTTTCGTATAATTGTCCCTCTGACGAGAACAAAGTGAAAGAGCTGTTCCAGCAATTTTTTCGCGTTTCCTTTGAAGCTGCCTTTTTTCTCATCACGAGACTGTTATTAAAATTCGAAATAATTGCAGTGCACTCCTCTACAATCACACGAGGGTGAAGCACATTTTTTATTTTTCATTTCCTCTTCCCACAAAAATGCAGAGCTTCTGCAAAACTTACAACCGCATGCAGCTAAATTTATTTGCTATTCGTCGAAGCGGGAGGTCAAATTTCCGAATAGATATTCCGCAGCCGTCGAACCGATTCTCGGCTGCCCCGAATTTCTGGAAATTATGCAGCGCCCTCGTCTTGCCTCTGCAACTGCGTTTCTGCTGTCTGGGACATTTGAGTGCATTTGCACTGAATACAACTGACCCGGGAACGCGGACATAGTGGCGAACGTGTATGCGTACAGTAGCCTCGTATTTTACCGTTTGACGACGACCGGCGTCGATCATCGTGTATAGGTCGGTCGCTCGCGAGCTCTGGCGAACGGTGGAAACTACTGCGTCGACCGTAGCGTGCAGAACAGTCGAGTCGGTCAACGCGCCGCCGTGGTCACAGCTAAGCGGATCTCGCGCCGATCACGATATATCGTGACTGTCTCTCTCTTTCTCCCTCACACAGCGAACCAAACGGATGACTCGGTATTGCTATTGCCGGGTTTGTTCCCGCGCGTCGTCCACTCCAATAACGGAAATTCTATTCGCGCTGCAACGTCAGAGCCACTAACTATTTATGTGTTATGCTGTCCGAGCCCGAATAAAAAAAAAATTCGTGTAAAAAAAATTCCAAAAAAAAAGTATATTACAAATTTGCCTGAAATTCTGTTCACCTATTGTTTTGACTGAACAAAAAAAAACGAGAATCGCTATGAATAGTCCCCAATTAAAAACTTTTCCGAACTTTATTACTAAACGTACACCGAGTTAACCGAACCGAGTGCGCTCAATTATTCACCCCGCCAACATCGGAAGTCCGTTGGGATCGGTTAACATGACAAAAGTTCCATTATTTTCCACATTGTTCTCGAGTCCACGACCTCCTGACCTTTCCGAGGAGGAAATAACATCGACGAATTTACCGTGAAAAATGTCGCCCGCCGAAAAGCCGGGAAACTTTCCGGTGGAACACCGAACAGCTACATCGGTCGACATGTGCGAGGAGCGAACGGGCCATTAGAATGCAGATGGAACTTCACCCGACGGGTCGCAATGGGTATCCCCGGTTGGACACATCGATCGTCGCACAAAGACGTCGTTCATCGCTGCTACAAATTCGCCTATATTTACGCCCCCCGCGCGCGCCCAGTGCCATATCGCGTTGTGCATTATTACAGTGGCCGCCGTAATAAAGTACATAAATCCTGGTATTATACACCCGACGGTATAAACCCGTAACTCCTGTAGTTTCGGCTAATCGCTCCGATCGCTCGACCGGTCGGCGTGACGCTGACGCATAAATGAAACGCCGGCAAATAAACGACCTCTCCGCGCTCTTTCCTCAGCGCTCTCTTACCCCTCCCCCTCCCCTATAGACCCCTTCTGCTTATCTCGCTTTCTCACTCTTTCCTGGTTCGAGGTGAACGATTTCTTTCTCGCGTTCTCCCTTCAACGTCCGGTCTCCGCCTTAGCGAACGTCGAGTCTGGCGCAGAGGGACCCATTTCACTCGGTTTCTTCCGTTTCCAGCGCCGACGCCGCCGCCACGCTCGTGGTCATTCGTTTTCAGCTACTATAACATCGTAAGAGCCGTGCGGTTTATTGCAAGACTACAATAGTTAGTACCCCGGCGTCGGAATCGCGGTGCAGACGCGATTTGCAACGTGGCGTGTTTACTGGGGCGTGTGTGCGCGCATTCGTTACCTCCGCTTCGTCGGTTAGCCGCGCGCGGTAGCGTTTGCCACGTTTGTGAGCCACGTTACTACCGTCGACATCAACCTGGTGCGATGCCGGGCGCGCGGAAAGCGTTGTTACACGGTTAACGGCCGAAAGATGCAGAGCTGGGCGCACGAGACACGAGCGAGTCGAGCCGGAAAAAAAAATACACGCGCGTGTCCGTCGGTAAAACAGTTCCTATCCAGAAATATAAAATATTGACACCTTTTCAATATTGATATAATTTTAAATATTAATACCCATCACGAGGCGAATATTGAAAAACGTTGTTACACGGTTAACGGCCGAAAGATGCAGAGCTGGGCGCACGAGACACGAGCGAGTCGAGCCGGAAAAAAAAATACACGCGCGTATCCGTCGGTAAAACAGTTCCTATCCAGAAATATAAAATATTGATACCTTTTCAATATTGATATAATTTTAAATATTAATACCCATCACGAGGCGAATATTGAAAAACGTTGTTACACGGCTAACGGCCGAAAGATGCAGAGCTGGGCGCACGAGACACGAGCGAGTCGAGCCGGAAAAAAAAATACACGCGCGTATCCGTCGGTAAAACAGTTCCTATCCAGAAATATAAAATATTGATACCTTTTCAATATTGATATAATTTTAAATATTAATACCCATCACGAGGCGAATATTGAAAAACGTTGTTACACGGTTAACGGCCGAAAGATGCAGAGCTGGGCGCACGAGACACGAGCGAGTCGAGCCGGAAAAAAAAAATACACGCGCGTATCCGTCGGTAAAACAGTTCCTATCCAGAAATATAAAATATTGATACCTTTTCAATATTGATATAATTTTTAATATTAATACCCATCACGAGGCGAATATTGAAAAACGTTGTTACACGGTTAACGGCCGAAAGATGCAGAGCTGGTCGCAAGAGACACGAGCGAGTCGAGCCGGAAAAAAAAAATACACGCGCGTATCCGTCGGTAAAACAGTTCCTATCCAGAAATATAAAATATTGATACCTTTTCAATATTGATATAATTTTAAATATTGTTACCCATCACGAGGCGAATATCGAATTTTCCCGACGTTTTAAACTATTTATTCTGAGACAACTCGGCAACGACAGAAAAAATTATTCTAGCAGCGCAGCTCGTTATCTCCCGATTATTATTTTATCACAAAACACGACCGAAGCATCAGTCTCTGAAAAGTTAATCCCAGCGCTTTGCGACGTCATAGCCTCCCCCCTCCCCTCCCCCCGTTTGCCCTCCTTATATTATTATGCCGCGCGCATCCGTAATGGAATCCGGATAAAAATGAAAGCGGCTTTCTTCTGATTTCCCGGAGTGCCGGACGGGACTTTGACAGAGTGGCTTTAGAATTTCACGAATAACGTACACAGAGCGTATATACGCAATATACATAAATACATATAGAAGTACCTACCTATTATAACTATGTAGTATACAGGTATACACATTGCATCTATGTTTTCGCAAAGTTGGCACAGTCCGATTGAATTGCGAGGGGGTGCAGTGGGGGGGGGGGGGGGGGGGGGTGGAGGCCGCGAGCGCTGTTAAATGTCCGAGTGGGGGTGGGTGGTGAAGGTTGGGGGGAGGGGAATGAAGGGAGGATGGGTTCACATTGCGCGGTTAAGTGTCCGAGTGCCCAAAGAGATGAAGGGGAAGGTGGGGGAGGGGTGAGGAAAGAGGGGGAGGGGGTTACATAGCGGCGGTCTCGTCAGTCTTCTCTCATTCTGTGCTTTCGAGCGTGCAGGCAAAGTTACAACAGCAGCAGAAGCAGCAGCGGCGCGTGGGCTCACATCCTCTTCTGAGGAGGAGGAGGAGGTGGAGGAGGGGGAGGTGAACTCTCTCTCCCTCGCGGCGCCGATCACTACAGGTCGCTTTCCAATAAAGTGCAGCTGCGTCGTTTCCGCACGTCCGGAGCGCTCGAGGGAGCGACGAGGACAACGTAGACGACGACGGCGACGAGCACAAATCCGCTCAGTGGAAGGATTCAATTTCCCGGAGCGCTAGTGCACCGCGAAACACCTCGCCCCGTGCACCCGCCGGCTGCTTCTCTGCACTTCGATGCTGATGCTGACGCTTCGCTCGGCGTTTTGCATACAGCGGTGGCATCGACGCTGGTCGCGCGCATATTTCGTACGGAAAGAAAAGATTAGCTGTCGCAAGCAAAGACTTGGACGGTACGAGGCCGACGATTGTTCTGATTTCTTTCAGTTGGAAGTTGTGTCGAAAATTTGGTAGTTTGGTAGGGAAAAAAATCGTTTTTCGCATTTTTCTCCTCGAATTTTCGATTTTTCGGGCAAATACCTGTGGTTTTTGGAATCAGCGGGAAATTTCCCATCGGATAGGGTTTTAAAACTTCGTTAAATCGAAAAGAAAATTTTCGACTTTTTTCGAAAAAAACGGCAAGGGGTACCCCTTCAAAAAATTTGCGATTTTTGAGGGTCAACTTTAAAAATCTGCAAAAAATCTAAAAATCGAGATACCGCGTTCCGCCTGGCGGCATTCTCTTCATTCAAGAGTTTTCTTTCGAATGCAAAAAGAAAATCTCGATTACATCGATCCAAAGAAAAATTACACCGATTTTAGTAAAGTGCAAAAATTGGGAAAAAGTGAAAAATCGTTTTTCACATTTTTCTCCTAAAATTTTTTATTTTTCGGGCAAAAACCGGTCATATTTGAAATCAGCGGGAAATTTCCCATCGGATAGGGTTTTAAAACTTCGTTAAAGCGAAAATTTTTTTTTCGCCAAAAAACCCAATATTCTACCCTACGCTAGCTAACCTCCGACCACCCAAATACATTTTTAAGTGCAGCTGCACTGAGCAACATATACATATGCACATATAAAATACAAATATACATATGCCTCTGCTTTTTCGAACCCGCGCGGGTGATCCGCGCACGTGAGAGTTCCGAGCGTAGCAGCCAAGTGTTACGCGCGGAACCCACAGAAATTTTCGCCATTAAGTCAATCAGGGTAATCAAACGGCGGTAGCAGTCGCGGCACTCTGTTTGCTTTGCTCGCCTACGGACCGCGCGGCGATGAGACGCCGAGATTTCCGAGCGCCCGGAGTCGTTGAATTATAGCACCGCTAACAGCGAGAATCGAGAGCCCGAGCCGCGCTCGGCGTGTAACATCAATTATATTAGTTTGAGGGTAATTGCTTTTAACTCCTCGCCGCGTCGTGCGCGCGCTCGCCAGTTCCGTGAATTCATCACTCGATAGTAGACGAATATTTATAGCCACGGGAGCAAAGAGCGAGAGAGGAGAATATCTCGTCGGCTTTACCTACCGCCGACTCTGTCGCATATCTCTCTCGTCGCTCTCATTGCTCTCGTTGCCTCGTAAAATCACAACAGTACGCATCGCCGGCGAACCACGTGATTGCCGACTATTGCGGCGCCGGTGGGATGAAGTCGATTCGATTTCATTACCTCGCTTGTATTCCCCGCAACGTTTTTTACAGTCACACAACTACCGTCTATGTACTATGTATATAGAGAAATATATAGACAGCCAAACAAACTCGTAAACGCAATCCACGTCGTGCGACGTGTGGAATTAAAATGCCGAGACTTGGCTCGCGTCGCCACAGTCCAGCAGTGCTTTATTATACACGTATCAGTGAACCTTATCACCAGGGACAGCCAGATAGACCGCCGCATATTTATTACGCAGACAGGGTTGGGGGGCGTCGACGAGGTAACGCGTTTGTCTTGTTTTCCTTCCCCCTCTCCTCCTGTTTGCTTGCTTTAAAATTCTAATGATGACGTTTCTTCTCTCTTTCCGCAGGAGGACTTGATTCGCTCGGACACGTCATGAGACACGACGAAATCCAACGGCGAGATTAGTTCTTATCACCTCGACGGAGGGGAGGGAGAGAGAGAGCGAGAGGACCTGACGGCGAGAACGGAGAGAAGCCATCGATAAGGCGAGGAAAAAAAAATCGGCGGAGCTCTAGTGTCGAGCCAAAGCCGAACGAGGTACGAGAAGCGAGAAAAATAAATAAAAAAAAACACGACTGGGTAATGAGCAGCTCAGTATCGCCGGAGACGACGATTCCGCAACGCACGACAAGCTACAAAGATGTTTCGCTCGAAGATTCGCATCCACACGTGTCGGGTGATACTGCTGACGTCGCTGGTGTGGTTCCTCGTCGACGTGATGGTCCTAATGTTCTATTCGGATTGCATCGGGGGCTCGGGATGGGGATGCGCGGAAAGCAACAAGCAGCAGCAGCAGTCAACGCTGACGGAGGTCGAGAGTCAGCCGCGTGCCGAGGAGCTTCACGGCGAGACGTCGTCGGAGAGCGCGCGACGTCGTTACCGTCAGTCGGAGCTACACTTGTGGCGACCGGCAAAGTCAATAAGAGAAAACAAAGGGAGCCCCGGCGAATTAGGGTCGGCGGTGCGAATACCGCCGGAGAAAGAGGCCAAGCAGCAGGAACTCTTCAAGCTGAATCAGTTCAATCTCATGGCTAGCGACATGATATCGCTCAATCGTTCGCTCAAGGACGTCAGGCTCGAGGGATGCAAGAACAAGAAGTATCCGAAGTACTTACCCGACACGAGTATCGTCATTGTCTTTCACAACGAGGCCTGGAGCACTCTGCTGCGAACCGTTTGGACGGTCATCAATCGCTCGCCGAAGACGCTGCTCAAGGAAATTATATTGGTCGATGACGCCAGCGAACGAGGTAAACGTCAAGTTGATTTTTTATACTAGTTTAACCCCTTCAGCGGCAGACGAAATCGTGCGCACATTTGGTATCTCTTATATTGAGTCTGCTATTTTTTGTTTCTAAATTTTGAGTTCGGATTGGTAATCAGCGACCCTTAAGGTAGTCCTTGCGTCTAGTATTCATTTCACATAAATTCGAGAAAATTGACAAGAAATTGCAACCACTTCTCGATAATATAAAAATCTGAAAAAAATCATGCATGTTATAAACGTTGAAAAGATTAATTTTGCATAATAAAAATTCCAAAATGTTATTAACAAGTTGATGAAAAATGAAATTGTTCAACAAATCCTTCGATAACTTAATTTTTTTGTTTCAATGAAAATAATGCGTTCATTTTTCTAAATATGTATGAATTTTTTCAATTTTTTTAATTCACTTTGAATTTTGCGTTTTTTAACATGGGGAAAATCACAAAATTCAAAGTGAATTCAAAAATTTGAAAAAATGCATGCATATGCAGAAAAATGAACGGAACATTTTCATTGAAACAAAAAAATTAAGTTGTCGAATGATTTGTTGAACAATTTGATTTTTCATCAATTTGTTAATAACAATTTGGAATTTTTATTATGCGAAATTAATCTTTTCAACGTCTTTAACATGCATGATTTTTTTCAGATTTTTATATTATCGAGAAGTGGTTGCAATTTCCTCTCAATTTTCGAAAACTTATGCGAACTCGACACCAGGTGCAAGGACTACCTTAAAGCCCCCGAGTACCAAATTTCACGAAAATCAATCAAGTCGATCGGAAAATAATTGGATAATAATCGGGAAATGCATGCGCCATATGGCGTCATTGCCGCTGAAGGGGTTATTGATTAAACTGGACGTGTTTAAATTAATAAGAGTGAATTTCCTTTTGCAGATCATCTGAAACAGGATCTAGAGGACTATGTTAAGACGCTGCCAGTGCCGACCTACGTTTTTCGAACGGAGAAGCGTTCGGGTCTGATAAGAGCTCGGCTTTTGGGTGCCAAGCATGTAAAGGGCCAGGTGATAACTTTTCTGGACGCTCACTGCGAGTGCACTGAGGGTTGGCTCGAGCCGCTTCTCGCTCGTATCGCTGAGGACAGGACTACCGTCGTGTGTCCCATCATAGACGTTATCAGCGACGACACCTTCGAGTATATAACCGCGAGCGACATGACCTGGGGTGGCTTCAATTGGAAACTCAATTTCAGATGGTAAATTCGAGTATTTCATAGGAAAAGCGATTTCCGCGTCGATTGTTTCGACGGTTACACGGACGATTGATCATGCAAATTGGACGGTGCGCAGGTACAGAGTCGCCCAGCGAGAAATGGACCGGCGGAACGGTGACCGAACGGCGCCGCTTCGAACGCCAACAATGGCCGGTGGTCTCTTCTCCATCGATAAAGATTACTTCTACGAGTTGGGTGCCTATGACGAAGGTATGGATATCTGGGGCGGCGAGAATCTCGAAATGAGCTTCAGGGTAAGTTTCCCTCTATTTAAATTCCTATTTTTTTCGCGTTATATTTTCCTCAGTCGCAAAGCTCAATTCTATTGACACCAATTATTCAGATTTAAGCAATAATGATACTTGTAAAAAGTGTCAAACATTTCCCATATATTCCAAGTCAGAGTAGCGACCTTTTGTCCTCGTCAAAGCAGTGACGTATGGGGACTCTAACGATGAACATCTGTTAGCCGTAAGGTCAAGAGATAAATTTGCAGGAGCGATTCGTTATGGCGCGCGTCGCCAGGATTAATATACGTAACGCACGTGACGCGCGTCGGAGAGACGGTGCGGTAACAATTTGTAAAACTGTTGGAGCTTGGTTATTATAGGTCTGGCAGTGCGGCGGCATTTTAGAAATCAGTCCGTGCTCCCACGTGGGCCATGTTTTCCGCGACAAGAGTCCGTACACGTTTCCCGGCGGCGTCAGCAAGATTATACTTCACAACGCGGCGAGGGTCGCCGAGGTCTGGATGGATGAGTGGAGAGACTTTTACTATGCCATGAACCCAGGTTAGCCTACAAATTGATTATAAAAAAAAAAAAAACAAGAAAAATTGAAACACGACTGTGTGATGTCCATTTGTTACGAGACGCTCGCATTAACATTTCCCGCCTGTACTATTGTCATATAGAGTTAGCGATGCTTGAAGCCGTGACAGCGTTATTGCCTATTTAAGATATACTCGACGCGTTTTACGCGCGACTCGCTGTTTACGCGTTGAGAAACGCGAGGCAGCCGAGTATTACGATGCGGATCTGGTGTCAGTATCGAGAAAAGTACTGAGCGAGGGTCGTTGGCCCAACGGGTGTCTCGAATTACCTCTGCTGTCTGTCGACACAACAGCCCAATCGTTTGGACGCTCGGCGAAGCTTTCGACTCTTATCGTACTGCACGAATTTCAGGAAGGGATAAAATAAAAAAAAGGAAACGTTTTGTCGAATCGTTGCTTCTCGGTACGAACGGGTATCTGATATGCGAAGCTTGTGACACGTGACACTATCGCCGAAAATTGCTTTGTGTATTTCAGGAATAATTGTCGGGACACGTATCGATTGCTAAAACGTCTTTAACCACTCATCCATCCAACTCGACTAATAATCTCAGAATGTTTCGTGCTTGCCATTAAATGAATTTACCAGAACGAGCGATTTTAGGTGGTGAGCGACTGTCGCTACTGCTGAGTCCGATCCTGCGGTGCAGCTGATGATCATTGTTGTTTTAGGGGGATAAAAGAATGCTCCTTGACTGGATTTCATTTTTTGCATTTTACGTTTGAATTCATATTTGTCAGCCTAACAAAAAAAAACGAACCATGCGATTGCTAACATACTAACAGAACTGAGTTGGTTAGATATGGATGTGTGGTGGGACATTGGAAATAGCGACTTGCTCACACGTCGGGCATGTATTCCGTAAGTCGACGCCGTACACCTTCCCCGGTGGTACGAGCAAGATAGTCAACCACAACAATGCGAGGCTCGCAGAGGTCTGGTTGGACCAGTGGAAGTACTTCTATTACAACATTAATCCAGGTAGCACTAACACGAGAGACGCCAAGCAGAATTTATAAATAAAAACGA